>OY728136.1:477679436-478951274 GCA_963277665.1 Viscum album | reverse complement strand
TTGTTTTTATGAAATTTTAAGAGACGTCGTTAGGCTGCCGATTTTTTGTAAGAAATTTCTCATGTTTTCTTCATTTCATGATTCCTTTCTCTTCTTTCTTCACCCCCTCTTATCCAAGAGGCATGAAATATCCAGTATCATGTATATTCTGAATGTTTTCATGTTTATGGAAAATTACAAATAATTATTCCTCTCCTCTCTCACTTATTTAAAGAATCAAAAAACATTGTCCATTTGTGTCGAATTACCGATATTGTGGACGATGTATTTTCAATTTCCATTAATTCTTTCAAGTATGGTCATGAAACAATTTATATGGCTGAAACAGGTTATAATATATGTATTATGACTCATATAAGGTTCTGGAATTCTTTTGTACTCATGATTCAAATTTATAAGACTATATGAAATTGTAATTATAAAAAAACCACTTAAATGATCTAAACGAACATAATTAATGTTTTAACTTATTAATCATAATCATATAAAGCATCAAAGTGATAAATGGTAAAATTTATGGTACTGGAAATATTTAAATACTACTCCTTTCCAATTCTAGAGTTTCACTTCCAATCAACAAGAATGATTCATCATGAACCGATCGTGAAAATCACAAAAGAACTCACCCAAAATAATGCAAGGAACAAAATACTAACAAATAAGGGGTAAAATGAGGTTATGAAATGACCATATAAGATGTTATAAACATGAACATGTTTCTGTAAAATACTAATAACAGTATTTTAACCATTATACAGGAGGTTTTAACAAGTTTTAAGTAATACAAGATTAAGGTAAGGGTTTCTTCATCTCACTTCCATTTTGGTGAGATATTCCGTAATCACTATTTTTACTTTCTATGGTGTATGTATACTACCCATTATTGTCTAATATCATGAATATATTTATTTTTATGATATTCAATTTATCATTTGACAATAATTAATTTTGGGTCATACAAATCAATTGATTACAAAGTTGTAAGGGGTTCATCGTCTCACTTTCATTTTTGTGAGATTTTCATCATTCGCCGCTTATTTCTTTTATGTGGAATATGTGTACTGTCATTTGATATATATAATAACATGGTTATCTTTATATTAACGTTATTCAATGATTCAATTTATATTTATTATGTTCTGGTCATATGATTCGACCGATCACATTGTTGTAAGGGAATTCTTAACCCGATTTCCATTCTTTGGGTTAACCTTTTACTTTAAAATTTATGTGCTATTTAAATTGTTTGTGTGATGGGTTCTATTTATATTATGTTTCATTATGTGTATTTACAGAGTATATACATATTCCATCCACTATATTAAGTCTCACTTCAAGTATATGATGTTTATAAGGGACTTTTCTTCTAAAATCCTCTTTTAAAATTCTGTTTTATAAGATTCAAAAGGTATGTTTTTATGCTATTGTTTATGTTGTATGATTATGTTTTGGTTATTGGGAATTGTTTATGATGATGGGTGGGACCTATATTTCCCTTCAATGCATTGGGTATGAGTAAGTTGGAGGTCGGCCGTATGGTTACTCCATGTGTAACTGTGATGGTTATACAAAGTAAGGTAGCCTTGAGGGTTACAAATTTTAAGGTAGCCAAGATGGTTACAAGATTATGTAAGTAATGCCCCAAGATACCTCTATGATTATATTTATGTTCTCATGTTTCATGTGGTTATTCGACTAGTAGAATACCCATAATTATGTTTAACTATGGCATTATTTGTTTAGCTCATATTTCTGCCATAATATGTTTCAAGTTTATTATTAAAGGCATGTGTTTTCAATTATTCACCATGTCTAATGTTTATGTTATCTTCCGCTATATTGCTTACTCTTACTGAGAGTTTGAGCTCCCCCCTTTCTTATGTTTCATTTTCTCCGGATATGAAGAAGTAATTTGTGAATGACTTACAAGTATAATCAAGGAGACAAGAAGTTTCTAGTGGATTTAAAATAGTGTTATTTTTTCCCTTCATGTTGTAATGATAAACTTATGTATGTATCTTGTTTCCAATAATACTAAACTACTCGGTCCTTCGGGATTCGTATTCCTTGTATGTATTCCAACGTAATCAAATAAGGCACCGGCTCCAGGCAACTGGGTCAATGTGACAACTGGGCCCCAGTGACAGCACATCCACCCCGCCTTAACATGGCCGTCGTGTCCTGGCCAACCAGGTACCTCCAGTTGCCCCACAGACACGTGGGGCCCACCCCAGGGTCCACCCACATGCCTGAACAGGTCATCTGACTAATGACAGTCCCCACAGGCCAACACATGTCCTTTCTAGTGTGTTTTTTCCTCACTCACACACACCCTGGGAAACTTCCCAGAAGGTCACCCATCATGATCACTACTTCAGACCAAGCACGCTTAACTGTGGAGTTTTAATCAGATAGGCTCCTGAAAAGGAAGGTGCACCTTATTGACATGAGTCATATCATTTAGTCATTTAACCCTTTATCATTTGAGGATTTTACAATCACCCCCCCTCTAGAGCACAACGCCCACGTTGTGTGCCCTACATCTCAACCCAGGCAATGCACCACACTTAAGGCTGGGTACCACCTTTGATACCAAATGTGACAACCAGGTCCCGGTGACAGCACAGCCACCCCGCCTTAACATGGCCGTCGGTCCTTTGGGATTCGTATTCCTTATATGTATGCCAACGTAATCAAATAAGGCACCGGCTCCGGGCAACTGGGGTTGGGTCCTTACAGTTGGTATCAGAGGAATGTTTAGTAGAAAACTTGGAAACTAGATTTAGAAAATGTAGATTAGGGAACAAAGCCCTAAGATAGTATTTGAGGATAAATGTACAAAAGCATCCTGGTATTTTGGTAAGGAATAGAATATGTTAATCTTTCTAGCAAATACATCCCTGTCTGGATACGAGCAGGAAGAGGCGGCTCTGACACAGATGTATCTAGGGGTAAAACCCAAAAACACCGCTTTGAGCTAGACTCGAATGGGAACTGGTACACGACAATGGGCCTTGCTGCACTCTTGGTTACAACACTCCCGGGGGATATTCTTAGTATAATTCATATTTTTTAAGCCATTATAAGGGAGTTAATGTAAGTTTTCCTCATAGTATTGGGTTTGAATAACTCTGGAAACCAGAACTGAACAATTATTAACTTGCTTAAACAATACTAAGAGAGATGTTTTTTTTATTTTCAGATGGAAAATGAAGGTACAAGTCTTTTTTCCCTCCCCCTGGAAATCCTAAAAACTATAATTGTGAAGTCATGTACAGAAGAATTTGAACCCTTTGGAAACCTTCGACTATCCTGCAAGTTTCTTTACAATGTTTCGAACAACTCAAACGTCCTTCGAATCTTTCGAGGATCGGAAGTTGTGTATAACCAAATGGAAATTTCACTATTCAAGAATTATAAAAAGAAAGGGAAGTACTATGAGGGAATCTTCCTGTGTTTTACCCTGGATAAGAAATGGTTGGCCATCACGGCTTTCGGAGAAGATGCAAAGGAGCTGGACTTCCGCGCAGTCTTTATGTACCAATTCCTGAGTTTCGGCATCCTTGGGGACCTCTGCGATTTTGAATCTTTCATCGAATCCTTCAAATATGATGTGGTTCGAAAGATCTTTCGGAACCAAATCCTAGCAGATGTCGCAGAACTTGATGTTACTCGTGTATATCTCTGGAAAACAACCTGTATCAAATGAGAGCTTGGGTTTAACCACGATCTAGTTTTCCGAGAGTGTATTTGGGAAGAGGAGACTCGCGATCTTTATTCTGCCCTGGGAGTAGAGTTGAATAAAACCTTCCTCCTTAGGTGGTGGAGGTAGAGGGACATCACCAATGATGTCAGGATGTCCATACTAATGTTTTTTTTAAAGGGATCAAGAGATTGTGTAATTTCATGAGTTTTATAAATCATGTCTAAATGAATGATGTTGTATTCTCTTGTTTGTTATGTTTTTATATAAAACAATAACTTGGTTTAAAATATATTTCCCATACTGAATGTTGATTTACTAAAAATTTTCAGATAGAAGATGAGTCAACCAACCAATATTTTATCACTACCTACCGAGTTGTTACAGACTATAATTGTCAAGGCATGCTCTGAAGAGGACTAGCCCTATGCCAACATACGTCTGACTTGTAAACTACTCCATAGTGTATCAAATCATCCAAACATTCTCCATGTTTACCAAGGAAGAAATCTGGTCTATTACCGTATTACATATGCACAATTTGCTACATATAGGAAAAGAGGGAAGTATCATGAAGCTCTTTTTCTATGTTTCACTCTGGCTGATAACTACCGAGCTGTGGGTAAATTTCTTGAAGCTGCTTTGGATGGTGACCATCGAGCGACCTACCTATTTCAGATCCTGAGTTTTAGTGTGTATGGAGAAATTTATGACATCAATATCTTCAAGAATGATGTGGTGTGTTGGAATTATAGGGATTTAGTCCACACTGAAATTTCTGACCTCCACACTTCTCGTGCCTCTCTATGGAAGCCTGAGTGCTTTAAACACAGTTTCGACCCTAGCTGTCTGGAGTGTGTCTGGGTTAAAGAAATCAAGTAGCTGAATAATACCTTAGGAATTCACCTGAGGTCTTCAGAACCCTAGCATCGGTGGTGTCTCCGGTAAAAGGACTTCTGGAGTAACGTGTGTTTGGTGTTGCGTTTGGTTTTGGGGGACTTGGGAAACCATGCATAGCTTTACATTTTGAACTAGTGGTTATATACAAATATATCATGTTGTCTTTTCTTTTTGCATATAACTAAGTAAACATTTATAATAAATTTTCAGATGGAAGGACAAACCCATATGTTATCTCTTCTTGTGGAGATCCTGGAAATCATTGCAATCAAAACCTGTGAAGAAGGGTACCTACCTCTCGAAAACTTTAGAAAAACGTGTAAGCAACTATATGAAGTGAAAAATAGTCCGGACATTCTCCGCACCTGCCAAGGGAATGCTTCCATTTACTACCGCTTATCCATGGCACAATTGGTTGAGTACATGCGAAGAGGGAAATACCACGAAGGGATTTTCCAATGTTTCACTCTAGGAAGAAACTATATGGCCAGGTTATGTTTTCAAGAGGCTGCTTTAGGGGGAAACCTTTGTGCAGCTTACATGTACCAACTCCTTAGTTTTTACAACACTGTCTATGACTTAGATGTTCTCAGTCGACACATAGTTTGGAGAGTTCTTCGTATGTTGGTCCATTCGGACATTTCTAAACATTACACTATTCGAGCCTCCCTTTGGAAGCCCGAGTGTTCGATGCAAGAGTTCAACCCCTTCTGTCCGAGGTGTGTCTGGGTCAGAGAACTAGAGGAGTTGAGCAACAATTTGGGTTTTCCACTGAACGCACCTGAGGATCCTCTACGATGGGAGATGTGGTAAGAACGTCCGAGAGCTTTCTTTTGTGGTTATGAAATGAATTGCGAGGACGCAATTCTTTGAAAGAAGGAATAATGTAACACCCCAAGGTTTTGGAAATAAATATAGAATTCAATTTTATAATCTATCCTCTTCTATGTTTTTAATTTCTAGAAATGTTCATCTAGAGTTGTGCTCAGTAAGTCATTTGGAGTATGATAGAACAAACTTGTTTTTTGGTGAATAGTAACATACCCTTATGAATAGTAATATGAATAGTAATATGACCTTATGAATAGTAAATATTATTATTATTTTATTTTCCCAAGGAAATAGGATAATGGGATCTTAATTAATTTTCCAATGTCACATAAAACTAGTTGCACTTAAATATTGTTATTTTTCAAATTAAATATGACCTTATTTAAAAATTAAATTAATAATATTTAGATAATTATTTTTGAAAAATGGAGTTCATTTTTGAATTCTACACATCAAAAAATTGTTGGGGTAAATTTTTGGTATTTTTCTGAAACTCTTGAATTTTCAGTGAATAGTGAAATACGATAAAATACCGTATAATCAATTTATCAGTAAATATGCACTATTTATGACATCATAAGTGATGCAAGGACACTTTATTTGAAATCACATGATATTATCACTATTTAGGGCCACTTGTTTTGATATTATTCATATTCTTGATAAAAATATTATAATAATGATTAAAATAATCTAAAAAACCTCCCCTCCTCCACTATAAATACCACCCTCACTCCCCTCTTCCTCCCACACCTATCAAGACTTGAGCATTGTCTAAATTATGCCAAATTCCCTCCCCAATCTTCTTCCCCACGTCCTAGAGCTTCTGGTCTCACCAAAAGACCAAGACCAAAGCCCTTAAGGAGGATCTCAAGGAGAAGAGATCAAGAGGTAAACATCCTCTATCATTTTCATTCTTTTCTTCCATTTTATGTTATTCTCTTCCTTTCCCTTTGTCTTTTGTTGGGATATTTCATTAAATATTTCCCCTTACTTTCCAAAGTTTGTATTATTTATGAGATATTCCATTCCTCTCATCAATCTTGTTTTTATGAAATTTTAAGAGACGCCGTTAGGCTGCCGATTTTTTGTAAGAAATTTCTCATGTTTTCTTCATTTCATGATTCCTTTCTCTTATTTATTCACCCCCTCTTATCCAAGAGGCATGAAATCTCCAGAATCATTTATATTCAGGATGTTGTCATGTTTATGGAAAATTACAAATCATTATTCCTCTCCTCTCTCACTTATTTAAAGAATCAAAAAACATTGTCCATTTGTGTCGAATTACCTATATTGTGGACGATGTATTTTCAATTTCCATTAATTATTTCAAGTCTTGTCATGAAACCATTTATATGGTTGAACCAGGTTATAATATATGTTTTATGACTCATATAAGGTTCTGGAATTCTTTTGTACTCACGATTCAAATTTATAAGACTAAATGAAGTTGTAATTATCAAAGAACCACTTAAATGATCTAAACGAACATAATTAATGTTTTAACATATTAATCATCATCATATAAAGAATAAAAGTGATAAATGGTAAAATTTATGGTACTGGAAATATTTAAATACTGCTCCTTTCCAATTCTGGAGTTTCACTTCCCATCAACAAGAATGATTCATCATGAACTGATCGTGAAAATCACAAAAGAACTCACCCAAAATAATGCAAGGAACAAAATACTAACAAATAAGGGGTGAAATGAGGTTATGAAATGACCATATAAGATTTTATAAACATGAAAATGTTTCTGTAAAATACTAATAACAGTATTTTAACCATTATACATGAGGTGTTAACAATTTTGATGTAAGACAAGATTAAGGTAAGGGTTTCTTCATCTCACTTCCATTTTTGTGAGATATTCAGTAATCACTATTTTTACTTTGTATGGTGTATGTATACTGCCCATTATTGTCTCATATCATGAATATCTTTATTTTTATGATATTCAATTTATCATTTGACAATCATTAATTTTGGGTCATACAAATCAATTGATTACAAAGTTGTAAGGGGTTCGTCGTCTCACTTTCATTTCTGTGAGATTTTCATCATTCGCCGCTTATTTCTTGTATGTGGAATATGTGTACTGTCATTTGATATATATAATAACATGATTATCTTTATATTAATGTTATTAAATGATTAAATTGTTATTTATTATGTTCTGGTCATTTGATTCGACCGATCACATTGTTGTAAGGGAATTCTTAACCCGATTTCCATTCTTTGGGTTAACGTTCTACTTTATAATTTATGTGCTATTTAAATTGTTTGTGTGATGGGTTCTGTTTATATTATGTTTCATTATGTGTATTTAAAGAGTATATACATATTCCATCCACTCTATTAAGTCTCACTTCAATTATATGATGTTTATAAGGGATTTTTCTTCTAAAATCCTCTTTTAAAATTCTGTTTTATAAGATTCAAAAGGTATGTTTTTATGCTATTGTTTATGTTGTATGATTATGTTTTGGTTATATGGCATTGTTTATGATGATGGTTGGGACCTATATTTCCATTCAATGCATTGGGTATGAGTAAGTTGGAGGTCGGCCGTATGGTTACTCCAAGTGTAACTGTGATGGTTACACAAAGTAAGGTAGCCGTGAGGGTTACAAATTTTAAGGTAGCCAAGATGGTTACAAGATTATGTAAGTAATTCCCCAAGATACCTCTATGATTATATTTATGTTCTCATGTTTCATGTGGTTAGTCGACTAGTAGAGTACCCATAATTATGTTTAACTATGGCATTATTTGTTTAGCTCATATTTCTGCCATAATATGTTTCATGTTTATTATTAAAGGCATGTGTTTTCAATTATTCACCATGTCTAATGTTTATATTATCTTCCACTGTATTGCTTACTCTTACTGAGCGTTTGAGCTCACCCCTTTCTTATGTTTCATTTTCTCAGGATATGAAGAAGTATTTTTTGAATGACTTACAAGTATAATCTAGGAGACAAGATGTTTCTAGTGGATTTAAAATAGTGTTTTTTCCCTTCATGTTGTAATGATAAACTTATGTATGTATATTGTTTCCAATAATACTAAACTACTCGGTCCTTCAGGATTCATATTCCTTGTATGTATTCCAACGTAATCAAATAAGGCACCGGTTACGGGCAACTGGGGTCGGGTCCTTACACCGAAGGCTCCAATCTGGGCAAGCTTCCCCAGTCTTCCACTTCCGTTCCAAAACCCCTGCATCCTTTCGATGCTTGGTAATATGGTGGGTAGGTTATTATGATTTTATGACCAATATTTATCCCTATGCCATCCAATTTATCCACGAATCTATGTAGAGGTTGATGTTTCTAAAACACCAATTGATTTTGTGTGGATTGAGATTGAAAATGAGTACCAGATCAAACATAGGGTTAGTTTTGATTATTGGATTGATTTCTGTTGTTACTGTGGTCGTCTGGGTCATCTCCAATAGACTTGAAGGCATGAGAAAGGAGGTAATACCACAATTATAGCTAGAGAAGGTGGGAAAATAGTTACTGCTTATAATAAATCCTATGCAGATGCATTATCTCCCCCCTTGAATTGCATTCTGGAGGCGGATGGTGTTAATGGTGGCCACACCATCTTGTCCTCAGTGGGTGAGAATGGATCCTTGGGGTTTAATCCTAGAATTCTTGGATCTTTTTCTCTAAGTATGAGAGGAATTTATCTCCTAAAGATGACTCATGGTGCAGATGGGGCCATAGATAAAGTGTAATGGACCAATGTGACTCACAAGAAGTCCAAGAATAGGAGTCCATCTACTACTGATCAACCTTCAGAAGCGGCCTTAGATGAGACCCCCCAGTCTCCCCTAGAGTCTGACGAAGATGAAAAACTCAAGAGGATCTCACATGATAGGATATAAAAAGGGAATCTAAAGCTCATTGATTTTGGTGACTATTCGGTTTATACTGGGAGGAAGACCAAGACTCAGAGAGATTTGTCATACCTTCCAAAACCAATGACTACCCGATCATTTGGAAAGGGTATTCATTTTAGGGAGCCTGTCCAACCTTCCTTCCATGACAAGGTTGAGGAGTCTAAAGGTGACAAGCTTGAGGATCCAAACCGGTCGATAGACATGGTGGCATCAGAGGATGTCCAAAAGAAGGCAAGGAAGTAGGACGCTGACCTAGAGATTCTCCTACATTATGAGGAAGATATAGTGGATAATCAATTTACTGTCAATGTTTAAAAAAAAGAAGATGATAGAATGTATTCTATATCATTGAAAGTTGAATTTAATAAAGAGAAAGCTGATTGGATTTCAAAGCAAGAGCAGATCATGGATTGTGGAATCAATGAGAAGAAAATAAACCTGGATGAATACATTCAGACTTGGGATAGGATGGATGAACAATTTGAGGATCTCATCAAAGATGATCGAGATGAAAAGGTAACTTCTATCTCCTGGAGCGTTCATATGGTGTTTAATTAAAAACTTTTAAAGTTTTTTGGAACAGTTCAGTAACATATTATGAGGTTTGAAATGAGTTTGTCTTGTAATCTGCTTGGTTTTATCACTTTCCCTCAAAGTGATCTCTTTTATAAAAAATTAAATTGGAAGGAAGGATAGATAGAGGCCTTCAATAAGTCTCTATCAAATATACTATAGAAGATGGAAAAAAGGATAAGAAGTCTTGGAAAAATAACCTCCTCCATGATTTATGGGCCTATCATACCACCACATGTACTGCTACACAAGAAATGCCATACTCATTGGTGTATGGGATCTAGGTAGTGTTACCTATCTAAGTATGTCGGCCTTCCCTCTAGATATCCAGTTTTTGATAACTCTCAGATGATTAGAAATCACATAAGCATATAGATGAATGGGAGAAGATCGATGAGAATAGGTTGCGTACATTACAAAACCTTGATGTAAATCACAATTAGATCACATGAGACTTTAATAAGAAGGCTATCCTCTATTAATTCCTCTAATGAGAACTGGTGTTGGATCTCAGGGCCCTAATGATACCAGGAATGAAGTATCTAAATATGGAACCCAAATGGGAAGAGCCTTATGGAATACATAAGGTCTTTCAAAATAGAGCTTACTCACTGGCCACAATGAATGTGGATTCTATCATACCACCCACCAATGTGAGGTTTCTCAAGAAATACATTGCATAACTATCATAAATCATAAAGTCCTAGTAGAAAGACATTAAATTTCATGGTATCTCATGTCTCAACTGCATGATGATAAATGTTATGAAGAAATATTGTTTGTATGATGTTAAACTATAAAATTGTATCCTAGAAGAAATATATTAAACTAGTTAGAGTCTCCCATTCTAGAAAAAAACATGTTAAACTACATAACATTCATTGTCTTGATTGCATGAAATTAAACTGCACAAGATATCCTAACCAAATGATGTTAAACTACATGGGAATCACTATCTCTCTAAAGAATCACCGCAGATAAGACATATCTGTGCGAATTAAGGATGATATTCCCCACCCTATGTGAGATCTAGTGCCACATAGGGAATCTATTTATCCAAGAACTATGTGTGATTTTATTCCTACCATCACATGATACATAGTGATGCCCAAACCTCTATTCTTTTTCCCAGCTGTACTATTAATTTTCTTTCCTGTTGGGTGGTCCTCATCCTTATCTCATGGCATTAAACTATATAACATATGTCTTTAATGCATTAAATAAAACTACATAGATTCATAGTGTTACTTCCCTTTCACATTGGGTGACCCATATCCTTACCATACGAATTTAAACCGTATGGTTGATGTCATTTCCATACGATTCTAAAATAAAAGGGTTTCTAAATATATATATATATTTATTATCATTATAATGATATATATAGGGAAAACTTGATCATATATCTTGGTTCATCCACCACATGATACAAAGTAACCTTATCATATCTTTAATCACCTTTTCTTGGTGAGTGGAACCCTTGTCATTCCCTATTTCTCACATAGAGAATAGATCACATGATCTTAGGAATCCTATTAAGGGATTACCTATATGAACTAGTAATATCATATCATGAAAGGGTTTTCATGATCCTATATACAAGAACTTAAAAGGAACACCATGAGTCATCGTCGCATGATGTTAAACTGTATTGTTGATGCCTCTTTCATGATATAAAACTGCATATTAATGTGGACCTTGCCCCATAGGACCACTATCATTGGTGTTAGTCTCCCACCACACCTTTATTGAATAAATACATTTGAATTGATTCTTGTTTTCATAGGATACGTAGTTATGCCCTAACATCTGACCCTAGGTCCAGTCACAACAAATGAAAAAAATCCCCCCTCTATGCCTATAGGCCAGACATTCCTAGGAAGTTCCTTCCTTAAAAATTAAGCATGGATGGATTCCCATTACCATAGGATATGTAGTGACACTCAAATTTCTATTCTGGGGTATAGCCACCACACCCCTTTTCATGTTAGTAAGCCAATGTCCTTTCCGCATGATGTTAAACTGCACTGTTTGTGAAGAACTACATGTGTCTTGATTTTTATCATCACAAGATACGTTGTGATGCCTAAATCTCCAATCTTGGGACCATATACGACAATAAATAGAAACTTTCCACACCTCTATGTATGGTATAGACTCATGTAGAGTGTTTCCCATTCAAAAAATATGCATGGATTCATTCTTATCATCACAGGATAAGTAGTGACACCCAAATATCAAATCTTGGGTCATTCTACAACAACCGATAAAACAAATGAACCCCAAATATATATAGGCCAAACCATACAAGACCAATTTTACTAGGCATGATTCATATCTAAATATAACCTACTTATACATTTAATATGTTCTGAATAATCATTCACATTAGTTCCCATTTTATTACCAAATTATGTTAAAATTTAGGGAAAACATCCTTGATGCATGAAATTAAAACTTCACAAAAAAACATCCTTACCACATGATGATAAAATGTATGGAAAATGTCCTTACTAAATTATTTAAATTGTATGGAGATAAAAAAATCCCCACTAAATGATGATAAATTATGTAGTTCATCACCCATTTTTCATCCTATATCAAAGGAAAATGACATCCTTACCCCGATTAGCCGGAGTACAGGGTGATTCCATCATCTTTTAAGAACCTCAATACATAAACCATACTTCATGTCTCAAGTACCTTAGGTTTCCAAAAACCTTCCATGGACCTTGGAAAATATACCCAGATTCAAGGGACCCTTTGTTTGACTATGTACATATGCCTATGGATCCATCATATGTGCTTATGGTTATCAATCAAATGTGTCACTCTATAAAAAGGTATTTCCAATACCTGTGATCCCTAACACCACTATGGTAGAACTCAAACACCTAAGTGTGTTCTGAATTACTCTCAGAGTGATTGTACCATATCATTACTCATGATATGAGAACCTCAATCCATGATTTACAACATTATTATATCATGATCAGAAGGATGATGGGGTACTCCTGACCCTGGGTATCCTAGTTAGGATCTTGTGTACCATCCCCCATATTAGGTCTATGTGTGTCATGAACTTAAACTCCCTGCACTTAGTTCAAATCTATATGACCTTAAACTCTAGAATTTAATGGTCCAAATCACAAGGCATTAAAATTCTAGTGAAAGAGACATAAATATTTTCATTTTGAATACCCCCAAAGGATGGGCTAAATAAAATTAAATTCTTTTCTTGAAATATATTTTAGGAAAAAATTAGGGTGAAAATAAATAAGGAATAAATCTCATATGGCCTGCTCTATGGCCTGATTAAAATCCAAGCTCTTCTTAATAAACACCTAGATTAATGATTTCTCACATGTCCTCACTATGAGAACATGTTATCTATGCAATGAAACAATGTTTAGGGTGCTCGAACCCTTCTTTAATATTACAGTTTCCACAAATCACACTTCATGATTTGAGATCCCCAGATCAACACAATATTCCATGGCCCTTAGAAGAATATAATTGGCTTTAAGGGACCCTTTTTTTGACTATTCATGTATTCCTATGGATCCTAAATATGAACCTACAGTTATCAAACAAATGTATCACTCTAAAAAAAGTGATTTCAGATCCTTGTGATCCCTGACATCACCACGACATAACTCATCACCTCAATGTGTTATGGTTCATTCTTGGTTTGACTGTCCTTGACCATACTAATGACCAAAGCACTTTGGACCATGATTTATAATTATTTTACCAAACTATTAAAGAGTATTCAACATCCTTGACATTACATCATTGTGCTTTGTACCCTTTCTCAAGGATAGAATGAAAAAATCCATTCCCAAACCTTTGATGGCCCACACCTCCGGATTCGAAACCACATGGTGTAAGGAACGAGCCTCAAAATTTAAGAGTCAAGCTTCCATAGGGTTCTATAACCCTTCCTATATAGCTTTATTCCCGACCCAAACCTCATCATATGGACATTTTAGTCTTCAAAAATTATTCATGGCCCTTGAAAGGGAGTGGAGATCATCTTTGATTCACCATGCTACTGACTCATATGGGCCTTGACTTACCAACTAAAGGAATATCATTATTAAAATAAAGAATATTCAATCCTTATGAGACCTAGAAACACTGTGGTAGAACCTAGAATCTTAGAGTGTTAGGGGTCATCCCCAACATGTCTTTCTGATCTCATTTTCATGGACTAAAAATTGTAGGTTATGACTTATATCACCCATATTCTAACCATCCATGTGGACACAACGTCCCTAGTATTTCTCCCCCAACTGATATTACCCCTCATAAACCTTCCATGACCCTTGGAAAAGAGTAAAAACACCTCTACTGAGAAATTATACCGATGCATAAGGGATTTGACCTACCAGCCAGAGGCATATCCTCCTTATAATAAAGGAGATTTGGTCCTCACAAGCCTCGATAACACCATGGTAGAACCCAACACCCCAGAGTGTTTAGATTCATTCTTGGCATGTCTACACCATATTCCATGATCATCTATTAGGTTTGAGCTAAAATACCCTAAACTAAAGTGATAGAAGGTACAAACTAAAAGACCCTAAACAAAAGTGATAGAAGGTCCGAGCTAAAATAACCTAAAATAAAGTGATAGAAGGCCTGATCTAAAAGACCCTAAACTATAGTGATAGAAGGTTCAAGATAAAATAATATAAAATATAATAATAAAGGGTCTGAGATAAAAGACTCTAAACTATAACAATAGAAGGTTCGAGTTAAAAGAACCTAAACTACATATATTGAAGGTCCCAGCTAAAATACCATAAACTATAATGATAGAAGAGCCGTGATAAAATACCCTAAAATGCAACAATAGAAGGTCCGAGCTAAAATACCCTAAACTACAACACACCAATGATTTATTATACAATAATGGTAAATATTGCATCGATCTCTAAAAGGGCTTCGTAGAAACCAAGCTACTCTCACTAAGACTATCATCATCGAAAAAAGATAGAGCACCCTATATCTATGAACCATACCCTATTAGAATTCATCATCATTTAGATATATGGAAGATTGTCCTATATTTACCTTATAATTAGATTCTTTTAGTTTCGAACAAATTGAATTCTAAGGGGTGGCATTTATTGATGATCATAATTGAGAATTACACACTTTTACATAGAAATACATATTCCATGAATATTAGGAAATGGGTAAATGATGTCATACATCATCTTCTTCAACCTAATGTCATCAGAGTTTCAGCTTGCATCTTATGCCTAGAGTGGATACCATACACTAGTAAAACCTCGAGCGGATGAACTATCTTGCATGATAAACTGTCATGATGAAATTTACATCAAATTAAGACACCACTCTTTATATGATATAATGAGAACATAAGTAAAACTATTCTCTTGGATCATTCCATGAGGTGTCCCATACTACAAATCTTTTTTTCATGTCGAGACAACCATATGAAGTGTTTCCATGAGAAAATCAAGCCACACACTAAACCATGTTCTCTAGAATGATTGATCTTGATGAGATCATATGTTTTTGTAGCATCATTCATGTAGAACATATATGTGGATAAAATAGATCCCCATAAGAAGCATAATTCATGGGTCCACTTCAAATTCATCGACCTATAGAATAATAGCACATGACCTTTCTCGCACCAAAATCTGGGGTCCATATAGAGAACTTATAGGATGATATTATACATCATAAGAGCATGCACATATCTCACAATAAGTATCTCATGAACATTAGGTTGTGTATCCTATGGAATTACATAGAGCCTCCAGGTAGACACATGACACCACAAAGGTATCATGTGGAGAGTATTATTCATCCAACCCAAAAAAACATATTAGAAGGTTTTATCATGTATGCGTTTTCATTATGGGAAGTATAGAAAACCCACAACCACCTAGATAGGTGTGTGGAAAAGAATCTGGGAAAATATACAAGTGAATGATAACCTACGGTTGAACCAATCAATCAAATATTTAGTTGGAATAAAAATAGAGCATGCATTAATGGTAATACACATGGACACCACTGTATGGATAGTGATTTTTAGGAATATCCTCTATATGAAGAAACTCTATAGTGTACAGATGAAGTTACAATAATTTATTATGTGATGACGTGAAGTCTTCATGAGGTCATGTGATCACAAATTGAAAATGATGATATTTTTAGTGTTTTGAATATATATCTTGATGTGGAATAATCTTTGGATCAGGGGATGGGAAAGTTGGTTTGATGAAAAATGAAGCATGTTTATCAGACACACCACCTTTCTCGAATGTGAAAATGAAATGTAATTATTCATCTATAAATATAATGGGATCACAATTTGAATAGGGAGGCTACCACTTCAAAATGAAGAGCTCTTGTTTTCATTACAAAATAGAGCATCACAAACCCTAAAAGGGTTATGAGAAGTAGGTCTTGAGATAATAATTCTTGCATTCATGTGAAGAGATGATCTACTATGTAACATATCATGTGAAAGGTTGTGGAATCACGTGACCTATCAATCTAAGGACTAAATTTATGATTTCACAAAGATAGTAAATCATGTATCTCCAATGAACACCATCAAGAGAACACTAATACCTCTAAATATCATGGTCCTACCATCATGAAGAAGGAGATCAAATTACTGCATACCCTATTATGTGATGAATTGTGGAGAGAAAATCAGTGTCTGGATATGATCAAGTACTAAATAATTTAACTGAAACACCATGGAATCCAATCATGAATAACATTAAAGACTCTATGCACCATGTCGATCCTATGGAAGTCTTCACTACACACATGAAATGTTCTTTTGTTCTTAAGAAGCTCAATGTCATTCTTGATATCACTATGTGAAGAAGATAAATATTCCGTGTATGCGTGAGTGATATATTCATGATAATACATCACTTTAACTCCTTTAATTAATAGCATGAGGATTTGGACATCACGTGACATCATTTAACGAACCTTCAACCATATAACACATTCAAGTGGATTTGGTTATGCGACAATCATGTAATGTATTGCAACACTTTCCATGCACTATTTGGAATGTGAACTTGAAAAAACACCCTCATTAATGTTATGGCATCATACAACCATAAACATAAGACACATCAAAGGAATGAATAATTACCATACATGACAATGATTGTATGTCGTCATGGGATACAACACTGATCATGTGATGTGCCATAGGCAAGTAGGGTGAATGACCAAGACAAGGTGCACATTCCATCATGAGATCCCATATTAATAATGTGGCACCCACACATACAATTAGTGGGTGATGGCAAAAAACCCATTTTAAAATAAATAAATTAAAATATAAAAAAGGAGTTGGACTTTTGCATTTCTAAACTTCTTATGAGGTGAAAAAGTAGTTCACGAGACACCACGGAAGCCCTGGTGGCATTTCTTTCTAGTTGTGTATGAGCCCACTGGCATTCCACACTCATCACGTGAAAGTCTTCAAACATATCCATGTAGTCTCACATTCCCCATTTAGATTCAAAAATAACCAGAAAGGGTTTATCCATGAAGTTCTCATGAATCACCATAAGACCATTTTTTTCATGAAACACATCACTAGTGGAGAGAGTGATTATCTTCAACAACACTCAAGAAAAATCACAAAACCCCAAAATTGGTCATAAAATAAAATAAGAAACAAAGAGGGACATGACATGAGCCTCTTGTAGTTGTAAAACTCTTACGGTATGCCCGATCTTTCCATAGAATAGTCTCAAAAGACACCTTGATAAGTTAGACTGATTTTGAAAAGGATCCCTAACAAGCCATCCTTGTCTTGATAATGGTCCTAGAAACGTTTCCCAAGATCATGCAAAATCCTATTGATAGGTATCCTGATCTCATAAAGAAACTTGGATGTGTTGACTAGACAATATGAAAGTCCCTTGGAATGTCTGTAGGATTCAACAAGACCCCATTAATTTGATATAATATAATAAACGAGGCATTAATGGGATGATCTCATAGACGCTAAAGATCACCTGACACCCCCAAAATGATATGTAGTGGGAACTCACAGAGCACATGATGCCAAAGCCCTTGAATGACTCCACCCAAGAGTTTGGTGATACAATCCATGTAAAGTGTCAAAAAAAAGGTGGAAATGCCTATAAATCCCACACCCAAGAATGAAAAATGAACACTTCTAATCCTAAGCAGATGAACTCTTGGAACCTCACACTAGAGAAATCAAGACCCATAGTGGATTTACTGAAGTGTTTAATATCACGATCAGAAAATCTTCCCATCCAGTAAGTTCTGGGGAACAACCTAAGTGATCATAAAACATGAATAAATTAATTCACATGATTATTCATATATCACGCAAAGGACTTATGAAAGGACATATGAAGAACACCCCAAATATCTGCTAAATCATGAAAGACTTAAACAAATATAACACTGAATAAATCTAAGACATTAGAAATAAAAGTCTGGAAAAAAGAATAAAATATGAGAGAATTATGAAAAGAACATATACACCAATCTTCATGTGCTTCATGTGAACCACCCAAGTCACATGAAATAATAGGAAATGTTTCCCAAGTCATTCGATGCTCCTTAGGTATACCATTTGGATCATGTGAAGTCCTTTGGATATGTACGGGCAAGTCACATAGCCCCCCGGGTATGCCACCCAAGTCTTGTGAAGCCCTCTAGGATTTCTATCAAAACCTTTTGGTGTTCTTAAGACATTTCTTCCAACTCATATGGAGGCACCATCACATGTTAGATAACTCTTACCATAGTAGTTGGTCATGTTAATTGGGTCTTGTGACACCCTCTGGGTACGCCTGCTAGATCTCACGATGACCTCCAAAAATTCTATACATGATCATGTGTCACCCTCCAGACATGTCATATTGACTCTTTCAATGACCTATAAACATGTCAATCAGCTTTCGTGATGACACCAGGGAATTTAATATGGATCATGTGGTTCCCTATAAGAATTTCATCTAGGATCATGTGATGGATTCTAAGATCTACTAGCTAGGTCTTGCGATGCCCTCCAGACAAGTTATCTGTAATCATGAGACAACCCTCAAACACAACATCTTGGATATGAAACATCCCTTATACAATCCAATTGGATCACATGATTTTCATTAGACATGTTTGAAGTTTAACCATACATGCCTAGAAATCCTCTAAAATTTCAAAGAGAACTAAGGCATGTCAAGTAGGCAGTCATGCATGTCAGGAAAGCAAGCAGGTCAAGTCAGTAGGGCTTCCCGGGGCTTGATAAAATTTTCCGCCCTCAGTGTGTAAGCCCAAATTAAGGTAACTATGATGAATCAGAGTCCTACTATAATGAGGATACATAGGATTCCTTCCTATGGTTTGAGATCTATAAAATTTATTCAAAGGGTATTCCCAATACATAAGTCCTACATCCACAAGAAATGAAACTAATTATCTGCTATCCCTTGTTTCTCACACCAAGCATAGATTACATGATATTAGGGAGTCACAATGATCATATCATTCACATGGAAATACTCTATCAGAGAAAGGGAAACCTCAGTGTGTAATCCCCAATCAGTGAAATAATATGATATGTCTTTCATATAAGGGAAACATTAGCATATAATCCCTAACTAGTTGAACTACAAGTAATCTGATTCCTTCCATAACCATGATACGTAAGACACCTTCCTAAGTAGCTTTCCTAAAATAAAATGGGAATCCACCTTAGTTTAATTCCTACCATGTCTCTGAAACTTCAATCATCGGCGTCCAATAATTCCCATGGGATGGTCATCTCTTCTCATCCACCAATGGATTAAGAATGCATTGAATTATGTGGACTATGATTCCTGCCATAACCAAAATACATAGGATTCCTTCTTAGGGCCCCAGACTAAACTCAAATGGGAATACACCTCAATGTAATCCCCTACATGTGCCCAAAATTTCAACCATCAAGACCCAATAATTCCCATGGGATGAATATTCTACCTCATCTATTAGTAGACTAATAAGATAATTGAACTATGAGACTCTTATTCCTGTTATAACTAGGATATGTAGGATGCCTTCTTAGGGAATGAGCTCTATATTAAGCATCCCATGGGTAGCCCAACATATAAGCCCCGTATCTTTATACAGTGAGACAGATTACTTGTTATCCCTTGTTTCTCAAATTGAGCATGAATCACGTGGGATTATGGAGTTATGATTTTCACCTCATTCGCATCATGAATCTCTGCCAAAAAAGAAAATTTTAGCATGTAATATCTAATGACTGGCTTTATATAAATATCACCTATATAAGGGAATCTACCTTGGGGCTAGTACCAAGGGAATGAATGAACTACAATAGCTCTGATTCCTAATAATCCAAGGATATGTAGGACATATCCTCGAGACTTGAGCTCAAATATTTGGTTCCCAAGTGCATGCACATATGTCATTTCTGTATGACGTTAAACTGCATGGGTTTAACAAACTACGTGGGTTTTAATTCTTAAAGTAAACAAGATAAGTAGGATGCCTCAAAATGGATTAATCCCCTCCTTGTAATATTAAACACCTCACTACATGGAAAAAAATTCCAAAGTGTTAGGTTATAAGACTTTAACATATAAGCATATATTCATTACTGGTAAATGGATGAAGACCCATTGATATATATAGATGGATTCACCAACAAGATCCCTTTTTTTATAAAGAGATACTTGACCTATAATCATTTTGTTAGGGTAACCAGTCCTATATTGTGATTTGGAATACATTATTGAATATATCATAAATATATAAGAGAGTCCTAATGTAGAAAAAAAATCCCCCCTAAAATGGTGTGATGAGCCTGACCTCCCATCCTCTCGACCAATGTCAGTCCCTGAAAATCACTGAGTTTGAAACCCCAATTGACCACCTACCTTTGGAAAGTAGGTCTGTACCCAGTTATGGATGAAGGAATCATTGGTATTTTCCATTAAAATAAAAGTGTTGACCCAATGTTAATGATTTTCCATGAAATGAACCAATCATAATAAACAATCGATCCAAACCAAATGCACATATCAATCATCTCTTTCCAATCGAAACAAACACCCATGTTTTGGGGTGATATAGAATCCCATGAAGTAAAGGACTAGATAGAGTTTATTGTGTCAATATTTCTCTTGGTTAGGACCCCTATTGATCAGATGATGTTTTTGGCGGTGATCCTTCTCCAGGGATTAGCTGGTCGATGGTGGAGTTTTGTGACCTATACGCATGATGAGTTAAAACTCTTTTAGATGAAGTTTGAAAATATCTTCAGAGAGGAGTAATTTCTAGAGAACTTATGGGTAGTATATATTCAAGAGCTTATGGATATTTAATAGTGCAACATGATAGTCATAGACCATGCATCTAAGTTCACTTACCACTCATGTTACACCATGGATATGGTTCATGACATATAATTCTAAGCTTAGACCATTGAGAATTGGATTCACTAAGATGTTATAGATGAAGTGGTATAAATTTTAATTTCTTAATATATTGGGGTACTAGAATGATACCTTGTGGTAGAAAAATTATTTTCCAAGAGTCAGTAGGTGACAGGAGGATCTAATAGTAACCATGTGGAAAATTCATCAACTGTAAGAGGTTGATGATGTTATTTGGGGTCATGACACTCAAGGTATATAAATATTTTGAATTAAACCCAAGGATTAATGGATCGGGGTTCTCAAAGAGGTTTCTTCTAGACTAAGGAAATGTGATGTTTTTTTTGTGATGGGAGATGAAATATTTTATAGGACTGTCTGACCTGTCTAGGGTTGGTAGAGAAACAGAAAGTGGAAGATACAATGAGGAAAAGGTAGTGATGTGATTAGGGAAATCCACAGGGAGGAAGATGATAAAGAGGAGTTTCGAGAGCTGCGGGTGGAAACCAATATTATGATCTGATAACACTGCCACCACTTTCAAGTGGTCCATGACAAGTTCAGGTAGATAAAGGTTAGAGATGAGGATAAATTTAGGTGGAAGAGGCTTATGATCTTGAGGATTCCATCATGGTTCAAGGTAAGACCTATTTCTTATATACTTTAGCCTAATTTTTTATAGACACATGTGTGATACATTATTTTCTTGCAGCATCCCTTATTCAAGAATTAAATATTCCAATGAATAATTTATCTCAACATTTTCAACTAGAGACTCCTATCAGCAGAGATTCAATGATCACAAACTTTTAATAATAGTGTGACCTAAATATTAGATGATATAGATTCACATGGTATATATTTATGTCCACAATAAGACTGTATGATATCATCCTAGATATATACTATCATTATAAATTCCAAGAACATATTTATTGTTTTAGGAGGAAGATACAACATGTTTGGACTGATGGGGTGATATTTTATTTTAAAATTGAGAATGAAACGTAGGAAAATTAGGTTGGTATCGTATTCTAGAGGATATAATAGATTTATCATAAGATTTATAGTATGAAACATGGATCAGAAGATGCTATGGGACTTTAGTTTCTTATAGTAGGGGGGGTATGATGATGTCTTTCCTGAGGATGTTTCGAGCTTTCCTACCCATTGAGATATTAATTTATTCATAGTCTTGCAGCCCTGGAATATCTAGATATCCATGATAGTATATCATATGCAACCTATATATCTACAATAACTAAAGGTGTAGTTGCAGGATCTATAGAGGAAGGGATTCATTATACCCAGCGTGTTTCCCAAACGACCCTAAAGTTGTTAAAAAAG
Source organism: Viscum album (assembly GCA_963277665.1). Lineage (NCBI taxonomy): Eukaryota > Viridiplantae > Streptophyta > Magnoliopsida > Santalales > Viscaceae > Viscum > Viscum album. Next base: position 478,928,560 of record OY728136.1, on the reverse strand, counting down.
AATAAAAATGGGTGTTTTAGGTTATAAATGGATTATCATCTCTTGAACTAGGTGTATATCAAGAATAAGTATCCACTGATGAAAATCAATGACCTCTTCCACTAGCTAAAAGGGGTTAATTGGCTCTCAAAAATTGACCTTAGGCCGGGTTATCACCATCTCTGAGTTTAAGAGGAGGATATACTAAAGATGGAATTATGGTGTCTCTATGGTTACTATGAGTACTTGGTGATGATTTTTAGTGTGAAAAAAATGCCATAAGTGATCATGAGACTCCAGAACTTGGACTTTTCCCTCCCTACACTAGTTCATGGTAGTCTTCATAGATGACTTCCTCTGGTACTCAGCCTCAGAGGAAGAGCGTGTGATACATTTGAGGATGTTATTTGAATTACTCTAGAAACACTTGATTTATGGGAATCTATATATGTTTCATTTTTTAATTCAAGAGTTCCACTTCCTTTTACATTTTATCTCATAGGATTGATTAATAGTGGCCCCAAAAATGATTGAGGTAATACTAGATTGGGATCCACCTAAGACTATAATAGAGGTGCAGAGCTTCCTTGGGTTGGCTAGATATTACCATATATTTGTTACCAACTTCTCCAGAGTCCCAAACCTCAAGAATTTCATACCATATAAGGTGTATAATTTCTGTGGATAGAGAAATTATAGTAGGATTTTCAATATTTTATATAAAGTTTAAAGAGTTTCCCCATCTTCAGACTTCAAGAGGAAGGATTTGAGTATGTGGTGTTTTGTAATGCCTACAGATATGGGATAAATTATGTTCATATATAGAGGAAGTAAAGAAACCCTCACTTTTCATACATTAAAATTACATTAATTTTTTAGAATACTTAAAAAATTATACAAACAGTCACCCAAAGACCATATTAGTCTAGTGACTTTGGAAACATAGAAACCTAAAAATTGGTATATAAGTGATCTACACTATCTTTCACTTGGTTCATATTTACTAGAACCATTATTAGACACATCATATATAATACATATCTTCATAAAATGGGGAAAAGGAAACATAAAAAAGGGGTGAGCTCAGATGCTTAGTAAGGGTAAAAAAAGAGATATGTAATAATAATCATGAGCATAAGCGTATGAGAACATGTTCATGAAAATAGAAGATCATAACATGCATATGAAATATCACAAACATGAATCATGGAATAAATATTTACAACTAATAAGATATGAATCATAAGAAAATGAAGAACATAATCCATGAGAGCATAACATAGGAATAAAATATAGAATTTTGTAAAAAACATTAGCATATAATATGAATTCCATAGTAGTCAATGAATTTCTTTCATGCCCATCTAGGTAGTATGGGTTCACTCCCCATACCATCTTAGTAGTCATGGTTCCCTCCCATGGTTGTTTTAGTATCATGCATTCACTCCTCATACCATCTTGGTATTCATGGTTCACTCCCATGACCATATTAGTAGTCAAGGTTCACTCCAAATACCATCTAAGTCTATCTCATGAGATATAAATCTTTACCCAATGCATTGGAGGGATATATAGGTCCCACTCATCTATTGGTTAAATCATTCAAACATGTTCCACTAGATCATTAAAAATAATTTCATAACCCATTAAATTAAATAGGTATCATAAACATGTAATAATATCATAAAATGTTGAAAAATATATAGGTTTCATAATCATTTCATCAAAAGAATAACCTGTGAAAAGAAGCAGGTTTCAAAGGTATATAACTTGTGAAAGAGAAATGGGTTTCATAAACATCATGACACTAAAACATTATCCATTAATAGAAATAATATTAATGGAATAATTGAATAATTTCCCCAGAAAAGAATGAGTAACACCAATGGATGTAATCTTAGATGGGAAATAATTTTGAATAATCTTTTAAAAAAAATTATTGGAAAATATACTCTCTTCATTGAAAAATGATTTTTAAAACAAAAGATAATTTTGAAAAACTTTTTCTTTGAAAATAGATTTGAAAAAATATAAAGGAATCATTTAAAAGAATGAAACATTATAAAAAAAATTCCTTGAAAATGGTATTCAAGGATCATTTGAAAACATTTTTAAAAACATTTTTGAAAACATGGTTTTTGAAATAAAACATATTTCTGACCGGAGAGAGAAATATAGTAATATTTTTATTAAAAACATTTTATTAATTATCATAAGTACTAATGATTGGGAAAATTTTATTAATACATAAAGATAAATTTAATAAATAGAGAGTAAGGAAACTCATGAGTGTTCTTGAGAGATGGATCATAAGACTTCAATAATGGATGTATAATCATAAAAATTATCAATATACAATGATATTATTTCAACAAACTCTTACCAAATGGTAACTTGGGTCATACTCTCCATATAAAAAAAAGGAAATTACATAAAGATTAAAATATCATGAAAATAATGATATTAATTATATAACATGTAAAATAGAAGTATATTATTTCCCTAAAAAATGTGAATCTTCCTAGGAATCATTATATTTAGATGATTTCCAATTGATCTATTTATATAACTAAAAAGGCCCAATAGTTCTGTATCTATGGGGACCTGCTTTCCAAAGGAAGGAATTCATCAGGTAGTTTGGGTGACGATTCTTGAGAACACACATTTGTCGAGAGGATTTGAGGTCAGGATCTTCGCACCCTTTTTGGGGGAATTATTACCTACTCCATGAATCTCTTGTAGATTTAAGATATGTTCATGAATCCTTATTAATTTACCAAGAATAATGTAGGTTTCCCTTGAAATTTTCAATCAATTATTAGTATGTGTGGTATTCATAATCATCCACATGTATTGTAGGTTTTTCATCAATGGAGATATTCATATGTATTTTAGGTTCTCCATCAATGGTATCCTATCATATACTACTTAGATATTATTTATCCATTGTTATGATGATTATGGTTTTTAAGCCACTCAGTGGGAAACTCTCGAATTTATGGTCATCTAGGTAGACGAAAGTTGTTTCGATGTTGGCATTGTACACATAAATGCTCTACCTATGTATCCTCATGAAAGTAATTAGAACCCTTTTAGTTTTGTTCCAATTAATGGGACACATCATACCTTTTAAGTCCATATGATAAGGACCTAACAATACAGTTTAATTTCATGTGATAAGGACATCTAGGAACAAGGTTTCTATTGAATTCTTGGTGTGGGACTTATGCCTAAGCATCCCAAGAAACCTGGAAAGGATATGAGTTCCAAGTTAGATTAGAACCTTCTGGGAATGTGTCCCAGAGAGAATAAGGTTGATTCATAGTGTTGGGTTTGAACCTCAGGGAGGCTTCTTATGTATCCCACTCAGACGAGAATCAAATCCCACGTAGTTCAGTAAGTCTCGCAGGTGAGTATGGCCCTTTGAGAGAAATATGTAGGGGATTACTCTTAAAGAGGATTCCCTTGTAACAGGGTCCATGAGATATGTCTTAACTCGTGGAGATTGAAGGGGGATTAGTTTGGGGATTAATCCTAGGTAGGATACCCAGATTAAGGTAATTAGGGTCGTACTCCTGAGGCGGATGTCCATTGAGATCAGGCCCTAGGTGAAAGCTTCCTTTGTATCCCAATTATAGTGGGAATCAAATTTCTTGTAGTTAAATAAGTGAGGTGGATTGTGTGGATGTTGGGATAATAATAAGTCTATAATCCTACATGAGTCATGCTTGGTGTGAGAAACAATAGGATGTGAAAGATTCAACAAACCACACACTTTCTCCTCAACTGATGGAAGAGGTTGGACCTATGGTGAAAAAAGCCATGGAAATAGTGAATAAGGGTGTAGTGTAATGAAACTTTTAATGTGAAATGAAATTGAAGGTCATTGGGTCTGATCCAAAAGGATATGGGCTTAATCCTAGAGGGATTCCCTAGAATGGGTCATGTAGTGGAAGTAGGATATCATTCCCTATGGAAGGGAATAGTAAGTGTGATCCTCACTCTTCTTACTAGGGACTGAAGGCTCCAGATCTTAGATATTTTAAGGGGTGGACAGAGTCTTATCCTTATAATCCATGACCAGGAACTCCTCAACACTATCTCGGGGGGTAAGGGTCAATGTGACCATAGATATCCAAATCTAAGGATACCCTAAAGATCCTTACACTCTAGCAAGAAAAGTATGAACAACCTCTAAACATAGATATCTAAATCCAAATATGAGACATGTTGACATGACTTTCCCAAAGGCCTGATAGATCAGGAGGTCTTGGTGAAGGTTTCAACTTGGTCCCTTTAAGGTAAGGGATCCAAGTAAGGATAAAACTTTCCATGAAAAACATTGAAGAGGGATTAAAGGATGGATCACGTAAGTCTTGGGTGTAGCTTTGCCGTGTAGGTATGCTGCATAGGTCTTATGAGAAACTGAAAAATGATTAACACATGAAGGATAAGCTTATGAAAGATTGATATGCCTTAGGAAATGGAATATGGACAACAACACTTGGTTGAGGTTTTAACTTAAGTACCCTGGGTGTCCCTTTATGTCCTTCAAAGCATCCCATGAAGGTCTTTGTTTAAGGAAATGACCTTGCATAGATGACTTTTCCTTATAAAAGTAGGGTCCCTAATCAGATGTTTTGTATTAAAAAAATCTAAAATGACCTTGATCTTTCTTATCCCATCTAATTTACTTTTCACTTGTTTTTTAGAGAGATACATGGGAAAATTTGGGGGACCTGTGAAAAGGATCTACACAATGGTATCTTTGGGAGTTCATCCAACCTTTTCAGTTATCAAAATGGGGATCCCAAGGGTCTAATTTATTGGCAAGGTGGGGGCTGGTCGAAAGGAGGTTGTCTGCGTAAGTCTTCAGTATAGCTCTTCCATAAAGGGGTGTGAAAATTATGATTTTATGTAGGTCTATGATGTATCTTTTTAGTATAGGGAGATGCATATTGGGTTGTATGGGTAGGACCTACATTGGCCGCTTGATGTGTAAATCTTCCACGTAGGTCACTGTGACTTTATGATGAAAGGGAAGGAGCTGTGTTGTCATTGTTATGCATAGATATACTGTGTAGCCCTCTTGAACTATATTTATTTACTTCATTTAAATTTCTTTGATACTTTAAGATATCCAAAGTGATTCTTCATAATTGTTTTTTACTTCCGTTATTAAAAAAGGGAGTGTCAACAAAATCCCCCCCTTAGGATTGGATTTCACTAAAAAGAGGGATGAGTCCTGAGGAAAAATTATGGGGAAAGGATTATGGAGAATTATTTCTAGACCACACAGTTCTAATTCATAGCTATGTCATGTAGGTCAGTGGTGTAGGTCTATGGTTCTTATAAATAGCCACGTTCCTTTGTCATTTTCTTCACCCATGTTCTCAGATTTCATCTCTCATTACGTAGCTCGTTCGTTCAGATCTCATGCAATGTGCTCTTACACAGGTCCCTTGAAAATTTCTCAAGGTATACCCATTTGAGCTATGGAGCTACACAAAATTACTTTATTGAATGAGCTACGGATAAAGACTTTGTCGAAGGACCTGCGCTGAGTACCTTGTCAAAGGACCTACGTGGGTGACCTCATTGAAGGAGCTGTACAAAACTTTTCCCTTTCCAAATTCTCAAATTCCTGTAAGTTAAAATTTGAACTTTATTAATTCAATATTCTACTTTAATGAAAACATTTTGGTAATTACCTTGTAGGAAATGGATATCTTGATAACGTTAACTAAGGAATATAGTGTTCACCAAATCAAAATGATGAAAATCATTTGATTGGACTATTATGACATTGTTGAGAGTACCCTTCCTAAGTTTGTGAAAGGATTGATTCCATACCAATGTGAATATCTATAAAGCCACTATCTAACTATGTATGGGCATGGGATTTTTCAAGATACCCACATTCCATCTTATAAGAAATATTTTCCAAAGACTTGGTTTGTTCAACACCTCAACTATCATTGTATGAATATTACTGTAAAGGGTATGCCTGTTCATGAGTGAACAATCCCTATTGGATTTATCCTATATCATATTGGATTAAATACTGATATGAAGAATCATTTTGTAGATCCTAGGATTCATTTCTATGATTCAACATTTTGTTATTCAAAAACAGATCAATCTAATGACAGGAAGGAAGACTAGGACCTTTTTTCTGTAGGAGGAGTCAAGACTGAAAGGATGTGGGCATTTTGGGTACACCAGACTTGTGTAGAGTTCATGAATGAGCTGATGGATGTTCACATTTATTAATACATCTAGATAAAAAAAACTTCTGTTTACAAAAATTAATTCATTCTTAAATTAATTAGCAGATGGAGTCTACAAACAAATTCTTTCCACTTGATGTATGGTGATGTGGGAATCAGTTTATGGGATATCAACCAAATATTTGGGGTTCCCATTCTTGGTGAGATGTATAATGAATTCATTCCTCAAATAACAAAATGTTTTGATTCTAAGTGGATGCCACCATTAGCTCACTAAATATTCAAAATAAAAAATAATTTTCCAAAAGAAAAGAAATATCTTCATACTAGGGATAATATTCAAGCAAGAGTGTGGATGAAAGATTATTTAGAACCAATGAAAGGGAAGGGTCCTACTTGAAAACAACCTACCATTTTCCCAAATGATGATAATCAGGGTGATTCAGACACGTAATATCCCACATTGGGGAAAGGTGACTACAAGTATTGGGGTTATAAGGTTAAGTCTGAGATTGAAGCAAAGGTATGCTTATCCGACTTCCTTGCAATGTGGCTAAGCATTTATTTGGTAATAGTCCATTAGTTCACTGGTGGTGTAAGACCAGGGACTTTTGTTATTGCATCCAATTTGGTATATGGGAAATATATTGGGTTTGATACCCCTATATTAGAAAAAATTTATCACATCATGTTGAATTTATATAATGGGAAGGATCCATTTAGACTTATAGGACCATTTCAAGTATTGTAGGGATGGATTGCAGCACATTTTTGTTCATATTCAGTGTAGAATTTGGTTAGAGTCCCCAATGGTCTATTTAATCTCTTTTTTCATAAGGTTTTTTGGATTCAACCATTGAACCTAAAGCCTATTGTAGTTATGAGAGCACTGAATACATTAGGAGAATTCGACTTCTTTACATTTAGTGACCCACCAACTTGAACATTTATTGATGATGGAAAGGAAGAAAATTACGAGATAAGGGATTATATGATGGAATTTGGGGATAGTGTACTATCAACCAGGATTGATGAAGAAATAATCTATGAGGATCATATCTCTTTTCGGTTTTCTCTTCAGTTCAAATTTCTTCAACAATCGAGTATTTTTATTCTTATATATGTTTGGAATGAGAAGTACCCAATGGTATCCCAGCAAATATGGATTCTGATGGCTTTAGAGACATCCAAAATTTTGAGTACACTACCTCCATTAGATGAATAAATTATATTAGAGGCTGTATATTCTAAATCTCTCATTTATTCACACCCTTAGGGGTATTTAACAAAAGGAATACATCAATTAGAGGCCACAATAACTTTTGTTCATAGAAATCGTGGTAAAAGGTCTGGAGCCACAAATGATGCAGAGTATTCAGAAGCATCAGAACCATCAAAATGTTCTCGTAGAAAATCCACTAATAAGACCAATTCTAGGGATATAACACCTCCAGAACTGAGTCAATCTAATCGTCATCATAAAAAAAGGGTACTATCTCATCTGCTAATTCTTATGAAGAATAAGGGTGGTTTGACGAGACCTTCCAATCAGAGGGTGTTGAGTTTTCTCTGTAGCCAATATTATTTAATTCAAATTATGTGTGGCCTTTATAAATCTAGTACTGGGAAATCCTGACTCGTGAACTCATGGATGCATAGGAATTTATCCAATTTTTCCTTCAAATACCAGATGTGGGTGATATTAGAGAACCTTCTGATTTTCCTTCAGACAGTAATATGGCTAAAGTATAGGAGCATATCATGGAGCTGGAAACCTTTATATATGAAACTGATGACCAAGTACCAACCTCAAAATGAGTACCTGACATGATGGATCAAGGAATACATGAAGCATTAATTGTTCACCCTAAATAGGAATGAGAAATTTATGTTAATATTAAGAATATATTTCCATTTTCTTTTGTTTCAATTCTACTCAATCATCCACCATCATTAATCTCGATGGTATTTCATTTTGAAGCTTGAAATTATAGAAGGAACATTAATAATGGTTCTCGGGTCACCAAAATAACGACCTACGGGCACCTCCAATGACACATTGGATGAAACCCCTAGGTATCCAAGACATTGTCTAGGAGGGAAAACCATGATGTAGGTAATGGAGATAGAAAATCCTTAGTCATTACCTCAGGTCTCTACTACCAAGATGGGTAGTACAGTCTCTCCACTGTCTTATGAAAAGAAACACAAAAACGAATTCATATTGATCTGATGTGTTTATACACAAATTGAGTATTTGTGATGTCATATAGTATTATGGATTTCTTAATACACCTTGGTAACCATGTTCATCATTTCAAAGGATCTTCATCCCTTTCTTCTCTTAAGGTATTAAAAACTGGTCCTTCAAGGATTGGGAAAGAAACTCCATGAGAATTGAAAATTCTTGATAATGAATCTAATACCTTAACAGATAAAGTGTCAAGGGATATGGATGCATCTCATCCTATTTCTATAAAAGAGAAAAGGGTCACAGTAATATCAGATGCATTTATTTTGTTTATCACATTTTGTTTCTAACATTATTTTCTCCATAATATTTCAGATCTGCTGCATGTGCTATAGGATCCTGTGATAATTAATGATGATGTTATTGTTTCTCTAGAAGGAAGGAGTGAAAATCCTGGGCAATTTTAGGAAGGTACTGGTGCTGATCCTGATTCATCAAGGCCAAATGACATTTCACCATTTGAAGAGTTGGTAGAATAAAATGTTAGTGGAGCCAATTTAGGAATCAATCAACATTTGTTGGATACCTTAAATGGTGAGGATGATATAAAATATAATTCTATGTACATTGAAATAATGGATTCTCTTAATCTATACATTGATATTGCAGATTCCATCAAGAATTTTGGGGATTTTAATGAGGATTTGAAAGGACGTGAATTCTCAATATTTTATTTTCCATATATAATTGTTCTTTTATCTGACATTTCATATCAAATCCCAATTTATGTAGCTCTGTTAGTAGAGAATGTTGCGAAGACCCTTCAAGAATGGGATATCCCACTCTATACTACTTCCACTAACATTGAAGTAATAACAATTAAAAATACAACATTGGGAGATGCTATAGAGTCTATGGTTATGGTGGCTAGGCATGCTCAAGAGAATGCCCCTCCCCAAGAAGTACTTACTCAAACTACTAAAGCTGGGAATACTGGGGAGGAATATACTCAAGAAACTGACTTATTAACGAGTAAATTTCATTAACTCTCTTGATCATACTTTGGTTGTTTATATAAACTTAGAGCTAAAAATCATTTTAAATCACCATTAAGGTCTATCAGCTCCAACAATTCGGTCTGAAGTTGAATCCCATGCAATGGATCAACGAACAATGGAAGATTAAGTACCTATTTCTTTTAAAGGATATTATCCAAGAACCTACTTGAGTGATTTGATTCCAAAGTATGTTCTTCCTCATGGTAGTGATTATGATTCATACTTAGATCTACAATATTCTCTCAGTATTACACAGAAGAAAACATGGAGAACCATTTGGGATATAATCTTTAAAAAAAATTTAGATGACATGCCTTCATATTTTGGCTAACTTCCAACACTGTTTAGCATACTACGATTTCTTGGATTTTATTATTTCTCAGTTTATAATGCGGTAAAGAGATTGTTCACTAGTAGAAGAAAGAACACAAACTATGGAAATATCTTATAAAGGCTAAACTAATCATTAACATTGAGGGATTTTGAGATGCAATATCTGAGGTGGAAGTCAATAATAGAAAAAAATTGACGGAATTCGATCATCAAATTGAGGAGACAAAGAAATAATTGGTGCATCTTCAGAAAAAAATGGATTCTGTTCAAAATATGCTTGAGCAACTGAACTCATCAATGGAAGAATCCTAATTAGAAGGAGTAACTTCCATTTCAATAGCCAAAGAAGAACTTTGTCAATCTGAGGAAGTTGAAGTTGCTCAACTGACCGAGCTTTAGAAAGTGGTTGATATGGAATATGAGTCTATTCAATAAGTAAAGAGTAAAGCTGAATGATTTTTGTAATATATGACAAAGAGGATCTATTTTGTGGATGTTCCTCCAATTTTTCTATATAAATAAAAAGTATTTTTTCTCCAGTCATATATACATATTCATCCCTACTGTATTTCTGTAATTGCAATATCAAAGTTGATATTCACAACATGGAATATTTATATCGGATAATCATAATTACACTAACTGGGATGAGGGTAATTTTATGTTTACCTAATCCAAGGGGCTTAGTGAGTATAGTTTTAATTTTACTAGGGTCATATGGAAAACCCTACAAACTTTTTATCTTTTGTGTCATTGCCCTATTTTTTCCCTAAGCTTTATATGGAGAACACTTAGAGGGTAAGATTTGGATTTTGATTAAGTTTTCCTTTTCATGTGTTCAATGAAACAAATTTTTTCCCTTTATCTTTTAATTGCTCAATATTTCCCAGGACATAGAAAGTATAGATCTAGCAAGATGAGACTTAAATTTTATCTAGAATTACCTGTGTAGGTTTTGAATCTTGTGAGTATCATGTATCTTTTTAGGTGCAGTTTAAAGTCATGAATAACAGGATAATAATGCTAATTTTTAATATCAAATATATTTGACCTCGAATTTGGAAATTAAAACGAAACAAATATTAATGGCTATGAATCTCCTAATATCCCTCAGATATTTCCATGGGTAATCTTGAGTCATGAATTTTATGGTCACCAAATCTAAAACATGAATTTAGAGAATATAAGAGGTCTCTTCCAAGAGCAAAGTTACCACTATCTAACAAACCCATTATGGGGTTTGTATTATGTAGGGCTAGCTAGAGAATATGCTACATATAAAAATAATGGAATCCTTTGGTTGATAGGATCACTATGTGAGAAACTGATACAAGGCCAATTGAAGAATGTACTGTATAGTCAGGTAAAGGAGTTCCCAAGAATTATGAAATTCTATTATTGATTGACAAAAGAGGTTTAATATTTGGATGTCTTAAGACCATAGTGGGTGGATTTACCAAGGAATGATGTCTAAGAATAAAAAAGGTCTATCTATGATGACATAGGCCATGAATAAGAAACCACTCATACATGAATTTTATGTGTTAAGGAAGGTACATTTTTTAGAAAGTGGATTTATGATAATTTGTTATACTGTTTAAAGTCATGTAGTAAGGAAATTATGTTGTGCAGTTTTAATTCATACAGTAAGGACAGTAGAGGGGCTTTAATTTAAGGTCTTTAGCTTTGAACAAAGATTTTATGGTTTTTTAATTAATGGTAATTTTTCAAAAAATGTGGCTCCATATTTAGGTATGGAAAGGGAGAATGGTACATTGTGATTTGGGGATTTTCAAATCCAAAGAGAGATATGGGAAAAAGGGATAAATGGAATTTAGAAGAGGTCTATTTCAAGAAATAAGTTACCACTATTTTGAAAAAACCATTATGGGGGCTGTATTATGTAGGTCCAATTGGGGCATGTACTTCATAGACAAATAGTGGAATCTTTATGCTGCCATGCTACTTATGCAAGAAAAATTTTATGTAAGGCCTACTAGGGCACGTACTACATAGTCAGATAAAGGATCTCTCAAGAATTCTGACATTCTATTTGCTAAAAGCCAATGAAAGTTGATGTAAATTCCGATATTCCCAAGTATAAAGTTTGGATTATATATAAAAGTACTTGAAAACATAAAGAGTATTTCCAGTCATGATTTCAAAAGAAATGAAGGAATAGACTTTCTATGAAGGTCTGATCTAAATATAGAAAATATGGTGTCTGTAGTTTTTAGGTCATATGACTAGGACCAAATAATTATGGAAACAATTTATGACATGTGACCAAATGATCCAAGGTTATTTTAGTATTCTTTGAACAAGTGAAGGGAAAAAACATAAACCACAGTTTGGAGACTTTCGGGTCAGGAGGAATGATATGGGAAAAATATGCTACATATGATCGCTTTAAAATACATGTTCCTATATACCCTCATCAAAGCTTTAAGGGTACATAAGAGGCTTCTCCCAATAATGAAGTTACACTTGATTGAAAAATCTATTATGGGGGGTGTATTACGTAGGGATAATTGGGACATTTCTACATAGCTAAACACTGACATCTTTTGGATGAAAGGCCCGTTATGTGGGAAAATTATGCAAGGCCACCTAGGGGAATATACTATATATTTAGGCAAAAGAGTTCTTAGGTATCATATATTCCATCACTAGTAACCAAAAAAATATTATGAAGATCTTAAATTATTCCAGATTAATAGTATGAAATGTGAAAGGGGAAATTTCAAATGCACAAGAGAAATATTTGGATCAATGTTGCCTATGAGTTTGGAGACCCTTACATAGATCTGAATCATTTATATAATGGGAATATATTTTTTTACCTTAATGGGATCTCTAAGCAGAAGACCCAAAATAAAGGTCTCTTACATAAATTTTTAATTGTATTTGGGAGATAGATAATTTTCTTTTATCCCATGGATAAGAATAATATTTATGTCCCAGTTTTCACTATGTATCTCAATGTGATGATAATCAATCCACACATAATTCTTGTAGGTCCATGCAATTTATCATCATGTAGTGAGGATGTAAAGTGATTCCAACATGAGAAAAAATATTTTGGCTAGACTAGGGGATATGAATCGTGTGTCACTATGTATCTTTCTGGGGCAATAATCAAGCCACAAGTAGTTCTTAAATAAAGTATACCCCATCCGTATTGAATCCATAGTTGGGGAATATTGGGGGTTTCCTTGAATACAGTTTCATACATGCAATGAGAAATCGTATTGATCTCCTCATGCAGATTTGACTCATACATGAGATAAAAGAAGAACCAATTGCATGATGTTGTGGCTAGGTCCAAGGTTGAATGTTTAGACTTCACTACATATCTTATTGGAATGAGAATAAATCCACAGATAGTTCTTAAAAAGATCATTCCCCACATCGATTGAGTTTGATGTGAGAGATGAGGGATTTTAATAAATTCCAAAATAATGGTTAATCTGAAGACACAAGATGGTATGAAAATCAAACCATGTATACTGGAAGAGTAATTTTCATATGATTAGTTCATATACAGAAATAAAATAGAAATAAATCTCTTTATGGTTATGGCTAGGCCCAATATTGGAGATCTGGGCATCACTACATATCTCATTTGAATGAGAATCAAGCCACATGTAGTTCTCGAAGATGGTATTACCTATGAAGATCTGACTCATAAACAAAAGGAATATGAATATTTGTTTTTTCCATGTCTGGGCTGAAAATTATAGATCATGGAATCTCTAAATATTCTATTAGAATGAAAATCAATCCATATGTAGTTTTGGAAGAACTGTGCTGTTTAACATCTTGTGTAAAGGATGTAAATCACCTGATGTGAAAGAAACATTGCAGATGGACCAATAGATATGACCCAGGTGTAACTAGGTATCTTACTAGGGGAAAGAATCAAGACACATGTAGTTCTTGAAAATGGTCCCTATTCAGATTTTATTCAAACATAGGGAGAAATGGGGATCATATTCTACTAGGGAGTAGAAATGATGTGAGTAATGCTTGCACATGGAAGCTACTCATTTTTTAAAAGAACCACAAGGAATTCCAATTTGTGGTATCTTGGGGAATTTCTTAATGTCGAATAAAGGAGACTTTAACTATATAGTTTAATTTTGTGTAGTAAGGAAAAATAATGTCATGTAGTTTCACATCATGTGACAAGGATAAAGATGCTATAAAGATTAATTTCATGTCGCTAGGATGTTGTTCCTATGTAGTTTAATGTCAGGCAGCTAGAACATGGTGGCTATGTAGTTTAATTTCATAAATCTAGGACATGGTTTCTATGCAACTTAATGTCATGAAACTAGGACATGGTTGCCATGAAGTTTAACATAATGTATCTATGGCATGGTTTCTATATAGTTTAACATAATACAGCTAGGACATAACTCCGTGTGATTACACAAAGTACTTCCTCAATAATCTTTAATTGGTTGGAGTTATAATAAGTTCTCCATCCATTGAGATTAGGTAATAATTTTTGTTAGAGTGGACCTTATGTATGGAATATGGTCCTTCCCACTTTGGCTCAAGCTTTGGAGGATTCTTTCCTTATATCATCAGAGTCCTGAGGACTAATACCAATTCTCCTTCAATAAATGAGCAGAGGAAAGCTTTCTTGTTAAAATCACGTGTTATTCTATTTTGATAGACTTCCAAGTGATTCAAGGTATGCAATATCTTTTTTTTCTAATCATTATAGCTCATCAAATTGCTTCTGAGATTATTCATCCATAGATAATTAGTCACTGATGGAAACTCGGAGTGAAGGCAATTGAACGTAAATAAGAAGAACTACTTTTGTCCTATATTCCAATGAATATAGGGATGACCGTGTTATTGTATGAGTATTAGTCCAATAAGATCAAAAAGTGTGAAAGATCTTATCATGCAAAAAAAAATTATCGTTATCCACCCTATTTTGGAGTATATTTAATAACGTCTTATTGAAAGCCTTTATCTTTCCATTAGTCGCTTGATGGTAGCGAGATGAATGGTTGGATTTGATATTGTGATCTCAATATAGCTTCTTTAACGTAGTAGAACAAAAATTGGTAATGTTGTCCATCAGTATGGTACGAGGGACACCAAATATTGTAATGATATTAGCTTTGACAAAGCTAATGATGCTTTTGGCCCTGACTTCCTTGATAGGTATTACCTCATCCCATTTGGAGAGGAAATTGGTAGTAGTAAGAATATACTTGAACTACTTAGATATAGCTATAGGATAGGGTCCTACTACATCCATTCCCCATGTATCAAATGTTCAAGAATATTTATATATATGTAGAAACTCTAGGGGTTACTGAATAAAGTTTTCATGCATCTGGTAGGTATGACACTTCTTAGTGAAATATGTTCAATATTGTTTCATTATATGCCAAAAGAATCCAAACATTCAAATTTGATCAGAAAGACTTTTCCCAAACTAGTGAGCACCATAGACTCATTCATGTACTTCTTTCATGATAGCCACAATTTCATCCCCATAAATGCATCTGTGAAGAATTTCATCGAAGCCTCATCTATAAAGGATCTTCAGGTGATATGGGCCAATATAAAGATTGAAATTAACTGCTCATATACAAATCTGTTCTCTTTTAATTATATTCAGTAGAAGTACCCCATTTTGGAGATATTCCATGATGGTTGTCATCCATCTTGAGGTATGAACATATGGATCATAAATGGGACTAATTTTATTGATTTCCTCTGTTCTTATTTGAAAAAAAGTCAAAAGCACTCAACGATAAGAAATTCTAATGATTGTTTCTTCCCGATTTAGATCTTCCAAGGTTGTGGCTGTATTTTCCAATGCATTAGCTTGGGAATTTTGTGAGATTTGGACCTAAGGAAATGTTGGATCTGAGGAAAATTCTTCCATTATTCCTTGATAATAATCACACAGGGGAATTAGTTCTTCTTTTCTAATGGAATAATCCCCATTGATTTTTTTGATTACCACATCTGAATCACCTTTCACCTCTAGGTAATCCACTCGTACTTGGAGTGCTAATTCTAGGACTACAATGATAGATTTATATTATTACTCATTATTGGTACCACATTATGATAATACAAAGGAATATGGCAACACATACTTCTCTGGGGAGATAAGCACAATTCCTAACCCAACTTTGTTGAATTAAGGGTTTTCCATTCTCTTCCCTGTTGGACTTCTAGAAGCACCATCAATGTACATTTCCCATATTCAAATACTTTCTTGAATAGAGAATATTTATTCATTAGGAAATTTAGTATTCAATTATGTATCTTACACAAATAGGTGTTCATAAAGGAAGTCTACTAAATCTTGGACTTTTACTACTTTATGAGGCACAAACTATATATCAAACTGTTGCGGAATAACCACCCACCATGCCAGATATCATGTAAGGATATGAGGACTGAGGATAAATTTGAGCAGGTTGTTGTGAGATACCAAGTGAACCTCAGTATGCAGCAATTAGTATCTCAATTTTAAAACTACAAAGATTAATTCTAGGTATCTTTTCTCAATATCTTAATATTGATTCTACGCATCGAGCATGGTTCGATTGAGATATTAAAGTCTGTTTTCATTCTCAACATTGTTATTTTTTGCAAGGAAGGTGCCTAATGATCACTTCAAGTCTTTAACATAAAGAATTAGTGAATTTACATCAATAGGTGGTATCCATACTAGTAAGCTCAAGATTTATTTCTTGAGGGTATCAAATGATTCTTGGAAATCACTGATTCATTGATATGTGGCCCCCTTCTTCATCAATTTGGTGAAGAGAAACCAATTTCCTTACTAATTAGATATGAAGATCCGGATATAATCTAAGTGTCCTCAAATTCATATCAACTATTTCATGTTTTGAGGAGGTGAAATTCCAGGGATAGACTTAGTCTTCTCATATTGACATCAATACCGCGATGACATATAAAAAATCTGAGAAATTTTCCCAAGGTTACCCCGAAAGCACATTTCAAAGGATTCATCATCGAATTATGCTATATAAGATTGTTGAATATCATCTCTAGATCATCCAAGTGATCAAAGATTTGTCTTTAATTAACCACTAAATCATCCACATATAATTCAATGAATTTACCCAAGAAAGGTTTGAAAATGTGTCGCATTTCACATTGATATGTTTCATTGGTATTCTTCAAACCAAAGTGAATTACCTGATAGAAAAATATTACTTCAGGGGATCTGAAAGCTATAGATTCCTCATCTTCTAGGGCCATTCATATTTTGTTATACCCTGAGTATCCATCCATGAAGGAGATAACTTTGTAGCCAACTATTGTTTCAATCAAAAGTTCCATGATTGGAATCAGAAAGTCATCTTTAGGACAATACTGGTTGAGATCTCTAAAATAAATGAAAACTACAATTTTTCCATTAATCTTTTTCACTGGGACAATATTGGCTATCCATTTGGGATATTGAACCACCCTAATAAAGTCATATTTGATAAGCTTGTTGACTTCAGCTTCAATTTTAGAGGCATGAGTTGGGTGTGTTCTTCTTTTCGCCTACTAAAATCCCCGATGCTCTTATGGAAAACCCAAATGATGGGTGTCCATGTTGGGATCAAGGCCTATTATTTCTGAATATTTATAAGAAAAAACATCTTGTTTTTTTACTTTAGAAATAAAGTATACATATCTTTATCTTTAGAATTCAAGGCCGCACTAATTAAAGTAGGGTGTGGATCTTCTTCTGTACCCAAATTTATGTCTCTGAGATCATCCACAGTGGTGGAGAAGCCTTCCTCAAATGATGGAGTGGTGTTCGTAAGTTCCTCCTATTATTATTCTTCTTCCTCACGCATCACTTCTACTGTCCATACTTGAAGGGTAGGTGATGAAGAAATACTTTCAAGGCTAGGAGTGGAGTCGGTATTTGGACATCCTAAAGAAGAGGCAACCATTTCTAACCCTACTAATGATGAAGGGTTTCCCTGAATCATTGAAGGGAAACTTATGGGTTGTAAATAAAAATCCATATCTTTCTATAATAATGAAAAAACTTCTTCTAGACTGGATGATAAATCAAATACATGCTGAAGTTTGATATATGGAATGAAGACATCTTCATTTAGGATTCCATCACTATTTGGTAAATCAATAATTTCTCTTGTGCTACCAGGCTCAATTTCCACAACTGACGTTATGGAATCCACTAAAAGGGTGCTTGGATTTCGGTTTACCTTTTCAATTTTATTGATAGCATCACGTAATTTGTATTGAGTTGCTTGAATGGGTTAGCTGGAATCTTTTCTAGACCATTCAGATCATTGATTCTTGTTATATTTTTTTTCATGGACCATGTCCCCTTTGTATGATAGAACTATTCCTCAATATACAAAGATTCAAAATTTTGGAAAGTGGAATTGTCACCAAGAAATTTATCAATTTTACCATTGAATCAATAATTTATACACTGGTGATATAATGAAAGAATGGCTTCATGTTGATATAGCCAAGGCCTTCCAATAAAAATGTTGAAAGATGTGTCCTGCCAAACGACCATGAAATCTAAATTAGATACAAGATCCCCAAACTGATTTCTGAGTATAATATCACCTATAGGCTCTTGTTCATTCCTGTCATAAACATGCAACACTAGAGTGGAGGGATATAAGTCAAATTCAGTGAGACCCAACTGAGGAAGTGTATGTATGGGAATGAGGTTGACTCTTGAGCCTTTATCAATGAAGGATTTTAGAATGTCTATATTGTTAACCTTGCTATATAAATAAAAGGGTATAATGTTTACATCTACAATATCATCCAAATCTTGGTCTATGAGAGATATAATTGTATGGAATTCTGCAGGATCATTCTTTATATGGTAGACCTCACCAGTAGAAACCTCAGTTTCAAACTTTTGAGGACTTGAAAAAGCCTCAATAAGTGATTCCTGAAGATCTTCTGACATATTTAGAGCATCCATGAATGATAAATTGGTTAGTAATTTGTTCAGTTTCTTCAAAATTTCATACTTATGGTCCAAATATCTGTATTTTTTAGCATGAAGATATGGTTTTGCGGGTGCCTTGGAAGTTGATGCTCCTGATGTAGATGGACCATGTGTCGGGGTAGAAGCTAGAAATACTTATGATCTTGGTTGATTAGGCTGACTAGGTCTGCTCACATACAAATAAATTGGTGTTATATCCTCTAATTGGTCTTCCAATATGATCATGTTGTGGTTGATCCTATCATGTGTGGGAGAATTTTCTTGTTCTTGCTGAGCCTGCTGAAGGCCTTTCCCACCAGTTTCTGCTGCAAAAACTATTCGAGTAGGGGTGCAATTAAAAAAATGGATTCTAGAATACCCACGCCTTCCCCTGTATCCTCAACCATGATGAATTCTTCCCCGATTTCCCCAATCAAGTACAGGGAATTTAGGTTCATATTCAGAATCATCATTTGCATAGGGGTCCATTATGTGGATAACATTAACAGAACTAATCATCAACTTTTCATCTGAGGAAGATTCTACATGATAGGTCGGTTCTTGTTTTTCTATTTTGTATGGTGGTTCCTGTTATTTTGAGATAGATGGAATGAAATCTGTTAAAGTCAAGGAAAACTTTGTCCTTACCACGATCTTATATTCTTTTGACTTCTATTTATCCTTCTAATCATGTAACTTCTTTGAGGATTTGACTTTGGAGGAATGATCTTTTTATGAATATGGCTTGGTTACAACAGGAGTGGTAGGAGTCATAGTTAGTTGTTTCAACAATTTTTATACAATGGCATGAGTTCGATTGATCATTTTCCTAACCATCCAATCATCAAACTCCTACACAATATTTCTTTTGACTTTCTACCATTCACCTTCTTCTTCTGGATCGGTAACTATAACACATGATACCAGTGTTGATGAAATTTTTAGTTTCACGTATCCATAGTCCACCAAATTTTGTTGGAGATATTTAAAAAAACACTCTTGGATGGGGTGTCCCAACATTTGATGGAAAGTAAAATAGTTTGGGATTTCCTCATATCCTTCTTTGCTAGGTTTATTCGGCCTTGGAAATTGGACTAAGTTGTTATACAAAGATGAGATGAAGTACCCAAGGACATAGTCATTTTGAAAAGAACAAACCTTATTTTTCTGCTCTTCAAACTATATTCGCCTTTGATCCTTTTGATCATCTTGATGTGACAGTCGTTGCTACTAATTCTTGGGAGGTGGATCCCTACGATATGATTATGGATTTGAAGTAAAAGTAGACATAGGTTCTTACTTGAGTGTAACTACACCAGACTCTTCTTTTCCTATTATCCTTCATAGAGTTGATGCGATTACTCGAGATTTGGATCTAGTCTATGTTATGGATTTTTCCACTTATTGAGAAATCAAAACAAAATCATAAAACCCTTCAATATATTTCACTAGGATTAAAGGTGTACACAACTCATCACGAAGGTTTTCAATACAAATGAAAATAAATTCTTCTATAGGGAGTGGTATATTAAAGGAATATGTTAATCCTTTCCACCAAGCAATGAAATATAAAACTCTTTCCTTATCTATTTTTTTGGAGTTTGTAAGTTTGAAGAATTTTGTTTTTTGTATTATTTAAGTAAATTGGAAAAGGAATTTCTAATGGAGGTCTTCCCATCTAGTAATTGATCGAGACTGCAAACTTCTATACCAGATAAAGGTTTGCCCCTGAAGTGATTGCACAAAACATCTGATTTTTACTGCTTCTCATTGTTGAGGGGTCCGCATCATGGGATAACATAGATAAATGAAATGCATCAAGTTCTACTCTATTTCTACCAAATCATTAAATATCATAAATTTGGTATTCATAAAGTTTGGTGAGGGAGGAATCAGATCTACCCATTTGGGATAAGAATTCTTTTCTAGATGTATCAATGCACTCCATCCTTCTATAGCTTCCAATGAATCCATTAATGAATAAATTGTATTCATAAGAATTTAAGGAATATATAGCTGATTTGGAACTTGTACAGTTACATCAAATAGAGCATGAACTAGTGAGAAAATCAGTAGGACCACTGGTGGTGGGGTTGCTGGTATTTTTTTTGGATAACCCATGGGGATAAGACTGTAAGAAAGTGATTGAACCTATTATGACTGTGTACCCAATGGAGGGAATTCATTATTCTCATCAGTAGTTGTAACAAAACCTCTTTTCTTGGGAGATCCTATTGGAAGTGAAATATTAGGATCTTCTTATGGATCATGTCTAGTAGGAATGCCGATTCGAAGTAACTCTGCATTGAGTGTTCTCAATTCCTTCATCTCCTCTTATTATTGGGGAAATATTTCCTCAAATGAATGGGATTTACATTCTCTAGGTGGAAGGTGAGACATGGTTTCACATTTACCTTTCTCCCTGGTAGGTGCCTTGTGAAAATGTGGAAGTGGATTATTTAAAGGGACGCCTTGATTCCATACAAGCCTCTGATTTCTGGTACGCACACCTCCTTCATTTTCTTTGGTAAGGACCATATCAAGAACAATAAATTCATCCTCTAACTCCCCAAAATTGGAATCTTTTTCTGTAGGATATTTTATAATGGAATTAATGACATTTATCGAAACATAATGCATTGATGGAATTTTATCAATATCTTTGTGAGATTTCCTTATTATTGATCCTATATAAGAATTTTTTTATCCTATTTTTTGTTCCCTAGGAACTGTTTGATGGGAAATAATTTGAAGGGAATCCTTAGATAGTTTGGTTATGAATTCACTTTTTGGTTTCTTCCCTAATCAGGAGAAAACAGTCTTCTTCTAAGGAAGGTATTTTGGATGTGAAAAATATCCCATCCCTGAATAATGGGGATATTACAATTCTTATTCCTCAACCCTTCGGGCTCTGTTTGTTGACTCTGAAGGTTTGGTTAAAAAATCCCCCAATCCTACGAGCTGGGGTTGTTCCTGAACTGATATGGCTGATATAAACACAACTACTCTTCTAGTTTTATGAATTCCGGTCCAAACATTGGCTAGGTTCATTATCCAAAACCCATATAAATCTCCAGTTTCAGAAGACTGTTGTTCTATTTCACACATTTGTGCAATCTTATGGTTGAAATCCTCTAAGAAAGAATCATGTTCAATGTTTTTAGATTCTTGATATTGAAGCATCTCAATAGCTTAATCTCTTTGGGTCTGACATTGGTGAAAAATGATCAAGGCCTATTCTTGCTAAGCATCTCTAGAATTTATTTGTTATAGCCAACCTGAGACAATAAAATTGCATGAGACCACTTTTGATGGGATTTTATGATTTTGGAGTGTAGTAAAATTAAATGATCCATGTGAACCCCATCCTTTGATATGAACTACAGATGGGGTTTCCGTGATCAATTGTCACAACCTCTTTAATCCTTTGAGGCACGATTGTTGAAGAGCCCCCTATTTCTTCTTGATCCTTGGATGTCGATAAACTTGGAGAGATACCAAGTCAATTTGGAATTGAAACCCTTATATTACCTTGACATTAATTTGATATTTATCATATGGTAATAATTTGGATTTCAGATGATGAAGAGTCTTCCATATGTTGAGGCATATATCATGAATACAATCTTCGGCCAACATCTCTGGAATGTTGTATTTAAAGGTTTTCAAAGGCTAGAACATTACTGGTATTTCACCCTTATCCATTTTTTTTCACATATTCAGCATATCCTCTTCATCTTTTTCTAGAGTTTTCTCAACTTTGTCTGACTTGAGTGGATGCTTCCTAATTACTTTATTAGAATCAATGAGATCATTTGATGTTTCCTCATCTATATTTGAATGAAAATGACCCAAGGGAGGTTCAAAGAATGACCATGTCCTTGGGATATCTTTTGGATGATAAAGTATTTCACCTACTAGTAATAAGGCATCAGATATGAATGGCCTTATGTTTTAAAGTTCTTCGAGATATGAGGGCTTTCTCACCACTACATTTTCAGTTGGAGAAGTTTCTTTACAATTCAAAACACTAGTGCAAAGAGAACTTTTATAGAGAATACCATCATGGGGATGACCACCATAGTAGATTATAGAAAGGGATAAAACCTATTTCTCCTTGGTCATCCAGCCACATGAAGGGTTTTTGTGACTCTTATATAGGGATTGGTTCTCGATATTGACATAATTTCTATGAAGAAAGTCTTCAAGATGAAGCATCTAATGAAGAACTTCAGAATTACTGCAACTACTCCCATAATTTGGTAATGGGAGGGTAGTATCTTTAGCTATAATAGATAAATGTATGAGGGATTAAAGAAATCCAGTATTAAGAGTAGAAATATCACAAATCTATTCTTGATTCTCCAACTATGATTGATGAGACTACTTCTTATAAGCTATTTTACACATAGTTGGGGCCACATGCTAGAAAAATTGGTTATCATGAGAAGGTGTATGTGCCTAATTTGAAGTGTATATTAGAATATACTAATTATATCTAATTATAATTCGTGTATGTTCCCAATCCAGTTGTCCATATGATATAGGGGTGTATGCCCCATAACCCCATGGATTGGAACAAATACATGTATCTTCTATTGGATAGAATGTTGATGAGTCATCCCATGTATGAGGATAGAATTATGTGTTTTTATCTCTGGTACTACTTAAGTTTACATTATGATATTCCAGAAAGATTCCAAAATATGGGAAAGAGTTTTTTTTGTCCATTCGCCATTTACAAAATTTGTTTGGTGACTTCAGTGGCCGAAATAAGAATATAATTCTATTCCATATCTGGAGTGGGTGTATGTACAAGCTCATATCCTCCCTTTCCTATCAGTTTATATTGACAGTACTCATGCATGGGGGAAGAGAGTTTAGTCTTCCCCAGGTTTTTTATTGGATCTTTACGAATGAATTCTCCAGGTGTTGTCAAATGAGACTATTGGAAAGCTTGATGGATACTAATAGGTGTATATGACTACTGGCTAATTGTCCCCACAATTTTTTGGCGAGTTTCCTTGAATGAAGTTAGAAAAGTCTGCTGATTGGATGATAGATTGTAAGAAGTTGTATGTGTCTGCTCATGATACTCCATGGGATTTGAATGACAAGATTGGTTGGGTGCCGCCAGATGATTCTTCGGGCTCGTGAAGTTAAGGAGGATGGGTGTATGTGCCTATTCACTATTTTCTACCAAGATGGGTTAATGGACTTCTCCAGAGGGGGAAAAGGTAGGAACTTGCTCCCTGTTTACTAGATGTTTTCCCCGGTGGTTCATCTTGCATGTCCGAGTTTGAGGGACCTGGGATGAACTTATAAATATAAGACACTCATCATGTTGAGGGTTTTCTACCATGCAATGTTAGCAGTGGTGATTATTGGAGGGAGCCTTCGGGAAGTACCCTTCTGTATTCAAGATAATACCATGGGTGGCCTCTTGGTCAACCACCCTGGAATGGGGGAGGGATTGATGATTGTGTTCCAGGGATAATCTCCCAAAATAGTTGAAGAAATTGGTTGGAATCGTCTACTTATGGACCACCTATCGTCATTGACCAGACGATCGAGGGTTATTCTTGATTTATAGGGCCTATTTGGAAACCTAAAAGGTTGGGATAATATCGTGTTGATGGTACTCTTAGAAAAATGAATTAGAGACCCAACATTGAATACACTGAGTCAGTGATGATGTCCTTCGATCAGATGTGGATCTATCTTGATTAGTATCCAGGGCATTCACGGGTGAAAACTTGAATGAATCCATTTGTAACGAAGGGAGTTCCTAGAAATAAAGTGCCTGTATATATTAAAAATACAAACAATGAACTCTATAAAAGCACCATCTTTTTAGATGAACACATTCGTGATTGATTCCATTGTTTAGCTCTCTTTTATCAATATATAGGGGCCTAATAGACCGGTTAACCTATTAACTTGGTTAAGGATTCACGTCGGGTTCACCATTTTTTTCCACCCCAGAAATGTGACTCTATTTTGGAATCATTATCTCTGGATGGTTTCTAACTGATTTTTTTATGAAACCGGAAACACCAAATGGTTCTATATCCAAAGGTAACTACTTTCCAAAGATATGCATTCGTTAGGTAGTTTGGATAATGATTCCTGAGAACACGCATTGGTCGAGAGGATGGGAGGTCGGGCTCATCGTACCCTTTTGGAGGGAATTATTTCTTACTTTGGGACTCTCTTATAAATTTAATATATGTTCATGAATCCTTACTAATTTACCTAGAATAGTGTACGTTTCCCTTAAAATTTGAAATAAATTATTTGCATGTGTGGAATTCAAAATCATCTATATGTATTAGAGGTTCTTCATCAATGGAGATATCCGTATGTATTCAAGGTTCTACATCAATGGTATCCTCTCATATACTACTTAGAGATTCTTTATCTATTGTTATGATGATAAGGATTTTTAATCTACTCTTTTGGGAACTCTAGAATTTATGGTTATCCAAGTAGAAAAAATTTGTTTTGATGTTGGGATCATACCCATAAATGGGCTACCTATGTATCCTCTTGAAAGTAATTAAAACCCTCGTTGTTCGGTGCCACTTAATGGGACAAAAAATACCTTTTAAGTTCATGTGATAAGGACCTAACTATATAGTTTAATGTCATGTGGTAAAGAAATCTAGGTAAAATGTTCCTACTCAAATCTTGGTGTGGGACTCATGCCTAAAGAATCCCAAGAAATCTAGAAAGGATATGAGTTTCCAAGTTGGATTAGACCCTGTGGGGAATTTGGAATTGAGGGAAAATGTTTGATTTGGATTGTTGGGTTTGAACCTTAGGGATGCTTCTTACATATCCAACTTGGATGAGAATCAAATCCCCCATAGTTCGGTAAGTCTCATAGGTGAGTATGGCCCTTTGAGAGATATAGGTTGGGGCTTACTCTTAAAGATGATTCCCCAGTAATAGGGTCCATGAGAGATATCTTAACTCATGGAGATTCAATGGGGGTTTAATTTAGGGATTACTCCTAAGGAGGATACCTAGATTAAGGGAATTAGGGTTGGAATCCTTAAGAGGATGTTTATTGAACTCGAGCCCAATGTGAAGGCTTCCTACATATCCCAATTATGGTGGGAATCAAAGTTCTCTTATTTCAAGAAGTGAGGTGGATTTTGTGGATGTTGTGATCATTATAAATCTCTAATCCCACATGATTCATGCTTGGTGTGAGAAAAAATAGGATGTGGAAGATTAAAAAACCACACACTTTCTCCTCTACTGATGGACGAGGTCAAGCCTACAATGAAAGAATCTAGGGAGACGGTGGATGAGGGCATGAAGTAATGGACCATTAAATATGAAATGGAAGTGAAAGTAATTGGGTCTGGTCTGAAAGGATATGGTCTTACTCGATGAGGGATGACCTATAATTGATCCCATAGTGTAAAGAGGATATCATTCCATATGGAAGGGAAAAGTAAGTTTGATCCTCAATCTTATTACTAGGGGCCGGAGGCTCTAGATCTCAAAGATTGGAAGGGGGTGGAAAAATTCCTATCCCTATAATCCAAGACTGGGAACTCCTCAACACTATATCTGGGGTAAGGATATATGTGGCCATACATATCCAAATATATGTATACCCTAAAGATCCTTACCCTCTGACCATATATATCTAAATCCAAATAGGAGACATGCTTAGGTGCCTTTACTAAAGGTATAATAAATCAGGAGGTCTTGGTGGAGGTTTCAACTTGGTCCATTTCATATAAGGGATCCAAGGAAGGAGAAACCTTTCCATGAGTGGCTTTGAAGAGGGCTTAAAGGATGGCTCATGTAGGTCCTGGGAATTTTTTTTCCACATAGGTATGCCACGTAGGTCCTAGGAGGAACTAAAAAATGATTAACACAGGAAGGATAATCATATAAAATCTTGATATGCCCTGGGCAATAGACTAGGGACAATAACACTTGGGTGAGGTTTTTTCTTAAGCACCATGGTTGTCCCTTGATGTCCTTGGAAGCATCCTGCGAAGGTATTTGTTTAAGTAAAGGACCTTACATATATGAATTTTTCTTATGAAACAAGGGTCCTTAATTATATTTTTTGTAATAAAAACTTGGAATGTACCTTGATCTTGCTTATCCTATCTAATTCTCCCTTATCTTAGGTTTTAGAGAGCTACTTGGTAAAATTTGGGGGACCTGGGCAAAGGAGCTATGAAATGAGAGCTTCAAGAGTTCTTCCAACTTTTTTAGTTATCAAAATGGAGATCCTTAGGGTCCTATTTATAGGCAAGGAGGGGGTATGGTTTAAAGGAGGTTGTCCGCGTAGGTATTCAACGTAGTTCCACAATGTATCTCTTCTACGTAGGGGTGTGAAAATTAGGTTTCTGTGTAGGTCTGTGGTGTAGGTCCTAAGTGCAGGTGGTAGTGAATTAGGCTATACAGGTAGGACCTGTGCTGACCACTTGATGCATAGATGATTCATGCAAGTTTTTGTGCCTTTTTTCTGAAAGGGAAGGAGCTACACTAGCTTTCTTGTGCATAGGTATGCTGCGTAGATCCCTTGAACAATATTTGTTTACTTACATTAAATTTATTTGATACTTTAAGATATCCAAAGTGATTATCCCTAATTTTTTTATACCTTTATTAAAAAATAGTTTCAACATATACACACCCAAAAAAATAATGTAGGTGTATAATGAAACATGTATCTCAAAGAAGGAAAATTGAGACAAAACTATCTTACCGATTTGTTAGATTTTGAAACATTAAACCTATGAAATAAATTAAAAGATTGGATTTGTAAATACACATAAATTTAATTATAATAATCATTGAATACATCCATGGGTAGTATACACACCGCACAAAAGGAATGGGTGGTGAATAAAGCATGTATCTCACGAAAATAAAAAGTGAGATGAAATACCGTTATCTTGTGTCTTGAATCTCATAACACTCATTCAAACCTCCTATATAATTAATAAAAGTTTATTATTAATCTATCACAAAACCATATTATTATATAT
The DNA here is from genome assembly GCA_963277665.1 of Viscum album. Classification (NCBI taxonomy): domain Eukaryota; kingdom Viridiplantae; phylum Streptophyta; class Magnoliopsida; order Santalales; family Viscaceae; genus Viscum; species Viscum album. Next base: position 478,900,748 of record OY728136.1, on the reverse strand, counting down.
AATACCTTATATGTTTTATTAGGACTGTATATTACTCGCTTGTTAGCAATTCTTTGTTAAGGTTTCACTTCAGGTTATATTCTCTTTGTTCTTTACATGTGTCTTAATTTGTTATATATTTGGTCCTTATACTTATATCATGATCAATAGAATGTACACCATGATATAAGTATCATGTATATTAAATATATTTTTATTATACTATTATACAGAATATAGATGTATGAAATGGAATACACCGTTCAGAGAGATGGTAAACCATACGTATGCATGAACGTTGTTTCCATTTTGATTATCATATTGAAAGAAAGGAGGTAAGAATAATATGCATACATGTATATAAATATATATATCATCACTCTAGTATAATGATTATATCATATATATCATATAATTTCACTAAACCCATCCTTAATACATTTCATGTAGTGTGTGAATGGATCACATCGCATTGAGGGGGCGGTAGTCCACACTTCCTCAAACGAAATTATCATATTTACACCAAATAAAAAGTATAAAGATATGTGTTTTAAAAGGATTACAGAAGATTAAAAACAAAATAAATATAATATATAACATAAATAAATATATTTTCCATCATAATGTCCACCATGAGAGTCGGTAAGGAAAAATGAACAATCATCGTTTTGTGAGGCGGTAGTTCACCGTACACATAAACAATATGTTCGTTACCCATTCGATAGAGGTGTGTTTAAGTTTAGGTAAAAACATTATCATAAAAAAATCCTGTTATATTTAATATAATAGTGTTGCTATACAGTAATGTAACAAAGGGAGTGGAGGGGGTGGAGAAATAAAATAAAATAAATGAGCTGGAGAGAAGTTGTTACCTCTTAATCGGGTTATTCCTTTTGGTTTATGACAAAAGGATTCCTTGGATAGATTTATTCAAAAGGGGTGGATTATTGGAGGAAGGGAGGGATGTTTTTAAGTGGAATGGGAAGATCTTTTCCAAACCTATGTGGTTTGAGATGTGTGAGTAAGTGGGAGGAGAGGAGGCATTTTTATAGTGGAGGAGGAGTGGCACTCTTGTAATTTTTGGGAAAAGGAATTCCACCAACGTTTTTTCCATGTCTTGTGGATCCAATAATGGAAAAAATTCAATAAAAGGGAGTATTGGGTCAAAATATGGCCATCTAATTTCTCTTGTACAAGTGTATAGGTTTTTTGGGCCCTTAAGATTAATGATTGGGCCCTTAGGTTGTTTGGACAAGTGTCTATGTTGTTTGGGCCCTTAATCTTACCTTAATCGATGTAATTAATTTTGATTACTTTCACTAATATTAATTATAAAAAACTACATTGAACATATTATAAATAATAATTCATTCTAATTTCAAATATGGAATCCATTTTTTCAAATTATAATAAGTGAAGTTGTAGAAACTAATTTAAATTTAATCACGTTGATGGGATGACACCGTGGGATTTTAATGTAAAAAATGATCAAATATTTTCTAAGTTTTTATATCCAACTTCAATGTGAAATTGGTTCCACTGACCTAAATTGGTTTAATTGATAAAAATATTATCTAATTAAACTTTAAAATAAATTTAAAATATAATTTACCAATATAAATAAATTAGTTAAAAAATTAGTTTTGAATTAAAATTCGGTATTTTTGACTATTCATCAAAAAATTACATTTCTCAGAAAAATACCAAAGATTAACCCTAGACTAATTTAAAAATTCTAAATTAAAATGTAAATTTTATTTTATTAAATTAAATTTCTAAATGTGTCTAGAATTTATTTTTATATTATATTATTTTTAAACATATAAGGACTTTACAAAAAATTATATCTTTCACTATCAATATATTTTATTTATATAAAAAAATATAAAAAATATTTGAAAAGAATTTATTTCTATTCATATGACTATGTTTAATGAATATGTTTTAATTATCTCATTTAAAAAATTATAACAATAAAATGATGTTTCTCACTCGAAATTATTCATCCAAGTAAAAAAAATGACGATACATCTACATCATCATATCCTCAAGTTCCCACATAGATTACTCTAACAAATTATTTCTCCAAAAAACATTGACCAGGTGAGTGCTATTGTTTCATATAACTTTTTATGATTGGTCCATAATTTGAACTGGTTGTTCTTTGTAAGAAAGATCATAGTTCAGCCGTATGACCTCTAATTTCAGTACATGTGAAGGTTTAGTTATTTACTTTCTCTAGAGAGATACATGGAACACATAATAGAATTGAGATAGATTTGAATGAATTTACTTGTGATAGGCTACCATCCTGATATGATCGAGAATCTTAAAGGGACCGATATACCTAGGGATTAGTTTCCCTTTCTTTTCGAACCTCAAAACATTATTATAGGGTGAGATTCATAGAAACACCTTTTCACCAACATAAAAATCTATATCACCACATCGGTTATCAGCATAAATTTTTTGCCAACTTTGAGCTTCCTTGATATGCTAACAAATGGTTATAACCTTACCGACTATTTCTTAAGCGATCTCTGGTACCAATAGATTTCTTTCTCCATCCTCATCCTAGAATGTTGGAGCTCTAAATTTCTTCCCATAGAGGGCTTAATAAGGTTCTGTATGAATGATTTAGTAAAATCTATTATTGTAAGAAAATTTAAATGGAGGAAGATGTTGATCCCAACCACATTTGAAATCTAGCGAATAATATCTCAACATATCCTCTAGGGTTTGAATTGTTCTTTCAGATTAACCATCCGTCTGAGGACGATAGGCAGTGCTGAAACTCAATTATGTATCATGTTCTTAATGAAGGATTCATCATAAAATTAAGGTGAACCTTAGATCCCAATGTAACATACTGTCCCAGCTTACCGTCAAACCGGTGGCCGAACCGGTTGGTCACATGGCCTCAAGCACGTCTCCCTGTATGCCAGAGGCTGCTGACTAGCAGTGAGGGTCTCAGGAGTTGATAGTGGGGAGACTATACCCTCTTATCAGAGTTGTACAATGGTATATTATAGTAAATAACACTAGTAGCAGATGCAGTAATAGATAAACAATGAAAAAACAATAGTGGAAGATAAATATTGATCATTTTTATAAAATGTGGCCAAATCCAGTTTACACGATACAGGGATGATGAATGATACAATGTGAAAACAGGAAACAATACAGCATGCTTACAATACAATGCAAAATAATAAGGAAAAGACAGTAAGGTCTGACAGGCGATCTCCTGAGCATCCCAAGCTCCTGCTTAGTCCTTTTCTTTTAACTCCTCAGGTACAAACAGCACAACACACAACCTAGGTCCTGCAAGCAATAAGGTCTACTCAGGTACCCCAGTGCAATGGTGACCCGAGTAGAGTGTGAGATATAAATCTCAGTAGGCCGGCACCACTGGTGTATAACCCAAACCAGACAGTGTAATATTAATTAAAGCAGTAAGCAGGTATAACAAGATTCAATAAGCAGGACAACATAGATAAACAACACCCGTCCAGGTTCCCTAAGGACACCCGACAACTATACCAGCTTCGACTTGTCGCCAGTAAAGTAGACTGATCATGTCACCATATATATATAAATATAAAAGCATTTATATCATAGATGGCATGGGGTAAGAATGCCTCCCTCCCATTAATCAAGATTAACGGGCACGAGGTAAGAATACTTCCCATTTCTATTGGTCAACTGGAAAGGGGTAAGAATTCCTCCCTTCCATCACATTCATTCAACCGGCATGGGGTATAACTACCTCCCATATGTCACATTCATAATACTGGCATGGGGTATAACTGCCTCCCATCTTTCACATTCATAATACTGGCATGGGGTATAACTGCCTCCCATCCAGACATGTAATCATCAACAGAGTCAACTGGAAAGGGGTAAGAATTCCTCCCTTTTAGACATGTAATTATCAACAGGGGTCAACTAGAAAGGGGTAAGAATGCCTCCCTTCGAGACACATACTTTCACACTCATCACTTTGGCATGGGGTATAACTGCCTCCCATCCAGACATGAAATCATCACCAGGTGGCATCAGCATGTGTGCACTCACATTACAACCATGTTTATATTATACTACTTATGGAATTACCTCATAATCATTAAAAAGGAATATCACAATCACAACCAATCATACATCCCATATCCACGTAAATGGTTATAATCACGTTCATACAAAAATACTTAAGGAAAACCATCTCAAGTATCATTACCACATTAACATAAGGTACATGAGGCAACCCGCTCATGTACGGTATTGGCTAACCCCAAATTTATTCTTCTTTCCTCTTATATCATTCCAACGACATATAGGGATTTACAAAGCATACAGAGGTTCTATGGACTACCCCTCCTAGGTAAGTCCCATTCACTAGATCCATTCCATTAACATAAGTTGTGCTTATTCCATTCTATTAAGGCATGGTCTTACCACCCTAATCTATTTCATCAAAAGAGCACAACTTTCATGCCTCAACCATTTGGTACAATTTAGAGGAAACATGACATCATCAATTATCACCAAATCACAACAAGAATTTAGCAGGCAAGAATAAGAATCTACTTTCTACTTTTATCTTGAAGACATCACACCTCTAATCGAGGGGTTTTATTTTTAAATAATTAGTTTAGTGACCAAGCAACCATTTTATTCTTGTCCCTGCAATTTACACTCCTTGCACAAAAGCATTTAATTGAAACCAAACTTGCATGATTAACATACTAAAGAAATACAGAAATAACTCATTAACACTTCAATTTAAATTAAAGGCAAGGAGAGGGATCCTACCTCAAGGTGGATCCATCTGTCCACTCTGGATCTTGGAGATTTCTAACTAAGAGCCGCTGCTTCTCCCCCACAAGGAATATGTGATTTCACATATGACCTATGCCTACACGGTCAAGCCACGTAAGCTCCGGCAAAGAAAATTCATTCCAAAAGCCTAAAGCACAAGTAGAAACACACCAGGAGCTCTTTAACAACCTAAGAAATTAATTTATAGGATGTATAAAAAATAAACGGGCAAAACCCTTACCTCAGAATCAACCCGACGGACTAAAACAACCACGAACCGCCTCGCCTTCAGTGGTGGACATCATACGCACACCAACGAGGTCCCGAGGGACCTTTCACACCCCTTTACAAAAGAAGAAACAAGAATGAAATGAATAAAACCACAAACCCTAAACATGGGGGTTGGCCAAATTAGATTAGGGAAAAGGGAAGTGGGAAAATTGGACAAGAAAGATAGGGGAAGAGGGTAGTGACCTACCATGGAGATTTGGAAGAAGAGTGGACAATAAAAAAAGATAAACAAAGGCGGAAGGAGGTGCGGCCGAGGGGTCTTGTGCATGAGGCCGATGGCTCTAAGGGGGAGGGGTTCGTTCAAGTTCTGTGAGGAAGAGTCTTATAGTTTAGGTTTTTATTTTAAAATAATTTTAAATTTTTTAAAAACAAAAAACAGGGCATGTCGCACGGCTTGGGCCGCACGGTTTCGAAAACCATGCGCCAACCGTGTGTCCCTGTAACACCCGAGATTTTTATGAGTAATATTTTGTTTTTATATATCATCAAAGGAATCTTTCACTACACACTTTCTTGACTTACTTTACATGTAATCACGACCTTCCTCGATAGCTTGCGTCGTACGCAATATCGAGTTTCACTAAACAACGATATGCTATTAAAATATTATTAAAACTAGCCGTTATGAATAGTAATAACCACTTTTTGAAATTTTATAAATTTTATTTTTCAAAATGGACTTCATTTTTGGATTCGGAATACCGAAATTAGCCTAGGGTGAAATTTTGGTATTTTTCTGAAAACTTTCAATTTTTGATGAATAGTGAAACCACTAAGTGGTAGGTTAAAATCTGAATTTTGCCTAAAACTTAATTTTACCGCTTCTGTGAATGGAATTTCAAAAATCTGACAGACACGGTTGATATCAGTAAGTAAAATGTGGTTCAATCAGATAAAAATAATTTTTTGGTGAATAGTTACTTTTTACTTTTTTTACCGCGGTTAATAGTAAATAGGGTAACTAGGGGTAAATATGATATTACTATTACCCTAACACATGTCCTAATTCTATTGGATAAGTTTAATTCGACCAAAAACAAACTTAGGAATAAAATATGACAATTTAGGCCCACTTGGGTTAGATTAGGACATTTATTATTAATTTATTTAAAGAAGGGTTAAAATAGTTAAAATCAAAGTTTAATAAGTATATCATTTTTAATATGGGGTTATACATAAGATAAATTAGACTATAAATATTCATTAGAAAGATAAAAAGAATTACTACATAATGATATTTTATTTGTAATTTTTAGATATTAAATAATTTAATTTATTTATGACACAATGATGATGCAGTAATTATCTTATTAATGAAATATTGACATAATTGATGTTATAAACACCAAAATAAATGTAATTTGAGACTTTTTATGAATTCCACTAATTTTCTAGGTTAATATGATATATTACTGTTGATGTAATCAACTTGGTTCGAACATATAATTCTGTTATGACTTTCACAAAAATCATATATCAAATAGAGTCAAAATTGACACAAAATAGTTTTTAAATCAAATATTATATTATTAATTGTTATATTATTTCTAAAAATCTAAGGTTTGGCCAAATGACTTAGATAAGGATATATATATTAATAATAAACAATTTGGGGTTCGTTTGGCATGTTATAGTAAGTGTGTTAACCATATAGTGAAAGAAAACAAAAAGACACGGTAAAAGTTAAATTATTTAACTTAGAGTTAAATCTAATTGATAAGGTTAAAATAATACCCTAAACTTGTCTAAATCCTATTGGTTGATAGTATTTCGACCCATACCCACTTTAGATTCGAAATAAGACCCTTTGGAACCATTATAAACTGATTTTGACTTTAATATAAAATAATATTTTGAGATATTCCTAAGGTGCCCCTCTCCTCCCTTATAAAAGGGCACCTCTTCCCCCTCCTCCTCACACCAATTTGAGCACTCAAGCTCGGACAACCCCTGAAATTTTCTCCTCTCCACTTCCCTAGAATAATCCTAGAGGTCTTGGTCTTCTTCAAAGACCAATATTAGTTCCCTAAGTGGAGGATTCAAAGAGGCGTTCCAAAGAAGAGGTAATATCCATTACCGATCTTTTCAATTTATTTCTTCTTCAAATTCTTCTTCTTTAGTTGTTTCATGATAAAGTAATAACATCAGTATTACTTACATACTGATATGTTATTATAAATATGAAACAACCCTAATTCACCTTTTATCCATCCTACGGAAAAATGAAATCACCGTGCGTGCGTACGTACGGAATACCGTCTCCACGCCGTGGTGTAATCTATTTTCCACCATCACCTTACAAGGATGGGTATAATGGTATAATGAGTAACTATTTATGATTATTATAAAGTAATATTGATACTGAAATAATATATATATACTCCAATACAGTTCCACGATCATAGGAACGATATCATCACTCGTGCGTACGTACGGAATACCGTCTCCACGATGTGATGCGACTCGTTCTACATGATCATCATTATATAGTAATTATATAAATTCATTGAATGAATAAATATGATATATGTTACACTAATACTATTCTAGATATAAGGTATCTATAACCTTAAAAGAAGAATAAGAATTTATTCGGCAAAACATGCATAAGAACAAAAGGAAATAAGGACCCGAGTAACAAGTAATAATGAAATATTACTAAGAAGAAGCTAAGAATATGACCATATATGATATCATATCAATATGTATGATTCTGTAATAAGTCAATAACATTATTTAAACCATTATACAGGAGCTTCGGTCACGTACAAATCAAATCGGACCTAAGGTAAGGGAAATATTACAATCTCATTTTTATCCGAGATTGTTTATACTTTGGCATTTACTGGGGTGTATTTTATCATCCACATCCATGTTTCCTCAATATGTAATATTTATATCCTTATACAATAGTTTATATTCAATTTTACCCTTCGGTGAATATTTAGTAAAGGATATGAAAGGAATCTTTTGTCGTTTTTCGTACGAGGTACTTTTTTGACTTTTCTGACAAAAGTACGAGAAGAATGTTTTTTTTAACTTATACGGCATGAATGGATTTTTAAAACATTATTTCTAAGAAGCTTCCTTTACAAGTTTTCAAGTTTATTTTTAATCAACTTCTTTTAGTTTATAATTGTACGACATGTTAAGAAAGGAAAAGTGTTTTTGAAGAAGAAAGGATATTTTCCTCAAGAATGGAGTTCAAGTGTTTTATCAAAATTATTTTCCATCTAAGATAATAAAGGGTTCTGTTTTTATCCCTATTATTACATTGATTTGATTATGTTCTGATGGAATTATTTTTATTAATTCCTTTATCTTATATGAATTGTTTTATGATGTCATAAGAATCCCATTTTTATTACATTGGTTACGCTATGATGTATGGTTTATGATTATGTGGCACACATAAGAAAGGATTCATTATAAGATGGGTGGGACCTATATCTCCCTCCAATGCATTGGGTAAAGATTTTATATCTCATGAGATAGACATAGCTGGAACGGTAGGTTATACCGGTTCAGTGAAACAGGACTGGAATGAGGGTGACTCGGTTCAGAAAGGGACTCTGTCCACTAAGATAGTCTTGGCAATGAGTCATGACTAACAAGAAATGATGTTCCATGATTATGTGTGCATGCCACAAAGTTTCAAGTTTCATGTTATGATTATGGGGATCTCATTTTCACTTCTATGATTTGTTCCATGTTAAGATATTAAGATCTCTTTTGCAGGTTATGATTTTCAAAAAGATATGATATGATTTTTATTTCCTTTATTTGCCCTTTCTGAGCATTTGAGCTCACCCTTTTATGTTTTCTTTTCCCCAGGTCAGGAAGATGGATATTAAGTAGAATATGCTAAAAGGGACCCTAGATATGATGAAATAAATGGGAGACACTGTAGAAGATTTATGAACCAGTTGTTTAGGTTTCCCAGTTTCTAAAGACACTATACCTATACGGTCCTTTGTGGTTTTATCATATGTTGTAATAAGTGTGCTTCAATTTTGAAGTATTAACAATGTATGTAAAGTATGGGTCGTTATAGTTGGTATCAGAGGCAAAGGAGGTAGGAATGTATTCGATCCTTGGGAACTCTCACATGTGAGCGTTGGACAAAGCATGGCTCTCCGCCCAAGGGCTTCATGAGGAAATGGCTGCCACTGGGGATGGTGGTGTGTCCCGCCCAGGGGGTGTAGTCGCCCATGGAGTGCCCTGATAGGTATCAACTATAGTCCACTGGAAGTAATTCCAGACCGCTATAGTTGGTATCAGAGGAAAGGTATAGTCAACCTTTGGAAACTAGGATGTGAAAGCCTTAGTAAGAACCCTAAGGATAAGTCTAAGCATAGAACACAATCTTAGTGTTTTAGAAATGGCCATGAATACCCTAGGATAAGACCTTAAGTGTGAAATTTTATCCTTGATTATGTGGTTTTCCTATTATAATTAGTGTTTCTCACAATATTCTTCTTGGTTTTAGTCAATGGCTGGAACCCGAAGGAACCGTGTTAATGCGGAATGCGATGGGCAATGCAATGATTGTCCCCCTGAGCAACCAAATGATATGGGAGCTGGAATGAAAAATCTTGTAGCCATGCTCACACAACTTTCTCAAGCTATGAATCATGCAGGACTTCCAAATGAGCAAAGGAAGGAGCAATATTCTGTTGAATCCTTCATGAGGCAGCATCCACCTTCTTTCAGCGGGTCTACTGATCCATTAGTTGCTGAACAATGGATTAGTACTACTGAAAAGATATTTTCAGTTCTTCAATGTTCTGAACATGACAAAGTCATCCTAGCAGTGTATCGTTTTGAAGGAGATGCTGATCAATGGTGGAATCTTATTAAGAATACGAGGCAAAGGGATGAAATTGAGTCTATGGAATGGGACGAGTTCAAGAACTTATTTTTCAATAAGTACTTCCCTCGTATTCTCCGAACAAAGATGGAGAAAGAGTTTCTTGAACTGAAGCAAAGGGATGATGAATCTGTTGCTACCTATGAAGCAAATTTTACAAGACTTGCAAGGTATGCTTCTGGTATTATTATCCAACCTGAGAGTAAGATCGATCGATTCTTTAGTGGCTTAAAACCAAGTCTTCGAAGGGCGTTAGCCATAAGGGACTTCAATAGCTACGAGGAAATCGTTCGATGTGCTCTCAAAGTCGAGATGGAGATTGGAGTAACCCATCAGTCACATGGGTTTGATAAGAAGAGGAAGATGGAATTCAAAGGAAATTCTAAAGAGCACACGGAAAAGAAGATGAGCTTTCCCTTATGCTCAAAGTGTGGAAAGAAACATGGAGGGAGTTGTCTTAAAGGGATAAGTAAATGTTTTAAATGTGGAAAGGAATGTCATCGAGCATTTGAATGCCGCGATAATGGGAAGAAGATGTCTAATGATGCAAACAAAGGAAGGGATACACAGAATGAACCTACTACACTTCAATGTTTCAAGTGCAAGGAGATGGGGCATTATGCCAATCAATGCCCAAATCCAAGGGTTGTTGATGATGGTTGACGTCAACAAAATCTTGAGGCTAAAGGCAAAGGAAAGTCACATGCAATTTCTATCAGCGATGTGGAGTACGATAACGAAGTGGTGAAAGGTACACTTACCATCCACTCTAAAGTAGCAAATGTTTTATTTGATTCTGGATCCACCCACTCTTTTATTTCTGAAAACTTTTCTAAGGGTATCACCGTATTACCTCAACAATTAGATATTGAGTTAGCTGTGACAACACCTAATGGCACAACAGTCGCATCAAAAGTTTATAATTCTTCTCCGATCGAAGTTTGTGGGAAAGTTCTTCCTGCAAATCTTGTGATCCTTCCTTTAGTGGAATTTGATGTGATTCTTGGCACGGATTGGCTTTCTCTACATGGAGCTCATATCAATTGCCAAAGAAGGGAAGTCACATTTCATATTCCAGATCAATCTACGATCGTCTATCAATGAAAGGATGAACATAACCTTCCAGTGGAAATTTCTTCCATCTTATGGGTATTGATTCCACTAAATGAAGGTTATTTATCTCAAATGGTTGGTGAGAAACTCACGATTAAGAATATGCCCATTGTACGGGAGTTTGATGATGTCTTTCCGGAGGAATTACCGGGTCTTCCACCAAATTGTGAAGTTGAGTTTTCAATAGAACTCGTACCGGGTGCTTTTCCAATTTCAAAGACACCTTATAGAATGGCCCCAATTGAGTTGCAGGAATTGAAGAAGCAAATTTAAGGGAATCTTGATAAGGGATTCATACGCCCTAGTGCGTCACCTTGGGGAGCACCTGTTCTATTTGTTAAGAAGAAAGATAGATCAATGAGACTCTGCATTGATTATCGAGAACTTAACAAGATCACTATCAAGAACAAATATCCTCTCCCACGCATTGATGACTTATTTGACCAACTACGCAGAGCTCAATACTTTTCCAAGATTGATCTTCGTTCAGGGTATCATCAATTAAGGGTCAAAAGGGAGGATATACCAAAGATGACTTTCCGTACAAGGTATGGACACTATGAATTTATAGTGATTCCATTTGGTCTTACTAATGCCCCTACTATCTTCATGGATATAATGAATAGAGTCTTTAGAGACTATCTTGATCAATTTGTGGTAGTCTTTATAGACGATATTATTGTCTATTCAAAGAGAAAGGAAGAGCATGAAGATCACTTGAGAATTATATTGAAGACCCTGAGAAAGGAGAAGCTTTATGCCAAATTTACCAAGTGTGAATTTTGGCTTCAAAAAGTTTCATTTTTGGGTCACATAATCTCAAAAGAGGGGATATCTGTGGATCCAGCAAAAACAGAGGTTATCGAAAGATGGTCAAGACGAACAGTAGTAACTGAGATCCAAAGTTTTCTTGGTTTGGCTGGATATTATCGACGATTTGTAAAAGATTTTTCACGATTATCTAATCCACTCACCAAGTTGACTCGGAAAGGAGTTAAGTTTGTTTGGACAGAGGAATGTGAAGAGAATTTCAAGGAGTTAAAAAGAAGGTTATCCAGTACACCTGTGCTCACACTGCCTTGTAGTGGAGAAAGGTTTGTGATCTACAGTGATGCATCCAAGAAGGGATTGGGGTGTGTTCTTATGCAAAATGATATGGTGATAGCTTATGCCTCACGATAGTGGAAAATCCATGAGCAAAATTACCCAACACATGATTTGGAGTTGGCTGCGGTAATCTTTGCATTAAAGATTTGGAGGCATTACCTTTATGGTGAAAGGTGTTATATTTATACTGATCATAAAAGTTTAAAGTATATTTTCACACAAAAGGAGTTGAATATGCGTCAAAGAAGATGGTTGGAGCTGATTAAGGATTACGACTGCTCAATCCATTACCACCCCTGGGAAAGCAAACAAGGTGGCAGATGCATTAAGTCGACAAGAACATGCTAGTTTATCCATGATGAGGATCAAAAAAGATCCAATATTTATGGATTTACAAAGGATGGATCTTGGAATTATAATGGAAGGGGAAAAATCTTATCTTTCTCAAATGAATGTTCAACCATCTATACATGTGAAGATTAAAGAGGCACAGAAAGAAGATGCTGAGTTACAAAAGAAGGTGAGAAATGTTCCTGAATTCAACCTTGATTGTGATGGGATAATAAAGTTCAGGAATCGGGTTTGTATTCCTCCCATCCCCGAATTAAAGAAGGAGCTGCTGGATGAGGCTCACAGTTCATCATTTTCTATTCATCCTGGAAGCACGAAGATGTATGGGGACCTGAAAGAGTACTTCTGGTGGGATGGCATTAAAAGAGATGTTGCTGAATATGTATCTCGATGCTTGGTTTGTCAACAAGTTAAAGCTGAGAGACAGAAGTCTAAGGGGATGTTACAACCATTACCCATACCCAAATGGAAATGGGAAAACATCACTATGGACTTTGTCAAAGGACTTCCTATAACATCCAAAGGCAATAATGTTATTTGGGTCATAGTTGATCGTCTTACAAAGTCTGCACACTTCATTGATATTAGAGAGGATTTCTATCTAGATCAGCTTGCCAGGATATAGGTAAAGGAAGTGGTAAGATTGCATGGAGTACCACTTTCTATTATATCTGATCGGGATCCGAGATTTACCTCGAAGTTCTGGCGAAGTCTTCAGCATACTCTGGATACAGAGTTTCGTTTCAGCACTGCTTATCATCCCCAGACAGACGGTCTGTCTGAAAGAACAATTCAAACCCTAGAAGATATGTTGAGAGCTTGCTCTATGGATTTCAAAGGAGGTTGGGATCAACACCTACCTTTGGTGGAATTTTCTTACAATAACAGCTTTCACTCCAGTATTCAGATGTCTCCTTATGAAGCTCTCTATGGAAAGAAATGCAGGACTCCAACTTGCTGGGATGAAGTTGGGGAAAGAAAGCGATTAGGACCTGATCTCGTGGATGAAATGGCAGAAAAGGTCAGATCTATTCAACAACACATAAGAGCAGCTCAGAGTCGATAGAAAATTTATGCCGCCAACCGAAGAAAAGACCTAGAGTTTGAAGTGGGTGATAAAGTGTTCTTACGAATATCTCCCTGGAAGAGGGTTATGAGATTTGGAAAGAAGGGGAAGTTGAGCCCTAGATATATCGGTCCTTTCGAAATACTGGATCGTGTTGGGAAGGTAGTTTACCGATTGGCGCTTCCACCGAATCTCTCTCAAGTTCACGATGTGTTCCATGTATCTCTCCTGAGAAAGTACATACCAGATCCTTCACATGTACTCAGCTTAGAAGTTGTACCGCTGGAGAAAGATCTTTCTTATGAAGAATAGCCGATAGAGATTCTGGATCGTAGCGAAAAAGTCCTACGAAACAAGACCACTCGCTTGGTGAAAGTTTTATGGAGGAACCACCAATTAGAAGAAGCTACTTGGGAGCTTGAGGATATGATGAGGGAGAGGTATCCTCATCTGTTTGTTAGAAAGTGACGAATTTCGAGGGCGAAATTCTTTTTAAGGGGGGTAGAATGTAACACCCGAGATTTTTATGAGTAATATTTTGTTTTTATATATCATCAAAGGAATCTTTCACTACACACTTGCTTGGCTTACTTTACACGTAATCACGACCTTCCTCGATAGCTTGCGTCGTACGCAATACCGAGTTTCACTAAACAACGATATGCTATAAAAATATTATTAAAACTAGCCATTATGAATAGTAATAACCACGTTTTGAAATTTAATAAATTTTATTTTTCAAAATGGACTTCATTTTTGGATTCGGAATACCGAAATTAGCCTAGGGTGAAATTTTGGTATTTTTCTGAAAAATTTCAATTTTTGATGAATAGTGAAACCACTAAGTGGTAGGTTAAAAACTGAATTTTGCATAAAACTTAATTTTACCGCTTCTGTGAATGGAATTTTGAAAATCTGACAGACACGGTTGATATCAGTAAGTAAAATGTGGTTCAATGAGATAAAAATAATTTTTTTGGTGAATAGTATCTTTTTACTTTTTTTACCGCGGTTAATAGTAAATAGGGTAACTAGGGGTAAATATGATATTACTATTACCCTAACACATGTCCTAATTCTATTGTATAAGTTTAATTCGACCAAAAAAAACATAGGAATAAAATATGACCATTTAGGCCCACTTTGGTTAGATTAGGACATTTATTATTAATTTATTTAAAGAAGGGTTAAAATAGTTAAAATCAAAGTTTAATAAGTTTATCATTTTTAATATGGGGTTATACATAAGATAAATTAGACTATAAATATTCATTAGAAATATAAAAAGATTTCCTACATAATGGTATTTTATTTTTAATTTTTAGACATTAAATAATTTAATTTATTTATGACACAATGATGATGCAGTAATTATCTTATTAATGAAATATTGACATAATTGATGTTATAAACACCAAAATAAATGTAATTTGAGACTTTTTATGAATTCCACTAATTTTCTAGGTTACTATGATATATTAGTGTTGATTTAATAAACTTGGTTTGAACATATAATTCTGTTATGACTTTCACAAAAATCATATATCAAATAGTGTCAAAATTGACACAAAATAGTTTTTAAATCAAATATTATATTATTAATTGTTATTTTATTCATAAAAATCTAATGTTCAGCCAAATGACTTAGATAAGGATATATATATTAATAATAAACAATTTGGGGTTCGTTTGGCATGTTATAGTAAGTGTATTAACCATATTGTGAAAGAAAACAAAAAGACACGGTAAACGTTAAATTATTTAACTTAGAGTTAAATCTAATTGATAAGGTTACAATAATACCCTAAACTTGTCTAAATCCTATTGGTTGACATTATTTCGACCCATCCCCACTTTAGCTTCGAAATAAGACCCTTTGGAACCATTATAAACCGATTTTGACTTTAATATAAAATAATATTTTGAGATATTCCTAAGGTGCCCCTCTCCTCCCTTATAAAAGGGCACCTCCTCCCCCTCCTCCTCACACCAATTTGAGCACTCAAGCTCGGCCAACACCTGACATTTTATCCTCTACACTTCCCTAGAATAATCCTAAAGGTCCTGGTCTTCTTCAAAGACCAATCTTAGTTCCCTAAGTGGATGATTCAAAGAGGCATTCCAAAGAAGAGGTAATATCCATTACCGATATTTTCAATTTCTTTCTTCTTCAACTTCTTATTGTTTAGTTGTTTCATGATAAAGTAATAACATCAGTATTACTTACATACTGATATGTTATTATAAATATGAAACAACCCTAATTCACCTTCTATCCATCCTACAGAAAAATGAAATCACCGCGCGTGCGTACGTACGGAATACCGTCTCCACGCCGTGGTGTAATCTATTTTCCACCATCACCTTACAAGGATGGGTATAATGGTGTAATGAGTAACTATTTATGATTATTATAAAGTAATATTGATACTGAAATAATATATATATACTCCAATACAGTTCCACGATCATAGGAACGATATCATCACTCGTGCGTACGTACGGAATACCGTCTCCAGGATGTGATGCGACTCGTTCTACATGATCATAATTATATAGTAATTATATAAATGAATTGAATGAATAAATATGATATATGTTACACTAATAAAATTCTGTATATAAGGTATCTATAACCTTAAAAGAAAAATAAGAATTTATTCAGCAAAACACGCATAAGAACAAAAGGCAATAAGGACCCGAGTAACAAGTAACAATGAAATATTACTAACAAGAAGCTAAGAGTATGACCATATATGATATCATATCAATATGTATGATTCTGGAATAATTCAATAACATTATTTAAACCATTATACAGGAGCTTCGGTCACGTACAAAGCAAATCGGACCTAAGGTAAGGGAAATATCACAATCTCATTTTTATCCAAGATTGTTTATACTTTGGCATTTACTGGGGTGTATTTTATCATCCACATCAATGTTTCCTCAATATGTAATATTTATATCCTTATACAATAGTTTATATTCAATTTTACCCTTTGGTGAATATTTAGTAAAGGATATTAATGGAATCTTTTGTCGTTTTTCATACGAGGTACTTTTTTGACTTTTCTGACAAAAGTACGAGAAGAATGTTTTTTTAACTTATACGGCATGAATGGATTTTTAAAACATTATTTCCAAGAAGCTTCCTTTACAAGTTTTCAAGTTTATTTTTAATCAACTTCTTTTAGTTTATAATTGTATGACATGTTACGAAAGGAAAAGTGTTTTTGAAGAAGAAAGGATATTTTCCTCAAGAATGGAGTTCAAGTGTTTTATCAAAATTATTTTCCATCTAAGATAATAAAGGGTTCTGTTTTTATCCCTATTATTACATTGATTTGATTATGTTGTGATGGAATTATTTTTATGAATTCCTTTATCTTATATGAATTGTTTTATGATGTCATAAGAATCCCATTTTTATTACATGGGTTACGCTATGATGTATGGTTTATGATTATGTGGCACACATAAGAAAGGATTCATTATAAGATAGGTGGGACCTATATCTCCCTCCAATGCATTGGGTAAAGATTTTATATCTCATGAGACAGACATGGCTGGAATGGTAGGTTATACCGGTTCAGTGAAACAGGACTGGAACGAGGGTGACTCGGTTCAGAAAGGGACTCTGTCCACTAAGATAGTCTTGGAAATGAGTCATGACTAACAAGAAATGATGTTCCATGATTATGTGTGCATGCCACAAAGTTTCAAGTTTCATGTTATGATTATGGGGATCTCATTTTTACTTCTATGATTTGTTCCATGTTAAGATATTATGATCTCTTTTGCAGGTTATGATTTTCAAAAAGATATGATATGATTTTTTTCCTTTATTTGCCCTTGCTGAGCATTTGAGCTCACCCTTTTATGTTTTATTTTCCCCAGGTCAGGAAGATGGATATTAAGTAGAATATGCTAAAAGGGACCCTATATATGATGAAATAAATGGGAGACACTGTAGAAGATTTATGAACCAGTTGTTTATGTTTCCCAGTTTCTAAAGACACTATACCTATACGGTCCTTTGTGGTTTTGTCATATGTTGTAATAAGTGTGCTTCAATTTTGAAGTATTAACAATGTATGTAAAGAATGGGTCGTTATAGTCCCCCACTGGTCACCCAAGACACCCCGCATGGGCTGTCCGCACGGTTTTGGGAAACCATGCGCAGGCCGTGCAGACTCCTTTGCCTCTCTATTTTAAGTCACACGGTTTGGGAAACCATGTCCCAACTGTGCGCCTTCTGTTGTAGCTTTAGAAACCATCCATCTTCGGGTATGACGCACCCGGAACACCTCGAGACACTTAGTAAACTTCTCAAGACTTCTCCCAACCCCAAAAAATTAAAAATAATGGTTAAAAACTTCTAAACATCATTCCGAAGCCCGATTCTAAAAACGACTGGTTCAGTAATTGTAAGAGTTTAATTTCCCTCACTTTTTAACCTAGTTCAAAACACGGGTCATTACACCAATATGATACAATTTAATGTGGTATGGAAGGAACACATACAGGGTTCCTAAACCTTATTATTCTATCCTCATTAAGGTTAAACTCAGGAACATTTCTAAATTTCTTTAGTTGCTCTATATCTTCCTTATGTGCCTCCTTAATCTTCACTTGGATAGAGGGTTGAATAGTAATTTAAGAAAGATAAGATTTCCTCCCTCCCTTCAGTATTTCTAGATCCATCCTTTTAAAATCCAAAAATACTAGATCATTTGTGACCTCATCGTTGATAAGCTATCATGATCCTTTTGACTCAAAGTATTGACCCTCTTATTTTATTTCCCAGGGTGGTAATGTATTGAGAGGTTATAAAAATTTATGAAATCTAACCATATTATCTGGTGCATGTTAAACTACTTCTATGTGAATATAAATTTTGGACTTTTATGATCGGTATATTAATCACACTTTTATCCATAAAGATAATTCCACCATATCTTTAATAAAAAAATTACCACTACTAACTTCAAATCATGAGTTGGGTAATTTTTCTCAGGAATCTTAGACTACCATGAGGAATAAGTGATAATAATGTTATTCTTCATGAAAAAACATCCTAATCCCTTCTTGGATGCATTTATATAGATAACAAACCCTTATCCACTATAGGGTAATGTATGCATAGGTGCACTGACCAACCTTCCCTCTAGTTCTTGAAATTTTCCTCACATTCATCTTTCCTGTTGAACTTTACACCCTTCCTAGTAAACTTGGTCAGAGGATTAGATAGTTCTGAGAAATTATCCATAAAACATTGATAATATCCATATAAAACAAGATATCTACAGATCTCAGTCACCATGTTTGGTCTAGGCTAACATTTAATAGCCTCCATCTTCAATGAATCTACTATTATACCATCTATTGAGATTATGTGACCAAAAAATGAAACCTTTTGAAACAAAAATTTACACTTTATAAATTTCACATTTATTTTCTCCTTCCTTTGGATCTTTAGTAAAATTATCAAGTGATGTTCATTATTTTACTTTCTTTTTTAATATATAATAATATATTCTATAAAGAATACCACAAACTAATCGAGCTAATCTATAAAGACACTATTCATTAAATCCATGAAGATAGTAGGGGAATTAATATGTCAAAAAAGAATCACTATATATTCATAGTGTTCTTACCTTGTATGGAATTCCATCTTGGGTATATCCTCCTTCTTGACCCTCAATTGATGATATCCAGAATGAAGGTAAATCTTGGAAAAGTACTGATCTCCGCACAATTGATCAAACAAATCATCAATACATGTAAGAGGATATTTTTTCTTGATTGTGATCTTGTTCAACTATCAATAATCAATGAAAAGTCACATTGATCCATCTTTCATTTTCTAAAAAATGACCGGTTCACCCCATGGTGACACATTTGGCCAAATGAATCCCTTATCAAGGTTTTCTTGGAGTTTTTTCTTCAATTATAAAAACTAAATCAAAGAAATTCTATAAAGAGTTTTTGAAATTGGTATGGAATCATATATGAGTTCTATTGATAATTCAAATTCACATTTTGGTGTAAGTCTAGGTAACTCCTCTAGAAATACATCCAAAAAATCCTAAACAATAGGCATATCATTGATGTCGATTTTCTCCCTAACCATTTGAGATAAAAAAACCTTTATGAATGGGAATTAAGACCCATACACTAGATGTAATATCCATATTAATTTCATACTTATCATAACATAGATGGATGATAATAGAAGATTTTTAAACATAAAATGTAACTTCCATTCCATGACAAATGATGTGGGATTTATGTAGAGAAATCCAATTAATGCCTAAGATAACATCAAATTCAACCAAAGGAAGAATGTAAAGATTTGAAGGAAGAACATTCCAACAAACATTAACTAGAGAGGAATTAAAGACTTGGGATTCAATCATCATACCATTAAGGGTTCAAACTTATATTTCAATATCTAATTTTCTTCATGGAATCTTAACACCCTTAGAAAATTTGTTAGATACGAAAGATTTGGTATATATAGAATCAAATATGACATTAGCAGTTATAGAGTGGATGCCAAATGTAACTTTCATTACGTCGTTATCACACCCCTTATCAGAAATAAATATTGAATGATATTTCTCCTTATACCATGGCTAAAGAGGTTGTTGAAGTCGATCATCACTATCCCTTGGGTTTTGGAAGTGTTTATCATAATTCCTATTCTCATTAAACTTGTAGTAGTGAATTTTGGGAGGTTAATTATGTAATTTTCTCTCTATTCACATCATTTTCTACCTTATTGACATCACTTTAGCAATCAAATGCTTAATTGCCTTCCATTACGCACTTAAAAACATTTATTTGACCCATTAAGGAAATTTACTCCATGGTTCTTTCCACACGTAGAGAATAAAGGAAATATCATCTTCTTCTCTTCATGGTGTTTAGATTTTCCTTTAATATATATCTTTCTTTTCAAGTAAAAAACATGGGATTGATATGTGATTCTAATCCCATATCAAACTTGATTGCCCAACGCACAATCTCTTCATAACTACTAAAGTCTCTTATGGCCAGTTCCCTTCTAAGACTTGGATTTAAGACACTAAAGAACCTATAAAATTTACTTTTAGGTTGGATTATTATTCCTAAATCGTACCTAGAAATTATTATGAAATTAGCATCGTAGTTACCAATAGATTCATCATACCTTTGATTCATTTCAAAGAACTATTTCTCCATCTTGGTATGAAGAATCTGAGGAAAGTATGTATTGAAATATTAAGTTCTTGAATATGTCCCAATACATGGATTCAATATCATCTTACTATCTCATATTCTTGATTAAAGTCCACCATTGGTCTGCTTTAAATTCTAAAAAAACAACCAGAATGACTTTCTCAAGCTCTGAACATAGAAGAATGAAGAATATATTTTCAGTAGTACTAATCCATTTTCCAGCAACAAGTGGACCAAAATACCCTCTGAAAGAAGGGGGAAGTTGCCTCATGAAAGACTCAACTGAATGTTATTCCTTCCTTTTCTCATTTATAATTCCACCATGATTAATTTCTTGAGAATGTTTTGTGAGCATATCAATGATTTTTTCCATTCTATCTCCTATAAAATTCGATTGCTCAAGAGGAAAATCATTTCATTATCCATCATAATCACCATTAACATGGATGCTTCGGGTTACAGCCATTAACTAAACCCAAATACATATATTGAGAAATAATTATCATATTGAGGAAGCACATAATAATGTATTTTAACTTATAAGAAGTTTAAATTATGAAACCTCCCTTAATCGGAGAAACCTTATGTTTATCCTAGGTTATTCATATACAAATTCTATTTAAATCCTTCATGATGGTCTGTGAAGAGTTTTCAAATTTCCAAACCATATCCCTCAATAGTTTCAAACCAGATGTGCAGAAAGACCCATTTTTGTGTACCATATTACAGCAAGTTAGGCCTGCAACATCTTGTCATAGTTGTTACCCTTATTTAAATTTGTGCCGGATCCACATCTACTTGTAATATCCAGACATGTATGTATTTCTAGAAAACCACTCACTATTTCCTTCACCAAAATTCCATGACATTTTATAATAATTTTTCTTATCCTTGGACTTATCCCTAGACATGAAC
Organism: Viscum album; assembly: GCA_963277665.1. NCBI lineage: Eukaryota > Viridiplantae > Streptophyta > Magnoliopsida > Santalales > Viscaceae > Viscum > Viscum album. The sequence goes on along the minus strand of OY728136.1, from coordinate 478,879,008 downwards.
TTAGGGTTACCTCTAATTTTATATCATCCTAGATTTCAATGGTTAATTAAACCATTGCCTCTGATACAAACTATATCGACACTCACTTTTCATACATTAACATTACGTAACTTTTTCAGAATACTTAAAACAGTATACAAATAGACATCCAAAGACCGTATTAGTCTAGTGCTTTTGAAAACATAGAAATATAAACATTGGTATATAAGTGAGCTATGTTATCTCCAACTAGGTTAATCTTGACTATAACCCTTCTTAGAAACATCAAACGTAATAAATATCTTCATAACCTAGGGAAAAGGAAACATAAAAAGGGGTGAGCTTAGATGATTAGTAAGGGTAAAAAAGGGAGATATGTAATCATAATCCAGATCATAATGGTATTATAACATGATCATGAAAATATAAGATCATACGTTGCATAAAAAATATCATAAACAGGAATCATGGCATAAAGATTAACAGTTCATAAGACATGAACCATAATAAAATGAAGAACATAATCCATGAGAGCATAACATAGGAATAAAACATAGAATCTTAGAAACCAGATAAGAATATAATATTATTTACGTAGTATTAAAGACATCACTACCAAGTCCATCTTGGTAGTACGAGTTCACTCCCCATACTATCTTAGTAGTAATGGTTCACTCACATGCCCATATTAGTAGCATAAGGTCACTCATCGTACCATCTTGGTAGTCATGGTTCACCCCCATGTCCATCTTATTAGTCAAGGTTTACTTCAAATACCATATTAGTTTATCTCATGAGATATAAATATTTACCTAATGTATTGGAGGGAGATATAGGTCCCACCCATCTCATAGTGAAATCATAAAAATATGTGCCACTAGATCATTAAAAATCATATCATAACCTGTGAAATGAAATGGGTATAATAAAAATGTAATCATATCATAACCTGTGGAAAAATATATAGGATACATAATCATTTCATTAAAATCATAACCAATGAAAATAAGTGGGTTTTAAAGGAATATAACTGGTGAAAGAGAAACGAGTTTCATATACATCGTTCCATTAAAACATAATCCATTCAGAGAGAGAATATGAATGGAAACATTGAATAATTTCTCTAGAAAATAATGAGTAACACCAATTAATGTAATTATATATGGGAAATAATTTTGAAATATCTCTTAAAAACATTTTTTGAGGAAAATATCCTTTCTTTATTGAAAAATATTTTCAAAACATAAAACATTTTCAAAAAACTTTTTATTTGAAAATATATTTGAAAAATTATAAATGAATAATTGAAAACAAAATTTTTTATAAAAAAATACCTTTTACTTGAAAATGGTTTTCAAGTATCGTTTGAATTTGTTTTTGAAAACAAGGTTTTTGAAATAAAATAGATTTATTACCGAAGAAATAAATACAATCATATTTTTATTAAAAACATTTTCTTAATTATCATAAGTACCAAAGAGTGAAAAAATGGTATTAATACATGGAAATTCCTTTAATAAATAGAGGATAAGGAAACTCATGAGTGTTCTAGAGATATGTATTATAAGATTTTAATAAAGTAATCAAAATCATAAAAAATCTCTATATACAATGAGATTGATTCAATAAACTCTTACAATTTGGTAACTTGAGATCATAATATTCCTGTAAGTAAAGGAAATTACCTAAAGCTTAAAAAATTAAAATAAGTATATTCATGATATAAAATTTAAAATTTACCTTAAAAATAATGTACGTGTATAATAAAACACGTTTCTTTAAGAAGGAAAATTGAGTCAAAATTGTCTTACCGATTTGGTAGCTTTTGAAACATTAAACCAATGAAATAAAGATCATAGAATATGTATTTAAATACCAATAAATTTAAGTATAATAATCATTGAATACATCCATGGTCAGTATACACACTATATAAAAGGAATGGGTGGTGAATAAAGTATGAATCTCACAGAAATAAAAAGTGAGATGAAATCCCATTACCTCGTGTCTTGAATCTCATTGTACTCATTCAAACCTCATGTATAATAAATATATGTTTATTATAAATATATAGAAGAACCATATTCTTATATCTAATACCTTATATGGTTTTATTATGACTTTATATTACCCGTTTGTTAAAAATTCTATGGTAAGGTTCCACTTCGGGTAATATTTGCTTTATTCTTTATATGTGTCATAATTTGTTATATCTTTGATCCTTATAATTATATGATGATTTACAAAATTTAAGACATTATAATAAATTAATTTATATTCAGTATATTTTTATTATAATAATATATAGAATATAGATGTATTAAATGGAATACACCGTTCATTGGGACGGTAAGTTGTACGTTCGCATGAACATTGTTTCCATTTTTATTGTCGTATTGAAAGAAAGAAGGTAAATGACATATATATATATATATATAATTATTTTAGTATAATTATTATATCATATATATCATATAATTTTACTAAATCATTCTTTAATACTCTTAATGTGGTGGGTGAATGAATCACATCGCTTGGAGGGGGCGGTGGTCTACACTTCCTCAAATGAAATTATTGTATTTACAAAAAAAGAAAAGTATAAAGACATGTGTTGTAAATGTTTTAAAGAATCTAAAATACATAATAAATGTAATATATATCATATATAAATAGAGTTTCCATCATAATATCCACCATGATAGGTGATAAGAAAAAATGAACAATCATTGTTTTGTGAGGTGGTAGTTCGTTGTACACATAAACAGTATGTCCGTTACCCATTAGATGGAGGTGTGTGTAATTGTTGGTCAAATAATTAGAATTAAAAAATAATACTATATTTAATATAATTGTTTTTTATACAATAATTAAATAAAGAGATTTTTGGGGTGGATAATGAAAATAAAATAAAGGAGTTTGAGAGAAGTCGTCCCCTCTTAATCAGGTAATTCTATTTGGTTTGTGCCAAGAGGATTCCTTGAATTTCTTTCTTCCCAAGGAGAAGAATATAAGAGGAAGGGAAGGATGTTGGGAAGTTAATTTTGTAGATATTTTCTGAAACTATGTGCTCTTATATGTGTGATTTTGTGGGAGTAGAGGAGGCCTTTTTATAGTAGAAGAAGAGTGACACTCTTGTAACTTTTAGGAAAAGGAATTCCACCCACGTTTTTCCCTTGTCAAGTAGATCCAATTGTAATGACCCAAGTATTTATAGAATAATAAGTTTTCATATATATTAATATTTATGAATAATATATTAAATTTATGTTAAATATGACACTTTTTTCAATAGCGTACTCGACACGTAACAACAAGTTTTTTGAAATCTCACATTGCACACAACTTTGAGTTATATCAAAAAGTAATATAATATTAATATTATGGCAGCTAACGCATAGTTGTTATATTGTAAATAATGAAGATAAATAAATAAATTATTATTACACATTTTTGTTAAATGTTTTTACATTTATCCAATAAATTTTAGAGGCTTAAAATAAGAATGAAACCGATTTTAGGCATGAAAAACTCTAATATTTTTAAAAGGTCGTTTTACCACCTTCTGAAGGAAAACGATTTTTAAATCTAGTTTTTGTCACTTTTATATGTTATATTTGAAAAAATAAAATTCTTATATAGAATAAGTTCATAACAAATTTCTTTGGATAACTTTTTTGTAATTTTATGATAAAGTTCATTTTTAATGAATATTGAAAAATACCTCATTTTAAGTCAAACCCACCTTTTCATCGAATTTATTTATATAGTGAGATTGTACTTTTAATTGTTTTTAAAGTTTAATTGGATTATATTTTTATCATTTAATCTAATTTTTTTCATTGTAAGTAATTTCACTTTGAAATTGGATAAAAACACATGTCAATCTTCTGGTAGTTTTTACTTCTTAAAAATCCGCCTTTTGGTTTTGACAAAGGGAATTAATTTTAAATTTAATACTGAAACTTCTGTGATTTGAATTTTTAAAAATGGATTCCATATTTGGAATAATGAGTTAAAAATCATGTAAATAGGTACCTTTTATTTTTATAAATTATGAATACCCACTTTAGTAATTATTTTATTTACCATGGTTAAAGTGTAAATCTGGTAAATAAGGGTAAAAAATAATATTATAATAATATTAAACTACACTAAAATGTGTCCTAAAACTATTTTATGATATATTTCTAACCATTTTAATCCTTTGGTCTATTTGGCGATCCTGTAGAGCCACTTTGATGTGAAAATGACATTTTATAAGAATTAATATAATGTAAAGAAAAATATTACATAAACATGTCTTTCTTACTAAATTTTTTTATATGGGGTTATATAAGTGATATATTCGACTATAAATAGTAATTATAAATCTGAAAATTTTCCCTACATTATGGTGTTTTATTTATAACTTTTAGATATCAAATAAATAAAAATATTTATGACACAATGATGATGTAGTGATTACCTTATTAATGAATGATTTAAATAAATGAGATTATAAATATTAAAATAAATTTATTTTAAAATTTTTTATGAAATAAAATAATTTTATGGATGAGTATGACTTATTATAATTTAATTAATCAAGTTTTTTTTGAAATAATCAAGATTTTATGTATTTTTAAAATGTCATGATATGGATAATATAAAAATTGACCTAAATGAGTTTCTAAAAAAATACTTTTTTATTAAATGATATAGTTGTCCAAAAATTATGAAATTAGGCCAAATGACATATATATTGTTGAAAATTTCATTAATTAACCACTTGAGGTTCTATTGGAATTTTATTGTAATTATATTAACCATATAGTATGAATATACAAGATGACATGGTAAGAGTTAAATTATTTTACAGAGGGTTAAAGCTAAAATAGAAGGTTAAATTTGTGACCTATACTTTTTTAAAATGTATTTTTTGATAGGTTTTAGACCCAAAATCATATTATATTTGAAATAAATGACTTTGGGAGCATTTTAAACCGAAAATAATTTTATAATAAAATAATATTTTAATACCTTCCTAAAGTGACCCTCCTCCCTCTTATAAAAGGGCATCACCTCTACCCATATACTCACACCTATAAAACCTCTTGGATCATCCAAATTATTCTCAAATAAGCTCCAAATATCCCTCCCTTACTCTTAGAATCATTACCTTGGGAATAATGTATTTCAATAAATCCTTTTGACTCAAATTAAAGGAAGTTACCCGATTTAGAGGCAACATCTTCTCTCAAGTTCTTTTCTTTTACTTTCCTTATCCACTAAAAATGATCTTATTATTATTTCATTACATAACAAAACCAGTATAAAAAAATATACTAATATGTTTTTATGAGAAGGATTTGAACTAAACTTATACACACCTCCATCTAATGGATATAAACATATTGTTTCTGGGTACAGGGAACTACTCACTAGTAGAAAAATGATTTTTAACGTCGGTTTCTTATAAACCGATGTAAAAATGTTTTCGGAGAATTTTTGACATTGGTTTTTTTAAAAACCAACTCCAAAAACAAAAAAAATGTTTTGGCATCGGTTAAAAAAACCGATGAGAAAAACTAAAAACAAAAAATTTGGCGTCGTTTTTATGAAAAACCGATGCCAAAAATTCTCCGCAAACATTTTTGGCATCGGTTTTTAAATAAACTGACGCTGAAATGTTAAAAAAATATATTTTTTGCACTGTTTTTTTTACAAACCAATTCCAAAATTTTAAAAAGAAAAAACTTTTCGCGTCGGTTTTTTTAAAAACCGACGATAAAACTTTTTTTTTGTTTTTGGCGTTGGTTTTTAAAAAAACCAACGTGATTTTTTTTTATTTTTCAATTTTAACACTAGTTTGTAAAAAAAACGAAGAAAAAAAAATATATTTTTTAACATTTTAATGTCGGTTTATTTAAAAACCCATGCCAAAAAGGACATCGATTGGCATTTTTTGTGTTGGTTTTCTAGAAAACCGACACCAAAAGGCCAATGTAAATCCTCTTTTGCGTCGGTTTTAAACAAAATCGACAGAAAAGAGTAACGCAGGATCATAATTTCAATTTTTTCACTACCCGCATTTAAAATTTTAAAATCTTGCCTACATTTTCATACAACGTAATTGAAAATCTTTTTGTTTATTATATATATCCCTTTTCTCAATCGTTCATCATTTTTAACCTCTTCGATTCAATTGAGTTTTCAATGAGGATTCAATCATTAATTTGAACACGGTACATATTCTATTCATTTATTTTATTTATTACTATTATCCTTAATTTATAAACAACTTGATTATCTTTCTTATAATGATGATTAATTATTATTTCTAAATATATGTTATATGATTATAAACAACATATAATTTTTATGGATGCTCCTAGAACCATTGAAATATATTTGAAGTATTATGTTTATTTTATTTCATTTGGTGTATATGATTTTAATTCATGTTTATCATGTTTTTTTAAAAAAAGCTGTGTCAATCGAAACATTTAAAGGTTCAACTTACGACGACCATAAATTTTGATCCGTAACTCTGTTTTTGCTCCACATTCAGTCAAATCAAAGCTTAGGAAATTATCTAAAACATAGAAAAAAAATTACTTTTTGACGTTAATTTTTTTTAAAAACCAATGCCAAAAATATATATTTTATTTATGGCATCAGTTTTTTTGAAGAATCGATGGAAAAACCTTTTTTTACTTTTTGGCGTCGGTTTTTAAGGAAACCGACTCCAAAAAAAATACAAATGAGTTTTTTTGGCATCATTTTTTTAAAAAACCGATGCTAAAAAACAAATGTAATACATTTTTGGCGTCGGTTTACAAAAACTGACGTAAAAAGTTATATATTTTTACGTCGGCGACTTCAAATTCGGTTAAAAACCGACGTCAAAAATAAAAAAAATCGACGTTAAAGACCATTTTTCTACTAGTGGCTGCCTCACAAAATGAAGATTGTTCAATTTCTCCCTACCACCTCTCATGGTGACCATTATGATGGAATTATATTTATATATGATATATATTATATTTATATTATCTATATGATTCTTTATTTTTATTTACAACCGACCTTTCTGTTTTCCATAATGTGTAAATACGATAATTTCATTTGAGGAAGTGCGGATTACCACCCCCTCAAAGTGATATGACTCATTCATGCCATACATGGAACTATAAATGCTGGGGTTACTTAAATTATATAACATATATAAAATCTGATATTATACTATAATTATAATATAACTATGTATCATTTAGTTTTCATTCCTTTAAATATGAAAAAAGAAATGAAAGTAGCGTTCATGCGTACGTACAGATTACCGTTTCCATGAACGCTTCATTTAATTTCTTATCTCCAAATGTTATGGGCTATTATAAAAACATATATAATGGATATATATGATATTTAAATAATTAATATCATTATATAGATTATATAATTTTTACTACATGGACAATTTACCTCAAAACAAGGTCAATTTCAACTTAAGTACCAAATATCGACAAAACGACTGATATTAATTTAAATAATTATGTAATTTTTATAACATGGAAGTGATATAAATGGAATTATAAACAAGAAAAAGGTTCTTAAGAAATTATAAATTAACCTAGTTTTATTATTTAGTAATATAAAGAATGAACGAGACAAGTCAGACTCAAGGTAAGGGAACTTGTTAACCAAATTTCCATTCTTTGGGTTAAACTTCTACTTCTTGATTATGTTGTGCTATGATTATGTGAGAAATAATTTTTGAAATCCTATCTTGTATTTATACTTGATTTATTTGAATAAAAATAACTGATCTATTTTAATTACAAATTAATCTTTGTAAGGGAACCTTTCACCCTATTATTTTAGTCAAAGACTTCTTTTATATTATGTAGTTTAATTTCTATTGTGTTATGTTTTGATATGTTCTTATATATCCTTGTTTTTGTAAATATTATGTCCAAGAGATGAGAGACATTTTTCTCTCTCATCAACTCATTTTCTAAATTTTTAAGTGACACTATTAGTCTGTCGAATTTTTCTAAGGGAACTTCTTAAACCAAATTTCTATTCTTTGGGTTAAACTTCTAATTCTTGATTATGTCATGCTTTGATTATGCGAGAAATAAATTTTGATATCCTATCTTGTATTTATACATACATTATGTGTACTTATAGTGAATACACATAATAAATCTATTTTATTTACAAAATTATCTTTGTAAGGAACATCGTCTCAATCTCTTTTTATTGAGGAATATTTTGGTTTATAGATAACCTTATTTTATATGGTGTATAATTATACCCTTTTAATTTAATTTAACAGTTTTCAAAAGGAATATTTTTCTATAAAGTGTTTTAATAAATTAAAAAAGGAATGTCTCTTTTTAACATACGTGGTGACAAAGACCTTTCCACCACTACGAGCATTATTTGATATTTGACTTCCTTCACAAGACGTATTGTTTTTAAAAGGAAAATAAATACCATATACCCTTTTTATGTATTTTGTTATTGAAAATATTTTTTTAGAAAGCATTGATTATACCAGTATCCTAAAATGATATATTGTGATTGAAATGTTAAAATGTTATCTTTTTTATGCTTATTTTATGTGTTATGACTATGTTATATATTTTGAGAATTTTTTATGTATACGGGTGGTTCTGTGATAAATTGAGGGTGGGTGAGCCCAAGATAGCTCTCTAATGCATTGGGTAACATGACAGTGGTAAATGGTCATGTTTTTGCTAAGAGATTTAGGGAATATACTGTGATGGGTATTCCAAACCTAACTCCCTATGTAGTTGTGAAAGCTACAATGTAAGTATGTTATGGATTCCACAAGTTACCTTTATGATTTATGATTTCTATGAGTTATTCATAAATCTTATGATTTCATGAGTTATGTTAAAGAGAATATGTTCTATGATTGAAAAGCATGGTTTCATTGATTTGTATATATGGATGAACTAATGTTTTCTTTCCTTATATTATATCCCTTACTGTGATTATTTTCTCATACCAAGTTTTTGAGAAGTTTTTCATATGGTATAAGGAAGGGTAAGAGAAAGGAAGAATTCAAGAATATTTATATCAGAAAAAGAATTCTTGTTTTATTTTACGGAGTTTTTTTTAAAAAAATTGGATAGAGAAAAAGTGTCTACTTTGTAATTTTTGAGATGTAGTGTAATAGTTATGGACCAATTCTCTAAAACTTTAAACCTGAAAAGATCGTCAATGTCGAATTCTTGACTTAACTTAAGATTATGAAATGTTTAAGGCTAGGGCATTATAGTTGGTATCATAGGTCGGTTTAGATAACATTAGAGGTTTGGGTGTTATCTAGGTGTAGGTACAGGATCCCATATAACCAAGAGGGTTATTAACATATGGAAACTTTTGTAGGGTTATGGTAAAGTAGGATGTTTGGATAAAAACATTTACAATGGAAATATAAGAAGTTTTATGGGGTAGAGTAATATAAAAGTTTTTATGTTATCTTTACCCTATAAAGAATTAGTTTTTCTAATAATATTATTTCATTTAAGTGTTGATTCTTTTTAGTAGATTAAGGATCATTTTTCAAGATAGAGTGAAAGATATCTTTCACAACCTTCTTATCCCTCCTCAACAATTTGATTATCGCTATTACAGAAAAATCATGTTCGAATGATTTTAGCAGCTTCTTAAGTATTCAAATCACCTATAAGAAATTCATTGAGTTATCCAACACCTACTCGTATATAAAACAATTTTATGGGTCATGATATATTTTTCATATGATTTCAAGTTCCCAACTTATCCAAATCTATCGAGAAGTGAAATTATAGAAGTGGAGCAAACATTTACTTTTTGAATGTATGATAACATGCTGAAAGAGAAAGGTAAAATCCTAAAGATCATGATACTTGGATTCAACACATGAGCCTCAACCCAGTTGGTGAGGACTTTTTAAGTTCATCCAGGGGACCCGGGATCAAATCCAAGCAGAGGCTAATTTTTGGGTACTGTAGAAGCACTGTAGTAGTACTATAGTGGGCACTGTAGCAGCACTGTAGCAGGAACTGTGTAGAACTGTAGCAGGAACTATAGCGGGAAATGTAGCAGGAATTGTTTTGCACTGTTGCAGCCGGGAATATTCTCTCATTTGGGCTTTTGGGCCACTAATTTGGTCCCTAATTCCTTTAAGGCCTTCGTCCCACCTAGGCCTTCAGGTCAGTAAGGCCTTTAGGCCACATCAAGGCCTTCGGGCCACCTTAAGTGCAGATGAAAACCAAAAAACCTACAAGGTATAAACTTCAGAAGGAGGATCAATGAGCTTTAACCATAGAAAAAGCTAAACAGATTGCAAGAATGAGAGGGTATGACACCTACCATCGCGACAAGCCTGTTCATGCATGGGAAAGCCTCTCCAAACAGCCATGAGAAGGTGGAGAGTTGATTTTACGATGAAGATGATGGGGAGGAGTAGTTCCAAGTAGTTTGTCTGGGTTGTATGTAATGTTTGAAGCCTACGGGCAATGAATTCCTCTAAGGCCTACGGTCCATGTAATACTTATGAATACGGGCCTTGTAAGTGTTCCAAATCACCCCTTGAAAAGCTGATTATCGAAAATAAATAAAAAAATGAAGGCCTTAGGGCCATTGGAGGATGATACTTGGATTCAAGGTATGATTTATTTTTTTATTCTTAAATAATGAATAATATTTGGATTGATATTTATAAATGATGAGGATATTCGATCTATAGGAATTATGTATTAAGAAATAAGGTGTAAATGCATAGTTAATGGATTATAAAAGCCTTGATTGAGTAATAAGTCTACATATAATGGATTCAGGAGTTATGGTAGGTTGTAGGATGTTGAAATGTTTAAAAGTATTAATTCTCTTTTGATGATGGGATTAATTTGGAAGGCTTTTTATAATATGTGTAACACCGATGTTTGATAGGTGAAAATGTTTTCCAAGGATGAATTACCTTTTTTTGAGTGGACATAATGGATAAACTTAGAGGTTCATATGATCTTTTGTTTTTGAGGTGATAAATGGTTATTACATTTTGGGATGCAAAATGAAAGGTATTAGATAACCTTTGAGGATAAAACATGTTGTGGTAAATTTTGATGAAATTATATTATCTTTGAGAATGTTATAATAATGATATAGTTTTAGAAAAAGGAAAACCCATAGGATTTGTAACAACCTATCACATCAGACAAGGCCATAAGAATTAATACCACAACCAAAGGGAAACAAGGACGCATCGCCTACCACTGGCCTACATGAAGTCCCTGGTTAGTATGACTTATTATTTTTAGATAAATGATTTTATGGATCATGAATAAGTTGATATTAGGAACTTATGTTTTATCAAATGGATATCCATAGTATAGGAAAATGTTTTTGTGATTAAGTGATAAATGTAATTTTGGAAGACATTCTCTCTTTTGGGAACACTATATGCCTAAGGAAAATAAAATACTATGGGATTTCATTTGTGGATAAATGGTTAAAATATTATTTTGTAATAATATATGTTTTTATTTTCAACATATGAAGATTTGGTTTATTTATGGAAATGATTATCCTATCATAGAGAATATTTGATTATGTTAATTACTTTCCAGTATGAGACTTTAAGATTAGTCAATGCTATTTGGAGATAAATGTTAATATTTTATGTGGAAGTCTATGTGATAAAATCCTTATGAATTTTTGGTTTCAAACTTAGTTTGGATTATTTTGATAAATTTTATGGGCAATTTATTATTGAATGGTCTTTATTGAACTTTGGGTATTGTTTGAATAATTTTAGAGACTAAGTTTAATATTTCTTTCTATAAAGGATTAATCTTTTTGGGGATTATCTGATCTTGTACTAACCATTTTGGTTTTGGTTAATGTCTAAAGATATGGAAAATATATAGTTAATTTTTTGTGGATTATGTGATTCCTTAGAAGTTTATTCAAGCACTTCAGATGTGACCAAGTCATATATAATACTCATCATTTAGAGAATAGATGAGTTTGGGGTAAAAATTTATTAAAGAATGAAACTCTACTTGAAAAGTAAGTATATTTCCTTATGTTCTTAGTCAATAACATAAATTAAATCCTCAAAATTATGAAATGTAACATAAAACAAAAACATTTTCCTTTTAATTTTCCTACTGTGGAATCAAAAACTGTTTAACCCATCACATGTTTATGTTTTTCTAGTATTTAACTTTCTCCTGGTCATGTTTTCTATAACTCTCCATCAGATATTGATGGTTAGTTTCTCTTCCATATACATGTTTTCCTACATGGAGCCCCAATATGTGATATCTCAGGTGACCTTTTTACTTCTCTTTCATTCCTTAAAAGTGATAGTATTATTGACTCTTTTTCTGATGTGGGATTTTCAATGAAGTTTTCGAGACAAATTTTAAAATTGTGAGGATGTAATTTCTAAAAGGAGTGAAGGATGTGACGACGCATGTATATATTGAATAATACATTTTCATATCTATTAATATTTGTAAATAAGATATTAATTTTATGTTAAACATGACACTTTTTTCGGATAGCGTACTTGACACACAACAACGAGTTTCTTTGAAATCTTACGTTGCACATAACTTTGAGTTATATCAAAAGATATTATAATAATAATATTATGGTAGTTAACGCATAGTCGTTGTATTTTCAAGAATGAACATAAATAACTAAATTATGATTACATATGTTTGTTAAATGTTTTTAAATTTATCCAATAAATTTTGGAGGCTTAAAATAAGAATAAATCTGATTTTAAGCAGGAAAAACTCTAATATTTTTAAAAGGTCATTTTACCACATTTTACAGGAAAACCCTTTTTTTTTCAATTTTATATGTTATATTTGAAAAAATAAATTCTTCTATAAAATAAAGAAATCAAAAATTACTTTGGATAAATTTTAGGTAATTTTCTGATAAAGTTCATTTTTAATGAATAGTGAAAAATACCGCATTTTAAGTCAAAACCGTCTTTTCATATAATTTATTTATATTGGTATATTGTTCTTTTAATTAGTTTTAAAGCATAATTGGATTTTATTTTCAACATTTAGTCCAATATTTTTCATTGGAAGTAATTTCACTTTGAAATTGGACATAAACACATGTCAATCTTTTGGTAGTTTCTACTTCTTAAAAACCCGCTTTTTGGTTTTGACAACGAGAATTAATTTTAAATTAATTACTAAAACTTATGTGTTTTGAATTTGTAAAAATTGATTCCATATTTGGAATCAGGAGGTCTAAATTTTGTAAACATGTACCTTTTATTTTTAGACATTATGAATAGTAACTTCAGTAATTATTTTATTTACCATGGTTAAAAGGGTAAATCTGGAAATTAATTGTAAAAAATAATATTATAATAATATTAAACTACCCTAACATGTTTCATAATACTATTTTATGAGATATTTATAAACATAGTCATCTTTTGGTCGATTTTGGGACCCCATGGATCCACTTTGATGTGAAAATGACATTTTATAAGAATTAATATAATGTAAAGAAAAACATAACATAAACATGTCTTTCTTAATAATTTTCTATGGGGTTATATAAGTGATATATTAAACTATAAATATTCATTATAAATCTAAAAATATTTACAACATCATTCTATTTTATTTATAATTTTTAGACATCAAATAAATAAATATATTTATGACACAATAATGATGTAGTGATTACCTTATTAATGAATGATTTAAATAAATGAGATTATAAATATTAAAATAAATTTATTATACAGATATTTTATGGATGATTATGAGTTGTAAAATTTTAAATAATGAAGTGTTTTCAAAATTATCAAGTTATGGATATTTAAAGAGTCATGATATGAATAGTATAAAAATTGACATAAATGAGTTTTTAAAATGAATACAATTTTATTAAATGATATAATAGTTCTAAAAATATAGTATTCAGCCAAATAAAATAGATAATATTTGAAATGTCATTAATTAACCACTTGGGGTTTGATTGACATTTTATAGTGACTATATTAACCATATAATATGAATATACAAGAAGACATGGTAAGAGTTAAATTAGTTAACTAAGGGTTAAAGCTAAAAGATCAGGGTAAATTTGTGACCAAGACTTGTCTAAAACATATTATTTGAGAGGTTTTAGACCCAAAAGAATATTATATTTGAAATAAATGACTTTGGGACCATTTGAAACTGAAAATCATTTTATAATAAAATTATATTTCAATACCTTCCTAAAGTGCCCCTCCTCCCTCTTATAAAAGGGCATCACCTCTAACCATTTAATCACACCTCTCAAGCCTCTTGGATCATAAAACTTATACTAAAATAGTCACCCAATATCCATCCCTTCCTCCTAGAATCCTTACCTTTGGTAGAAGGCAATTCAATAAAGCCTTTTGGATCAAATCAAAAGGAGTTACCCTATTTAGAGGTAACGTCTTCTCTTAAGTTATTTAATTTATTTCTCCACTCCCTATGTTATTTTTATTCTTTTATTACATAAAAACAACATTATAATTAATATAATAGTATTTTTATGAAAATTATTCTAACTACACTTACACAAACCTCCATCTAATGGATATGAACATATTGTTTCAGTATACGGCGAACCACTGCCTCACAAAACAATGATTGTTCAATATTTTCCTACCACCTCTCATGGTGGCCATTATTATGAAACTATATTTATATATGATATATATTATATTTATATTGTTTATATGATTATGAATTTTTATTTACAATATACTTTTATGCTTTCCATAATGTGTAAATACGATAATTTAATTTGAGGAAGTGGGGACTGCCACCCCCTCAATGTAATATGACTCGTTAATGCCATACATGGAACATATATAGGATGAAGTTAATAAACCTATTTAACATATATAAAATATGATATTATAATTTAATTATAATATACTTATGTATCATTTAGTTTTCATTCTTTTAAATATGAAAAATGAAATGATAGTTGCGTTCATAAGTACGCACGACTTACCGTCTCTATGAACGGTGCATTTCATTTCTTATCTCCAAATGTTATGGGATATTATAAATACATATATACTAGATATATATGATATTTAAATAATCAATATTATTATAGAGATGATGTACCTTTGACTACATGGATAATTTACCTCAAAACAATTCATTTTCGACTCAAGTACTGAATATCGACAAAATGACTGATATTAACTTAAATAATTATGTAATTTTTATTACATGGTAATAAGTGATATAAATGGAATAATAAACATGAAAAAGGTTTTTAATCAAGTATAAACTAACCCAAGTTTATTATTCAGGAATATAAAGAATAAAGGAGACAAATCTGGCTCAAGGTAAGGGAACTTCTTAACCCTATTTCCATTCTTTGGGTTAAAATTATACTTCCTGAATATGTCATGATATGATTATGTGAGAAATAAATTTTTATATCTTATCATGTATTTATACTTGGTTTATGTGAATAAAAATAATTTATCAATTTTAATTACAAAATGATCTTTGTAAGGGAACTTTTGACCCTCCTCTTTTAGTCAAAGACTTATTTTATGTTATGTATTTTAATTTCCATTTTCTTATGTTTGGATATGTTCTTATATATCCTTATTTATGTAAATTTTATGTCCAAGTTGTGATAGACACTTTTATCTCTCATCAGCTCAGTTATTTTAATTTTTAAGTGAATTTGTTATGCTGCCAAATTTTCATAAGGGAACTTCTTAACCCAAATATCCATTCTTTGGGTTAAACTTGTACTTCTTGATTATGTCGTGATATGATTATGTGAGAAATAAAGTTTGATATCATATATTGTATTTATAATTTCTTTATGTATACTTATAGTGAATACCCATAATCAATCTATTTTATTTACAAAATGATCATTGTAAGGGACTTCATCTCAATCTCCATTTATTGAGACATATTTTGGTTTATAAATGAACTTATTTTATATGGTGTAACATAATACCCTTTTAATTTAATTTAATGGTTCTCAAAAGGAATATTTTTATATGAAGAATTTTACTAAACGACAAAAGGAATGTTTCTTTTTATCGTATACGGTGACAACGACCTTTCCAACACTGTGAGAATTATTTGATATTTATCGTCCTTAACAAGATGTAATGTTTTTAAAAGAAAAATAAATAATATATACCCTTTTTACATATTTTGGTATTGAAAATGTTTTTTATAAAGAATTTATTTTGTCAATATCTTGAAATGATATATTGTGATTAAAATGTGTAAATGTTATCTTTTATTTATGATTTTTTATGTGTTATGATTATGTTATGGATCTTAAGAATTATTTATGTATATGGGTGGTTATGTGATAAATCGAGGGTGGGTGAGCCCGAGATATCTCTCCAATGCATTGGGTAAAATGAAAGTGGTAAACATTAATGTTTCTCCTAATAGATTTAGGGAATATACTATGATGGGTATTCCAAATGTAACTCCCGATATAGCTGTGAAAGCTAAAATGTAAGTATGTTATAGATGCCACAAGTTACCTTTATGATTTATGATTTCTAAGAGTTATTCATAAATTTGATGATTTCATGAGTTATGTTAAAGTGATTTTGTTTTATGATGGAAAGGTATGGTTTCATTGATTTGTATGTATTTATGGACTAATGTTTTATTTCCTTATTTTATATCCCTTACAGAGCATTATTGCTCATCCCATGTTTTTGAAATGTTTTTCATAGGGTATTATGAAGTTTAAGAGAGAGGAAGAATTCCAGATGATTTATATCAAAAAAATAATTCTTTTTTTATTTTAAGGAGTTTTTTTGAAAAAATTGGATCGAGAATAAGAGTCTAATTTCAAGTTTTTGAGATGTAATGTAATAGTTATGGCCTAATTCTCTAAAACCCTAAACTCGAAAAGATCTTCAATATCGAATTCTTTACTTAACTCAATATTATGTCATGTTTAAGGCTAGGGAATTATACCAATAATGTAACAAATTTGATACAAGGACATATAGGGTCCAAATATGGCTATAAAAGGGCTCTTGGAAATGTTTATAGGTCATTTGGTCCCTTAAGAGTAATGATTTGTCCCTTATTAATCTTAATCTTAATCAATGTAATTAATTTTAATTAATTTCACTAATATTTTTGGTCAAAAAATCATTTGAAATTATTAGACATTCGAAATTATGATGATTACAAATATCAAATCCATTAAAAAAACAATCACCAAAGTGGTAGAAATTAATTTAAATTTATCTCACAGACGGGATGACACTTTAGATTTTTAAAGTAAAAAATTATCTAAAGTATGCTATGTTTTTATATCCAAATTTATTGTGAAATTAGTTCCAATTAACTATATTGGATTAATTGATACAAATATGATCCAATTAAACTTTTAAATTAATTTAAAATATAATTTTTCATTATAAATAATTAGATGAAAAAGTAGTTTTAAATTGAAATTCGGTATTTTTCATCATTCATCCAAAAATGATGTCTCTCATAAAAACCACAAAAGATCACCATAAGATAATTTTTACATTCTTACTTAAAAATGAAGTTTATTTTATCAAATTTAATTTCTAAATGCGTCTAAAATTAATTTTATTATTATTTTATTTTTAAATATATAAGGACTTCACCAAAAATTATATCATTCATTATCAATATGTTTTATTTATATAAAAAATCTAATTTTTTTAAAATTAGTTATTACTATTCATATAACTATGTTTAAAAGATAGATTATAATTATTTCATTTAAGGAATTATAATAGTAAAATGATGTTTCGTAGAAACATATGTGTTGCGTGTAATGTACACCAAGTTGGTATTAGATGTAAAATACACCAAGTAGATTTTCCGTGTAATGTACGTCGAGTAAGTTCTCTTTGAGAGAAATGTTTGACTTAGTTCATTATAATAAATAAATAAAAATTTAATTTATTTAGAAACAAATTCCGTAAAAACTTAGTGTGTCACATTATACCCCCCTTAAAATGGTTTTCTCCCTTTAAGTTCATCACTCAGTTAAAAAAATGAGGATACTTATGCTTCATCATATCCTAAAGTACCTACATAGATTCCTATTATTGGTGATTGATACACAAAACATTAATTAGGTGAGTGGTATTGTTTCATTTAACTTTCTCTAATGAGTCTAGAATTTCAATTGGTTGTTCTTCGCAAGAATGTTCTGGATACAACGATATGAACTTTAAGTTAAGTACATGTTAAGGATAATGTATGTACATCCTTAGGATAGATACATGGAACACATCACAAACATGAGAGAGATTTAGAGTAAGTTCCAAGTGATAGGATACCATCCCGATATGATCAAGAATCTCAAAGGGACCGATATACCTATGAATTAGTTTCCCTTTATTTCCAAACCTCATAAATTTCTTCCAGGGTGAGTTTTATAGAAACTCATTTTCACCAATTTCAAATTAAATATCACACGGTTGGTTATAAACAAAAATTTTCTACTGGCTTTGATCAACCTTGAAATGTAGTTGAATAGTTCTAACCTTATCAACCATTTCTTTAGTGATCTCAGGTCCTAATAGACTTCTTTCTCCAACCTCATCCCATCCCAATGGAGGTCTAAATTTCTTCCCATAGAGGGATTCATAAGGTGCCATATGAATTATTGAGTGAAATATAATATTGTAAGAAAACTCAACTAGAAGAAGGTGTTGATCCCAATAACCTTTGAAATATAAAGATAAAGATCCCTTCATATCTTCTAGGTTTTGAATTGTTCTATCAAATTGACCATCCATAAAAGGATGATAAAAGTGATAAAACTCAATTTTTTATCAAGTGCTTATTGAAGGATTCACCATATCTTTTAGGTGAACATAGGATCCCGATCTGATACAATAGATTATGGTAATCCATGAATCCTTACCACTTTCTTAATGTATATCCCAGTAAGTGGATCTAGATATAAATCTTTTCAGATAGCAATGAAGTTTGATGGCTTAGTAAGGCTATCGACTACCACCGATATAGTATTAAACCCATTGGATGTTTTGGGTAGTCCATTAACAAAATCCACAGTGATGTTCTCCCATTTCCATTCTGGTATAGGTAATGGATGCACCATCCCCTTTGACTTTTGTCTTTCAGCCTTAACTTATTGGAATATGAAGCACCAAGACAAAAACTTTACAATATCTCTCTTCATTTTATCCCACCAAATGCAATCCTTAAAATCCCTATACATATTCGTAATTCTAGGATGATTGGATAATAGAGAACCATGAGATTACTCTAATAAATCCTTCTTCAAATATGGTATGGAAGGAACACATACACGATTCATAAACCTTATCATTCCATACTTATCATGTTTAAAATCAGGAACATTTCTAACTTTCTTTTGTAGCTCTACATTTTCCTTCTGTGCCTCCTTAATCTTCACATGGATAGAGGGTTGAGCATTCATTTGAGAAAGATAATATTCCCCTTTCCATCAAGATTTATAGATCCATACTTCTCCAATATTGAAATATTTTATCTTTTTTGACCCTCATCATGAATAATATAGCATGATCCTTTCAACTCAAAGCATTGAACACCTTGTTCTTGTTCCTAGGGTGGTCATGTATTGAGAAATCATAATACTTTATCAACTCTAACCATATTCTCTAGAGCATGTTCAACTCCTCCTGTGTGAATATATATTTTATACTTTTATTATTGGAATATTTATCACACTTTTATCCATAGAGATAATTAATCTATATCTTTATTGAAAAAATTATCACTACTAAGTCCAAATCATGGGTTTGGTATTTTTTCTCATGAATCTTCAACTATCGTGAGAAAAAATAGATAAACATGTTATTTGGCATAAAAAAACATCACATAACCTTATTGAATTCATCAATACAGATTAAAAACCCTTCTCTACTATAGGGTAATGTATCCACAGGTGCACCGACTAGCCTTCTCTTTAGTTCCTTGAAATATTATTCATATTAATCTGTCTCGAGAAACTTGACACCCTTATGAGTTAAATTGGTCAGTGGATTAGATAATCATGAAAATTTTCCACAAACTAGTGATAATATCTATATAAACCAAGAAAGATACAGATCTCAGTCACCGTGGTTGGTCTAGTCCAGCATTCAATAGCCTTCGTCTTTTATGGGTCTACTATTATTCCATCTCTTGAGATTATGTGACCCATAAATGAAACCTTTTACATACAAAATTCACACGTTATAATTTTTACATAAATTTTATCCTTCTTTAGGGTCTGTAGTACAATTATAAATTAATCTTAATGCTCTTCATTACTTTTTGAATATATAATAATATCATCTACAAAGACAACCACAAACTAATCGAGGTAATATATAAATACTCTATTCATAAAATCCATAAAGATAACATAGGAATTAGTAAGACAAAAAGGCATCACTAAATATTCACAGTTTTCATACCTTCTTTGAGATTCCTCCTTGGGTATATAAACCTTATTGACCATCAATTGATGATATCCAGATTGATGGTCAATCTTAGAAATGTATTAAGATCCATATAGTTGATCAACCAAGTCATTAAAATGGGGACGTGGATACTTCTTCTTGATTGCGATTTTGTTCAACTCCCAATAATCAATGAAGAGTCACATTGATCCATCTTTCCTTTTCACAAAAATAACTAGTTCACCCCAAGGTGACACACTTGGCTGAATGAATCCCTTATCGTGGTTTTCTTGATGTTTCTTATTCAATTCCTAAAACTCAATTAGGTATATTATATAAGGAGTCTTTGAAATTAGTGTGAAATTGGGTATGATTTCTTTTGAGAACTCAACTTCACATTTTGGTGGAAGGTTAGAAGACTCTTTCATAAAGACATCCACAAAATCCTAAACAATAGTCATATAATAAATTTTGATTTTATCCTTAACCATTTGTGATAAAAGACCCTTATAAAAGGGAATTAAGACCCATACACTGGATTTAATCTACATAGGAAGTTCAAACCTATCATCACACACATATATATGATCATAGGAGATTAAATATCAAATATAACTTCCCCTCCTTGACAATTTATGTGCGGTTTATGAAGAGAAATCCAACACATGCCCAAGTTAACATAAAATTAAACCAAAGGAATAATGAAAATATTTTCAAGAATCACATTCCCACAAAATTCAACAAGAGAGGAATCATAGACTAGGGATATAATCATCGTACCATTAGGGGTTTGATTTACTAATTCTACATCAAATTATTTCAATGGAATATTAACACCCTTATAAAATTATTTAGATATGAAAGAGCGGGTAGATATTGAATCAAATATGACATTATAAGTTCTAAAGTAGATGGTAAGTGTACCTTTCATCATGTCATTATCAAAACTCTCATCAGAAATAGTGATTTGATGATATTTCCCATTTTCCTTTGGATTAAGAGGTTACTGACATCAATCATCATCACCAGACCTTAGATTTGGGAAGTGGTTAGCGTAATGCCCATTCTCCTTACTCTTTTAGCACTAAATCATAGGAGGTGCATTCTATGTTGTTTTTTCTTCATTCACAATATTTTCTATCTTATTACCATGAAATTGGAAATCAAATTCCCAATGGCCTTTTCTTCCACACTTAAAACATTTATTAGACCCATTAAGAAAATTAACTCCTTGCTTCTTCCCATAAATAGAGTATAAATGAAAGATAATCTTTTTCTCTTCATGTTTTTTAGATTTTCCTTTAAAACAAATATTTATTTTCTTGTTAAAAACATGGTATTGATAAGTGACTCCAAATTCCATTTTATCCTTAATTAAACAATACACAATATCTTCAGAGCTACTATAGTCTCTTATAGCCAGTTCCCTTTTGAGACTTGGATTTAATCCAATGAAGAACCTATCAACTTTACACTGTGGTTGAATGATAATTCCTAAATCATACCTCACAAGTCTTGTAAAATTACCCTCGTAGGTACCAATAGTTTCATCATCCATTTTATTCAACTCAAGGAACTCTTTCTCCATCTTGGTATAAATAATACAAGGAATGTACTTATTGAAAACTATTTTTTTGAACTCTTCTCAATCCATGGATTAAATCTCATCTTATTGACTCATATTCTTTATTATATTTCACCACAATTCCACTTCACCTTTTAAATGATAAATAGATAAAATGAATTTAAACTTCTTTGAACATCAGAGAATAAAGAATATCTTCTTAGTAGTACTGATCCATTGTTCAGAAAGAAGTGGATCAAAAGTCCCTCAGAAATATCATTCAATCACTATTTCTAATGAGATTTGTGATAATGACATGATGAAAGGTACACTTACCATCTACTTTAAAACTTATAATGTCATATTTGATTCAATATCTACCCACTCTTTCATATCTAAATAATTTTATAAGGGTGTTAATATTCCATTGAAATAATTTGATGTGGAATTAGTAAATCAAACCCCAAATGGTACGATGATTTTATCCCAAGTCTATGATTCCTCTCTTGTTGAATTTTGTGGTAATGTGATTCTTGAAAATATTTTCGTTATTCCTTTGGTTGAATTTTATGTTATCTTTGGAATGTATTGGATTTATCTTCATAAACCGCACATAAATTGTCAAGGAGGGGAAGTTATATTTGATATTTTATCTCCTATGATCATCTATCCATGTGATGAAAGGTTTGAACTTCCTATGGAGATTACATCCAGTGTATGGGTCTTAATCATGAAAAGTCACTTATAAGATGTATAAATTATGACACCTCAAAAAATATATAACCCCTTAGGTTTATCCAAGGTTATTCATATCCAACATCTATTTAAATACTTTATGATATTTTGTGAAGAGATTGTGAATTTACAAAGAATACCCCATGGGAGTGTCAAACTAGGTGTACAGAAAGTCTTGTTGTCATGTACCAGATTAACTCAAGCCAGGCCCAAAACATCTTGTTAGAGTTATTACCCATAGGTACATCTGTTCTAGAGACACATCCACTTGTAGTATCCAGACGGTGATGTATTGGTAGGAAACCACTCACACTATCCTTTACCAAAATTCTAAGAAATTTTCATATACTTTTCCTTATCCTTAGACTTATCCCTAGACATGAAGGCAGGGTTCTCACTATGCTTTTCTAATACAAGCTTCCAAAGTTTAACTAAACCTTTTCCTTTGATACCAACTATAACAACCCTCACTTTTCATACATTAACATCACATAAAATTTTTAGAATAGTTAAATCATTATACAAACAAACACCAAATTACCGTATTATTATAGTGACTTTGGAAACATATAAACATAAACACCAACACAAAAGTGAGCTACGTTATCTCCCACTAGATTCATCTTGAATATTACCCTTCTTATACACATCAAACATAATACATATCTTCATATACTAGGGGAAAGGAAACATAAAAAGGGGTTAGCTCAGATGCTGAGTGAGGGTAAACAAAGAAGATATGTAAGTATAATCATTATCATAAGTATAAGAGAACATGATCGTAAAAATATAAGATCATACCCTACATATCAAATATCTTAAATAGAAACCATGGTATAAATATTGATAGTTTGTAAGACACAAATCATTAGGAAATAAAGAACATAAGACATAAGAGAATAACCTATGAATAAATCATAGAATTGTGCAAAACAAATAAGCATATAATATTATTTCCATAGTAGTCAAGACATCACTTCCAAGTCCATATTGGTAGTATGGGTCCACTCCCCATACCATCTTGATAGTCATGGTTTTCTCCAATGACCATCTTATTAGCATGAGTTCACTCCTCGTACCATCTTGGTAGTCAGGGTTCACTCCCATGACCATATTATTAGTCATGGTTTACTCCCAAGACTATATTAGTATATCTCATGAGATATACATCTTTACCCAATGAATTTTAGGGAGATATATATCTCACCCATATCATAGTGAAATAATTCAAACATATACAACCAGATCATTAAAAATCATATCATAATGGGTATTATAAACATATAACAATATAATGAACTATGAATAAATATATAGGTTTCATAATCCTTTTATAAAAATTATAACCCATGAAAATAAGGAGGTTTCAAAGGCATATAACTCATGAAAGGGAAACAAGTTTCATAAACATCATGCCATTAAAACATAATCCATTCACAGAAATAATATGAATGAAAAAATTGAATAATTTCCCCAAAAATGAATGAGTAACACCAATGAATATCATCTTAGATGGTAAATAATTTATAAATATCTTTTAAAAACATTTCTTAAAGAAAATATGCTTTTTTCATTGGAAAACACTTTTTAAAACATAAAACATTTTCAAAAACCATTTTCTTTGAAAAATAGATTTGAAAATTTATAAATAATGTATTGAAAACAATAAAACATTTTAAAAAAACTTTATCCTTTAAAATTATCTTCAAGGATAATTTGAATTTTTTTTTTGAAACTTGTTTTTTGAAATAAAATAGATTTCTAATGGAACAGAGAAATATAGTAAGATTTTTATTAAATTTTTTTTCTTAATTATCATAAGTACCAAAGACTGGAGAAATGGCAATAATATATGTAAATACCTTGAATAAACATAGAATAAGGAACCACGTGATTTTTCTTGAGATATGGATCATAATATTTTAATAAAGTAATCATAAGAATAAATAATCTTGATATACAATGAGATTGTTTCAATAAACTCTTACAACATGGTAACTTGGGATCATACTCTACATGTAAGAAGATAAAATTAAATAAATATTAAAATATCATTAAAATAATGATATTCATGATATAACATTTAATATTTAAGTATACACACCTTTAAAAATAATGTAGGTGCATAATAAAACATGTGTATCAAAGAAGGAAAATTGAGACAAAATTGTCTAACCAATTTGGTAGATTTTGAAACATTAACCCTATGAAATAAATACCATAGAACAGATATGTAATTAAAAATAGATTTAATTATAATAACAATTTAATTCATACATGGGAAGTATACACACCACAAAAAATTAATGGGGTGGTTAAAAAATCATGTATCCCACAAAAATAAAAAGTGAGATGAAATCCACTTACTTTGTGTCCTGACTGTCATCATACTTGTTCAATCATCCTGTATAATAAATATAAGTTTATTATAATTCATTAACATGAACATAATCTTATATATAATACCTTATATGGTTTGATAATGACTTTATACTATCAACTTGTTAACAATTCTATGTTAAGGTTTCACTTTGGGTAATATTCACATTATTCTTCACACGTGTTTTAATTTGTTATATATTCGGTAAGTGACATATGTGCATATATTATGTATATATATAGATAATTATTCCAGTATCATTATTATATCATATATATCATATAAGTTCACTCAACCCATCCTTAATACATTCCATTTAGTGTGTGAATGAATCACATTGTTTTGAGGGGGCGATAGTCCACACTTCCTCAAACGAGATTATCATATTTACAAAAAATGGAAAGTATAAAGATATGTGTTATAAAAAGATAAAATAAGATTAAATACATAATAAATATAATATATAATGTATATAAATATATTTTCTATCATAATGTCCACCACAAGAGGCGGTAAGGAAAAATGAATAATCATCACTTTGTGAGGCGGTAGTTCACCGTACAAATAAATAGTATGTTCATTACCAATTTGATGGGGGTGTGTGTAAGTTTAGGTCAAAAAATAAAAATAAAAATTTAATAGTATATTGAAGATAATTTACATTTATATAATCATGTAATAAATAAATTTTATGGGATGGATAAAAAAAATAAATGAATGGATCTTGATAGAAGTCGTTACCTCTTAATCGGGAAACTCCTTTTGGTTTGTACCAAAAAGAATCATTGGATTGATTTCTTCCCAAGGTGAGGCTTTTATGAGAAAGTTATAGATGTTGGTAAGTTTATTAGAAATATATTTTCTGAGCCTATGTGTGTCTAGAGGTGTAAGTAAGTGGGATGAGAGAAAGCCTTTTTATAGTGGAGGAGGAATGGCACTCTTGTAAATTTTGGGAAAAGTAATTCCACCCATGTTTTTTCCATGTCATGTGGATCCAATAATGGACCAAATTTGTGAAAATGGATGATAGGGTATAAATATTTCCTTCCAATGGATCTTTTAAAAGTTTCTATGTCATTTGGTCCCTTAAGGTTAATGTTCAGTCCCTTATTAAGCTTAATCGTACCTTAATCCATGTAATTAATTGCAATTACATTCACTAATATTTTTGGTCAAAAACTAAGTTGAACTTATTATAAATTATAAATTGTAATTATTAAAAATATGGAATCAATTTTTCAAAATTCCAATCACAAAAGTGGAAGAAATTAATTTAAATTTAATCACGCCGACCAGACGACACTATGGGGTTTTAAAGTAAAAAATGATCCAATGTTTGCTATGTTTTTATATCTAGCTTAAATGTGAAATTTGTTCCAATTATTTACATTGTATTAATAGATAAATATATTATCTAATTAAACCTAGAAATAAATTTAAAATATAATTTATCCTTATAAATAAATTAGATGAAAAAGCAATTTTGAATTAAAATTCATTATTTTTTATTCTTCATTTAAAAAAGAATTTTCTTAAAAAATCCGAACAATTATCCCTAAGATAATTTTTAAATTATAAATTAAAAAATGAATTTTATTTTATCAAATTCAATTTCTAAATGTGTGTAAAATTCATTTTATTATTATAGTATTTTTAAATATATAAGGACTTTACCAAAAATTATATCTTTCACTATCAATTTGTATTATTTATACAAAAAAAAATATAATAAATATTTAAAAAGTATTTATTCATATTCATATAACTAAGTTTAATTACAAGTTTATAATTATACAATTTACATAATTATAATAATAAAATTATGTTTCATAGAAACATAAATGTTACATGTAATGTATGCTAAGTCGGTGTTTCATGTAACATACACCAAGTCGATTTTCTATGTAACGTATGTCGAGTTAGTTACATGTGAAAGGAATGTTTGTCTTAGTGCATTGTAATACATAAATTAAAATTTAATTTATTCTAAAAAAAGGTTCGTAAAAACTTAGGGTGTTTTATAAAGGCAGTGATTTATTATGGGTTCCAATAGTTGAGAGCCCATGAGTATAATTACGTGACCCATAACATAGATCTGGAAGAGGGGGAGTTCACACTAAAGAATTAGGGAAATTATCTTATGGGATATTAGTTCATAATCTATTCTGACCATAATATTCTTAGTTATATCCTCTCATATAAAGATCTTCACCTAAAGATTAGTTTATTAATTGAGTTCCTACAAGCCTATGATTTTGAGACAGTTTATAATATAAGGAAAGGGAAGGTGGTGGTAGAATATCTGAATAGGAAAAATCATCCATAGTTATTAAGCTAGGAAATGGAGTGGTTATTCACTTTGCAACTGACCCATATGGAAAAGGTAGAGTGGTTTATCTATAATTGACAGTTATGACCCAAACAATTCTCCAACAAATCAGTGAAGCACAATTTGGAGATATCGATTGTGAAGTATTGTGTGACCAGATATCTACATGAAATAATCCTAATGAATCTTATAAAGGTTGGGAGAACATCATCCTTTTTTGAGTGTGGGTGATGGTACCAAGCACATTGTGAGCAGAGATTCTAATATAGGTTCATATATCCCCCTTATCAGTACAACCAGGTGTAGTGAAGATATACCATGACATTCAATATTAGTTTTAATGGCCAGATATGAAGAAATGTTTAGATGATATTATCTCTTGATGCCTCATTTTCAATAGGTGAAGGCTGAGTATTAGTTACTATAGAGTTTAGCCTAACCCATTGAAGTGAAAGAGTGGAAGTGGGATGATATATCCTTGGATTTGGTGATGGGACTTCCATGATCATCTAGAAGTCACAACACTATATAACCTATTGCAGAAAAACTAAAAAAGTTGTCCCACTTCCTGTCCATCTGAGAGAAAACTTTTGTGGTGAGTTTGGGACTCTTATATGTTCAGGATATAGTCCTTCTTCATGGAGTTCCATCGATGATTTTTTCAGACCATGATTATCTCTTATTGTCTCAATTGATGAGATGGTTACAGGAGGCCTTTGGGGATTACTTATTGATGAGAATGAAATTCCCCTCAGATATATGGCTAGATAGAATAGAAAATCTAGGTCATAGAGGACATGCTATGAGCATGCATGTTAAATTTTTCTTGAAGTTGGGAGGATCGTCTAACCTTAGTGGATTTTGTGTACAAAATAATCTACCATTCCACCATCATCATGGCACCATTTAAGGACCTATATGGGAGGCCCTTCATATCTCCATTGTGATGGTCATAGTTTGGAGAGTTGACACTTTTCAGCCCAGAGTTGGTTTGAGAAATGATAGAGAAGGTTTTAATCAACCAGATGTGGATGAGGGCTTCCCAGATCCATCATAATTCCTATGTAGACAAATGATGAAGGCCTTTGGAGTTCGAATAGGAAGGCCTTGTGTTCCTTAAGGTCTAACCTATCTAAGGAATGTAGTGATTGGTCAGAGGTGGAAAAATGTCATTGAGGTTCATCTGAACATTCCAAAAACTATATAGGGTTGGTGATGTGGCATACTGCTTATCCTTACCCCCATAGTTAGAGTGGGTGCACAATGTTTTCCATGTGTTGCAGATGAGGATATTCATACATGACCCATCAAATGTCATTGACTAGGGTGAGATGGATATTGGGGATGGTTCTACCTTTGTAGAGTACCCAATAGTGATTATTGACCGATAGGAGAATATCATTTTAGGGATATTGATTCCCTTAATGTGTGTTTTTTGGAAGCTTGAGAATCTTCCGGGGATAATCTGGGAGATGGAGAACCACATATGATCATAACACCCTTATCTCTTTGAGTAGGTTTTTACTTTTCTCGATAAAAATACCTAAAGGTGTGGGGAATATAATGATTCCATTTTTACTCTATGACACATAATAATATTTTAAATAATATTTCTAGAGTAACACATAGAGTCAACATGGAATTATAGGCCTTGTGGGGCCTCAAAATTGATATATAAAAAGCAATAAATATAATATATCATTCACAAATAGTTTTTTAGAAATAAAAGAATTCGTTCTGAATGGTGTCTCAAATAGGAAAACTAAGACCAAAATAAAATCAAGGAGGTGGGGTTTACCTTAGGAATGATTTAAGTTTTTTTTAGCTTTGGGTGTTTTGGTAGAGTGCAATCACCATTTGATATTCGATAAAAATAAATATATAAAATTTATGTATTTATTGTCTAATCTATATATAAACCTAGTGTAACCTATATTTAAACCCTATTAGATCCAATATCTAGGGTTAGAAACATAACTCCTGGGAGATTGAGAAGAAACTATTCCCACCATTGGGGAGAATTTTGATGATCAAATGATGGTGGATCAAGGATTGATGATTAAAATACCACAATAATTGTCATTGACAATGAGGATTATAGATCTCTCCACTGATAATGATGAAAAATAATTATTTTCCAATGATGGATCCAGACTTGATATAGAGAATTTTATTTTATTAGTTATTTTTTATTTACAATTTTTCATGACGAACCTGAATAAATCCTTTTAGAAATAAATTCAGGGATTGTTTTTGTAACACCCTGAAATTCTAAAATAAGAACATTTTATTCAATAACTTGTATGAAATGGGACACCAAGCGTGCAAGGTAATATAATATCCTAATACATTACAACATAATTACAATTTTTAAAAAATTAAATCTATATCTTCTAATGCATGCAATTCTAAGTTAGCTTGCATTTCATACAATAAAGACTTTCTTTGATAACTTTCATTATATGTAAGACCGTGTTTTTCCAAACAATAATATACTATTGAATATATTATTATTTAATATAATAAGATATAACATTAAAATTAAATAAGAATTTAAAAATAGTATTAGCTAACTTATGAAAATATATGGTTTACACAAATTTAAAATGAATAAATTGGTTACAAATTAATTAGAAATGAATATAAAAACCAATTTAATATAAAGAGAATGTTTTTATAGAAAACTATTTATAAGTTCAGAGAGTTGTTTCATACTAATAAATTAAATTAATTAAATTTAGTGATTATATATATTATATATTAAATAAAATATTTTTTACATTCATCTAATAGATTTTATAGTCATAAGATAATAATAAACCCAATATTTTGCATAAAGATCAATATTTTTCTAAAGGCACTTTTACCTCCTTTTAATGGAAAACCCATTTTAATTCTAATTTTTGTCAACTTTATAAATTTTATATGTCAAAATAAACTTCATTATTGAAATATTAATTGGAAATTTATCTTAAAGTGAATTTTTGGTATTTTTATTATAAGTTTTATTTTTTTATGAACAGTGAAAAATAAAAAATTTAAAATCAAAACAAATTTTTTCATCTAATTTATTATTAAGGTTAAATTATATTTTTTTTCAGAGTCAAATTATATCAATTATATATCAATTAAACCAATTTATATCATTTTAATCAATGTTACTTTGAAATTGAATAAAAGAACATTGAAAACTTTTGAACATTTTTACTTTAAAACCCCACACTATCATCACATCCGTGGGAATAAATTTAAATTAATTTCTGACACTTATGTGATTGGAATTTGGAAAATGGATTTTTTATTTTCAATCTGAATAATGTACAATTTATAATACGGTAAAATTATTTTTTGACAAAAAATATTAGTTAAAGTGATTGAAATTAATTACATCGATTAAGAGAAAAATTAGCTTAACATGGGACAAAATCTTAAACATAACAAAAAAACTGACCTAAAAATGTTAAAAATACATTATATGGATATATTTATACCCTATCCTCCATTTTATTTAATTTTTTTTGATTATTGGACTCAATTTTCATAGGGAAAACACAGTTGTAATTCCATTTTTAATAATTTATAAGAATACCACCCCGCCTCCACTATAAAAAAGAACTCACACCTCCTACTTATTCACCCCTCTCAAGAAACTTTTACTTGAAAAATATCTTCCCAAATAGTTCTTTATCATATATACCCTCATCCTAGAAGACTCCCTTTGGGCAGAAATCCATCCAAGGAATCCCTTTGGTTCAAACCAAAAGAAGTTAGCCAAATAAGAGGTAACATCATTCCCCATGATCTTTTGTTTTATTTTCATTATACACCCCATAAAAAATTATTATTCCATGATTATATAATAACATAAGTATTTTAAACATATTTATATGTTCTTATATTATGGTTTTTACCTTAAATTACACACACTTCCATCTAATATCTAAAGAACTTTCCATTTATGTGTACGACAATCTACCACCTCGCAAAATGATGTCGTATGATTTTCTTTTACCAAATACCATGGATGAGAATTATGATGGAATATATATATATATATATGATATTTATAATGACTTTATGATTTTTTATTTTTCATATAACACATACCCTTATGATTTTCATTTTTTCTAAATATGATAACATCATTTGTGGAAGTGTGGACTACCGCCTCCTCAAAGTGATGTGATTCGTTCATTCTATATATGGAATGTATAAAGGATGGTTTTACTAAAAATAGGAGAAATATATGAAATATATTTATATCTTAATTATAATATACAAATATAGGATTTAATTTTCATTCTTTTAACATGTCAAATAAATGAAGGTAATGTTCATGTGTACGTACGATATACCATCTCCATGAACGGTGCATTTCATTTCCTATCTCAAAATATTATAGATTGTTATAAATAAATATATAATGGATATATATGATAATAAAAACATGTTTTACAATATTTATATTATTAAATCGTGATCTATGTAATAGGAACAACAAAGAACAAATCAAAACATACATGACAAACTAGGCAATTAACATATGAAATAGTGAAAATAATGAATGATTGTTAATAAATAGGTAATAAGATAGTATAAAAAGATAATATATGATATTATGAATATAATTATGGTTATGGAATAAGTTAATAACATTAATTAAACCACTATACCCAATTTTAAATGTTGTTCACCTAAAAAGGAAACACAATGTAAGGTATTTTTATCTCACTTTTTACATATGTGAGATAAATATCATATTCACCACTTACTTATTTTTTGTAGTGTATATACTAAATATTTTTGATATATTATATCATGAATTATTTTATCTTCATCTTATTTTTATTTTCAATTTGAATTATTCCTTCTAAGGGTATTTGAGTTAAAAGTTATCAAGTGGTAGAGAACTTCATAACCCAATTTATTTTAATTGGGTTGTATTACTTTGTCATTTTCATTAATATTCTAATATTATGTGTTTGATCAATTTTTATTATATATTTTTGTATTCATAATTTTTTGATGTGCATTTACATTTTACACACTTAGTCTATTCATTAATTGATTCTCACATCAACTTTATGGTCTTTTCAAGGGTTTACTTCACAATATCATTTTGTTCAGGAATGTTTACACTAGAATTTTAATTAGAGTAAATTATTCAATAATTTTATAATAAAAAATTTAATTTTATTCTCCTATGGTTATTCATGAAATTTTCCAAGTAATAGTTTCATTTTTTTACTCCTTATTACTAAAAATGTTTTAGAAAATATTTTTAAGAAAACCCAACTTCATTTCATTATTTAGTTAGAAATATTTTTTATTCTAAAATCCCTATTTTCTAAAAAGGTTTTCAAAAATGTTTTCAACCTTTTCAAAGTGATTTATAAAATAAATTTTAACCTTTTATAAAAAATTCTGTTTTTAAATTTTATTTTAAGTGATTTTTTTTGAAAAGGTTAAAAAAAGATATTTTCCCTCAAGAATGTTTTTAAAAGATATTTTTATAATATTTATATTAATCAATGAAAAAATACTATATTTTTACTTCATTTGGTATATGTTGTATTGATACCATCCTTATTATTTCTTTGAATTTTTTATGATTTATTTTTCAAAGGATGGTTTTGAAATTCCCTTCCTTGATTATGTTGTTAGTGCCATTTAAACATTATGTTTCCTATGATCATTAGAAATTGAATTTATCCTAATTATCCATATCATTTATCATGGATATGTTTATTTTCTAAACTATATAACATTTCTACATATGGTATTTACTTCGATTGTTATTTTATTAACTAAGAAAATATTGAAAAATATGTATTCTTCATTCAATATGGATATTTGATAAGGAATATTATTTATTTCAATTATTATATATGATGAATGATTTGGATGAGAAATAATGGGTGGGGCCCAAACTTTTTATAGCCTTTAGATCCATCAAAATGTTATCATGAGACAAATTAGTTATGAAAATTAAATATGTCTCTACCTGTAGTTTTAAACCTTCTTATAAAAGTCCAAAACGATATAGGTTTTCATGTTCCTCCGATGTGACGTCTAATAAATAATAATTTACTTCATTTTGATTTAGTATTTATTATCCACGATATTTTCACTATGAAAAATTCTATGGATACTTTTTTTTATCATTTAATTGGTTAAGTGGAATGTGTTTTCAGTTTGTTAACTTTCAATATTGAATTTTCTTTATCTAGTTATTTGAATGACACGTGTTTCAAGTTATTTTCCTTGCTATATTTTTACACACTTCCTTCTCAATATATTAATTTCATGGAATGTTTCTTCATTTATTACCTTTTCATATTGACTATTCTCATTGATTCATTATTTCTTAGACTTTACTTCACTCTTACTGAGCATTTGAACTCACCCTTATTTTGGTTTGTTTCCTTAGGAACCCAAGAAGTATACTAAGAAATACATGAAAGGATAAACTATATGGAATAAAGTTATTATCCTCAAAAAAATTATGTTTTGATTAGTGTATTCATTTATAATACAAGAATAATTTATGTATCTAGATTACCAAGACTACAAAACTATTCAGTTATTTGGGATATGATTTAATTCTATCTTATGCCAATATAATGGTAGCATTACACCGACTATAGGATTTATGGGGTCAGGTTTCAATAGTTGGTATTATGGAAAATTTATTATAAACCTTGGGAACCAGATTTAGGAAAACATAAATTAGAGATCATAGCCCTAAGGTATATTTTGTGGATAAGTATAGTAGAACATCCTAGGATTTTGGTATGTTAGAGATTATGTGGGTCTTTATAGAAGTACATCCCTATATGGATACTATAATGGATGTGGTTTTGGAAAAGATGTATCTAGGGGTAATAACTCCAACATGGTCTGTCAGACCTGACTCAAGCATAACCTAGTACTCGAAAATAGGACTTACTGCACACCTGGTTTGACACTCCTTGATTGTATGCTTAAGATAATTCAAATTTTATTTACAAACCATTGTTAAGGATTTGAATATGTGATAAAAATGAATACCATAGGTTAATCTTAAGGTGTTTTAGATTGAAAATAAGGTGTCATGATTTAGATATCCTATATTTGATCATATACTTTTCTCACCATGACTATTGTTACTCTCAATATGTTTTCTGGTTTTAGTCAATGGATAGAATTAGAAGGAGTAATGTTAATATAGAACATGAATGGAAATGTGGTGAAAATGAGAAACCAAATTTAGTGTTGATAAGAGTGAAATATATCATTTTTATTCTTAATCAGTTTTCATGAAATATGATTAAAAACATATACGTTAAGCAACTCACAGACTCACCAAAGAAGAGAAGAATGAAGTTTGATAAAATCTCGAGTGGTGGAGACCGTGGAGAAAAAAGGAATCAATTTACATATTTTAAGAAATATGGAAAAAGACACCCATGAAAGGGTCTAAATGGAATGTATAAATGATTTATGTGCGGTGAATAAGAACATAAAGAAAATAATTACCATGGAAAAATGAAGAGTGTGATGGAAGGAAATCAAAATCATCATAAGGATCCATTTATGGTTCATTTCCTTAAATGTTAGGAACTAGGGAATTACCCAAGTCAATTGCCTCTTAAAAAGGATAAACTTTAGTACAATATGTAGAAATAAATGGATGAAGTATTTTTGTATTGAAGTTGTATTGAAAACCTTAGTTAAAAGTGTATATAATGACTAAATTTCAAGGATGTTCATCATATTTATTTTTTAAATTATATTAATATTATTTTTGAAAAGTGAAAATTATATTTCGGGTGACAAAGCCTCAAATCCAGTAAGGCCATGGGACTTCAACCCGTGACCAAAATATGGTAAGGGTTTAAATCCAACCACTAACCTATGAAATTTTCTTGTTAATATTTAATTGTTTCTAGTTGAACAATTTAATGATTAAATATTAATAATGAACTAGTAGTATCAATTTTTAGGTTTAGAGATTAATGTATTAACCATTTTGGATTTGATAAACTTTATCACTCCCTATAAATATTTATGGTTTCCCTCCATGTACCTATCTCCACCTGCCACTAATGTTCTTCTACTTAGATACCTAGTTATATGTTAGTCCATGTGAAATTTTTTACTTCCCATTATCACTTTTATATAGGATTTTTTACAAACGCTTATAAATATTTGGGATTTAAACATAAGAAATATCAAGCAATTTATTATAAAGTTTAATGTTAAATTGTGAGTAAGAAATTTAATTAATATGGGGGAATGTAATTCCTTGAAATTCTAAAATAAGATCATTGTATTCGATAGTGTGTATGACATGCGACAACATGAAATTAAGAGAATATAATCTCTCAAGACTATAAAATACAATTAATATTTTAAATAAATTCAAACTATATCTTACAATGCATGCAATTTTGAGTTATATTTCAATACATGTAATAAATATAGTCTTCGATATATTGTGTTACATGTAAGACCAAGTTTTACCAAACCATAATATATTATTAAAAATATTATTATTTAATATAATAAGATATAAACTACCCATTAAATTAGATGTTATGAACAATATTAACTAACTTATGAAAATATACGGCTTATAAAAATATAAAATTAATTAATTAGTGACAAATTAATTAGTAATGAATATAAGAACCAATAATACTTCCCTTTATTTATCTTCGCATCGAGAGCTTCTCTCTCTTCGCGTCTCCCCCGCCGGTGATGACGGCGGCCTTCGAGCCGGCTCCTCCCCCCTGGGCGGGGGAGGGAGATTTTCCGTCTCACATGAGAGCCTTGAGGTTCCAACCTTTATCTAACCCAGAGTTTCTGCCGCCGTTTCCGAGAGCTTCTTTAAACCCTAAGGTCCCAGATCTGGTCTATGGGGCGCCGAACCTTCATCTTTCTTTATCTGAGTTCTCAGAATCTTCCAGCTTGTTGAATCTCACCCTTGTGGCTCGGTTCATGAGCAAGCGACCTTCAATGGATGATTTCGACTGCTTCGTCTTCAGCTCTTAGGATCTTCAGGAGCTAGTAGTGGTTGGATTTCTTGACAGCAAACAGATTATGATTCACTTTGAGATAGATGTTGACCTCATCCAAGTTTGGTCGAGGGCTCCTCGCTTCTGTAAAGGTTCTTGATTTCTTCTGCTGCGATGGTCCTTTGACCTTCATATGAACTACGATTCTCCTTCCTTCACTGTTTCAGTACGTTTTCCTAAACTCCCTTTGCATTTTCAAAACCCCACTATTATTCGCATGATGGGCAACATGGTTGGGAGGTTTCTTTGTGCGGATTGTCAAACCGAAGAGGTTTTCCATCTAGTGAACCCCCGGATTTGTGTCAAAATTGACGCGTCCCGCTCGCCTTTTGACTTTGTGTGGATAAAAATTGGAGAAGAGTATCATTGCAAGAAGAAAGCTGTGTATGAAGATTAGACTGAGTTCTGTGGTTCTTGTAGGAGACTAGGTCATTCAGCGGAGGTATGTCGTTCGGGATTGTCTCCACGGTTGAGGGGTACCCGCCGCGATGAACTGCCCGCCCCTATGAGCACTTCGAATGGTTCTGGTTTAGAAGCGGTCTTAGAGTTGAGCCGGGACTAGAGGTTGACAGGAACTGATGACAGAGGGAAGTGTTCTGCGGTGGCTTGTCCGCTTTGGTAGGTAAAAATAATGGGCCTCGTAAAGTCTCCTTTGAGGGCAGAAGGGATTCTGGAACTTCGAATGGTAAGAGGCCTAAGAAGAATACAGAAGATGTTGAGAGGTTTCGCAGGCTCAGCCAGGTTGCTGGAGCTTCTTCTAGCTCACTGGGTAGTGTGAGTGCTGGGAAGGATTGGGATGTCAGGAGTTTGCTTTCAGTTGAGGTTGTTCCCCAGGTGGGTTCTAAGGATTGTAGCGGGCTGGATCCATTGGCGGCACCTGTTCTTTCTCTGAGTAACCGGTTTGATGGACTGGTGGATGGTTTAGTGGCTGTGGAGCTGGAAGAGGATGGGCTTGGAGGAAGGGATGATGGTGAGGAGGTCCTTGACAGGCAGCTAGTTGAAGTCTTGGATAATGATTCTGCTATTGTTGGAGAAGAGGATGCGGACGACCAACATGTTATTGTTATATGTCCCGTTATAGCTGTTTTGTCTGTGGAGGACAATCGCACTGTGTCCAAGAGTTCCAGTTTGATGGTGGAGTACCTACAGGATGGTGGTGTCGTGAAGGAGGTTCAGGCCATTGATACGGGGAGGCTGACTTCAAAAGGTGATCACCCTCCCTTAATTGAGAACAAAACTCCAGATCAGTGGAGGGGAAACAATGTAGGGAGGCCTGTTTTGAGCTTAGGGGATCAAACTGGTAAAGGAAAGGGGATTTATGGGGGAGGGAAGGAAAATTTGAGTGGACCGGTTGGTCTCTCCTTTAGTCATGTTGTTCAAAGTGGGAATCCCAAATTGGTTGCAGTGGAGGGCCCTTTTTCTGCTACTCCAATAAGACGACCAAGGAGAGATTATTCATACCTTCCGTGGCCGATGCGGACTAGATCTTCATCCAAGTGGAATAGTGAGGAAACTATGGATTTTAAGAAGGGTAACATGGTCACAAGGAATTCACTGGAACAACCACTGCTTGATCAGCTTATGAGTCGGGCTCAAAGTGGAAGTTACTAGAGATCTCCAGAATGGGAATCGACTACGGCTACTGGGGAAGAAAAATCATGCATGGGATGTGGAGATGAGTATGGTTGTTATGACGTGTAAGTCTGTGTGGTTGTGCTATCTGGTTTTGTAGTCTTTTTTTGAGTTTGTGTTTGTACTTGGGCTCCGGAAACCCGTAAGCTGACTTTTGAAAATCCAAAAAATTATTGAGGAGGAATGAATATAAGAACCAATTGAATATAAAGAGAATTTTTTTATAGAAAACTATTTTTATGCTCACAAAGCTATTTTATCCTAATAAATTAAATTAATTAAAATTAGTGAGTATATGTATTATGTATTGAATCAAATATTTGTTACATTCATCTAATTTATCTGATATTCATAAGATAAGAACAAACCTAATATTTCACATAAAAATTAATATTTCTCAAAAGGCACTTTTACCACCTTATAATAGAGAACCCATTTTATATAATTTTTTTTTTCAGTTTTAAAAATTTTATATGTAAAAAAAAATTCATTTTTTAAAATTTAACATGAAAAGTATATTAGGGTGAATTTTTGGTATTTTTTTTGAGAAGTTCTATTTTATTATGAATAGTGAAAAATACTGAATTTAAATTCAAAACTATTTTTTCATTTAATTTATTAATAAGGTTAAATTATAATTTAAATTTTTTTTAAAGTAAAATAATTTCAATTATATATCAATTAATCTAATTTAGGTAATTTGAATCAATTTTTCTTTGAAATTGAATATAAAAACATTGAAAACATTTGAACGTTTTTCCTTTTAAAAACTCACATTGTCGTCCCGTCGGCGAGATTAAATTTATAATAATTTTTTCCAAATATGTGATTTGAATTTGGAAAACTGGGTTCCATATTTTTTAAAATAATAATTTATAAGTACTAATAAGTTCAACTTAATTTTTGACAAAAAATATGATTGAATGTGAATAAAATTAATTATAGTGATTAAGAGAAAAATTAGCTTAATAAGGGACTAACTTTAAACTTTAGGGACAAAATAACATAGAAAATTTTATAAAATCCATTGGATGGACATATTTTAACCATATCCTCCATTGGATCTAATTTTTTCCATCATTATATCCACTTTTAAAATAAAAAATGTGGGTGGGATTCCCTTTTAAAATATTTATAAGAATGCCACTCCTCCTCCACTATAAAAAGGAAGTCACCCCTCTCACTTATTCAAACCTATCAAAACACTTTTTATAAACCAAGATCTGCCCAAATATATCATCATTATCCCTACCCTCATCCTATAATCCTCCCTTTGGGCATAAATCCATCCAATGAAGGCCTTTTTTACAAACCAAAAGGAGTTACCTAAATAAGAGGTAACATCCTTCCTCAAGATCTTTTGTTTTATTTTAATTCTCTTCTACCCTAAAATATTATTATTTAATGATTATAAAATAATATAATTATCCTAAATATACTGATATTCTTTTATGTTAATGGTTATACCTTCACTTACAAATACTTCCATCAAATGGGTAACGAACTTATCATTTATGTGTACGACAAACTACTGTCTCACAAAACGATGTCCATAATTTTTCCTTTACCACCTATCATGGTTGGGAATTACAATGGAAAAAATTTTTATATTATATATATATGATATCAATAATTTATTTATACTTATTTAATTTTTATATAACACATACTCTCTTGCTTTCCATTTTTTGTAAATATGATAATATTGTTTGTGGAAGTGTGGACTACTGCCGCCTCAAAGCGATGTGATTCGTTCACGCTATGCATGGTATGTATAAAGGATGGTTTTAATAACAAATATGTGAAATATATTAAATATATAAGATAATTTAATTATAATATACATATATATCAATTACTTTCCATTCTTTTAATACAGAAAATAAATGAAAGTAGCCTTCATGAGTACGTATGACCTACCCTCTCCATGAAGGATGCATTTCATTTCCTATATCCAAATATTATAAATTATTTTGAATACATATATAATGGTTATATATGATAATAAAATCATGGTTTAAATTATTCATATGTGAATTCATGATCTAAGTAATAGGAATCACAAATAACAAGTTAAAACATACTCGACGAACTAGAAAATTAACACCCGAAGTAGTAAAAATAATGAAAGATTGTTAACAAATGGGTAAAAAAATATTATAATAAGAAATTATATGATATTATTAATATAATTATGGATATTTTATAAGTTAATAACTTCATTTAAACCACTATACAATAATTTAAATTATGTTCACCATAAAAGGAAACACAAGGTAAGAGATTTTCATCTCACTTTTTTATATCTATGAGATAAATATCATATTCACAAATTACTTATTTTTTGTGGTGTATATAAAGTCCATTTTGATATATTATGCCATTAATTATTTTTTATTTATGTTATTTTATGTTTTAATTTGAATTATTCCTTCTAAGGTTATTTGAGTTAAAATATACCACATCGTAAAGAAATTTATAACCTAATTACTTTTCATTAGGTTATATTAATTCCTTGTTGTCATTAATATTATAATATTATGTGTGTGATGAATTTTAATAAATATATTTATATTTCAATTTTTTATGTTAATTTACATATAAAACAAAGAATCTATTAATTGACTGATTCTCACATCAACATTATGGGCTTTTCAGGTGTTTACTTCACAATAACATTTTGTTTGTGATTCTTTACACATGAATTTACATTATAGAAAATTACTTTATAATTGTATAATAAACCATTTAATTTTTTTCTCCTATGGTTATTAATTGCCTTTTCAATTTAATATTCCCATTTTCCCACTATTTGGTACACAAAATGTTTTAGAACATGTTTTTAAGAAAACCTGACTTCATTTCTCTCTTTAGTCAAAGATCTATTTTCTTATAAAAACCATATTTTTCTGAATTTTTTTCAATTTTTTATTAATGTTTTAAAAGTAATTTATAGAATTCATTTCCAGTATTTAATTTTTTTTTTGTGTTTTTAACAGTGTTTTTGAAAGAAAAGTTTTTTCAAAAGTTTTTTCTAAAAAAAAGATATTTTCCTCATGAATGTTTTTAAAAGATATTTTTATAATATTCTCATTCATCAATAAAAACCCTTTATTTTTAATCCACTTTGGATATTTTTTATTTATAGAATATTTATTCTTACTTCTGATGGTTTATGATTGATTTTTTCAAGGATTTTTTGTCATTTACTTCCTTGATTCATTTGTTAGTACCCATGGAAGATTAAATTTACTATGATCATTTGACATTGAATTTAACCTAATTTTACATATCATTTATCATGGATATTCTTATTTCCTAAAATTTATACCATTTATACATATGATATTTACATTGATAGTTATTTGATTAACTAGGGAAATATTGATAAATCTGTATTCTTTGTTAAATATGGATATTTGATAAGGAATATTATTTATTTCGATTATTTGATATGTGGAATGATTTGGATAGCTAATGATGGGTGGGACCTATAATTTTTAGTCCCTTGATGCATCAAAAGGTTCTCATGAGAGAAATTGTTTGAAAAAATTAAACAGGTTTATACCTGTAGTTTAAAACCGCCTTGTGAAAGATCTTTCTAGTATAGGTTTTCATTGCCTCAGTCATGACATCAAATAATTAAGAATTTCCATTAGTTTGATTCAGTATTTATTATCCATGATATTTTAACTATTAAAATGTCTATCAATTCATTTCATTCTCATTTTATGGAT
This sequence comes from Viscum album, assembly GCA_963277665.1. NCBI lineage: Eukaryota > Viridiplantae > Streptophyta > Magnoliopsida > Santalales > Viscaceae > Viscum > Viscum album. The sequence continues at coordinate 478,837,114 of OY728136.1, read as the reverse complement.
TAAGTGGAATGTGTTTTCAGTTTCTTACTTTGATATATTGAATTCTTCTTATCTATTTAATTGAATGAAATGTGTTTCTAGTTATTTACCTTTTATATATTGTTTACTCACTTCATTATTAGTTTATTGATTTCATGGCATGTTCCTTTAGTTGTTACCTTTATATATTGACTATTATCACTGATTAATTATTTCTTCCACTATACTTGAACATTAATGATCATTTGAGTTCACCTTTATTTGGTTTCTTTTCCCCAAGAACCCTTGAAGTATACTAAGAAATACATGCATGGATACTCTAGATGGAATAAAGTTGTTATCTTAAAAAAATTATGTGGTAATTAGTGTATTAATTTTTAATACAATACTCATGCATATATGAGGCTTACCAAGAATACCAAATTGTTCGGTCCTTTGGGATGTGACTTACTTACATATTATGAAAATATAATGGTAGAATGACACCAGATCATGGCTTTCTGAGGTCGGGTCACTATAGCTTTTATTGAATTTCCATTAGTAATTGTTATTTATAAATTTTGTAATTATTGTCTTTATTGAAACTCCAATGTTCCCATGTTCTTACATCGATGACATTGGAAAAGTCTAATATGGAAGATGTTGGTTTCCTCACATTTATGTTTCATGCCTTTTTTCCTCTTTTCTTCAAAAACTCATCATTTTTATTTTGATTAATCGATGATTTAACTATATATATGAAACTATTTTTATTTTTTTCTCATTCTTGGGGTTCCAAAAATCATTATATAGTTTTAATTTTATGGATTTTGAACTAATAGAGGATTGATGGTGTTGACTAAACCGAGGGTGATTGTAGAATTTCCTAATTCATAGGATATGACATGCGGTCGATGCACAAAGTGATGAGGGCTATTTTCTGATAAATGGGTTGAAGATATCATACCAATGGTGATGTTAAACTAGGTAAAAATGTGTTACTAGAGTTTTGAATTAGTCTTTTAGAGGTTGTTGTTAAATATTTTGAAAACACGATGTGTTTCAGTAAATATGCATAAATTCCATATACACGATGTGTAGTTTAGATAAACACTCATTGTGTATCATGATTGGTGTAGTGAATATAGTTTTAGGGAAAAAATTGTATGACACGTAGTGTTCCATATCCACATGTCATGTGACACCTAGTCCAGAAGCACATAGTGTATCATCCTGAGTACATAGGCTTGATAAGAGTACACCAACATAATAATAAGACATAGATATAGGAAGATACACATGCTCGAGTTCCTAGATGACCTATACATGCTTTTTTATGATGCCAAAACATATTTCATTTAGAGAATAACATGTCATGTAAGACAAAAAAACTCAAAAATGTATAGACTTAGTGGGACACATCGTGTTTCCTATTTGACATTCCACATACTTACAAATAACTTAGAAGGGTTCTTGTCGGTGTGGATTTTCCTCTCTTAATACCTAGCGAGATTCAAGTATGTTATCCATTGGGACATGGATTCTCATGAAGAGTATAATCTCTTCCATGTGATAATTAGCGGGGAATGGATCCTCTACATGAGAGATTTAGATAGAGTCATGTATTTTAGCCACATTACCATGGAAAAGATCCTCTATCTGTTGAGTGGAATTTTTACCATATATAGAGCTCACACAAGGGATGAATCTTCAATTGGAGTATGTTGTTTAACCCACTTTTATGGGGAATGGATCCTCCAAAACTATATTAGGGAAAGGACTATGAAAAATTATTGAGATTAAATAAAGAGTTAATTGGGATGAAAATATACATGTGGATGGTTGATACAAACTATACTCTAGGGATTGAGTACCTTTAATGATTATATTTGAGTTATCTTTTTTATCCTCCTTGACTTTTTTATTCAAATCCGACTCCCTATTTGATGATTTTTTTTGGTAATTTTTGGATGTCCTACTGGGTATGTTTCTACTCACCCCCATATAGGTGATTCCCTACGCATGTTGTGTCTTATTCAAAAGACATTCCGTTTTGTGGAGTGATCGGGGGACTTGGAGTCAGTAGGTCATAGTGGTATGGTGTAGCATAGATAGCTAGTAAATGGGTTTTATTTTGGATACAAGCACCCTTATATCATGTTAGAACTTATATCTAGTTATTGGTCCATTATTTTTCCCTTCATAAATTGTCTACTCTATGTCGTATTATGATTTGGGATATTAGTAGTTTATGAATGCATTTTGTTCCTACTGGCAGTTTACTTTACTGCGTTACTCCGTAGGTGTGGAGATGTGTGCATGTGCACAAGTATATTATGATGAGGTCTCCCATGTGTGTGATATTCCTATGCATTTCTAGTCATCTACCCCTTACATATTTGAGGTGGATTTGGGGTGTCACATTGGTCTTACTTCTAGCTTGGTGTATAACACCCCGAGCCCTCTCTTCTGGACTCGGTTGTTGAAAAATGCTGTGTAATTGTTTTTATAAATGTGAATAAACAATTACAGAACACTTTAAATAAAAGAGGACCTTTAACCGGTCTAGGTTGTGGAGAATTAGACAACACCATAAATTATCATAGTTGAACAAAAATAATAAAATTTTCCACTATCCTTCCGCACGCACTAACTCCATAAGCGACGACATATACGATAATCACCTAAGATACATGTGAAAAATCATTTTAAAATAAAAGGGTGAGGATTTAATTGCCTAGTAAGGGGTTTTGAAAACCTCTAATAAATCCCTTTTAAAAATACCACTTTAATAACACATTTGAAATTCTCAACTTGAATTATATTTGTAAAATAATTATTTAAAAAATAATTATACTTCGAAAACGCTTTTAAATTAATCCTGTGATTCGGTTGAAAATATTAATCAAGATCTGAAAAACAAAACGACTGAGGCCACTTGATACTTTGAAGGCTATCATAGGCCTACCCACTTGAGGGATGGATTCATTATCCAACTCCCTATCACATTTACAAAGTTCAATCACCATTTTATTTATAAATTTCTTTTAGCTTGCCTTACTTACCTATAATTTTCACTAGAGTTTTAAATTTTGGAAACATGTTACTACATTAAAATACACATTACACTTATATTTATATACATGATTATGTATGTATGTATATATATATATATACATATATATATATACATATATATATATATATATACATATGAACTTCCATTGCATTACACATTCATGTTTGATTCTGACCAAACCTTTGTCACCCATACCTTTCATAAACATCCATGTACCTAAAAATTTTAGGGAATAAACGATTTTCATATTGTTATAATTTTAACCATTAAAATGAAATCATGAATAAAAATTTCCAACGACGTACTTGTTTAATTACTTTTATCCATGAAATAATGTAATGAATATATAAAGTATTAATAATCACATGCAATCTTTATGTTACACAAGAAATTATCAACAACATTTCATATACGTTCACTCTTTCATGAATATATATATATATATAGTTCAGACAATATGTATATTTATTATCCATACATGATTAGTGAAACCGATGTGCACGACATGCCATTAATAAAAATAATGGTCATTACTTATATGAAATTCATTAGTTAATTATAATACAATGAGTGTCGATAATGAACATAGTAGCATGGCCACGTATCTATGCAAATGCGACGCCCATGATATTGATAAAACATGATGGTATGCAATATTTTTTTTAGAAACATGACAATAATTGAAAACATTATAAACCACAAAATATCATCCATATATATATGGACATGTACTGCCATGAAAAAACAACATAATTCAAACACTAAAATAATACTTTAAAATAATGTTTTCACCCTTTATAAATTCTGTAGAAAAGTGTCCAAAACTAATAGTTAAAAATTAATATTTATCTTGGTATTGAAATACACATATAAATATCTATATATAAATCACTATATACCAAGGTATATATAAAAATAGGTTTTTTCTTAACAAAACATAACACGAAACATTCTTTTGAAACTTTTAGAAGAGGAGGGATTGAAAATAACATGAGTATATAAAACTGCAAATACATAATTATGAAATAAAGGTTTTATTAAATATAGATAATTGAAAATAGTCCCTTACTAGTTTTATGTGTAGTACAACCTTTTCCTTCTTCTGATTGATATAGTAAAATTTCCACTCCTTACTCATAGAAGTGGAAAATACAAAGGATACGTCTCTCTATCCCTATTAAACTAGGACTCACAGAAAAGACTCCCAAAAAAAACAATGAAGGCACTACTGCTTATATAGTAGTCTCAAATTCTAATGATAAACTAAAAAAACACTTATCATGATCTGGTGATGCTTGACGTGCAGGCAGAACAAACAATAAAAGTGATTTATTTATTTTATTTAAAACCACTGAAATAGATTGATAAAATATATATTTACTTGTCGTATTCAGATAAGAAGACATTTGAAGTGGAAAAATAAACATTTCACATATCATTTTCAGGTCGTAATACCACTATTTTAAAATATCACAAATCAGTGAATAGAAACAGAACGATAAACGGATTCAAGGAATGAAAATTATTGCAATAAAAAAATGACTTGAAATAGAATTGGTCAATAAATTATTGATGCACAGACTATAATAATCACAATCAAACAAAAGAAGAAGAATCCGAATACACAAAGCAATCATCAGTTTTATTTTTAAAATGGAGAATCTATATCCAAAACAATATGGAAATCCAGTTGATGAAATTTAAAAGGAACCTACTTGAATACTGACAATTATGGGAATCAATACACCAATAATGAAACTAGAAAACAGATTCGGACAATCTAGAAATTAAATATAAAACACCTACTTGCAGTTTCAGACAAATCAGAGGTCATTTTCCCCAAATAGACTTTGAAATCACATCGCGACATAGATCTCATGTTTGATTTCAAAGCATGATGGTGTTCGGACTCAAAATCTCTTCTTACGCTCTCGATATCAGATCTAGATTCTTTCCCGGCTTCGAGCTCCACCAACACTACGTTCGACCTTCCTTGATCTCGGCTTCTCCTTCGAGGTGGACTCGTGACTGCATTAGGCTTGGCTTCGGCCTTTTTTCACAAGCGCTCGACCTCACCTCTCGGCGATGAACCCTCCGCTCCGACAAACTTATTTCTGAAACACGAACCCCGCATGGGATTCCCGTTTTCTCTGCTCCAGCCAAACCCTAACCCGCACTTAACATCATTTTGTATTAATTTTTTTATTTTGTTTCATCATTTTTATACATATATAAACTGACTATACATAATGTTAAATATGAAATAAAATAAAATAAAATTATATTCTTATTCTATTTAATAATTTTATTATATTCATTTTCTTTTTACATGAATAAGAATAATCTTATAATAAATAAAAATTGTATATTTAACATTTATAAAATAATATTCACGGTAATAATAATAATACATGAAATTTCTTAATAAATAATTTATATCTTTATAATTATAATTTTGTTAAATTATAATTTCATAAAAATTTATTTTCATTATTATGAAGTGACATTGCTAAAATCATTTGTTAAGGGTATAATGCTTATATTATAACATATATTGTTCTTAAATATTAGAATTTTATAAAATCTTGATTTTCTATGAAAAATTAATCAATTAAATGTATATATTATTAAAAATAATTCTCACATATATATATATCCTTGTGATCAATATATATGATATATAAATTATATACATATATTAAAATATAAAATAAATATATAGTAATAAGTTATACTTTAATTGAAAAAATATATATATTTATAATATTTATAAATTTTTTTTAATAAATTATTTTTCATTTTGTTTTATTTATAAAAAAATTATTAAATAATAAATTATTATTTAAATTTTCTCGGGGTGTTACATTCTCCCCACCCCCACTTAAATGAATTGTGCCCTCACAATTCTTTCGTCAGACTTAAGAAAAATCTGAATTTTAATCTTCAGAATTAAAGAATATTTTTTTAGGGGACTTAACTGTTTAATGAAAACTCTATCGCGTAGATTTTATTTTCCTCAAAAGAAAACATATAATCTCCAATATTGTCTAGACCATTACTATGATACTAATTATAATGCCCCAAGCCCTCTCTTCCGGACTCGGTTCTTGAAAAATGTTGTGTAATTTTTTTTTATAAAAGTGAATAAACAATTACACAACAATTTAAATAAAAGAGGAACTTTAACCTGTCTAGGTTCGAGAGAATTAGACAACACCACACATTATCAGAGTTGAACAAAAATAATAAAATTTTATACTATGCTTCCACGCGTGCAAACTCCATAAGCGAAGACATCTACGATACTCTCCTAAGATACCTGTGAAAAATCATTTTAAAATAAAAGGTTAAGCATTTAATTTCCCTGTAAGGGGTTTTGAAAACCTTTAATAAATCCCTATTAAAAATACCACTTTGATAACACATTTGAAATTCTGAACTTGAATTATATTTTAAAATAATTCTTTTAAAAATAATTATACTATAAAAATGCTTTTAAATTAATGCAATGATTCAGTTGAAAATATTAAGCAAGCTATGAAAAAAAACAACTGAGGCCACTTGATACTTTAAAGGCTATCGTGGGCCTACCCACTTGAGGGATGGATTTATTATCCAACTCCCTATCATATTTACAAAGTTCAAGCACCATTTTCCTTATAATTTTTTTAGCTTTCCTTACATACATATAATTTTCACTGGAGGTTTAAATTTTGGAAACATGTTACTGCATTAAAATACACATTACACTTATATTTATATATATGATTATGTATGTATGTATATATATATACAGATATATATATATATACACATACATATGAACTTCCATTGCATTACACATTCTTGTTTGGTTCTGACCCAACCTTTTTCACCCATACCTTTTATAAACATCCATGTACTTAAACAATCTATGGAATACACAGTTTTCATATTGTTATAATTTTAACCATTAAAATGAAATATTGAATAAAAATTTCCAACGACATACTTGTTTAATTACTTTTATCCATGAAATAATGTAATGAATATATAAAGTATTAATAATCACATGCAGTCTTTATGTCACACATGAAATTATCAATAGCATTTCATATGAATTCACTCTTTCATGAATATATATATATATAGTTCATACAATATGCATATTTATTATCCATACATGATTAGTGAAACCGATGTGCACGACATGCCATTAATAAAAATAATGGTCATTACTTATATAAAATTCATGAGTTAATTATAATACAATGAGGGTCGATAATGAACATTGTAGCATGACCATGTATCTATGCAAATGTGACGCCCATGATATTGATAAAACATGATGGTATGCAATATTTTTTTAGAAACATGACGATAATTGAAAACATTATAAACATCACAATATCATCAATATATATATATGGACATGTAATTCCATGAAAAACAACATAATTAAAACACTAAAATAATACTTTAAAATAATGTTTTCAACCATTATAAATTCTGTAGAATAGTGTCCAAAACTAACAGTTAAAAATTAATATTTATCTTGGTATTGAAATACACATATAAATATTTATATATAAATCTGTATATACCAAGGTATATATAAAAATAGGTTTTTCTTAACAAAACATAACATCAAACATTCTTTTGAAGCTTTTAGAAGAGGTGGGATTGAAAACAACATGAGTATATAAAACTGCAAATACATAATTATGAAATAAAGGTTTTGTAAAATATAGATAATTGAAAATAGTCCCTTAATAGTTTTATGAGTAGTCAAACTTTTTCCTTCTTCTGATTGATGTAGAAAAATTCCCACTCCATACTCATAGAAGTGGAAAATACAAAGGATACGTCTCTCTATCCCTGCTAAACTAGGACTCACCCAAAAGCCTCAAAAAAAAATGAAGGCACTACTGCTTATATAGAAGTCTCAAAGGCTAATGATAAACTAAAAAAAATAATTATCATGATCTGGTGATGCTTGATGTGCAAGAAGAACAAAAAATAACAGTGATTTATTTTTTTACTTAAAGCCACTGAAACAGATTGATAAAATATATATTTACTTGTCATATTCAGATAAGAAGACATCTGAAGAGGAAAAATAATCACCACACATATCATTTTCAGGTCGTAATACCAATATTTTAAAATATCACAAATCAATGAATAGAAACAGAATGATAAACGGATTCAAGGAATGAAAATTATTGCAATAACCAAATGACTTGAATTAGATTTGGTCAATAAATTATTGATGCATAGACTATAACAATCACAATCAAACAAAAGAAGAAGAAAACCGATACACAAATAAATCATCAATTTTACTTTTAAAATGGAGAATCCATATCCAAAAAACTACGAAAATCCAGTTGATGAAATTTAAAATGAACCTATATGAAAACTGAAAATTATTGAAATCAATACACCAATAATGAAACTAGAAAACAGATTCGGACAATCTAGAAATTAAATATAAAACACCTACTTGTTGTTTCAGACAAATCGAAGGTTGTTTTCCCCAAATAGACTTCAAAATCACATCGCAACACAGATCTCATGTTTGATTTTGAGGCATGATGGTGTTTGAACTCAAAATCTATTCTTACGAACTCGATCTCATATCTAGATTCTTTCTCAGCTTTGAGCTCCACCAACACTGCGTTCGACCTTCCTTGATCTTAGACTCTCCTTCGGTGTGGACCCGTGACTGCATCAGGCTCGACTTCAGCCTTGTCTCACAAACGCTTGACCTCACCTCTCGGCGATGAACCCTCTGCTCCAACATAATTATTTATGAAACACGAACCCCGCACGGGATTCTCGTTTTCTCCACTCCAGCCAAACCCTAACCCACACTTAACATCATTTTGTATTAGTTTTTTTGTTTTTTTTTATTTTTTTTCATCATTTTTATATATATATAAACCGACTATACATAATGTTCAATATGAAAATAAAATAAAATAAAATTATACTCATATTTTATTTAATAATTTTATTATATTTATTTTCTTTTAACATGAATAGGAATAATCTAATAAAAACTAAAAATAGTATATTTAACATTTATAAAATAATCTTCACGGTAATAATAATAATACATGAAATTTCTTAATAAATAATTTATATCTTCATAATTATAATTTTGTTAATTTTTAATTTCATAAATATATATTTTTTTAGTACGAGGTGACATTTCTAAAATCATTTGTTAAGGGTATAGTTCTTATATTATAACATATATTGTTCTTAAATATTATAATTTTATAAAATCTTGATTTTCTATGCAAAAATAATCAATTAAATGTATTTATTATTAAAAATAATGCTCACATATATATGTATATATATATCCTTGTGATAAATTTATATGATATATAGATTTTATACATATATTAAAATATAAAACAAATATAAAGTAATAGGTTATACTTTAATTGAAGAAATATATATTTTTAAAATATTTATAAAACATTTTTAAAAAATCATTCCTTAGTTAGTTTTAAGTATAATCAAATTATTAAATAATAAATTATTATTTAAATTTTCTCGGGGTGTTACATTCTCCCCCCCTTAAATGAATTACGCCCTCGCAATTCTTTCGTCAGACTTAAGAAAATTCTGAATTTTAATCTTCATAATTAAAGAATATTTTTTTAGGAGACTTAACTATTTAACGAAAACTCTATCACGTTGATTTTATTTTCCTCAAAATAAGACATCTAATATCCAATATTGTCTAGACCTTTCCTCTGATACCAATTATAACACCCCGAGCCCTCTCTTCCAGACTCGGTTCTTGAAAAATGCTGTGTATTTTTTTATAAAAGTGAATAAACAATTACAAAACACTTTAAATAAAATAGGACCTTTAACTGGTCTAGGTTCTAGAGAATTAGACAAAACCATACATTATCAGAGTTGAACAAAAATAATATAATTTTCCACTATGCTTCTATACGTGCTAACTCCAAAAGTGATGACATCTACGATAATCTTCTAAGATACCTGTGAAAAATCATTTTAAAATAAAAGGGTGAGAGTTTAATTGCCCGGTAAGGGGGTTTGAAAACCTTTAATAAATACCTTTTATAAATACCACATTGATAACAAATTTGAAATTCTCAACTTGAATTATATTTTTAAAATAATTCTTTGAAAAATAATTATACTTTGAAAATGCTTTTAAATTAATCCCTTGATTCGGTTGAAAATATTAAGAAAGATCTGAAGAACAAAACGACTGAGGCCACTTGATACTTTTAAGGCTATCGTGGGCCTACCCACTTGAGGGATGGATTCATTATCCAACTCCCTATCTTATTTACAAAGTTCAAGCACCATTTTCTTTATAATTTTTATAGCTTGCCTTACTTACATATAATTTTCACTGGAGGTTTAAATTTTGGAAACATGTTACTGCATTAAAATACACATTACACTTATATTTATATATATGATTATGTATGCATGAATATATATATATATACATATATATATATACATATGAACTTCCATTGCATTACACATTCGTGTTTGGTTCTGACCAAAAATTTGTCACCCATAACTTTCATAAACATCCATGTACCTAAACATTTTATGGAATAAACGATTTTCATATTGTTATAATTTTAACCATTAAAAAGAAATCTTGAATAAAAATTTCCAACGACATATTTGTTTAATTAATTTTATCCATGAAATAATGTAATGAATATATAAAGTATTAATAATCACATGAAATCTTTATGTCACACATGAAATTATCAATAGCATTTCATATACATTCAATATTTCATGAATATATATATATAGTTCATACAATATGAATATTTATTATCCATACATGATTAGTGAAACCGATGTGCACGACATGCCATTAATAAAAATAATGGTCATTACTTATATGAAATTCATGAGTTAATTATAATACAATGAGTGTCGATAATGAACATAATAGCATGACCATGTATCTATGCAAATGCGACTCCCATGATATTGATAAAACATGATGGTATGCCCTATTTTTTTAGAAACATGATGATAATTGAAAACATTATAAACATCACAATATCATCCATATATATATATATGGACATGTACTGCCATGAAAAAACAACATAATTCAAACACTAAAAATCATACTTTAAAATAATGCTTTCACCCTTTATAAATTATGTAGAAAAGTGTCCAAAAATAACAGTAAAAAAATTATATTTAGCATGGTATTGAAATACAAATACAAATATCTATATATAAATATGTATATATCATGGTATAAATAAAAATAGGTTTTCCTTAACAAAAAATAACATGAAACAATCTTTTGAAACTTTTATAAGAGGAGGGATTGAAAACAACATGAGTATATAAAACTGCAAATACATAATTTTGAAATAAAGGTTTTGTAAAATATAGATAATTGAAAATAGTCCCTTACAAGTTTTATGCATTGCTGAACTTTTTCCTTCTTCTGATTAATGTAGCACAATTCCCACTCCATACTCATAGATGTGAAAAATACAAAGGTTATGTCTCTCTATCCCTACTAAACCAGGACTCACCCAAAAGCCTCCAAAAAAAAAATAAAGGCACTATTGCTTATATAGTAGTCTCAAAGGCTAATGATAAACTAAAAAAAATACTTATCATGATCTGGTGATGCTTGACGTGCAAGAAGAACAAACCATAACAGTGATTTATTATTATTTTTATTTAAAACCACTGAAATAGATTGATAAAATATATATTTTCTTATCATATTCAGAGAAGAAGACATCTGAAGTGGAAAAACAAACATCACACATATCATTTTCATGTTGTAATACCACTATTTTAAAATATCACTAATCAATGAATAAAAATAGAATGATAAACGGATTCAAGGAATGAAAATTATTGCAATAACCAAATTACTTGAAACAGAATTGGTCAATAAATTATTGATGCACAGACTATAATAATCACAATCAAACAAAATAAGAATAAAACCGATACAAAAAAGCAATCATCAATTTTTTTTTTAAAATTGAGAATCCATATCCAAAACAATACGGAAATCCAGTTGATGAAATTTAAAACAAACCTACATGAACACTGACAATTATGGAAATCAATACACTGATAATGAAACTAGAAAATAGATTCGGACAATCTAGAAATTAAATATAAAACATCGACTTGGAGTTTCAGACAAATCGGAGGTCATTTTCCCCAAATAGACTTTGAAATCACATCGCAACACAGATCTCGTGTTTGATTTCGAAGCATGATGGTGTTCGGACTCAAAATCTCTTCTTACGCACTCGATCTCAGATCTAGATTCTTTCTCAGCTTCGAGCTCCACCAACACTGCATTTGAACTTCCTTGATCTCAGCCTCTATTTTGGTGTGGACTCGTGACTGCATCAGGCTCAGCTTTGGCCTTATCTCACAAGTGCTCGAACTCACCTCTCGGCGATGAACCCTCCGCTCCGACATACTTATTTTTGAAACACGAACCCCGCACGGGATTCCTGTTTTCTCCGCTCCAGCCAAACCCTAACCCGCACTTAACATCATTTTGTATTAATATTTTTGTTTTTTTGTTTTTTTCCATCGTTTATATATATATATAAACCGACTATACATAATGTTCAATATGAAAAAATAAAATAAAATTATACTCATATTTTATTTACTAATTTTATTATATTCATTTTCTTTTAACATGAATAGGAATAATCTTATAATAACAAAAAATAGTATATTTAACATTTATAAAATAATCTTCACCGTAATAATAATAATACATGAACATTATTAATAAATAATTTATATCTTTATAATTATAATTTTGTTAACTTATAATTTCATAAAAATATATTTTCGTTAGTATGAAGTGACATTGCTAAAATCATTTGTTAAGGGTATAGTGCTTATTTTATAACATATATTCTTCTTAAATATTATAATTTTATAAAATCTTGATTTTATATGAAAAAATAATCAATTAAATGTATTTATTATTAAATTTAATTCTCACACATATATATATATATATATCCTTGTGATCAATTTATATGATATATAAAGTATATACATATATTAAAATATGAAACAAATATAAAGTAATAAGTTATACTTTAATTGAATATATATATATGTTTAAAATATTTATAAAACATTTTTAATAAATCATTCCTTAGTTAGTTTTAATTATAAACAAATTATTACATAATAAATTATTATTTAAATTTTCTCGGGGTGTTACAAGGTGGGCCCTAGTGGATCGAGTCATGAAAATAAGAAACCGAGGTCAAGTTAGATGAATAACTAAATTTATTATGGAGTCATTCATAATATGAAAATTTCAAGGCTCTATCTCCTAGAATTATTAAATCATATAAATCTTGGAATTAATATATTCATAATATAAACAATTTATAATTAGAAAAAACAGGGAATAACCTTTAAATAAATGAACAATTGAAATATTTAAACCTAAGATAACTATTCAAAAATAATTTATAAATAAAAGTTATTTTTAAATACTTTTATAATTTTATCCTTATTCATTAAGAACATTCCATAATTAGGAATAAAGAACATTATATTAATTTTAATATAAACATGTCATATTCCTCATTATATGGAATTTTATTTGAAATATATGATATTATCTTGAATTATAAACCATTTTATAATCCAATTTTTATTATGTAAATATTTTAAATAATCTTAATATCATATACTTCGTATTTTAAAAACAACCTTATTAATTATGAATAATTAAAAATAATTTATTTTGAACAATTCATAATTTAAAATATAAACAGTTTTATATTTTGACCTCATTTATGTACTTTATAAACAGTTTACAAATTTATTTTTTTATGATTATGAAATAACCCCTTTTATTTATAATTCATAAAACATTCCATATAAATTGAAAAAACACTTTAAATATTAACTTTAAATATTTATAGAATATTTATTAGTCAATTTTTTATAAAAAATCATTTAATTATAAAACATTTATAGTTAATTAATTAATTAAAATTTCATTAATTAATAAATATTATTAAAATAATTTTTAATCATTATTTATAAACAATTTATAAATATTTAAATCAAAATTCTAAATCAATTTTTTTTAAACAAGCATAACCATAGTGTCTTATATGCTATGGTGAGGCTACTATGGTCATTTTAAAGGACCAGAACACCTATTCTAAATGATATCCATACCATGCCCTAGTGAATAATGGCTGAATACTTTTCATGCTTTAGCACTTAACACATGGTATGAAAGGAAATTCTCACTAGACCATAGTGAATGAATGGTATCAATTTTTCATGGGTCGGGCAAGTCATGGTAACAGTCAACACATTGGTATGTTTTGTTAGAAACCACATTTCTCTAATATAATTTCATAAAACTAATATCATGGATTTCTTTGATACAACTATTGGGGTTCGATGATGTTTTTTAACACTTAATAAAATTATCTAAAGAAAAAGAAATAATAAATATAGGATTTCCTTTAAAAATATATAAAACTGTGTAAAAAATGAAAATGAGGAACCACTATAAATATGTGTACCATTCACCAAATAATCTTATGAAACCTTCATGATCTTCATCCGCTATGTTTTCTGAGGATAAAAAAAGTGGAAGACAAAATAATCTCACCTTTAAAGGTTTTGATGGGTTGAGAAGAATCATCTGTCGCTCGGAAGAGATCAGTCCAATCTCCCTATCATGCTAGTTCCTTAAGTATAATGGTGAAGGATGAAGAGAGCTTCAGGTTATAGGGAGTTTCAACCAAGAATCTATGCACACCCTTTTCCATCACATGATAGTGGATATATATATATATATATATATATCAATGAGGATTCTACTCATCTATTTCTTACATTAACTCATGTGTTATAATGTATTAATAGATGCTATGTCATGTTCATGAATCATATGCATGAATATAAAAAACCTATTGGATTCATCTTATAAAATGGTTCCTTGAGCAATTTTATAGGTGGAGGGTTTCTCGAGTTTCTAACCACATCATTTATGTTAGTGGCATATATTCCATGAAATATGATATAATCATGGATCACATGCAGGATATGGACTTTGGGTTCAAAAGGCTCTAACTAACTAAACATCATGAGGTAGCCCAGACCCGTACTCCTGGGTCTGGATCTAAAAACAATATAATCTTTTTTTAATTATATTTGATATTAAAATAAGTGGCACATATTTAACAATATATAATTACATCCTCAAATAAAAATAACGAGTCACTACATTCCTAATAAAATATTTAGGCCTAGAGATTTATAGAATTTTAAATTTTATTACATATTGAAAAATCATTAAATTTTATATTAAATGAGAATTTTTACCATTATTAAAAACACCTCAAATAGTATTCCAGCCTCACTCAAACTAATGAAGATATGACTTTATAATTTCTCAAACTCATCATGAGACCTTTGAAAAACATTTTTATGCATGGGATGAGAATAAAAGCTTAGTAAGGATTAAAAAAACAACATTACTCTTTTTTCAAAATTATTGAAAACTTATTGAATTGATTTCTTTAAAACAACATATTTTTGGGTTTATAAAATATTTTAAAAATTACCCTTTAAAATCAAATAGGGTTTTATAAAAAAATCATAAAAAGATATTAAATGAAAACTTTCTTTTAGATGATATAAAATATTGAGGGTGCTTTTCGTTAAAAACATAATACTTTGAAATTATCTTTTTAAAATAAAGAATACCCTTTTGATATACCCAAATTTAATTTTAAAAAATATAATAATATTTCCTTCTGAAATATAATCCAATAAAATTTAGTAAGCTTAAACAAATATTTGAGGCCACATAGAACATGAAATGTTATATAAGTCCCAGCCATCACCATAGTGGAAAATAACCCATGAGTTTTGGGTTGAATCCCTATCCCTCATCATTATTTATAATGACCAAGTACCATATTTTAATAAATTATTTTTAGTATCTTGAATTCCTCATAAATTTGATAAAAACATTTCTTTCCAAAAGATTAACATCAATGTAAGATTATTTTCTAGGAGGTAAATTAATAAATTCATGGTTAGTGGATGAGTATGTAGAGAAAATAATGATTTTCTAGGATGTATTTTAGAAAACTAATGATAAAAATTAATAAACATGATGAGAATAAGTTATTTTTAGGTAAAAAATGTTTTAAAATATATAGAATAAGATTTTTTTTGGAAAAAATAATTTTAAATATAAATTGATAGTTTTTAAAACTCTTAAAATACCAAATTTTAAATTAACTCTTTAATAGGAATTTATATTTTCTAAATTTTTATAGGAAAACATAATTTTGTTTGTAAAAAATAAATAAATTCCTTAAAATTATTAAAACTATAAAATTTTAAAACAATCTACCTTACCATATTTTTACAATGGAAAATAAATTTACTCTCCTATTTAATAGATCCACCTCCCAAAGATATCTCTTAAAAACTCTATCTTTATCTTCTCTCTCTCTCTCACTATCTCTCTACAATTTCAATATTTGTATATTTTTTTTGAGAAATCTTAGCAGAGAATTATTGGATAAACATTCAAGGAATACGATCCCTTTATATATACCCAAACTCTTACTATTAAATTAAAAAATAATATTACTAAAATAATATTTAATTTTTCTATTTAGAGATAAATAAAAGAGAGTGTTATAACATTAAAATATAAATGGTTTTGTCCACAAATGTCATGGGTCCACCAATATTAGTAAATTAGTTACCCTACTTTTACTATTATCCTTTATACAATTAAAAAAAGTAAATGTATACTTATATAACCCTATAATGGTTATGAAACTATTTCAAAAGGCATTATATTTACCCTTATTTAATTTTCAAATCCAAAGTGTTACCGTTATGTAACTTTCAAATCCATAGTGTCAACCTTTTTTGAGTTATAGTATGTACCATTATACGAGTTAGTATGTTATAATTTATATATATATAGGCTTACTAGCACTTTACCACATGTTTGTTACCTTGATGAAATATGTTTTCCACCTTATTTGTGAAGATTCCACTTCCCTAACATACCCTATATATTTGTAAATATATTTTTATAACATGCATATAATCTGTTATAGTCCTGGTTGGAGGTTGAAGACAATCATGTGGAAAGTTTTTATGTCGATCGTGAATGTATGGATAAAGAGGATGATAATGGAAATGGTTTAAATGAATTCTCATGTGTTTCATTTTGATAATGTGAATAGTAACCATTTAAATACACACCATGTTGATTTTTCTTATTGTTGTACACTCCCTTATAAAAAAACTCATACTATTTAATTCTAAATGGTGATTTTCCCCATTATTATATACTTTTAAAATAATAATCTAGTTTCACTCAAGATAATTTAAACTCGACTCTATAATATTTTCTACTCATTAAGAACCCTGGGAGAAACATTTAAACCCAACATATGAGAAAAATAGTCCAATAAGGGGTTTTAAAATAAATAAAAATACTCATTTTTTTGAAATTATTGAAAAATTATTTCAATGATTTCATAATAAAATACATAGATCCTTATAAATCATTTAAAAATTTACCTTTTAAAATCAAACAGGTTTTTTAGAAAAAAATTCATAAAAAAGGAATTCTTTAAATACTTTCTTTAAAAAGATATTAAATATTTAAGAACATTTTCTTTAAAAATGTTACCCTTCTAACATCCCTTTTTAAAACTAAGAATACCCTTTTGAAATGAAAACCTTTACTTTTGAAAAATGTTACCATATTTTCTTTTAAAATGGAATCCAATAACACACAATAATCATAAATAATATTCTTGAGGACACATTAAACATTTAATGATATATATGTCCCACACGCCACATTATTGGACAATGTCCCTTGATATTTTGGTTCACTTTTCATCCCTTATTATCATTTATAAATCTTATGTGCCAAACTTTAATTAAAATTTTTGGCTATCTTACCTTCATCATAAATTCCATTAAAACATTTATTTTAAAAATAACAAAATTATGGTAAAAATATTTTCAATAAAGAGGAAAATAAATAATTACATGGTTAGTGGATTAGTATTCGGATAAAAGGATGGTTCACCCTGGAGTATTTTAAAACATGAATGATAAATATGATTTAATATTATAAAGAGAAGTTATTTTCAGGAATAACATGTTTTAAAATATAAAGAAAGATATTTTTTGGAATGAAATGTTTTAAATATAAATTTATTGTTTTTGAAACTCTTAAAATACCAGATTTATAAATAACTCCTAAAGAGAACGTTTTGTTTTAAAAAATATAGTAAAAAATAAACATTTTCCAAAAAAATGTATACCTTGAAAGTTTTGAAATTGGAAAATTATAAAACAAAATCCCTTACCTTAATTCTTTAACATAATCATACTGAACTCTTCTCCTTATAATCTCTCTGTCTCTTAAAGGTATCTCCTAAAACTATGTGTTCATCATATTTATCTATCTCAATATGTGATTGAAATATTCATATGTTATTTTTATTTTATGAAAATTAGAAGATATTTTTGGGAGGTACACCTAGGGAGGAAGGTAACATTTATATATATATATATATATATCCAAACACATATTATGAAATTGATACATAATATTACTAAAATATTATTAAACTTCTCTATTCTGTGATAAAGAAATGAAGGTGTGGTGACCTTTAGACAAAAATGGTTTTATCTTCACCTATCACAGGTACATAAAGCCTAGTAAATTATTTACCTATAAATTTACTGCCATCCTTCATATGATGAAAAATGTGTAAATATATATGTATATAACCACCATATATCCATGAAATAGTTCAATTCCCTAAGGTAGATGATGACACCTTACTGTGTAACATTTATAATGAAGTGTTTACTTCCTATTTTTTTTATTCTCATGTCAAACAACTCTATATAGATCCTTTCAAGATGAATTTATTTCTTACTACCAATGATAAAATAGATGCAAGTTTCATGAAAAAAAATCCTGAAAAATTCACTCTATAGGAAAAGTTAAAGATGAAAACATTATTCATTGTTCACTACATAAAAGTAAACCAGTTTACCTTTACACAATATTTGATATATATGCCTAAAGGTAAATAATAATACCTTTACCAAAGATATTACCCTCACATTTTCAAATGTACAGTGTTACCCTTATGAGAGTTATTATATCTACCCTTGCAAGAATGAATAGGTTATAACTTACCCATATGCCTTCTCGCTAGTGTTTTCCTGCATGTTTGTAACCTTTATGTGAGATTCTCCCCACCTTCTTTGTGAAAATTCCATTTCATTGACATTACATATATATGAACATAGATTTATTTTTAAAACATGTAGATATTCCAATATAGTATGAACTGGAGATTAAATATGATGAGTTGGTCGTTTTTTTATTGAGCATGTGCACATAAAGGAAGGGGATGGAGATGATTGTGGTTTAATTTTTTTTCATGCATCATTTTAATTGCACGAATAGTAACCACTTAATTGTATCCTAAATAGTTTTTTCATATGATTTTGTATATCTTGTATTATAATTCATGGTATAACTCATAATTAAAGTCCAATGGGTGTCGGTGCTCTCCCATGGCCTCTTGTGCCAAGTCACACATGAGTGGTAAAACATCATTTTTTTTGTGCTAACCTGTGCACTTCATTCTAAACCTATGCTTCCTGCATGAACTAACCTACACTACTTCTTGGTCCCTAAGGTCGATGATTGGTGGGCCTAATTTCCCTAAGTCTAGGGATGTTGGCCAATTTTTTATACAATATAATATAAACTACCTAACTAAAAATAACCTATGAAAATCTATTATCAAATTATAATTTTAGTAATTATAATTTTATTATCTAATTATTATTCAATATAATTTTTTATAACAAATTCATTATTTTTTATATATTTATTTATAATCATTAATGATCATTTATTATTCAGTACATATATTTAAATTTTAGATATTCTAACATATATTTTAATATTAAATTAATTCTATTTTTAATATATCATAAACATAACTTTTAGTTCATTGAATTTATATTCTAATTTATTATTATATAACACAATAATCATTCTATTTTTAGAATCTATAATTATCATTGTATTTATTTTCAATTTATTTAAATATTATATTACTATACAAATTTAAATAGTTATTTTATATTTATATCATTCACCTATAATTATAATCACTTAAAATTATTATTTTATTTACATTAGTATTTATATTTTTCAATAAATGTTATTGGAATTTATATTTATCATATACTATTATTTATTACAAAATAATTCCAAATCATAAAAAACATTAATTAAAAAATTACCCTAAAATTAGTAGATAAACTAAATATTTTGATCATTAAATAAATATAACTTTTGAATTAGGAAAATATTGAGAATAAATTCATTATTAATAAACATATCCTTGAATATTATTTCTAATATATATATATATATATATAAAGTATAAAATGAACATTTTAAATTAATTTATTTCTTATTTGAAAAGGTCATGTGATGATTTGATCCCCAATGACTGTATAAGAGTCACATTTTATTCTTTAAATAAAATTATTCATTTTACTCTTATTTTTCTTGAAAAGATGATTAATATAATTTTGATTATCATTCTTCTCATTATAGTCTTATTTGGGGAATTATATTCACGATCGATCGAGATGATCTGTTCTATAATCTTTTTGGTTTCATGTTTACTTTCATATATTTTCTTGTTATACTTGCAAGTGTAATATTTGTTGTTGTAATTTAATCACCATAGTAATGATAGACCTTCAATTTTACAATGAGTTATTTCTTATTTGGTTTATAATATTTTCTCAATAAAATATTTCACATCTTGATCTGATTATGAAAGAAGATAATGGAAAGTATTTATTTAAAAAGAATATATATATATATATATATGTGTGTGTGTGTGTCTGTGTGTGTTTGTGTTCTCAAAATTGGGATGTTGCACCTCAAGAAACTATCAAATCATCAACCGCTCAAACCTTGAGAAACTAGTCCTAATCTCAATGGACCATCCAATGAACTCAGTCTGAACCCCTAGTACTGCAAAACTATGTCGTTGCTCAATCCCACCTTTTGGGAACCATTTGAAGAACCTCAAACTATACTCCTTGGAATTCAAAGCTAAGTCATCCAAAAATACCATGACCGTCACCTGGGTCTCAAAACACACCTCTCAAAGGAGAACTATCAAACTAAAACCTTGAGGAAAATTTATCATAAATCCTTTCTCAGCTCAAATCACTTCACTAATGGCCTCTAAATACTATAAGGTCCTCACTATCATGTCCTACACATAACATGTTGTGGGTGGGCTCCCTATACCCAAATCCTTTATATAATTTTATTTCCTTTACATGTATATTGTTTGATATATATATATATATATGTGTGTGTGTGTGTGTGTCTGTGTGTGTTTATCATAAAACATTAGAAATGATTATTCTATGTATACTATTTATATGGTAATGTTCTTAGATTACTTGTCGTATTTAAAATATATAGTAGTTCCCAGGCTATAATGAGAACCTATAGATACCAGGACTGTAATCTTAAAATTATGTCATATAGTATAGATACATAATATTGATAAGAGGCTGAATGTCAGTTACTAGTGGCTAATAAACATTGAGACATCTTCTCTTTAAGTTTGAACATGGGGATCTCAAGTAGAAGAGATCCTGAGGACTGATCCACCAATAAGAACACCATATGTTTTATGAGTCATTGTATTTTCCTATTCATGAACATGTGTATTGGTATATTGAATTGGGATTATTTTTAGTGTATACCATTTGATTTCACACTTTAATGAAATATTAAAACCATGAAATCTATTTTGTCATGATTTAGCTTATGTTGGACGCATAATTGGTGGTATGACATTGATTGAATGATCATGATAGAATTTGTTTCTTTTGAATGGAAGTGATATCTTAGTCCCAATTGATCAGGATGGTAGTACCTTAACTAAATCCATGGTCATGGTAGAAGAAGATAATTACTTCTAATAAGGTCAATGAATAATAAATAATGGATGATGTCATAGAGGGTACATCCTGCTTTATAAGATATCGCATGAAAAAAAGATAATATTAAATACTTCTGTTTATAGGTAAGACATTCATTGCTATGGCTATTCCTTATCACCTTAGTGGAATTAATCATGTTCTAGACTCCACTCATAGTTTATGAATATTATTCACTTCTATTGATATAATATTCTACATGATCACACACTTAGCATATTCAAATTTCTAGACTATTCTAATAAATAGGATTATAGGGCATGGTGGGCCACACCATGATGTTTTGGAGATGTTTGAGTATAAATGATTTCCTGAAATAATTAAATTCATTATTATTAAAGTATATAATAATAGGAGTTGAATTTATTTATTTAATGTATTAACTAGTATTTAAGTGAATACATGAGAAAATATTTAATGAATGAATATTATTTTAATATTCAGGGTTTGTTTATTTTTTTAGGAATAATTTGAGTTAGTGACTCAATTTAATCACGTAATATGTTTATTATAATATGGATAAGTGATAAAAATATAAATTAAAATTATGTCATAGTTAGTTGGCTGTAACACGTCATTTGTGACTTATTTAGTGGGTAATACATATTAAAGGGATGGTGATCAGTTTAGAAGTATTTATTACCTCAATATATAAGTAAGAGGAGGTTCTCATCCTACACAATATTCATCACTAGAATTTTGTGAGGCTATATCCTATCTCTCCCATTTCATGGAGATAGAAGCAACTAATCCAAGCAATCAATATAATTTATCCTCCATGAATCAAATGATCAATGGTGTGGAGATCATTGAGACATTGAAGGCTCCATCAGACCATCATACTAGCATATAGATATCAACGATCAACATTCCTATTGACTTTTTATGTGTGTGGATGATCTAGAGGGAATCAACCTTAGTTCCTTCGAACAACGATCACCGAAGATTAGCGCTTATTGAACATTTCATTAAACCAGAAAAGGTAATTGTTCAATTTAATTTTGTGATTAAATTTTTTCATGTGATATCATTATCTTTTATTTAGTTGTTCATTATCAGAGAAGACATTGTTACATGAATCTAGTGATAAAAAATTTAAATTCCCAACTCATCTGCTTCTATTGTGTTCCCTAGTTCTAAAAATTGGTATCAGAGTGATCATGTGATCATTTAAGGTAATAAAAAACAATATTTGTATTTGATTTATCTAAAGGTAATCATCACGGTCCAATCACAATATGTCAAGCTTCGATATGATCCAAGATTACCATGTTACTTCCATCTTAATATTCAAATCAGATATAAATAGATTTTTTATGGGTTTAAAAATAAAGAACACACACACACACAAACTTTTAATTTTTCAAGTGATGTTTCACCGGACTCCAGATAGAATTCCAGTGGATTGAATAGTTCCCAACCAGAGTAGAATTATAATAAGAAAAAAAATGAGAAAGAGAAAGGGGTGGCTCTTCCTATGTGGTAAACTAAAAAAGAAGACCTATTGAGGTGGAAATTATTTCCCAATTGAAAAACATCACCCCAATTTGGGGCGGCGTGATCTAAGGGACTCATGCCTATTATTGTGGGGTATTTTTTTTAAGCATGGAATATGATGAGCTACTTTCCCCTTCCACCATATCCCACCACACACCACATAGATCACCAACATTAGCAGACCATATGACCTAGCCGGTTTGGGCTAAAAAAATGGCTGATAACACCATTTTAGGGTTTTTCGAGCCACCAGGGTCCCTGATTCTTAGTTTTTTTGAAATTTTATAAATATTAGGGGACCATATGATTAATATTTTATGAATAAAATTTAGATAAAATTATTTTAATTCATTTCAAATTCCATCAAGTATAATTAATTTCATAATTAATTTTATATCCCATGTTTATTGTCTACCGACAGATCTTGAGTATTGACTGATAAATGTATTTCTAGAATTTAATTTATTTAATTTATTATTGAAATTTCATGTGACGACTATAATAATTAGTTTGTTTCTAATGGTATGTGAATCATCTTTCCTAATTTTATATGTATAAGGGACTACATGACCATTTTTATTATTATGTATGTATTTTTCACTTCCCTGATTGTATGTAAAATACCGAGGATGATATAATATTCAGAATATACCAAGATAAGGAAATATTTTAGATGAGATGTGATTACATTGGATGAGGGTGAAAGGTATGATACAAGTCAGATATGACTCATATTCTCAACCCCTAGGGTCACAGTTGATCCATTTATGCTCAATGGATTAACCAATAGTAAATTCTCAAAATCAATCTTGTTTTTATTTAATTTATGTATGATTTATTATTATTTTTGTTAATATTCAATTTTATGTGATCACATAAAATCATAAAATAAAATGAATACATTTAAAAAATAAAAAAATGATGAATGTTTTCTATTTAATGCATTGTTCAGTTATGAGTTAATTAACAGATTATGGTCATATAAAATAGAAAATGTATTCATTCATTGAGTAATAATAATAAAATTCAAATAAATATTATATCTTAATGTCGTATATTGGTCAAAATTGAAAAACATTATGCGTATGAGGTTCTCATTAGCTATAGTTGATGGTGAATCGTAATACCAGGGAGTTCTTATGATAGTGATGTGTTGAATTCACTAATACTAGCATCAAATAAGTATCCATAACTAGGTTTTTTCCACTTTATATGTGAAGTTTTGAGTATTTCAAAATTATTATTCATAGAACCTATGAATTTATTCAATTTTCAAGGATTCATGGGTCAATGTGGTTAGCTAGTCTAAATTCTACCTTAACAACCTCTAAGTAATAGTGTAGACATAACTTATACTATAAGGAGAGGTTTAAAGGATCCTTATCTCTAGAATACTCAAGAGACTGGGTATTCTGAATCTCATATCAAGGGTTACTAGGGTTCAATAAAATATTGGGTGGCATTTAATAATTTAATTAGTTGGTAATGTATAATTTGTAATCAAGATAAATTACTAACTGAAATGTTTATTTATTTTCAATAAAATGAAATTCACCACTAATAGTTCAATATCACTTTGACCTATACTGGATAATAGAATATATTAACAAGTTATAACTTCTTAAAGTGGTACAAGATCTTGTGCATTTTTTATGCCATGGTATGATGAATTATGTGTTAGAGTCAAAAATTCCTTCATATCCTCCCCAGGTAGAATTCAAGGATGAAAAAGACAAATATAAGAAGAATGTAGATTATTTACTAGATGTATAGTGTATCATGTTGTCATAAATATTCATAGAACTTTAAAAAATGCATGAGGATGAATATTCCTACAAGATTACATATTATCTTCAAAATTTATATTAGGATAGAGCAAGAAAAAAGTATATGAGATATCAAGTGTACTATATATATGCAGGATATTATAAGGGATACAAGAAGGACCTCGTATAGTCAAGATGATTGGATATATTGATAGGTTTGAGTCACTTATGTTAAAACTAAACCAATAGCTAGCAACTGATATCATTATTTTATCTTTAACACCTATATTCTTGATTTTATAGCTAATTATAACATGAATAACAAGACCAAGTTTCTCCCAAGCCTTTGGAATCTAGTTTTCCAAGATGATAAGGATATGAAGAATATTGAATCTTCAATACTTATGGTGCACAAGAGGGGGAAGGTAAAGGAAAATTAGTTTATACCTAAACCCAATAAAAATATATTGACACATCATCCTTTCAAGAATATAAAGATATTGAGAGAAAGAAATGAGTAGGAGGCTATCATATTTGTATATGGGAAGAAATAACATAGGAAGAATAATTGAATGGATGGAAGCAGTAAGAAAGAAAATTCTTTTGGATTAGTTATTTTTGTCATTGAATGAAATATTTATTTATCTTCTAGTTGGGTATTAGATACGTCATATGGATCACACATTTATATTCAAATATAGGAACCAAGTATATTCTAGATGATTTCAAATGGTGAGGAGGATCTCTAGGTCAAAAATACAAACTTGGTTATCAGAGATTATCATTGTAATTTTCCTAGTTGTTTGGTTATTGAATTAAAAAATTGTTATTATATTTGTTCTGTTACAAGAAACATAATATCAGTGTTGAGTTAACAAACCATGGGACTTTATTTCATCTTTAGAAATAAATTTTGTCTATTTTTTAAGGATAAAATATTTTATGGTGTGAAAAATCTTTAAAATGTTTTTTATATAATTGAACTTGAAAATAATGTAATGGAAATCAATGAAGGAACTAGTGAAAAAGACACATATAATACCCACATATGGAACTTCATTCTTGTTAATGTAAATGAGAAGTGTTTACATAAATTAAATCAAGTAGGGTATTTAGAATCTATAGATTTAAAACCCTTAGATTCATGTAATACTTGTTTACAAGAAAAATGACCTTGTACACTTCATTAGAAAAGGAGTAAGAGCCACTTAACTACTATAATTTATTCATACTAATATGTGTAGTCCATTTATTGTTGAGCAAATGGGTTAGTTTTCATACTTCATTACTTTTACTAATGAATATAGTAGATATGGATACATCAACTTAAAGAGGTATAATCCATATTCCTTTCCATTGTTTAATGAATACCAACATGAATTATAAAACTATCCTATTAAGAATATTAAGGTGCTCTGCTCAAATAATTAAAATTATTATCTCAACCAAGAATTCATTGATCACTTAATGGAGTGTGGGATAATATCCCAACCCACTCTTCCTTATAAACCATAATGGAATAGTGTTAGTGAAAGGTGGAATCAATTCTTTCATGACATGGTTAGATTAATTATTAGTTAAGAAACGCTTTTGTTATCCTTTTGGGCACACATATTTAAAAACACAACATATAACCTTAAATGAGTACTGACTAAGGTTGCAGATGATATTCTATATGATTTATGGTATGAAAAAAAGCCAATTTCTAAAAAATATGTGTCTGTGGAAAAAATTATTTTTCCAAGACCACAACTGGTGAAATATTAGCACCCCAAATAATGAATTTCATCTTTATAGGTTATCCTAAATAAACTAAAGGATATTACCTATATAAACATTCAAATATAAAAGAAATTTAGGAAATACATGCAATATATTTTAAAGGAAACACATTTAAACTTTAATGAGGTTGATTCTCTAAGTACTAAATAGTTGGTATAAGAACAATAATAATAAGATGAAGTGGGAGATGATGATGTTTCCAATACAAATGTTTTGTGTTATTCTACATGGGAGGTTTGAGAACTAGAGTGAAATGGTTTTCTTATCACTGAGTGAGGTGACACATTTTTCTTAGAGGATAGTGAACCTCTACCCTATAATGAAGTATATGATAGTAAGGATTATTCTAAATTGTAGGAATAAAAACATTATATGATGAAATCCATGTCTCAAAATCATGTTTGGAATTTGAAATAACCTCCAGGTGATGTAAAACTCATTGGATATAAATGGGTATTCAAGAAAAAGATGGAAAATTATAGAAAAGTAAAAAACTATAAATCATGTCTAGTTGTTAATGCTTTTAAGAAACGTTAAGGCATAGAATATGATGAAACCTTGTCACCATTAGTGATGATTAAGTTTATTATAATATTACTAGGAATAAAATCCTTCTATGATTATGAAATTTGTAAAAAGGATGACAAAACAACTTTTCTATATTGGTTTAATATGTATATATGACTCAACTAGAGGGGTTAATTTGGTCAAAGAGTTCCAATAAAATATGTAAGATAAAAAGAACCATTTGTGGGTTCAAGAATCGATCATGATCCTTCGTTTTTCACTTTAATGAGGCTATAATAGAATTTGGTTTCATCATGAGTGAAATAAATCCACGTGTCTATCAAATAGATAGTGGTAATTATATAATTGTTATCATCTTATAATTTATTGGAATATTAATTATAGTAAATAAAGTGAAAGTATTACAATCAATTAAGAATTAGTTAAATTAATGATCCTCCATGACAGAATTGGGTGAACCAGTTTACATCAAAGGGATCAACATATATTGATATATATCTCCAGGCCTTACTAGGATAAGTCAAAGTACATATTTTGACAATGTACTAAAAATTTATAAGATGGAACAATTTAAGAGAGGCTTGTTGTAAATGTCACTTGGTATTAATATCTCTAAAAAAATGTGTCCAAAAACATAGGAGGATATTGAAATAATTATTATAATACATTTTGATTCAATAGTGGGATCTATCATGTATTTAATTATATATACTAGTTTTTATATAACCTTTACATTTATCATGATGGGAATATATCCAAATAATCAAGGAGAGCTACATTGAGAAAGTATAAAAACTATCCTTAAGTATTTAAGATAAACAAAGGATAAGTTCTAGGAGTATGGAGGAAATAGGAGCTAGTAGTGATAAGATACAATGATGCTAGTTTCTAGACCGATCCTGATGATTTGAAATCATATCTAGGCTATGTATTTTTCCTGAATGATGGTGTAGTGAGTTGGATAATGTCAAAGAAACCCATTGTCACTAATTATATGAATAAATATGATTATATATAATCCTCTGATGCAACTAAGAAGATAGTATGGATATATAGATTTGTCTTAGATATTGGTGTTGTGCCTCGAAGTGCATAACCTGTTCCAATTTATTGGGATAATACTACAATAGTGGTGATTACCAAGGATCATCTGGAACATAAAAGGAAAAATTATATACTTCATAATTTCTTCTATTGAGGTATTTTACTTAGATATGTACATTCATAGTTAACAAAGTATCCATATAGGATTACATGGTAGAACACCTGAGTAAATATATATCTCATTAGAAGCATGATTATCATGTGAGATCTAGTAGGTTGAGAGTTACT
Organism: Viscum album; assembly: GCA_963277665.1. NCBI lineage: Eukaryota > Viridiplantae > Streptophyta > Magnoliopsida > Santalales > Viscaceae > Viscum > Viscum album. Next base: position 478,808,041 of record OY728136.1, on the reverse strand, counting down.
ATTAGTTGGATTTAGTGTAAGTGGGAGTGTCATGAGTGGGTTCCCTAGACCCAAATCCTTTATTTACTTTGATTACTTTTACATGTATAGAGTTTTATATATACATGTGTTTATCTTACCACAACAATAATGATACTTCAATGTCTACTTTTTAAATAGTAATTCCCATAGATTCCATTTCATATCATAAGGTTATGGTAGTTATTAGGGTATAATGAAAACCTATATATACCATGAAATTAAACTTAAAATAATTTCCTATGATTTATATACATCATACTGATAGTACACAAATGATTTTTGACTATAAGGTGATGAGGTCTCATAATTTTTTAGAAATCTTCTCATCAAGTTTTCACTTAGTGATATTGAGTAGAAGTGATCGTGATGACTGACCCATCAATATGAACTCCACATGTTCTAGGTGTCATTGATAGTTCCTATATGTGAAAACATGTATTGGTCTGTTGAATTGGGATTATTATTAGTGTATAAAATTTCATTTCATAATTAAATGAAGTCAAAAACCCTGAAATTTATGTCATGCTAAGGCAGCTTACATTGGTTGTTTCATTAGTGGAATAAAATTGATTGAATGGTCAAGATATAATTTTTCTATTTGTAAGGGAATTCATATCTTAGGCCTAGTTGATCAGGATGATAGTACATTTTCTATATCTATGGCCATGGTAGAAGAAGGTAAGTCCATGTAGTAAGGTCAATGAATAATAAAGTAAGAATGGATGATGAAACATAATGTGCATGCTGATTTATAAGAGATTGCATAAAAAAGAGAAAAAAATTATATGGTGTGTGTTCATAGGGAAGGTTTTTGTTTCTAGGACTATTCTTTATATTCTTATTAGCCCTGCTAGGTGCTAGAATCCTCTCCTTGTATGTGAATAAAACTCACTACTATCGAGATAAGGTCATAGAGGGTCACACACTTAGCATATTCAAATGTCTGGATTATTTTAATAAATAGGAGTATAGGACATAGTGTGCCCCACCATGGGGTTTGAGATATGTACAATTATAAATTACCACCAAGAAATAAATAAATTCATTATTATTCAAGTATAGAATAATTAAATTTGAATTTATTTTTTAATGTATTTACTGGTATTTAAGCAAATAAATTGGAAAATATTTAACGAATGGATATTATTTCAATATTCAATGTTTGTTTAATATTTTTGAGAATAATGATTCAAGTTAATGAATTGATTTCATCATGTAATATATTTGTTATATTACAAGTAAATAATAAAAATATAAATGTTGTTTACGATATAGTTGGTTGGTCATAACATGTCATTTATGGATTATTTAGTGGAAGATACTTATTTGGGGGTCAAATAGCCATTTCGGGGTATTTCGTACCACACTATATTTTTAAGGGGAGGAAATCATTCAAAAAACCCTTCATCACTTAAATTTTTAGAGACTCTCTCTTATCTCTTCCATGTTCAAGTGATAGAAGAAACTGATCCAAATGATATATCTAAGTTCTCCTTCATGGATCAATGATCGGTGTTGTGGTGATTTTTGAGATGTTGAAGGCATATTTGGATCTCCACCGTAGTACCTAAACATAAATTATCATTGTTTCTGTAGATTTATGAATCATGATTGGATGATCTAGAGGGATCCGACCTCGACTCCTTCAAGAAATTATTACTGATAATGAGTGGTTGTAGAACACACCTTGAAATCAAATGAGGCAATTATTTGATATAATTTTTGACCTAAATTATTTCATCCATGATCCTAAACATTTACCATGCATTACATCATGAGAGAGAAATTTTTTATTACTATATGGGGATAAAAATTTTAAATCCTTGATCCATATGATTTCATTTCATACCCTTGTACCAATAGAAAAACACCCAGAATAGGCTATGCCCAAGTCCACTTTTGACTCTCTAGAAAGAAAACATGTGAATCACATCCAATGGGGAAGTACATGGAATGTACCTTGTGTACAGAACATGTATACTTGATAATCAACCCTGAACATGTAACACTATCTAACTTGTCATGTACTTCCCAAGAACACAATATTTCTCCCTCATACACAACATGTATAATGCATGAGGTACCTACCATGTTCCCCACATGACCTCTGGACTAGTACCCTACATGTCCACTAGTCATATACCGCACATGGGGTCTACTCTTTTACCCTAAACAAACATGTTCCCTGACATGAAGTATCTTGAGAAGTACCCGACCATAACCTGGGTTTCCTTATATGGCCTGTTTCAATCAAAAATTTCATATAGACCTCATATTTTACCCCATGGAAAAAAATAACATGATACATGTTTTCTAGAACTACACTCTATGTGATCGAGTTTTCTTGAATATAAATCCTCTATGAATCCCTTGATATCCTTGATTATAAAAAAAACACTCTCACAAAGGATCTCATTGCACTCACAACAACCCAAAAACATTATAAAAAAACTAATATATGGGAATTTATGGATAAAACAAAAAATAGAGACTACCTTGTGGTTAAAATGCTGAAGCTTCAACACCAAATTTGTGCCACTCACTCTCTGTAAATAACCAAAAGAAGTCAACCTAACTCATCACCTGATCTGGCCTACTAGAAGGCCCCAAACATACCTCCCCATATTAAAGATGTTTCCAACAAGCGGAGAGGGTCTAAAATATATAGTGGGACCCTTTAACTTCTAATCAGAGAGAAATGAAAATGGAAAATAACCAAACTCATACACATAGGTAAAAATCATAGTATGAGTAATAAACTAAATGAAGCATTATAATGAAATAATAAGTGATATTTGGTATATAGTAATACATACTAAAATAAGGGGAAAAACCTAGATGGTCACCCACTTTGATGACCATATATACATAATAAACAATCTGAAAACAGATACACTATACTTTATTTTCAACTCTGAGACAAACCACATACCAAGTCACTATGACTCTCGAGTCATAAGACTCCACACGAGTGAACCTGCTCAATCAAGTAGCAATTTTTCTCCACCAAATCCACCATGAAATCTATCATCAATATATATAATATATAAGGAATGTATGCACATGAAGGTCAATGTATAGTGGCTGAGAAATAAATCTTTGTTGGAAACCTTCATTGGCGAGCCTATAATCTACTTCCACAACAATCATACACACACATGTTTTTCCCACCGTAGTTGAAAACTAATAATAGTTGTTATAAAATAAAATAAATGTATAAAATAAAGGTGATAAAACTAAAAGAAAGAAAACAGCCAATCCAGGGTTCTATCGTAACACCTAAGGTAAATCTACCCCCACTCTAGCCCATTCTATAAGATTTATAGCACATGGATCACCTTGAAAAAAAATCAGGTCCATCATCCAGATCTATATAGGAGCTCAAAGACATATAAATATAAAGGAATGGATGCTGGAACCTAGGGAGTAACCATGGGTTTCCACATGACAATTTATCTAAACTGGTGACAAGGCTCTACACTGAACTATAGAGAACTGGTTATGTCCCAAAAGTCCTTTAGAAAAAAATCAAGATCTAAAGGAGGGTATGATAGATAAATCGTACTAGGGTATCAATCCAACTATGGGATTGATAGATACAACATCCCATGGGTTCCATAAAATTATCCAATAACACTCTGTATCCACAACAGGTAACCTATATACAAATAATAACTCTCAATTACAGTTGCACACTTATCCAGATAGCCCATTAGCTCCTTACGCCCATCTAACCCCAACCAGTCAATGGGTAATAGAACTAGATGAAAACATAACACCAAAAACTTGTCTAATATATCCTAAGGTTATCCTCTTTAAACCATGTCCTATGTAAAAAAAACCTCAAACATATCATCCAAAGGCCACCAGAATGTTGGTCGATCCCAAAATCAAACCCAACATCCAAATTGTAAACTAGAAGTGCAAATCAACTCTTAGGTAAAAAATAACGGGATACCTAGACCCCCTATATCCTAATCCACAAAATAGCCACAAAATTCTATCAATGAGACACCTTTATTTTAAACAAAACTCAGGGATCACACGATCTCTGAGGTCACATCATAAAGTGATTTCCTACTAGGGAATCTCCTAATGCACCTGAGATCTCTGGTCAAACCCATAAAATGATCCTCAATTGGAATAAAGTGAACATAAAGAGTAGGACATGATACGAGGGGTTCCAATATCTCATTCAAAAACTTCGGTCAATCCAGACATTAGAAACATCCTTAAGTAGCCCTCAACAGCCTCTAGCTGGTACTCAATAAAAAATACACCCACAAGAGAATCCAAAATCATGATAATACCTAAAAGGAAACTATTTATGATCCTCATGACCACCCCAAAATAAAAAATCCCTAAAATGTTTCTCAGAATAAGAAAAACCTTAAGCAAAATCCCACTGTAAGAAAACCTTAGCCGACCTCCATGAAATACAACCAATCCTTGGGTACTATCTTACCCATGAGGGAATCCAAAAAAGTCCCTTAGAGCCTATATCAATATTATCTCAATATAACACTATCATGACTACCATCACATTATTTCAACCAGCCTAAAGTATCCAACTGATCTCATCCCAAAACACAATATCTTAACCTCAACTGCTCTAACCTAGAGCAACCGATCCTGATATCTTGGGACAATCCAAAATCTACTAAGAGATAATAATAAATCCCTACTTTTTGAGATATTTTTGAAGTAAACTCAAAAAAAACCGACCTAGTGTCTACAATACAAGACAACTAATGAGATCATGACTCTTACTTAGGTCTCGCATCATACAACCAAACTCGATAGAGGATTCTGAAATCAAAACTCAATGAAATCGTACTCAAAAATTTTACCCAAGTCTAAACACCATCAAGAAAGCCTCTAAATATTAAAAGGGTAACACCATCATAATTTACAAGAAAAAATGCTCAAAATGGACTCTTCTTATGTCCAATTATGACTTCAGGGTAAAAATAATCAAAACTCACTATGGAAGGAAAGGAATAAAATGTGAAATTCAGGTGCATGACATATAAAACCAAGGGTCCTACATTGAAATGTTTTATAGGCCAATAGGTGTATAATTATCCTAAGAACACAATGTTTCCATCTATTACATGATGTGTACCCAACCCGAGGTACCTACCCATGTACATCAACCTTACCCGATGTGTAAAAAAATGAACTAGATGTCGTGCACATAACAAAAAACATGTCTCCCACATGGAATGCCTAACCGTGTACTCTAAAAAGGACCTATCTAAGTACTATACATATCCACCATCTATGTACTGTAAATTATCTCTAGCTATGTACATTACATGACCATGTTCCTTAACATGGAGTGTTTAGTCGTTCCCCCGAACACAACCTAAGGCGACCCTACATGGTGTGTTGGCCAGGACTACATGTCATCCAGTACCTTATTCCTCAATTCAATAAAAAATAAGAACAAAATTTGTGTGTTATCTAAACTACATGATGTGTACATTGGTTTTCCTAAATAAAAACCCCCCAAAACAATTCAAAACCCCCAATTTCTCCCTAAAACCCATAGATTGACCCATACAAGGTCCCTAAAAAGCCATAAAATGATTTAAAAACATATAAAATCAAACTATGGAAATTTTTGGTGGAAAAATAAAAATGGTCTAACTATGGGTGTAAACCACTACAATTTTGATCCTAGATCCACACCATGCACCCACTAATTCAGATCTACCTCTGAAAGAGCTCCATGGGTGGTGACTACTTCTTCCTATCCATCTACTCCCCCTTTTCCTATTTGTTCCATAAAAAATAGGAGACCAATAAGGAATTTTTGGGAATCCAAAGTGAAAATAATGAAAAGAAAAATGAAAAACAGAAAAATTTGAAAAAGAAAAAGAAAGGAAAAAGGGGATCAGTATCAAACCAATTTCCCACAATTGTTTATGCCTTACATAGGAAAAAACCCCCATTACAGACTCAAATTATATGATAGAGTCCCAATAAAATACTCTATTTAATGGATATCACTAAATGAACATTCATATATAAATTAATATTTAATTAATTAAATATTAAATATTAAAATTTTCAATAAAATTTCAACAAATTGGATTTTTATTAAAGTCCAATCCTATGGTAAAACCATATTTTAGGACCATTGTATTGGTCATAAAATTATTTGAGATCATATCACATAAGAAATTAACATTTCCCTTGAAAAAATTTTGAGAACAAAAATTCATATTTCTTTTAATTCTCTACAACCAGTGATGATGAGGGTTATCAAAAAATTACCACCATAAATGCTTATCACCCTAAGAAGCCTCAATGGTTAACTAGTATCCATTCTCCCATCCAAGAACATGAAATTAAAACACTATCTTGGCCATACAATAATTTTTCTTATAGATTTTACAACTCTCTTAACATGAGGAAAATTTAATAGTGACTGATTCGATGTTCCACACTACAGGAGTATCCTTATCATCGCCCTGCTACCCAAACAAAAAACCACCTGGCCCAAACAATGTAAATCACTAAATGTAATGGATAGATATGGAAAAACCTCTCACAACCTGTAACCAACATAAAAACCACAACAACCAATTCTCCTTCAAGGATCACTAGAAACAACAACCTTCGTACTCAATAGAACACTTAAAAAGGTTTCATGACCTATAATGGATTATGGTGCATGAACTACCATAATTGTTTCCTAAAATTTATCCCAATCATGCAACAACACTCACAATCACATGGGCTAAGTCCTAAAAATCTAGGATAACATCCTTAAAACCACTAACCATGCTCCTCACACACTCCAGTTCCAAATAACTAGAGCACCGTCAATACTTCTCTTCAAAAGAAAGTCATCAACCTTATTCCAAGATCAATCACACAACTACCCTTCACTCAGGAATCGATTCAAACCAATAAGTGTCAATCAAACTCTCACTACACTACCCCAAGCATAACCAAAATGAAAAGTGTTTGGTGTCATACCAAACCTGCCCTCTCAAGCTAGCCATGAGAGAATGAGTACTCCCAAAACTCCCCTTATCAAACACCAAGAATCCTCACGACTAACCACACGTTGGAGATAGTAGTCCTCAATAACCCCACCAAGGAAAAAATATCCATGCCCACCCAATCCATCAATGATAGAAATCAAAAAGAGCTCACCATAAGACCAGATGAAAAACACGTAGAAAGAATAGATCCTTCCCAAGAAACCTGAACTTGTTACTTTAGGGGATCCAATAATGAAGAGAAGCTAAATCCCAATCTAAACATCTCTTGTGAATACATTACCTCATTGAGTCACTAACATGGAACTCATCTACCAAACAAACCCACAAGGGTCTCCATGTATCCCTCAATTAAGGGATTACATCTCCATAATTTTAGAACATCTTTCTACAAGATTCACATGACCTGTCATCATAAAAAAATATATAATCATTGTTTAAATTAGTATAATTCTACCAAAGAGCTATATTTTATACACCATATTGGTCATTATAGAGACTTTAAACAAACAAACCTCCATTTTTAGTGAAATAACATATAAACAGGAATATTTCATGTGAATCATCATTCCTAGAATAATGCAAGAGAAATGGAAAACTTCCCTTGATACAATATCCAAAAACCAAAACAAACCATAAATCGAAAAACCCAAGTGCATCACACTAAGTGAAATCACAAAACTATAAAAACAAAAACCAAATATAGTAATCCCATTCCCTAGAAACTTATACATCCTATCAAAAAAGGTCTTTGTAACACACCTGTATGATATCCATCACAAGTTATGAAGCATTACTCAATAACCTATCTACCAACTCCAAAAAAACTAGTATAATTTTATACCATTTTTGTATAGAATTTGTTAGGTCAACCTAACCCATCACCAGATTCGGCCCACAAAAATTCCTCAAGCATGACTCCCCATACACCAGAGACTACCAAAAAGTAATGAGAGTAAAAAAGATATAGTCGAGAGACTATTCCCTCTTGTCATATTTAAATAAAAGTGGAAAATATCTAAACTAATACACATCAATAACCATTAGAGTACACATAACAAAAAAACTAAAAAAACCTGTAATAATAAATTAAATGTGTAATACTGTCATACAATCTCAAAGTATAAAAAATAAATAGAAAGTAACCCACTAGGATGAAAACATATATATAATAAATATACTGAAAACAAATACACAATTCCCTAAAAAAAATTTTGAGATGAACCACATACTCTTTCTCTAAAAAAACTCGAGCTACACTAGCCCGATCATGAGGTTCTATATGAGTGTCCCATCTCAATCAAGAAACACTGGTCCACCACCCAATCCACTAAAAAACCTATACTTTCTCCTAAACTAGAGAAACATTCTTCATGTACATAAATTTTTACATATTGGGGGTGATAAATGAAACACCCTAATAATTTGAAACAACACTATGATTGATAGTGTATACAACACACAACTCCGAGCTTAAATGGACCGAGAAATATTATTAATTAAAAAATGACCGTTATAAACAAAAAATAGTATTGGAGAGTATAAATAATATTACCCTAATTATAAAATTTATATAAATCACCAAATTAATACGAATTTAATTAATAATTATAAGGAAATAAGTACTCACTTTTTAGTAAAGTTATTTTATGCTTCAGAAATACGTTTTCTTCAATAATGATTTTTATTAATTTTTGAGATAAAGTATTATAATTAATTTTTGTAACTTATATAAATTTAAATTTAAAAAAATTATATCATTTCTAAAATCATCACATAAAAACTATATCATGGTTAAATTTTAGGTTTTTTCTGAAATGATCGATTTTCCAGTGAATAGTGAAAAATAGATTTTTTTATTGAAAACTGTATTTTTGTTTCAAGAATTTAAAATTTTATATTTTATTTTAAAAAAAATAAAAATAAAATTAGTTCTATTTTTATTAATAATATAATTAATTTAATTTTTATATATTTTATTTTTGGAATTTGGTATCAAAACATTTTTATAAGTAAAAGGAATTTTTTCGAAAAATTGTTTTTTCTTTGTGGTTAGTGTTTTGATTTTAAATTAATTTATTCAAATTATATATATGGAATAATAATAAAATTCATTCAATATTATGAATCAGGAATTACAAATTTGGTAAATATTCCCCTTTTACTTTTAGACAATATAAAAGTAACCATGGTAAAATTTATCAACTCGGTAAAGGGTATATCAGGTTAATCTTGGGTAAGACTAAGCGATAAGGTCATAATATTTCATATTAATTATTATTTGATAAATTTAATTAGACACTAATCACCTTAGAATAAAAAATATATTTATTTAATGGACAATTGTACCTGGAAATGATAAATATAATATTTAAAGTAATGAAAGTTAAAAAATGTCACTCTCTTAGTTGTAAATATCTATTATGTGTCCACATAGGGAGAAAATTAAGTCATGAATGAATATAAATAAATATTTTTAGGATAATTAAATTATTTTTGTTAGGGATATTAATTTTTAATTTATATTCATTATATAATTACTTTAAATGCATATGTAACACCAACACAATATTTAATCAATTAATAAAAAAATAAAATAAATGATTTTAACAGTTTTAAAAGTCATATAATTTGACTGATTAAAAGAGTTATATGAATTTTTAAATAAATATATCATATTAATGATTTTTAAAATTATTAAATTTTATTTTAATCTTTTTCATTATGTATTTTAAGTTAAAATAAATTAATTTTTAAAAAATTACAATAATGATATTTTATGAAAAAAATTTTTTATAAAATTATTTAAAATTAATTTAAATATTTATTTTTGACAAGGTGGATAATATATTGTCTATAATGTCATTTATTTTCCATTTATGAGTCAATTATTACCTTATATGTAAAATTATAACCCTTTAATAGTGAAAAGACATTACCACAGTTAAGGTTGACCAAGGGATTAAACGAAAAGATAAGGTTTATAACACCACATAAAACTATCCATATTTAATTTTTAGATTATATTTAAATCCAATAGTATTTTATATTCGAATAACTTGAATTTTTGTGGCATTTTTACATGATAATGACTTTGTTATATTTTAATCTTTTAAGAAATTCTAAGTGTGTCCTTTCCCACCCCTATAAACAGATAACTCTTACTTCACTTCTTTACAAAAACCTGAGAAACCTAGTTCGAAAAATCTCTTTAAATTGCTCATATAAAATTAATTATTCACATTATATATGTGTGTGTCTTCCAAAAATACCAACCCTTGGGTCCTAAAGAGGATATCTAAAGGAGTTATTTCAAATAACTAGTAACCGCCTTAATCGATTACTTTTTTACTACTTATTTTACCTCCTATAAATATAATGTATTGATAAAAATTATAATTAATTATGTATTATAAATATAATTAAATGTAATAATTATTATATAACCACCATTAGATATCATTTTTACCATCAAATAATAAGTGAATGTGTCACTCGTGCATACGTATGCCTTACCGTCTCCCCGTAGCGATACAATTTATTTCTCATCACCATTTTTTATGTATGGGTATTATGATAAGTTTAATATTTATATTTTATATTTATAATATAATTATACTTATCTAATGATAAGATTATATATACCTTCTTACCTTAAAATCCATTGTAAAATTATAACATCACTCGTGTGTATGTGTGGACTTCCACCTCTACAAAGCGATGCGATTTTTTCATTATCACTGTACTTGTATGATAATAATGATATATTTAATGAATGTATATGATATACATGATATAAATGATATATATAATATAATAATTGTTTTTATAGGTGAATTTTTATTTACCTTTCTTTCATTACAACCATTAAAAAATAAAAATAGTGCTCATGTGTATGTACGACATACCATATCTGTGAACAATTAAATTCATTTTTATATCTATAAATTTAATGGGTGAATATAAATATGTATATATTTAATATATATTACTTTTATATCATCATTATTTTTTTATATGAATAATCCATGACCAACATACAAGGACTGAAACTACCAAACGGAAACATACATGGAAAACATAGTTCTTATCACCCTAAATAGTGATTTAATAGAGAATTGTTAATAAATAGATGGTAAAATGTTATAATTAAATATTATATGGTATGATATATATGATTATGGTTTTTTTAAAATATTTCTGTTAAATACATATTTATTATACTGGAGTTTCAAACATGTACAATGGAAATCCGACCTACGGTAAGAGTTTATTTCACAACCTCATCAATATTTGAGATTATTTATGTTTAAGTCTACCATGAGGGTATTTTTTGATATTTATATACTAAACCAAATATATTTTATTATAATCTAGTAATTAATTAACTTTTAAATTAATAATACAATTTTTCTCTCTTTGGTACTTAAATTTATTGAAAAAAATGTTTTTAAGAAAAGATTAATTTATTTCTCTCTTCGGTCAAAAATATTTTTTATTACATATCCATGTTTTGTAAAAATATTTTCAGGAATTATTTCTACATAATAAAAATGATTTATTAAATTGTGTTAACCTATTTTTGAATCTTTATAATTTTTTTAAAAGGAATCTTCTTTTTGTTTTCCGAACGAAGTATGTTTAGACCTTTTTATGAAAATGTAAAATGAATGATTTTTTAACTTATACAACAAGAAATTACTCATCATCATTACCACTCATTTCTTTGAATCATCCTTTTATATTTTCCATGATTAATTTTCAAATAAATATTTTCCCTAATATTCGATACATTTTATAGTTTTTTAAAATTATTTTGAAAGTGAAAGTGGTATTTTCCTCAAGAATGTTTTTAATGACTTTTTATGGTATTTATTTTCATCATAAACAAAAAACCTCATTTTACTTATAATCCACTAGGGATATGTTGTAATTATAACATCTTTATTATTTCTTTAGATAGTTCATAATAAGTTTGACTTGGAATGTACTATTTTGGTACCATTCTCTATATTACTCATGTTTTTTATGATTATGTTGATTGATTGAGAAAAGTATTAAAATTTCATATGAATTTTTTTCAATATGAATTTTTTAGTTGATTATGCTTCATCCCTTTCATATAAGGAATTTACTAGACTTATTAAGTGATGGGAGTGTCCCTCTACATCCCCTAGATGCATAAGTATATCTCACAAGACAAATTAGCTTTAGTATTTGACTGAGACCTTACCAATTTATGTAAAATATCTTGGAATGAGAACTTGATGGCATGTTTATGATGTCTGACATTATTAATTACCTCATTATGTGATTAATTATTAATATCTAGGTGATTATTTAATTAGTTATGATATCCATGGATAAGTTTTAAGATCATATAATTATTTATATAACATTATTTGATCATTATTTATTACTTATATATTATTCTTCCTGATCATGTTATTTATTAAATAGAATTTGTTTTCGAATATTTACCTTTCTATATTGATTATTCCTTATTTATTCATGATATATTCTTCTATACACATACCCTTACTGATCATTTGAGCTCAAACCTTTCTTATATTTTCTTTCCTAGAGATTATAATAAATGGTTTATGATTGATATACATGGATATAATAAAAGGAAAATTGTTTTCACAAAGAAATTTCTATGTTGTACTTCAATTTTTAAAATTTAATTTGAGATTCATGAAAGTATCTAGATTTAGAAGACTACTAAACTATAAGTTCCTTTTGGACACAATAACTTGTATCTTATACCTATGTAATAAAATAACCAACAACTCCAGGCTACTGGATTCAGGGTATTTATAATTGGTATCAGAGAAAATTTAGTAGAAACATTGGGAACTATGTTTAGGAAAACATAGAATAGGAAACTTAACCATATGATGGAACTTTAGAATATTCCTAAATAAACCAAAATTATGATTTTGAGACTTTTTATACATTAATTTCAATTTTTTTCATGTACTTTACTAGTTTAAAAGTTATATATCTTGTTTCATAACGTTATGATCTAAAATAATGTATTCCATTGTTTAAAAATGGATCCTTTTGGAAGGAATGGAAAACCTATAAATGCACGTAATACATGTAGGTTTTTTCCTCCGATAAAATATAATGAAACTGAAGCTAAAGCTATAGTTGGAGTTGAGAAAATTATAAATTTATTAGGATAGATGAATCAGGTTATGAAAAATAACTTGGATCATATAGATCAACCTAATAATCTACAATGCAGTGTAACAATGTTATATTACTTCATGCATCAACAACCACTTTAATTCAATGGTATTAAAAACCCATTTGTAGCTGAGAAATGGATATGTTCATTAGAGAAGATATTTCTCTCTTTATGAAGTAATGAATGGGAGAATGATGTAATGGCAGTTTATCATCTATCAGAGTATGGGAATCAATAGTGTTCGTTAACTAAAAATAGTAAGGATGAAGAATAAATAGAATGTATGGAATGAAATGGTTTTAATTAAATTTTAGTATAAATTTTTTCCCTTGCCAACAAAGAGTATATATAGAGATAAAATTATTGAATTTTAAACAAAAGTAAGTGTAAAATGTTGTTAAGTATGAATCCAACAATTCAAGGTTAGCAAGGCATGCTAGAGACTACTTATAGAATCCAAAGAGTAAGATTAACCATTTATTTTATCAGATAAATACAATCCTTCAAATTGAAATAGTCCCCTAAATGTTCTCATCATATAAGGATATATTATCATGCTCTATCAGTATAGAGAAATAGTTATCCATGTCTTATGGTTTTGAAGGGATCAATGAAAATAAGACAATGAAGAGAAAAAATAGATAATGGGAAGAAGAGAAAGAAGGATTTTACCACATGTGATAATTGTGGAAGGAAACACCCTATAAATTTTTTCAATGTAATTCGAGTTTTATTTAAGTGTAGAGGGAAAGTACGTTAGGCTCTTGAATGCATGGGTATGAAATTAAACATTAATTTTTATTGTTTTAATTTTATGAAAATTGGCCACTATGGAAATGAATTCCCCAAGAGTCAAGGGATTATACCTCAGAAGAAGCTAAGGAATCAAGGAAAATATTATGATATTACTATAACTGAATTGGAATAATTTATGTTCTTTTGTATTTTGATTAAATAATTGTATTTTATAAATACATTATCAATGATATTTTGGTTATACGAATCATGAAATATATAAATATTGTATCGCAATAGTTTTTCTTCAAGAATTTGAAATCATATGTTGAATGGTACTGATAACCAAGAAATGTGATTCAGTAGTAATGTGATATTTTTTTATAATACATGAATAAGTGAAATATAACACTTAATATATTCATGATGTTGAGTTAATGAATTTTATTTGGGATAAAGATAATATTGTCATTAAATAAGTAAATATGATAGTATTAGAAAGATTACAAGTAGTTAGTGATTTGATGATAATGTAATTTATGATTGAGTTTAAAACATTTTTGAATTTATAAAATATACTTAATAATATGATATTTTTTTCATTGTTGATGAGAAAGTTAATTTTTGGAAACATTTTTGTTCTTATTGAGGATTTACGATAATTACCATGTTTTAGGAGAATATGTGATCAATTAACTCACCTATTTGGTATGTGATAATTAAGATATACTTTATATATTAATTTTAATTTGATTTTAAATTTGGTCGAGAATATTTTGGAAGGGTCTTAAGATTAACCATTTATGGAATAGATTAAGTTAAACTTTTGGTGTTATTGACAAGGTTTTAGGGATTAACAAAATATTGGACGAATTTTCTAACCAGTTTAATTTTGGTATATAGAGATAGTAGGAGTATATTGTTATCCTTTTGTGGAATATGTGATCTTTTATAAGTTTATTTTTTGTGCTTTAGGAATGAAAAATTCATATTGGACCGACATTTCTCAAAGTTAGAGTTGAAATAGAAATTGATTGAAACACAACCAAAGGATGAAAATTTACTTATGAAATATAAGTATATAATGTGAGTATAATTTCATATATTCTTAGTATTAATGGTAAATTAATTCCTTAACTATAGTAAAATGATCTTGAAACAAAAATGTTATCCTGTTGTAATTATTTCTAATGAATTTATGGCTTTATCATCCATCATAGATTTATGTTTTCTTTGTTGTTAACTTTCACCTAACCATGTTCTCAATCACTTTATTTTAGTCCTTAGGTATTATTTTTCTCTTTCATGTCTATATTTATACTTTTTATCAAAATTGTCCTATTTATAAACCATGTTTTTTATGACCTTTGTATTTCCCTTTACCTCTTTTTAAAATGATGTTTTATTAACCCTTTTTATGATGTGGGTTTTTCACAAAATAATTTTCAAATGTCAAAAATTTAGTTACCTAGAATAAGTTTGAATTGTGAGGACACAATTTATTGAAGGTGGGAACAATTTAACACCCTCAAATTTTTTAAACAATATTATGTTCAATATCTAATACCACACGTAACACTTAGCTTAAAAAGACCCTAAAATAATATTATTTTAATATGACTGTTATAACCTAACCTTTGAATTGGAGGGTATGAAAATTATTAAATGAATTATGAAATATAAATAAAGTAATTACTCAATACAAATTCATTTATAAATTCTAGGGAAATAACTTCTCAATTTTTAGTAAATTTTTTTATGCTTCATAAATAGGATCTCTTTAAAAATTAATTTTATTAATTTTTGTGAGAAAAAATAATAAAAAAATTAAAAAAATTATATATATTATATTTTATAAAAATAATATAATTTTTGAAATCATCATATCAAAATTATATTAGGGTGAAATTTTAAGATTTTTCTTAAAAGGTTGATTTTATAGTGAATTGTGAAAAATAATGATTTTTATTAAAAACACTCCTTTTGTTTCCAAAATTTAAAAAGTTACATTTTTTTAAAATGATTTAAAACATAATTTATTTCTCTTATATTATTAATAATTCACTTAAGTTCACTATAATTATTTTTATTATAGAAATTGATATAAAAACCTTTTTATACATAAATTTTATTTTTCTAAAAAATTATTTTTCATTTAGTTTTTGTGTTTTTAATTAAATTTAATTAATAAAACATATAGAAATTGAATCTTAAAAAATGGATTAATTATTTTTAATTAGGAGGTCCAAATTTGGTAAATAGGCCCCTTTTACTTTTGGTCAATATGAATAGTAACCATAGTAAAATTGATCACCTTGGTAAATGGTAAATTTGGCGAATTTAGGTTAAAACTAAGTGATAAGGTCATAATATTTCATATTAATTCTTATTTTATGGAGATAATTCGAACTTTATCACCTTAGGATTAAAATTTATTTTCTTAATGTACACTAGTACATAAAAATGACAAATATAATATTTAAATATAAGAAAATTACAAAGTGTCACTCTTGTAGTTTTAGCTATCTCTTATGTGTCCACATTAGGAGATAAGTAAGTTATGAAAAATATAAATATATATTTTTAGAATAATGAAATTATTTTCATGATGGATATTTATTTATAATTTTTATTAATTATATAAGTACCTTAAATTCTTATGTAATGCCGATATAAGGTTTCTCCAATTAATAGAAAAATAAATTAATTTTTTTTAAATATTAATATTAAAATAATTTGAGCGATTTATAGTGTTCCAATTTTTTTTAGATAAATATAAAATATTATTGACCTTAAAAATGATTAAATTTAAATTAAAAATTTGTATTTATGTATTTGAAGTCCAAATAAATGAATAGTTTCAAAAATTACAATAATGGTATATTAAGAAAATAATATTTATTAAATTAATTAAAATAATTAAAATATTTTAAGAGGAAGTCATGGATAATATATTGTCTAAAATTTCATTAATTATCCATTTATGAGTTAAGTTTTACCTTATATGTAAAATTATAACCTATTAAGAGTGATTTTTTTACCATTGTTAAAGTTAAAATAGGTTAACTAAGGGATTAAACCAAAAGATAAGGTTTAAAACACCATATAAACCTATCTTCAAATAACTATCCTTTTACAGGAATTTTTACAGGATAATTACTTTATTATATTTAAATCTTTAAAGAAATTCCATGTGTTCCCTCTCCCTCTCATAAAAAAGGACACCCTTTGATTCTATTCTTTATAAATCATTTATCAACCTATATTGACCAAGACCTCTACATTAATGTTATAAGATTCTTGATACACATTATATATTTTATCGTATTCTGAAAAGACCAACCCTCTGGTCCTTAAGAGGAGATCTAATAGAGTTATTTTAAAGAATATGTAATCATTTTAATCTTTCACATTTTTTACTTCTTACTTTAAATCCTATAAATATATTGTATTTATCATAAAATAATAAATTAATTTTCGCAGATATAATAGAAATTTATTATGGTTATTAAACCACTATTATCAATTCTTTTTCCCTTCAAATATAAAGTGAATGTATTACTCGTACATATGTACTGCTTACCATCTCCACATAACGACACAATTAATTTTTTGACATCATACTGTATGGATGAGTATTATGATAATATTAAAATTTATATGAGATATTTATAAAATAATTATTATTTTGTAATTATAATATAATATCAACGTTTTTCCTTCCAATCTATTTAAAAACGACAACATCGCTTGTGCACATGTGTAGCCTACCACCTCCATGAAACGATGTGATTTGTTTTTCATTTCCATTTTACTTGGATGGTAATAAGGATTGATTTATTGAATATATGTGATATATGTGATATTATAATTATTCTCTAAATGTGAATTATTATCTACCTTTCTTTTATTTCATCCTTTGATAAATAAAAACAACATTTATGCATACGTACGATCTACCGTCTCCATGAATGGTGTAATTAATTTATCTATATATAACTTTTATAAAAGATTATGAATATGGATATAATAAATATAAATTATATTTATATCATGATTAATTTTTTTTATATTAATAAACCATGATAAATTTACAATAATAGAAACTATCGAACAAAAACTTAAATGAAAAATAAAGTAGTTATCTCCTTTAATAGTGATTTAACAAAGATTTCCTACTAAATGGGTGATAAAAGGTTATAAGTAAATAATATATGGGATGATATATAAGATTATGGTTATTAAAAAAATTTATAATAAATCTATATTTATTATATTGGAGTTTTAGACATGTTTGAAATAAATCAGACTTGAGTAATGAGTTTTTTCACAATTTCATAATTATTTGAGATTGTTTATGCATAAGTCTCCCTTGGGGGAATTATTTTATATTTATATCATAGAGCTAATATATTTTACTATACTTTGGTTATTCATTAAATTTTCAAGTAATAGTACCATTTTCCTCTCTTTGTTACTTTAAATGATTGAGAATTTTATTAAGAAAAGTTTACTTTGTTCTCTCTTCAGTCAGAAATCAATTTTCTTCCATATCCATGTATTCTAATTTTATTTCATGATTGTTTTCAATACCCTGAAAATTATTTATTAAAAATATTATCCATGTTTTAATTTTTAAAGTGGTTTGAAATAAATCTTTTTATTATTTTCTGAATGAGATACTTTTTTACCTTTTTAAAATAGTGTAAAAGGAATATTTTTTTAAATTATATGGAATATAAATAATTACCCACTTTCATTACCACTCATTAATTTGATGCTTCATTTAAAAGTATCCAAGATTATTCTTCAAAGGATTTTTTTTCCTTAATATTCTTTAAATTCTTAGTTTTAAAAATTAATCTCAATGTTAAAATGGCATTTTCCTAAATAATGTTTTTAATGACATATTTATGGAATTTCTATCAATCAATGACAAAAATACTCATTTTAATTATACTATACTATGGATATCTGTTAATGATACCATGGTTACTATTTATCTAGATTTTTAATGATCAATTTGACTGAGGAAGTACAATTTTGAGAACAGTCACCATATTACTCTGGATGGTTTATGCTTACATTTCTTGATTAGGGAAAGTATTAATATTTTTTATTCTATTTTTTCAATCTGAATGTTTGTGTTGATTATATTTCTTTTATTTCATAAAAATAATGTATTGGACTTTGTAATTGATTGGAGGGGCCCTCTCTTGCCCCTCAATGCATCGCCTGGTATTATAAGAAAAACTAGCTTGGATATTTTGCTGAGACCTTACCCATTTATGTATGATGTCTGGGAATGATAACTTTTTGGTATGTTTAGGATGTTCTATATTATAAATTACCTCATTATGAGATTATTTATTGATATCCATGTGACTATTTGATTAGTTATTATATTTATGGATAAGTTTCAATCTCTTGCGATTATTTATATAAAATTATTTGACCATCATTTATTTTTATTATATTAATATTTAATATTAGGTTATTTATTAAATGAAATTTGTTTTTAGATATTTACCTTTCCATATTGATTATAATTTATTTATTTATGATAGGTTCCACAATATGCATAACCTTACTAAGCATCTAATCCCACCCCTTTCTTATGTTTCCTTTCCGTGGGATTCCAGGAAATGTTTTATGATTGATATAAAGGTATATGATATAGAGAAACATGGTGTTACCAAGGATATTAGTATGTTGTATTTTAAGTGTTAAACTATATTATGATACTCAATCATATATCTAGTTTCACAATACTACTAAACTATTATGTCTGTTGGGATGCAATCACTTGTATATAGTTCAAATTTAATAAAGTGTCCACCATCATCAGGGTACTGGATTCAGGGTATTTACAAGAAATAAATCTTAGTAGGACACCCCAATAGTGGACCTATAATCTACTATCATAAAAATTTTATGAACACATGATATGTGTATCCTAGTTGGAGACTAATAATAACTAATATAAAAGTAAAAAACTACATTAAATAAAGGTGGATGAAATAAAAAAAATCCAAACACATGTTCTATCCTGACACTTGAGGTAAATCTACCCCAACCTTGTACCACAATAGAGGATTTATAGCATGTTGATCACCCCACAACATGACATCAGGCACATCCACTATATCTACCCAGGATCTCTATGACATTTAATGACAAAGGCATGAATACTAGTCCCTAATGCATAACCATCAAAATCCACTTGAAAACATGCATCTACCAGGATTTAGGACTCCAATAACATGATCTAAACTAGACACATAACTCTATGATTAACCCTAGAGAACCTTTCATGTCCCAAAATTCATATAGAGAAAATTAGGCTCTAAATATGGTATTGAAGGTTAAACTATCCCCATAGATTCCTCTAGCAATCAGGCTAAGAGATATACTATTCCATGGGTCCTATACATGTAACAGAGAGTGGTTAACATACATATAAGGTAACCTTTAGCTAGGGCATCAGTCTCAACTAGAGGGGTGCACTCTTCCAGATCACCAATTATCTCTCTAAGACCACTTGATCACATCCATCCAAAAAAGGAGAGAATATGGTCAAAACACAAAGAAAATTCCCAATCTAACATATCCCAAGGCTCCTCAACCCATATTCTGATAAAAAACTCCTTAAAAAATCTTGGTCAAATGCCACCTGAATGTGGGTCAATCCAACTTTAAAACCAATCATCCAAAAAGATGAATGAACAACATTGAACAAATCTTGGTTAAATTTTTTGAGTCTAACTTAGTCCCATAGATTTCCTCATCCACCGAATATCCACCTCATGATCTTAAAAACCCACCTCAAGGTTAAAAAAAATATGGCACTCCCATAGTCCCTGGGGTCATAACATAAAGAGACACCCTACTAGGGACTCCCCTACCATACCCAAGATATCAAGTTACACCCATCAAATGAACCTAAAATGGCCAAAATTCCACATCAAGAGTATGATACCCTTTGAGGTTTTCCTCTATATCATCTAAAAACACAAGCTAAGCCTAACACGAGAAGTATCCTCGAGTAGACATCAGTGTCCTACAATAAATACTCAATCAAAAATGCACTTCAAAGGAAATTTTAACGCATATTCACTCCTAAAAAATTACTCTAAATGGCCCTAATGACCACTAAAAAAGAAAAAAAATCCATAAGGTCTCCTCATCACAAGTGAAAGCTTAGGGAAAATCCCATTTCAAGAACACCTCTACTAGACTTCTTAATATAAAACCCATCCTTGAGCACTATATCTTTAATAAGGGAATCCTAACGATTCCCTTAGACCTTATATCAGCTTCATATCAACAAAATCTATCCATGAACACCATCCCATAGTGTCAAACCATCCCAAAGGCTATAATAACTATGATCTTAAAAATAAGGATCTAAACCAAAATTGATCTAACCTTAGTTAATTTCTCAAGATATCTAGGGACAATCCAAGATATCCTCAAACATAATACTCGATCTCAACATCCTGGATCCTTCTGATATAACTTTAAACCAAAATAAAATATAATCTATAATCCACGAAAACTTACAGGATCACAACCCTCACTTGGGTCTCGCATCATATAACCCAACCCACTAGAATATTCACAATCCAAACCTCAAGTAAATCCTCCTAAAAACAGTCTCTCAAGATAAAAAACCATCTATATTGAATCCAATCCTAGAAAGGATTCCACCATCATGATATATGTAGAAAAATTCTCATAATGGACTCCTCTTATATCCAATTTTGACCCCAGGGAAAAACATAGGGAAATCACACAATGGAAGGAATAGTGTATGGTGTGTACCCCCAAGGGTCCTCCCTAGACATGTTATATAGTCCAGCTGGTGTGTAATACCCTAAGTACACATCATGTCTACCTATTACAAACATTATACCTCACACAGGGAAGTTTACCATGAACTGTAGCAAAACTCATCTTTTAAAACATATGGCTAAACACCATTCACCAAACACACATGATGTGTCTCCCACATGGGGTACCGAGCGAGGTACCCTATATAAGGTCTGGATAAGTACCCTAAATGGACACTATTCATGTACTATACAAATTCTCTAGCTGTATACATTACACAACATCATTCCATGACATGGGGTGTTTGGTTGTTCCCCTGAACACACATCGAGTATCCCTTATACTTCATGTCCATGAGGACTACACATAGTGTATTACTTTATTTCTCACCTCACCAAAAATGAAGAATACACAATGTGTGTTATCTTAACTACACACTGTGTGCAAGGTTTTTCTCAATCAAAAAACCCCAAAATAGAATAAACCCACATTTTCTCCAAAAAAACCATATATTGACCCCCACTGGGAACCTATAAGCCAATAAATGTATTTAAAAACATTTAAAAAAACTATTTCGTGGGGAATTGTGGAAATAAAAATAAAAATGAGCCTACATAAAGGCAGATAATACTGAATCTTCTATCCTTGATCTGTGTCACATGCCTGCCGATGCCCAATCAACCTCTAGATGAGATCTCCGGGTGGCCCCACATCCTTCCTCTACCTCTCCTATTTCTCTCAAACTCTTAAACACATGAAATAGGACTCCTAAGGTATATATGTGAGAATATAAAATGAAAATTAACAAAATAAAAAGGAAAATGTGAAAAAGGGAAAAATATAAAATAAATGAAAAGGGCCCTTGGCCTAGGCCTGATGCCAACAATGGTTTTATTCCTAACTTAGAAAAATACTCACATTCTGAAAATAACTATGGAGATATAGTCTCAATATAATGCTGCATTTTAAGATATCACTAAATAAAAATTCATGAATACATTAATGTTAAATTAATTAAACATTAAATATTAAATATTCCATAAAAATCCAAATGGTAAAGATTTACACAAAACTCTAATCCTATGGTATACCCATAGTTTTGGGACCCATGAAGTGATTAGAAAAATTATCAAAGGCCATATAGAATGATAAATTTTTGTTTTATATGTGAAGTACTTTTAGTAAGGAAAATTCAAATTTATCCTAATTTTTTACAACTCGTGATGATGTGGGTCATAAAACTCTTCACATCATAATCTGGATCCTTAGATGAAGATAATAATAGTCTAATATCCCTCCCCCTATCCTTCTTCTCATATTGTTACATGAAAAAGGGGAGGTTCTCTTAGTGTATGTAAAAATCCATGGAGAGGAAGAAAGAGAAGTTAAAAAGGAAAATGGGAAAAGAGAAAAAGAAAAATAAAATAATAAGGGAAATTCCCCACTTAAACATTGTTACCTGATATATAGAACACAAAGAGAGATTACAACTTCCCTAGGAGAACCCCCCAGACTGGACTTAATGAAAAAGTCATAATTTCAATATGAGAATCTATTAGAGAGATATCATTGATCAAATGCATGATTAGAATTAATATTTAATTAATTATAAATTAATAATTCTTTCTAAATAAGAATGAATTAAATAATGTTAAATAACAGAAATCAAGGAAATCCTTTTACAAAAGCAATAGAGAGACCAGAAAATATTTTTGAGACGATCTGACAAGAAAAATTATCATTTTCTACCTCGAAATCACCAGGGAACATAAATTTTGATTTTTTCATGATTTTATTTGTAATGACATTGTTTTTTACCCTAAATATTTGAATTTTATGTGATTATTTGAGAGTTATTTTATGTTTTTTAAAATGAGTCAACTATTTCATTTAAAAGAATGTGATTTCTACTTTATAGTATTTTTTCATTGATTTTTATTGATAAATCATTCATGTGTTTAAGATGAGTAATGTTTCACTAATTATGTTATTTCATGTGATATATTGACCGTAAGAGTATTTTTTATTTTAATTTAATCCATTTTCATTGAATTATTCATTATTTGTGTGTTTTAATTGGTTTTATTAACATTTTGATGAGTTTCTATTAATCTTCTGGGTTTAGTTATAATTTTGATGATATTTACTTTTGGAGTAAGAGAACATTTTTTATAATGAGTAGAACCCTTCCTGTGTATAAAGTGTTGATAAATGATTTTATATTTTTATGTTTTAAAACATTCTAGTATATGGAATTGTCATTATCTTGTGAGTGGGTTCTTTTATCATAACTCTATTAGACATTATGGGACAAAATCATTATTTTGGGGTTGTTTTAATGAACCATGTCATTATGGGTTGGTTAATTATGGAGGAATTTGAATTTTTGTATTCAAAATGGGGAGAGTGAGTTTAGAAAATTTTTATGCAATTATTAATACGTTTCGAGGGTGGTAGTTCAGTGGAGGCTCACTTGGAGTGAGTCCTAGTGTATCGATGGTAGTTTTGAAGCTCTATTATACAAGATCTTTGATTTTCAGGTCACCACACTATAGTCATGGAACCACCATAACATAAAGGTATCCTAGAGGGCTAAAACAACCTTTGTATAGGTGAATTTGGTGTGGTGTATACCTTTTTTAGGATATTAGTGTTTTAAGAGATTGTGGTGCTCATGTGAGGCTAAGTGGATCCTCAGTGTGGAGTGATGGAGAAGTCTATTTGAAGGTAGAATAACTCTAAAATTTTTGGATAGCCTATGGGAATATTCATGATGTATAGATTTCTATTTTGAGTGGTGTAAGTCCATGTCTAAAATAGTGAGATTAATTACCATTTTATGGTTTTTTTTCTGAGTTGGGGTTTGATGTGGGTTGTGGGGTGTTAGAGTTGGTACCTTATAAACAACTACATTTTACTTTAGGTTCCCTATCTTTTCATATACTTTAATATTAATAAATATATTATCAATTATTTGTTTTTATTCAATGTGACTTTAGTATAATAATTTCATAGTGCATCTATCACACTATAAGTGCATAATGGTTCCCCAATGTGAAGGGAACCTTGAAATGGTATGAAAATATTATTAATATATATATCCTATGGTCATATAACATAATCCAATGAGATAAAAATGATGATGTTTTTAAAGTTCTTGATACTCATAGGAGGAAGAGGCTTTATATCATGAAGTTAACACCTGGTTATCTATAAGATAGATGATTAGGAGGATATACCCACCAATATGAAATCCACATGTTTACATGTCTTTAGATATTCATGTCAACAAACATGTGTAATGATACTTAATATTTAATATTATTTTTATTATTACATATCATGAGTTGCATACTTAGATGTATTTTCATAAACCGTGATGACATATGTTTGTGGTGAAGTTGGGTATGTTGAGTGAGTCATGAGTAACAGGTTATTAATGAATAAGAAGAGGAAGGAAAAGTCCCTTCCATATTTATGGAAGTAGATATCTCAACCTTTTTACTAAATTTGAACTATCATATTAAGTTTTAAAGACAAAGTGTATTAACGGGTTTATTTCAGAAAGTCAAAGAAATATGTATCAAACTTATATGTTGGTGAAATGAGTATATAATCTTCTGGATGAGAAATTAAGACAATAGAATTATATTACACGATGATAATTTATATGTTTTTGTTGATTTTGGTATGCTAACTTATTCCTTTTGCGTGCCTTTAGGTTTTGTTAGATGATGATATTATACTTTTGGAGAACCAACATAATTCAATTGAGAAAGGAGTTTGTAGGTTTGCACACTTAATGTTTATATTGATATCAATTGAATTCTATTTTAATTTAATTATTTTAAAATATATTATTCTATATATTGAGTAATAATATATATTTTGTATTTATTTATTGCATATATTTGGTGACTATTTTCTGTGAGTTAAATATTCAAAAATATATTTATTACCTATAACATGATTATTATATTTACTTATTTATCTAATTAATAAAATTTATTATTCAAGGTTCGGGAAATATGGAGGAAAAATAAACCAATTTAATAGATCTGGTTGGAATGATATGTTAAATATAATTTTAATAAATATTTATTTATTTATTTAAGGAATGAAATTTATTTTATCCACAAGACATGCATGCATCAAGGAAATAATAAAAATAATAATATTATTAGATGTGGGGTTTGGTAGTAATTATTAGAATAATTAAGGGCCGATGTACAATTATATATTCTCTAACCGAGCTTTAAAATAGATGATTATAACATTTCTTATGGTAATATGTTGTTTTTTACAACACATCCTCTCTAGAGATTCTCTCAAATATAGATAGAAATTCTATAGAATGATATCAATATCCAATAGAAAAATTCATTATCCCTCCTCTTCATCTTTGAAAGAAAAAGAATAAATCCTTAAACCTGAAGGATTATGTAAAGATCAAATGAAGTGACACAGGATGATGGGTACCACCATGCTAGCACCCAAAGTACCATTAGAGACACTTTGAGATAAAATGATCCCAAGTGGATCAAAACTATATATATTCTAATTTGGGTCATCTTGATTCAATGATAGTGCAATCCTTGTGAATGTTCAATCGATTAACATTTTCTTTAAAGAAAGAATCTTAAGATTGAGAAAATTATTATTGTTAAATATATTATAAATTTATTTTGAAAATATCCTCTATATAGTTTTAGTATTACATAATTATGTTTATTAAAATATTATAATGATACATGTCATTATTTTTGATGTTATTTAGATTTATTTTTTTATTCAACACAAATACCTCATTAGTTAGAGGCTCGAATGACTTTCACAACACCGAAAACATCCGAGAGGTATCAGAGTGGTCAAATTAAAATTTATAGTTATTTATTAAACATTTATTAATTTACACATTTAACATTATTATTTCATTTTTATTTTATCGTTATTAAATACTAAATTTTATATTTCTTTTTTGTTCGCATTAATTTGAAAAAGATCATGTTAAAAAAAGGTGAATAATATATGAATAACCTATTTGAATGTGTTGAGGATTTTAGTTGGATAACATGGAACTATATGGTTTTTATCCTAAAGGTAAATATCATGTATCAATGTTCATTTCTCCATAACGATCCATGAATTTATTTTGATTCATTGGGTAATAAAGTGCATATGATTTCATTACACACCACGTGTTGACTGGGCCATACTAGAACATGAATTTTTGGATTACACAACATTGATCTTGTGTACTTGCTTCGTAATCCACATGTGTTCATGGTGGAAACCACATGATAAAATATATTTCATATATTTATTAAATGACATGTAGGACTAGAAGTTGTGAAATACATAGATTACATGATGTGTAAATGGTATGTACACGTCCATTATCCCATTAATGTCCAGAGTAAAGTACATGACCAGTACAAAGTCCTGTATGAAAGAAAAATTGTGAGAAATATACATGATCTATAACACGTTTTTATATTCTATTTATCCCTTTAATATCTATGTGGGAATAAAAATTAGTTAATTATCTCCTTTAACATAATCAATATGTGTGTGTTTTCCATTAATTGACAGTACACTCCCTATGATATGTTATATTACATATTAAATACTTATTTAATTTAAATGTAAAATTCATAACTACATGATGTATATGGTACTTACATGTTGTATAATTTTCCTAAATTAAAATCACTACACACCATGTTATAAAATATGTGTTCATCTATAATTTATTGATAATATTCTCTATGTAATTATGTGAAACGTTATATACACTACATATCATGTGATTTTATAGTACAAGATTGGGAATATCTATAATACTTCAAATAGGTACATTACATGTCGCCTCAATGTACACATTATGAACTTTATTATTTTTAAATATAATTAACTTATTTTTTAAAATTACAATGCATGGGGTCTCAAGGGATATTTGGACATATACTAAGATATATGAATTAATTAATTAATATGATAATTAATTTATAAATATGATTAATTTATCTTAATATATAATGATTAAAATTAATTTCTATTTATCAATTGAATTATAATTTAATTTATGTGAGTGAACATGAGATTTAATGGACAAATGTTTTCATTTTAATTTAATTTCATGAATTTTATTATTAAAAAACTAAAATGATGGCCTATATGTCATCTCTACCACCTCTATTATGTAGGACCTGTGTGTCCATGGTGTCTTTTAAATAAACCTATTAACCATTCCAATGGATCCCCTCACCTATGTGTGAGTATGAATATGTAAATTATGTAGATCCAAAATAGGAGATGGTTTAGAACTTGAGGTGAGGTGAAATCTACCGAGAATATACAAAAGTGGTTAGTGGAATATAACCACTTGATCTAAGACAAGCTCAGGATTTTTATTCCCTTAGGGTTATAGGATGATTTATTATCCACTTAATAAATCAACAGTTATAAATAACACTGTCACGTCATTTATTTATTTTATTTATATCTAAGTGCATGATTAATTTTTTATGGATATTTTATAACAATCACATAAATTAATGAATTAGAAATCATTCAAGATGGAATTAAAAAAATTGGATTATGTATAAATTGATTTTATAAAAAATATGGTTATTTAGTTATGTAAAATACATATAATGTTAACAAGATATGTTTATAAATAATAAAAAACCCTCAATAAAATATTAAATTAGACAAAACCATCCATTATTTGACTATAAGATAGACCCATAGTTAAAGTTTCAATTCAGGATATAGTTGGGGTCACTTTTAATTATCAATAAGTCTAAACAAGTTTGATGGATTGAATTAACTAACTTTAATGGAATTTAATGGCCATACATTTTTCATTAAAAGAAAAGTTTTTAGGAAATACAAATAAGGATCATAGGATTGGGGAGTCTAGTCAATAGATTAATAAGATGAAATATGATAGTTGGAAAGACCGCCTACCTAAATACATTATTATAGTTTCTGCCACCAGAGTCTATATTATGAGAATGAAAATATATATCCTTATTTCTATAATGTACACACAATATAAAATTAAAAGTAAAATGGATATGTCTATTTATACTTGATAAAATAGTTTAGGACTAATAATAAAATTTAATTATTTCATCACACAAATTTTGGTAATCAAGATAATTCACATAATTTAATCTTTTATATTGTTTTATAAAAATGAAAATTTCACCAACCACATTATCCATGTGACCAATACTTGATAATGATAATACCATTAATATCAATAACTTCCAAGAATGGTATAGGTGTTTGCAGATTGTTTTACACCCTAAATTAAATCTTTACATGATAGATTCCCCAATTCCCAATACACATGCTAATAAGGTGACTGATGAAGAGATTATTGTATATGAAAAACACCTAGATGATACACTATATGTATAGCATTGGATTCTTCCATATATGTCAGATAAACTCATAAAATCTCATAAGATCATGACATCTTATAGAATTCTCAAACATCTCTGTGACCATTATCAAGAGAGATCTATAAAATAAAACATTGGGATCTAAAATGAAATCTTCATGAGAAACATTAGAGAGGGTATACCAAATTAATATCACGTAGTCAAAATTATTGACTACATTAAGCATCTAGAAATTTTAGGGTTTTCACTTATTGAGGAATTTGATACCGATCTCATTCTTGCCTCAATACCTTTGCGCTTCTCCAAATTTGTTTCAAATTTTTATATGAACAACATAGAGAAGTATCTACCAGATAAAATTACACTACATAGCTATGTTGAAAAGGTAAAAAAGGATAAAATCACTTATATTATTATTTTGAAAAATATAAAGAGATAAGAAAAAATCATTAATATTGACACTACGTATAATGATTCTTTGAAACTCCCTTAAAAGAGAAGGGAGACTAAGAGGAAAGAAAGAGAAAAAGGTGATGTATGTTTCACCTATGTAAAAAATATCCACTGGAAGAAGAATTAAACCATCATAAAGAAGAAAGGTAAAGCTTCAATTTCATTCATTATTGAGTGAAATATAAATATGTTTTACAAATTAGGTATTTGATACAGGTTATGGTGCTCATATTTGTATCCAATTATAGGAACTAAGCAGATTCAAAAGATTTTCTTAAGGTGAGGTGAATATATGGGCTAATTATAGAGCTAAGATCTATAGTAGCTATTTAAGATTACTATCTCATTTTTATGATGGGAATGATATTGGGTTTAAGAGTATTTATTATATGCCTTCTGTTACCAAAAAAAATATTTCAGTATATAGTCTAGATACTGATGGATTTATTTTCAAATTTTGGAATAAATGATAATTATTTTACAAAGATAAAATATATTATTGAAATAATATTCTAAATAATTATATTTATGTGTTGGATTATACAAACCATAAAATGAAAATTGATAAAAAAATCTAGTTCAAATGACTCATATCACACCCAAGTGTGGCATCACTACTTTGGTCAGGTAAATTAAAAGCACTGTACTAAACTATACCAATATGGGTATTTAGATTCTTTTAAAATAAAAACACCTAGAGTATGTAAAAGTTATTTATAAGGAAAAATTAGGAAGTATCTATTAAGTGGAAAATGTAAAAGGGAAATAAATATTCTTGAATTGATTCATTTCATTGTGTGTGGAAATTTTCCAATTGAAGCAAGGGGTGGATAATCATACTTCATAAATTATACTTATGACTTATATAGACATGAATATGTTTACTTAAAAAGGTATAAGTTAGATTCATTTGATAAATTCAATGAATACAAGAATGAATTTGAGATTCAACTTGGTAAGAAAATAAAGAAACACTTCTCAGACTATGGTAGAGAATATCCTAAAAAATAATTCATTGATTATCTATGGGAGTTTGGAATTATATCCCAATTCAATCTTCCATACACACCTTAATTAAATAGTGTTAGTGAATGGAAGAAACAAACCTTTTTTAACATAGTTATATCAGTAATTAATTATTCAACACATCTATTATAATTTATGGGATAATCATTATAGATAAAGACACATATTCTAAATCAATCACCAAATAAAGTGGTAAATAGTATTTCCTACCATCTTTTTTATGGAAGTAAAAACGTGTTGTCAGATATTGGAGTGTGGGGTTGAAAAGTGTTTTTAAAGGCTATCTATAACAACATTATTTCACTCCAATGAATTTAGTGTATCATTATAGGGTATCCTAACGAATCTAAAAAATATTAACCATATAACCCCTCAGATAAGAAGGTTGTGGTTAACAAATATCCAATATTCCTTTCGAGGTATTGTAACGCCCCGACCCCAGTTACCCAGAGTCGGTGCATTATTACATAACATTGGCATGATCACAAGAAAGATCAAATCTCGAAAGACCGATTGGTTTAGTAGCCTTGGAAACACTAGATATATTCATAAGTTTTACATTACATTATAAAATGAAAAACTACTACAATAACATAATGTCTCCATAATCCACACTCATATCCCCACATAATATCCCTGCAGGTCATTCATAATTTACTTCTTCACTTCCTGGGAAAAATAAAACATAGAAAAGGGGTGAGCTCAAATGCCCAGTAAGGATAACAATATAGCGGAAACTTTCATAAATAAGAATAAACATTTAAGGCAATGTATAACTAAAACAAAAGCCTTTTAAATATGAACTTTCAACATGGTATGGCATAAATAAAATGAAATAATTCCATTTACTTATTCACATGGATATTCTACTAATCGAATAATCACATGAAAAAATCAATAACCACTTTCATAATGTTGGAATGCATAATGCCAGACTATCATAACCACATAGCCAAGGCCTCGTGCCAAGACTACAAATAAGATTTTGTCAAGGCCTTGTTCCAAGACACTAGTTTGTCTCATGAGACCTACCGATGCATCGAGGAGCTATAGCGGGCTCCACCCGTCACTTATTAAGTCCAATGCATTCCCATATGAAAAGGTTTAAACATAACATAAACATTCGTATTAAAACTAGCATACGAAATGTCAATAATTTCACCATAAACTATGAATGGTATAAAAATAGCACATCCATAGTCAAACATATCACAAAACCTTCAATACAATATAGAAGTTTTGTATCATAATAAATCAACTTCAAATAATCTTAAAATCCATCAAAGGATGTTGACATAGATGAAATCAAAATTCTTTTTAAAGAAATATCTCCTTTTATTCTGAAATCATTTAAGATCCATATAAAATAAAACATTTTCTTTGAAAATATTCTTATAAGATTGTAAGGAAAACTTTGAAGATTTTATAACGGGGTAAAATAACCGCACCCGCCGTATAAGTTAAAAAAACATTCTTACCTCAATTCTGTCGAAAAGGTTAAAAAGGACCTTGTTTTGAAAACGACGGAAAGATTCCTCTTATAAAAAGTCAAACTAGGGTATAAATGACTTTAACCCATATTCTTGTAAATAATAAAATTTTTTGAAATACATTTTGAAGAAACATGGATGTGGATGATAAAGAGATCCCAGTAGATTATTACATATAAACAACCTCGGATAATGAAGAGATTGTGAAATAACCCTTACCTTGTACTTTTCCTTGGTTGGGGTAGGTTAACCTCCTGTATAATGGTGAAATAGTTGTTATTAAATTATACAAGAATCATATATATTAATATGATATCATATATGATCTTTTAACATTGATTTGTTAATAATATCTTAGAATTATCGTCGTTTCGGGAGTTAACTTACTCATTTTATTTTATATGTTTTGTTACATAAGACATGGTTGTTGTATCTTATTCATATCCAGAATGATATCCAGTCCTTAAACATCATTTTTAAATCATCAAATGATAATTATACTTGAATGGATACGATGGAGAATGAATCTCTTCGCGTTCGTGGAGACGGTAGTCCGTACGTACGCACGAGCGACAATATCATTCTTTTGATATTAAAATAATATATAAATGGATGGTATATCATATATACAGAATCATTAACATGTTATATTTATTATTTACATGAGTTAGACATCATTATTATACCCATCCAAATAATATTATATTGAATAACAATTACACCACGACGTGGAGACGGTAAGCCATACGTACGCACGTATGGTGACATGTTATTCAAAGGGTGGATAGAATACTGAATATGATTGTACCATATTTATAATAACATCACAGTATATGTGAGATACTGGAGTTAGTATTTTAGAATGGTAAGAACAAAGGAAGAAGAAGTGGAAGAAGAAATGAACTTGGAGAAGGGTGGTGAAATCATTACCTCTTCTTCGGGTTCTTCCTTTTGATTTGATCAAAAGGGCTCCTTAGGTTGGCTTTCTGATCAAACTAAGGCCTCTAGGTTGTAGTGAGGGATGTTGGGAGAGTATTTGGACAGAGTTTGGCCGAACCAAAAGGCTTTGAAGGTGTGAAGAAATGAGAAGGAGGAGTGCCCTTTTATAAGAGGGGTGAGGGGCACCTTTGGAAAAGCTAGAAATATTAATTTATAATAAATTCATATTCGGTTTCTAATGGCTCCAAAGTTGATTATTCAAAGGTTAAGGTGGGGATAGGTCGCAAACCACTCAACCAATAGAATTTAGACAGGTTTGGGTACTTATATTAACCTTATCTTTAAGTATTAACTCTAAGTTAATTAGTTTCACTTTTACAATTTCTCTTTGTATTTTTATATAATATGGTTAATAAACTTACTATATACATCCAAGAGACCCCCAAGTGGTACATTAATGATTAACCTATCATGATATAAGTCTCTTGGCCGAACCTTAGATTTTTAGGAATTTAATATCAATTAATAATATAATATTTGTTTTAAGAACTCTTTTATGTCAATTTTTACACTATTCAATAGTTGATTTTTTGTGAAACTTATAACAGATTGATTACTTCTAACAAAGTCAATTAAATCAATCCTAATATATCATATTATCCTAGAAAATTAGTTTAATTCATTAAAAGTTTCATATTATATTTATTTGGGTATTTATAATATCAATTATTTTAATTTTTCACTATTATAGTAATTACTACATCATCATTGTGTCATAAATAAAATAAATTATTTAATGTCTAAAAATTATAAATAAACTATCATTATGTAGGAAATATTTTTAGATTTCTAATGAATATTTATAATCTAAAATCCAACTTATATAACCCTATGTAACAATTGTTTTGCTAAAAGATATATGCTTGTGTCATTTTTGTATTCATTTTGACTTAATTAAAATAAAGTGTCATTATCACTTACAAGTGGATCCATGGGGTCCCAAAATCGACCCAAAGATGCCCATGGTCGACCATGTATCAACCAATAGGGTTAAGACACGTTTTAGGGTAATTTAGTATTATTATAATATTATTTTTTTAACCCTTATTTACCGGATTTACCCTTAACCATAGTAAATAAAATATTTACCGCAGTAATTATTCAAAATGTCTAAAAATAAAAGTTACCCATTTACACAATTTGAACATCCTGATTCCAAATATGGAATCCATTTTCCTAAATTCAAAACACAGAAGTGGCAGAAATTAATTTAAAATTAATTCCCGCTGTCAAAACAAAAAGCGTGTTTTTAAGAGATAATAACTATCAAAAGATTGACACTTGTTTATGTTCGGTTTAATTGTAAAATTATGTCCAATGACCAACATTATATTAAATGGTAAAAATATATTCTAAATATACAATAAAACCACTCAAATTCATAATTTATCACTATTAATTATTTTGATTAAAAAAGTTGTTTTTAATTAAAATTTAGTAATTTTCACTATTCATCAAAATATGAAAGTTATCCGAAAAGTACCAAAATTTCACCTTAGGCTAAATTCGATATTCCGAGTCCAAAAATGAAGTCCATTTTCAAATATAAAATATATATAATTTCAAAAAGTAGGTATTACTATTCACAACGGCTAGTTTAATTAGTTGTGGTGTGTGTTAGAACTCGAGGTTGCGTACAACACACACTATCGCATTATTCGAAGGGAAACGTACCGTAGAAGCTTGGGGTGTTACATTCTCCCCTCCTTCAAATAATTGCGTCCTCGCAATTTCTAGGGTATTACTGCATAAAAAGACTCGGGTGGTTCTTCATCATAAGTTCCTCGGGTTCCCACGTTGCCTCTTCCATCTTATGATTTCTCCACAAAACTTTTACCAGACGCGTCGTCCGGTTTCTCAGTACTTGTTCTCTTGTATCAAGAATCCTGACGGGCTCTTCACAATAGGAAAGATCAGGTTCCAGTTCTAATTCCTCATAGGTGAGTACATGCGTTGGGTCAGGAATGTATTTCCTCAACAGAGATACGTGGAACACATCGTGAACTTTGGAGAGACTTGGCGGCATTGCCAATCGGTAAGCTACATCCCCAATTCGTTCTAGAATTTCGAAAGGTCCGATGTACCTGGGACTCAATTTACCTTTCTTACCAAAACGTATGACTCCCTTCCACGGAGATACCTTCAGGAAAACATGATCACCGACTTGAAATTCCAAATCCTTCCTTCGATTATCGGCATAGCTCTTCTGCCTACTTTGAGCTGCTTTGATGTGATTTTGGATTACTTTCACCTTTTCCACCGTTTCCTCCACCAGTTCTGGGCCTACAAGTTTTCTTTCACCAACGTCATCCCAACAGGTTGGTGTACGACATCTCTTTCCGTATAACGCTTCATATGGTGCCATCTGAATACTCGAATGGAAGCTATTGTTATAGGAAAATTCTACCAGAGGTAAATATTGATCCCACATACCCTGAAAGTCAAGTGAGCAAGATCTCAACATGTCTTCTAAGGTTTGAATAGTCTGTTCTGATTGTCCGTCTGTCTGAGGGTGGTATGCAGTGCTCAAATGAAGTTCAGTATCCAGGGATTTCTGAAGACTTTTCCAGAATCTTGAAGTAAAACGGGGATCACGATCAGAAACAATCGATAGGGGTACTCCATGAAGTCTCACAACTTCATTAATATATAGTATTGCTAGACGTTCCAGGGGTAGATCTTCTCTTATAGCAAGAAAATGTGCTGACTTGGTAAGACGATCAACAATAACCCATATTGCATTGTTCCTTCTAGGAGTCTTTGGTAGCCCCATGACAAAGTCCGTCGTAACATTGTCCCATTTCCACTCCGGTATGGGAAGAGGTTGCATGACTCCTCCAGGCTGTTGCCTTCCAGCTTTCACTTATTGACAAACCATACATCTTGACACAAAATCAGCAATCTCCCTCTTCATGTTGTCCCAACAAAAATGTTCCTTCAAATCTCTATACATTTTGGTGCTCCCAGGGTGTATAGAGAAATTGGAACTATGAGCATCATCCAGCAATTCCCTTTTTAGATCAGGTATATTGGGAACACAAAGTCTCTTCCCGAATTTCAAAATTCCATCTTCATACACAAAGTCTCTCAATCTCCCATCATTCACAGCTTTAATCTTCTTTTGGAATTCTTCATCATCGTTCTGAGAACTCTTAATCCTTTCTAGTAAAGATGGTTTGGCAACCATTTGAAAAAGCATTGATGTTTCACCTTCCCTGGTTATTCCCATGTCCATCTTCACTAGATCCATGAAAATTGGATCCCTTTCAATTCTCATATTGTTCAAAACTCCATGGTCTTTTCTACTCAAAGCATCTGCCACCTTGTTTGCCTTCCCTGGGTGGTAGTGTATCGTACAATCATAATCCTTGAGTAATTCAAGCCATCTCCTTTGCCTCATGTTGAGTTCTTTTTGTGAGAAAATATACTTCAAACTCTTGTGATCAGTATAAATCTCACATTTTTCACCATAGAGGTAGTGCCTCCATATCTTCAAAGCAAAGATCACAGCTGCTAACTCAAGATCATGAGTAGGATAGTTTTGTTCGTGAATTTTCAACTGTCGTGATGCATAGGCAATAACTCTATCATTCTGCATAAGGACACAGCCAAGTCCTTTCTTCGATGCATCACTGTAAATAACGAACCCATCATTCCCCGATGGTAGAGTCAATATAGGAGCATTGACTAATCTTTTCTTCAGTTCTTCAAAACATTCTTCACACTCTTTTGTCCAAACAAATTTAACCCCTTTACGTGTGAGCTTCGTTAATGGGTTAGCCAATCGGGCAAAATTCTGGACGAAACGTCGATAATAACCTGCCAAACCAATAAAACTACGTACCTCAGTTATACTCGTAGGTGCTGGCCATTCTTGGATTGCCTTGGTCTTAGAAGGATCAACAGAGATTCCATCTTTAGAGACAATATGGCCAAGAAAAGAAATCTCCTGAAGCCAGAATTCACACTTGCTAAACTTCCCATATAATTCATGCCTCCTCAGAGTCTTCAAGATAATGCACAAGTGATTTTCATGATCTTCGTAGGTTTTGGAGTATACCAAGATATCATCAATAAATACCACCAAAAATTCATCGAGATACTCCTTGAAAACTCTATTCATTAGATCCATGAATACAGAGGGTGCATTAGTCAATCCAAACGGCATTACAGTAAACTCATAATGCCCGTACCTGGTTCGAAATGCTGTTTTCGGAATGTCTTCCTTCTTCACACACAACTGATGGTATCCAGATCGAAGGTCAATCTTTGAAAAGTATTGAGCTCCATACAGTTGGTCAAATAAATCATCAATACGAGGTAGGGGATACTTGTTCTTTATCGTTATAGCATTGATCTCCCTGTAGTCGATACATAACCTCATAGATCCATCTTTCTTTTTAACAAAAAGAACAGGGGATCCCCATGGAGAAACACTAGGGCGAATAAATCCTTTATTACTCAATTCCTCTAGTTGTTTCTTTAGTTCGACTAACTCTACAGTGGCCATTCTATAAGGGGTCTTTGATATAGGCCTTGATCCAGGAATCAAATCAATAGAAAACTCAACTTCTCGTTCTGGAGGATGTCCAGGTAAATCTTCTGGAAATACATCTACAAATTCTTTCACAACAGGTACATCCTCTATTTGAACATTCCTTTCCTCACCGACAGTTATTTCATTCTCTTCCTCCCCAATAATTGAATTAAGTTGAGCTATTGAGGGTGGATCTAAATAAGAATTAGGTGGTGACGATTCTGCTCTAAAAATAAGGTGTTCCTTATCATTATCATCAAGAATCGTAACCTCTTTCTTCTTACAATAAATCTTTGCATCATAGTCCGAAAGCCAGTCCGTACCGAGTATTATATCAAACTCAATCATAGGTATGACGATGAGATCAGCAGATAAAGAAAATTTATGTGCTCTAATGGGGACTGATTCACAAAACTTTGTTGCAACGATACTTCCCTTAGGAGTTTTAACTGACAACTCCCTTATTAAATCAAATTGGAAATATCTAATTTTCTTAGCAAACTGGGAAGATATGAAACAATGCGATGATCTAGAATCAAATAATGCATTTGCTAAACTTGAGGAAACCATTAAATTACCTGCCACCACGTCTTTCGAAGCTTCTACCTCAGCAGTAGTGATAGCATAAGCCTGGCCTTGATCCCTTGGCCTTTTCTGAGGTAAGTTCTCCTGACGCTTAGGACATGAATTTGCATAATGCCCCATCTCCCTGCAATTATAGCACTGAACGTTGGTAGCTTCCTTCTTCCCCTTGCAATCATGAGCTTGGTGGCCTTTTTCACCACACTTGTAACAGACTCCCATTCCCTTCAAGCAAGTACCAGGATGTTTCTTCCCGCATTTACCACAAGATGGATATTCAACCTTTCCCTTCTTCCCCTTATTTCCATTCCCAGATTGATCAGCAGGTCTCTTCTTCTCTTGCTTTGCTTTAAAGTCATAAGACTTAGAGAATTCCTTTTTGGTCTTGATAGCACATGAGACAATGTCTTCGTACGATGAAAAGGATTGTGAGACTAATGCTCGATGGAGAAATGGTTTTAACCCATCAAAGAAACGATCAATCTTACTTCTTGGGTTGCGAATATAATCTCCAGCATACCTCGCTAACCTTGTAAAGTTAGCCTCATACTTTGTGACATTCTCATCCTCCTTCTGTCTCAGACTCAGAAATTGCCTTTCCATATCTGCTCGATGGTCGCGAGGGAAGTATTTTTCTAAAAACAGATCTTTGAACTCCCTCCATTCCATATTTGATACTTCATCGTCTTCCTTCATGTTCTGAATCAATGACCACCATTGATCAGCATCTCCAGTGAGGCGGTAAACTGCCATGATAACTTTTTCCCTTTCACTGCTCCCCAAAGCCTGAAATATTTTCTCTAGGGAAAATATCCATTGCTCAGCTACTAAGGGATTTGTATTCCCATTGAACGTTGGTGGTTGTTGCCTCATGAATAGATCTAACATTGATCCTCCACGCTGCGGATCAGGGTGCTCCATACGGGTAAGGTTATTATTCATAACCTGAGTAAGTTGTCCCAGTATGGTGATTAGCTGATCAGCACCAGTTGCATCACCATCCCCACTATAATTATCTTGAGCAGGAGGGCAATCCCTACATGGAGTGCGTGCATTGATACGGTTTCCATTTCTTCCACTAGGTGCCATTTCTAAACAATGGCATAAACTAGATTAGTTTATGAATCAAAATACATAATCCCATACTTATAAAACACTTAACATAAATTGAACTATTTATGGATATAATCCATAATCATAAGAATGTTTTCTTTGAGGAAGTATATACTCATAATCCCTTCAAAATGATTTGTAAAGAAAATGAGAGTTATCCTAAGCATATCCCCCGGGAGTGTCGTAACCAAGAGTGCAGCAAGGCCCGTTGTCGTGCACCAGTTCCCATTCGAGTCTAGCTCAAAGCGGTGTTTTCGGGTTTTACCCCTAGGTACATCTGTTCCAGAGCCGCCTCTACCTGCTCGTATCAAGACAGAGATGTATTGCTTGGAAAACTCACAAAATCTCTACAATACCAAAATTCTAGGAAGTTCTTCTATACTAATCCTCAAAGTTTATCTTAGGTCTACGTGCTCTAATCAGAGTTTATCTAAATCTAGCTTCCAAGGTTTGTACTAAACTTCCTCTGATACCAACTGTAACGCCCCGACCCCAGTTACCCAGAGTCGGTGCATTATTACATAACATTGGCATGATCACAAGAAAGATCAAATCTCGAAAGACCGATTGGTTTAGTAGCCTTGGAAACACTAGATATATTTATAAGTTTTACATTACATCATAAAATGAAAAACTACTACAATAACATAATGTCTCCATAATCCACACTCATATCCCCACATAATATCCTTGCAGGTCATTCATAATTTACTTCTTCACTTCCTGGGAAAAATAAAACATAGAAAAGGGGTGAGCTCAAATGCCCAGTAAGGATAACAATATAGCGGAAACTTTCATAAATAAGAATAAACATTTAAGGCAATGTATAACTAAAACAAAAGCCTTTTAAATATGAACTTTCAACATGGTATGGCATAAATAAAATGAAATAATTCCATTTACTTATTCACATGGATATTCTACTAATCGAATAATCACATGCAAAAATCAATAACCACTTTCATAATGTTGGAATGCATAATGCCAGACTATCATAACCACATAGCCAAGGCCTCGTGCCAAGACTACAAATAAGATTTTGTCAAGGCCTTGTGCCAAGACACTAGTTTGTCTCATGAGACCTACCGATGCATCGAGGAGCTATAGCGGGCTCCACCCGTCACTTATTAAGTTCAATGCATTCCCATATGAAAAGGTTTAAACATAACATAAACATTCGTATTAAAACTAGCATACGAAATGTCAATAATTTCACCATAAACTATGAATGGTATAAAAATAGCACATCCATAGTCAAACATATCACAAAACCTTCAATACAATATAGAAGTTTTGTATCATAATAAATCAACTTCAAATAATCTTAAAATCCATCAAAGGATGTTGACATAGATGAAATCAAAATTCTTTTTAAAGAAATATCTCCTTTTATTTTAAAATCATTTAAGATCCATATAAAATAAAACATTTTCTTTGAAAATATTCTTATAAGATTGTAAGGAAAACTTTGAAGATTTTATAACGGGGTGAAATAACCGCACCCGCCGTATAAGTTAAAAAAAACATTCTTACCTCAATTCTGTCGAAAAGGTTAAAAAGGACCTTGTTTTGAAAACGACGGAAAGATTCCTCTTATAAAAAGTCAAAAAAGGGTATAAATGACTTTAACCCATATTCTTGTAAATAATAAAATTTTTTGAAATACATTTTGAAGAAACATGGATGTGGATGATAAAGAGATCCCAGTAGATTATTACATAAAAACAACCTCGGATAATGAAGAGATTGTGAAATAACCCTTACCTTATACTTTTCCTTGGTTGGGGTAGGTTAACCTCCTGTATAATGGTGAAATAGTTGTTATTAAATTATACAAGAATCATATATATTAATATGATATCATATATGATCTTTTAACATTGATTTGTTAATAATATCTTAGAATTATCGTCGTTTCGGGAGTTAACTTACTCATTTTCTTTTATATGTTTTGTTACATAAGACATGGTTGTTGTATCTTATTCATATCCAGAATGATATACAGTCCTTAAACATCATTTTTAAATCATAAAATGATAATTATACTTGAATGGATACGATGGAGAATGAATCTCATCGCGTTCGTGGAGACGGTAGTCCGTACGTACGCACGAGTGACAATATCATTCTTTTGATATTAAAATAATATATAAATGGATGGTATATCATATATACAGAATCATTAACATGTTATATTTACTATTTACAT
Organism: Viscum album; assembly: GCA_963277665.1. Lineage (NCBI taxonomy): Eukaryota > Viridiplantae > Streptophyta > Magnoliopsida > Santalales > Viscaceae > Viscum > Viscum album. The sequence continues at coordinate 478,766,416 of OY728136.1, read as the reverse complement.
GAGTTACACATCATTATTATACCCATCCAAATAATATTATATTGAATAACAATTACACCACGACGTGGAGACGGTAAGCCGTACGTACGCACGTATGGTGACATGTTATTCAAAGGGTGGATAGAATACTGAATATGATTGTACCATATTTATAATAACATCACAGTATATGTGAGATACTGGAGTTATTATTTTAGAATGGTAAGAACAAAGGAAGAATAAGTGGAAGAAGAAATGAACTTGGAGAAGGGTGGTGAAATCATTACCTCTTCTTCGGGTTCTTCCTTTTGATTTGATCAAAAGGGCTCCTTAGGTTGGCTTTCTGATCAAACTAAGGCCTCTAGGTTGTAGTGAGGGATGTTGGGAGAGTATTTGGACAGATTTTGGCCGAACCAAAAGGCTTTGAAGGTGTGGAGAAATGAGAAGGAGGAGTGCCCTTTTATAAGAGGGGTGAGGGGCACCTTTGGAAAAGCTAGAAATATTAATTTATAATAAATTCATATTCGGTTTCTAATGGATCCAAAGTTGATTAATCAAAGTTTAAGGTGGGGATAGGTCGAAAACCACTCAACCAATAGAATTTAGACAGGTTTGGGTACTTATATTAACCTTATCTTTAAGTATTAACTCTAAGTTAATTAGTTTCACTTTTACAATGTCTCTTTGTATTTTTATATAATATGGTTAATAAACTTACTATATACATCCAAGAGACCCCCAAGTGGTAAATTAATGATTAACCTATCATGATATAAGTCTCTTGGCCGAACCTTAGATTTTTAGGAATTTAATATCAATTAATAATATAATATTTGTTTTAAGAACTCTTTTATGTCAATTTTTACACTATTCAATAGTTGATTTTTTGTGAAACTCATAACAGATTGATTACTTCTAACAAAGTCAATTAAATCAATCCTAATATATCATATTATCCTATTAAATTAGTTTAATTCATTAAAAGTTTCATATTATATTTATTTGGGTATTTATAATATCAATTATTTTAATTTTTCACTATTATAGTAATTACTGCATCATCATTGTGTAATAAATAAAATAAATTATTTAATGTCTAAAAATTATAAATAAAATATCATTATGTAGGAAATCGTTTTATCTTTCTAATGAATATTTATAATCTAAAATCCAACTTATATAACCCTATGTAACAATTGTTTTGCTAAAAGATATATGCTTGTGTCATTTTTGTATTCATTTTGACTTAATTAAAATAAAGTGTCATTATCACTTACAAGTGGATCCATGGGGTCCCAAAATCGACCCAAATATGCCCATGGTCGACCATGTATCAACCAATAGGGTTAAGACACGTTTTAGGGTAATTTAGTATTATTATAATATTATTTTTTTAACCCTTATTTACCGGATTTACCCTTAACCATGGTAAATAAAATATTTACCGCAGTAATTATTCAAAATGTCTAAAAATAAAAGTTACCCATTTACACAATTTGAACATCCTGATTCCAAATATGGAATCCATTTTCCTAAATTCAAAACACAAAAGTGGCAGAAATTAATTTAAAATTAATTCCCACTGTCAAAACAAAAAGCGTGTTTTTAAGAGATAATAACTATCAAAAGATTGACACTTGTTTATGTTCGGTTTAATTGTAAAATTATGTCCAATGACCAAAATTATATTAAATGGTAAAAATATATTCTAAATATACTTTAAAACCACTCAAATTCATAATTTATCACTATTAATTATTTTGATTAAAAAAGTTGTTTTTAATTAAAATTTAGTAATTTTCACTATTCATCAAAACATGAAAGTTATCCGAAAAGTACCAAAATTTCACCTTAGGCTAAATTCGATATTCCGAGTCCAAAAATGAAGTCCATTTTCAAATATAAAATATATATAATTTCAAAAAGTAGGTATTACTATTCACAACAGCTAGTTTAATTAGTTGTGGTGTGTGTTAGAACTCGAGGTTGCGTACAACACACGCTATCGCATTATTCGAAGGGAAACGTACCGTAGAAGCTTGGGGTGTTACAGGTATCACTTATCTAAATATGGTAGAGAGAGAGAGAATTTGATGATGTTATGGATCAAGATACAATTTGTTTTCATAATAACTGATTATAAAAAGTGGCATGTAAGAGGACACTCTAGATATATAAGTATAGTGAAAAAGTATAAGAGAGGTTAGAGAACATGAAAGTTATTATTTTCTAGTCACCAATGATATCTACTAATTATTATTTGATAATAATGATCTCTTAATCTACAAAAAATCAGTAAGTGTCACATAATCTGTTAAATGGAAATAATCAATGAACTTTGAATTAGATTCCATGTAACAAAAACATGTATTTATTTTAGTAGATCCTCCAGTGGATGTAATTTTGATTGGATGAAAATGGTTATTCAATAGGAAACTGAAAATGGATGAATATTTTAGTACCTATAAGTCATCAATAGTTATTAAAATTCTTAAACATAGTCATAATATAAAATATGATGAATCCTTTTCTCCAATTTCACTGATTAAATCAATCAGAATTATACTTGTTATAGTATCTTATCATGACTATTAGATTTAAAATATAGTGTTCATAACATATTTCTATAATAATAACCTTAATGAATATGTTTATATTACACGAACAAAAGTTTTTTTGGATCCAATAGATTCCAAAGAGATATGAAAATTATTAAGATCCATTTATGGATTGAATAAAACATCTTATTTATGGATCATTCACTTTGATGAAGTCATAACAGAATTTGGTTTCATAAAAAATAAATTTTAGACTTGTGTCTATAAATGGTTTAGTGTGAGTATAATTTTTATCTAGATAGTGTATGTTGATAATATACAATTTATTATAAATGAGATACCGGTCCCATAGTCTATTAAGACATGGTTAAATAAATTATTCTCCATGAATTATCTAGGTAAAGAAACATATATTTTTGGGATAAAAAATGATATATCCAAGAGGATTCTTGGAACAATTTAGTATAAATATTAAAATTATCTGATCTTGTATTTTTATCACATAAACTTTTCATTACATGGTATAAAATAGAGGATCTTTTAAAGCTCAGTTTCTTTGAAATCAGAAACATAATACATGAAAACATAAAACATTCTTCTAATCCACTTAAACAGATTATTCATGGGTTCATACTATGTTATAATTACTGCATCTCATAACTTGGGGACATACATCAAAGGAAATCGTTGAGCATGTATAAAGACCCATACTTTACATACATTGTTAATACTTCAAAATTGAAGCACACTTATTACAACATATGACAAAACCACAAAGGACCGTATAGGTATAATGTCTTTAGAAACTGGGAAACATAAACAACTGGTTCATAAATCTTCTACAGTGTCTCCCATTTATTTCATCATATCTAGGGTCCCTTTTAGCATATTCTACATAATATCCATCTTCCTGACCTGGGGAAAAGAAAACATAAAAGGGTGAGCTCAAATGCTCAGTAAGGGCAAATAAAGGAAATAAAAATCATATCATATCTTTTTGAAAATCATAACCTGCAAAAGAGATCATAATATCTTAACATGGAACAAATCATTGAAGTGAAAATGAGATCCCCGTTATCATAACATGAATCTTGAAACTTTGTGGCATGCACACATAATCATGGAACATCATTTCCTGTTAGTCATGACTCATTGCCAAGACTATCTTAGTGGATAGAGTCCCTTTCTGAACCGAGTCACCCTTGTTCCAGTCATGTTTCACTGAACCGGTATAACCTACCGTTCCAGCCATTCCTATCTCATGAGATATAAAATCTTTACCCAATGCATTGGAGGGAGATATAGGTCCCACCCATCTTATAATGAATCCTTTCTTATGTGTGCCACATAATCATAAATCATACATCATCGCATAACACATGTAACAAAAATGGAATTCTTGAAACATCATGACATCATAAAACAAATCATATAAGGTAAATGACTTCATAAAAATAATTCCCTCAAAACATAATCCAATCAATGTAATAATAGGGATAAAAACAGAACCCTATATTATCTTAGATGGAAAATAATTTTGATAAAACATTTGAACTCCATTCTTGAGGAAAATATCCTTTCTACTTCAAATAAATGTTTCCTCTCTTAACATGTCAAACAATTTTAATCTAAAAGAAGTTGATTAAAAATAAGCTTGAAAAATTTTAAAGGAAGCTTCTTGGAAATAATGTTTTAAAAATCCATTCATGTCGTATAAGTTAAAAAAACATTCTTCTCGTACTTTTGTCAGAAAAGTCAAAAAGTACCTCGTACGAAAAACGCCAAAAGATTCCTTTCATATCTTTTACTAAAATTTCACCGAAGGGTAAAATTTGATATAAACTATTGTAGAAGGATATAAATATTACATATTGGGGAAACATGGATGTGGATGATAAAATACACCCCAGTAAATACCAAAGTATAAACAATCTCGAATAAAATGAGATTGTGAAATTTCCCTTACCTTAGGTCTGATTTGCTTTGTACGTGTCCGAAGCTCCTGTATAATGGTTTAAATAATGTTATTGACTTATTCCAGAATCATACATATTGATATGATATCATATATGGTCATATTCTTAGCTTCTTGTTAGTAATATTTCATTGTTACTTGTTACTCGGGTCCTTATTGCATTTTGTTCTTATGCGTGTTTTGCCGAATAAATTCTTATTCTTCTTTTAAGGTTATAGATACCTTATATCCAGAATGGTATTAGTTTAAAATATATCATATTTATTCATTCAATTCATTTATATAATTACTATGAAATGATGATCATGTAGAACGGGTCGCATCACATCGTGGAGACGGTATTCCGTACGTACGCACGAGTGATGATATCGTTCCTATGATCGTGGAACTGTATTGGAGTATATATTATTTCAGTATCAATATTACTTTATAATAATCATAAATATTTACTCATTACACCATTATACCCATCCTTGTAAGGTGATGGTGGAAAATAGATTACACCACGGCGTGGAGACGGTATTCCGTACATACGCACGCGCGGTGATTTCATTTTTCCGTAGGATGGATAGAAGGTGAATTAGGGTTGTTTCATATTTATAATAACATATAAGTATGTAATTAATACTGATGTTATTACTTTATCATGAAACAACTAAAGAAGAAGAAGTTTAAGAAGAAAGAAATTGAAAAGATCGGTAATGGATATTACCTCTTCTTTGGAACGCCTCTTTGAATCCTCCACTTAGGGAACTAAGATTGGTCTTTGAAGAAGACCAGGACATCTAGGATTATTCTAGGGAAGTGTAGAGGATAAAATGGCAGGGGTTTTCCGAGCTTGAGTGCTCAAATTGGTGTGAGGAGGAGGGGGAGGAGGTGCCCTTTTATAAGGGAGGAGAGGGGCACCTTAGGAATATCTCAAAATATTATTTTATATTAAAGTCAAAATCGGTTTATAATGGTTCCAAAGGGTCTTATTTCGAAGATAAAGTGGGTATGGGTCGAAATCCTATCAACCAATAGGATTTAGACAAGTTTAGGGTATTATTTTAACCTTATCAATTAGATTTAACTCTAAGTTAAATAATTTAACTTTTACCGTGTCTTTTTGTTTTCTTTCACTATATGGTTAATACACTTACTATAACATGACAAAAGAACCCCAAATTGTTTATTATTAATATATATATTCTTATCTAAGTAATTTGGCCGAACCATAGATTTTTAGGAATAAAATAACAATTAGTAATATAATATTTTATTTAAAAACTATTTTGTGTCAATTTTGACACTATTTGATATATGATTTTTGTGAAAGTCATAACAGAATTATATGTTCGAACCAAGTTGATTAAATCAATAATAATATATCATAGTAACCTATAAAATTAGTGGAATTCATAAAAAGTCTCAAATTATATTTATTTTGGTGTTTATAACATCAATTGTGTCAATATTTCATTAATAAGATAATTACTGCATCATCATTGTGTCATAAATAAATTAAATTATTTAATGTCTAAAAATTACAAATAAAATACGATTATGTAGGAAATCTTTTTATATTTATAATAAATATTTATAGTTGAATTTATCTTATGTATAACCCCATATTAAAAATGATTTACTTATTAAACTTTGATTTTAACTATTTTAACCCTTCTTTAAATAAATTAATAATAAATGTCCTAATCTAACCCAAGTGGGCCTAAATGGTCATATTTTATTCCTAAGTTTGTTTCTGGTCGAATTAAACTTATCCAATAGAATTAGGACATGTGTTAGGGTAATAGTAATATCATTTTTACCCTTAGTTACCCTATTTACTATTAACCGCGGTAAAAAAAAGTAAAAAGTTAATATTCACCAAAAAATTATTTTTATCTCATTGAACCACATTTTACTAACTGATATCAACCGTGTCTGTCAGATTTTCGAAATTCCATTCACAGAAGCGGTAAAATTAAGTTTTATGCAAAAATTCAGTTTTTAACCTACCACTTAGTGGTTTCACTATTCATCAAAAATTGAAAGTTTTCAGAAAAATACCAAAATTTCACCCTAGGCTAATTTCGGTATTCCGAATCCAAAAATGAATTTCATTTTGAAAAATAAAATTTATAAAATTTCAAAAAGTGGTTATTACTATTCATAACGGCTAGTTTTAATAATATTTTAATAGCATATCGTTGTTTAGTGAAACTCGGTATTGCGTACGACGCAAGCTATCGAGGAAGGTCGTGATTGCGTGTAAAGTAAGCCAAGAAAGTGTGTAGTGAACGATTCCTTTGATGATATATAAAAACAAAATATTACTCATAAAAATATCGGGTGTTACATTCTACCCCCCTTAAAAAGAATTTCGCCCTCGAAATTCGTCACTTTGTAACAAACAGATGAGGATACTTCTCCCTCATCATATCCTCAAGCTCCCATGTAGCTTCTTCAAGTTGGTGGTTCCTCCATAAAACTTTCACCAATCGAGTGGTCTTGTTTCTTAGGACTTTTTCGCTACGATCCAGAATCTCTATCGGTTGTTCTTCATAAGAATGATCTTGCTCCAGCGGTACAACTTCTGAGCTGAGTACATGTGAAGGATCAGGTATGTACTTTCTCAGGAGAGATACATGGACCACATCGTGAACTTGAGAGAGATTCGGTGGAAGCGCCAATTGGTAAGCTACCTTCCCAACACGATCCAGTATTTCGAAAGGACCGATATATCTAGGGCTCAACTTCCCCTTCTTTTCAAATCTCATAACCCTCTTCCAGGGAGATATTCGTAAGAACACTTTATCACCCACTTCAAACTCTAGGTATTTTCTTCGGTTGTCGGCATAACTTTTCTGTCGACTCTGAGCTACTCTTATGTGTTGTTGAATAGATCTGACCTTTTCTGCCATTTCATCAACGACATTAGGTCCTAATAGCTTTCTTTCCCCAAATTCATCCCAGCTAGTTGGAGTCCTGCATTTCTTTCCATAGAGAGCTTTATAAGGAGCCATCAGAATACTGGAGTGAAAGCTATTATTATAAGAAAATTCCACCAAAGGTAGGTGTTGATCCCAACCTCCTTTGAAATCCATAGAGCAAGCTCTCAACATATCTTCTAGGGTTTGAATTGTTCTTTCAGACTAACCGTCTGTCTGGGGATGATAAGCAGTGCTGAAACTCAACTCTGTATCCAGAGTATGCTAAAGACTTCACCAGAACTTCGAGGTAAATCTCGTATCCCGATCAGATATAATAGAAAGTGGTACTCCATGCAATCTTACCACTTCCTTTACATATATCCTGGCAAGCTGATCTAGAGAGAAATCCTCTCTAATAGCAATGAAGTGTGCAGACTTTTTAAGAAGATCAACTATGACCCAAATAGCATTATTGCCTTTGGATGTTTTAGGACGTCCTGTGACAAAGTCCATAGTGATGTTTTCCCATTTCCATTCGGGTATGGGTAATGGTTGTAACATCCCCTTATACTTCTATCTCTCAGCTTTAACTTGTTGACAAACCAAGCATTGATAGACATATTCAGCAACATCTCTTTTCATGCCATCCCACCAGAAGTACTCTTTCAGGTCCCTATACATCTTCGTGCTTCCAGGATGAATAGAGAATGATGAACTATGAGCCTCATCCAGCAGCTCCTTCTTTAATTCAGGGATGGGAGGAACACAAACCTGATTCCTGAACTTTATTATCCCATCACAATCAAGGTTGAATTCCGGAACATTTCTCACCTTCTTTTGTAACTCGACATCTTCTTTCTGTGCCTCTTTAATCTTCACATGTATAGATGGTTGAACATTCATTTGAGAAAGATAAGATTTTTCCCCTTCCATTATAATTCCAAGATCCATCCTTTGAAAATCCATAAATATTGGATCTTTTGTGATCATCATCATGGATAAACTAGCATGGTCTTGTCGACTTAATGCATCTGCCACCTTGTTTGCTTTCCCAGGGTGGTAATGGATTGAGCAGTCGTAATCCTTAATCAGCTCCAACCATCTTCTTTGACGCATATTCAACTCCTTTTGTGTGAAAATATACTTTAAACTTTTATGATCAGTATAAATATCACACCTTTAACCATAAAGGTAATGCCTCCAAATCTTTAATGCAAAGATTACCGCAGCCAACTCCAAATCATGTGTTTGGTAATTTTGCTCATGGATTTTCAACTGTCGTGAGGCATAAGCTATCACCATATCATTTTGCATAAGAACACACCCCAATCCCTTCTTGGATGCATCACTGTAGATCACAGACCATTCTCCACTACAAGGCAGTGTGAGCACAGGTGCACTGGATAACCTTCTTTTCAACTCCTTGAAATTCTCTTCACATTCCTCTGTCCAGACAAACTTAACTCCTTTCCGAGTCAACTTGGTGAGTGGATTAGATAATCGTGAAAAATCTTTTAAAAAACGTCGATAATATCCATCCAAACCAAGAAAACTTCGGATCTCAGTTACTGTTGTTGGTCTTGACCATCTTTCGATAACCTCTGTTTTTTCTGGATCCACAGATATCCCCTCTTTTGAGATTATGTGACCCAAAAATGCAACTTTTTGAAGCCAAAATTCAGACTTGGTAAATTTGGCATAAAGCTTCTCCTTTCTCAGGGTCTTCAATATAATTCTCAAGTGATCTTCATGCTCTTCCTTGCTCTTTGAATAGACAAGAATATCATCTATAAAGACTACCACAAATTGATCAAGATAGTATCTAAAGACTCTATTCATTAGATCCATGAAGATAGCAGGGGCATTAGTAAGACCAAATGGCATCACTATAAATTCATAGTGTCCATACCTTGTACGGAAAGCCGTCTTTGTTATATCCTCCCTTTTGACCCTTAATTGATGATACCCTGAACGAAGATCAATCTTGGAAAAGTATTGAGCTCCGCGTAGTTGGCCAAATAAGTCATCAATGCGTGGGAGAGGATATTTGTTCTTCATAGTGATCTTGTTAAGTTCTCGATAATCAATGCAGAGTCTCATTGATCCATCTTTATTCTTAACAAATAGAACAGGTGCTCCCCAAGGTGACGCACTAGGGAGTATGAATACCTTATCAAGATTCTCTTGGAGTTGCTTCTTCAATTCTTGCAACTCAATTGGGGCCATTCTATAAGGTGTCTTTGAAATTGGAAAAGCGCCCGGTATGAGTTCTATTGAAAACTCAACTTCACGATTTGGTGGAAGACCCAGTAATTCCTCCGGAAAGACATCATCAAACTCCCGTACAATGGGCATATTCTTAATAGTGAGTTTCTCACCAACCATTTGAGATAAATAAACTTCATTTAGTGGAATCAATACCCATAAGATGAAAGAAATTTCCACTGGAAGGTTATGTTCATCCTTGCATTGATAAACGATCGTAGATTGATCTGTAATATGAAATGTGACTTCCCTTCTTTGGCAATTGATATGAGATCTATGTAGAGAAAGCCAATCCATGCCAAGAATCACATCAAATTCCACTAAAGGAAGGATCACAAGATTTGCAGGAAGCACTTTCCCACAAACTTCGATCGGAGAAGAATTATAAACTTTTGATGCGACTGTTGTGCCATTAGGTGTTGTCACAGCTAACTCAACATCTAATTGTTGAGGTAATATGGTGATACCCTTAGAAAATTTTTCAGAAATAAAAGAGTGGGTGGATCCAGAACCAAATAAAACATTTGCTACTTTAGAGTGGATGGTAAGTGTACCTTTCACCACTTCGTTATCGTACTCCACATCGCTGATAGAAATTGCATGTGACTTTCCTTTGTCTTTAGCCTTAAGATTTTGTTGACGTCGACCATCATCATCAACCCTTGGATTTGGGCATTGATTGGCATAATGCCCCATCTCCTGCACTTGAAACATTGAAGTGTAGTAGGTTCATTCTCTGTATCCCTTCCTTTGTTTGCGTCATTAGACATATTCTTCCTATTATTGCGGCATTCAAATGCCCGATGACCTTCCTTTCCTCATTTAAAACACTTACTTGTCCCTTTAAGACAACTCCCTCCATGTTTCTTTCCACACTTTGAGCATAAGGGAAAGATCATCTTCTTTTCAGTGTGCTCTTTAGATTTTCCTTTGAATTCCATCTTCCTCTTCTTATCAAACCCATGTGACTGATGGGTTACTCCAATCTCCATCTCGACTTTGAGAGCACATCGAACGATTTCCTCGTAGCTATCGAAGTCCCTTATGGCTAACGCCCTTCGAAGACTTGGTTTTAAGCCACTATATAATCGATCGATCTTACTCTCAGGTTGGATAATAATACTAGAAGAGTACCTTGCAAGTCTTGTAAAATTTGCTTCATAGGTACCAATAGATTCATCATCCCTTTGCTTCAGTTCAAGAAACTCTTTCTCCATCTTTGTTTGGAGAATACGAGGGAAGTACTTATTGAAAAATAAGTTCTTGAACTCGTCCAATTCCATAGACTCAATTTCATCCCTTTGCCTCGTATTCTTAATAAGATTCCACCATTGATCAGCATCTCCTTCCAAACGATACACTGCTAGGATGACTTTATCATGTTCAGAACATTGAATAACTGAAAATATCTTTTCAGTAGTACTAATCCATTGTTCAGCAACTATTGGATAAGTAGACCCGCTGAAAGAAGGTGGACGCTGCCTCATGAAGGATTCAACAGAATGTTGCTCCTTCCTTTTCTCGTTTGGAAGTCCTGCATGATTCATAGCTTGAGAAAGTTGTGTGAGCATGGCTACAAGATTTTGCATTCCAGCTCCCATATCGTTTGGTTGCTCAGGGGGACAATCATTTCATTTCCAATCGCATTCCGCATTAACACGGTTCCTTCGGGTTCCAGCCATTGACTAAAACCAAGAAGAATAGTGTGAGAAACACTAATTATAATAGGAAAACCACATCCTAGGGTATTCATGTCCATTTCTAAAACACTAAGATTGTGTTCTATGCTTAGACTTATCCTTAGGGTTCTTACTAAGGCTTTCACATCCTAGTTTCCAAAGGTTGACTATACCTTTCCTCTGATACCAACTATAACGACCCATACTTTACATACATTGTTAATACTTCAAAATTGAAGCACACTTATTACAGCATATGACAAAACCACAAAGGACCGTATAGGTATAGTGTCTTTAGAAACTGGAAAACATAAACAACTAGGTCATAAATCTTCTACAGTGTCTCCCATTTATTTCATCATATCTAGGGTACCTTTTAGCATATTCTACTTAATATCCATCTTCTTGACCTGGGGAAAAGAAAACATAAAAGGGTGAGCTCAAATGCTCAGCAAGGGAAAATAAAGGAAATAAAAATCATATCATATCTTTTTGAAAATCATAACCTGCAAAAGAGATCATAATATCTTAACATGGAACAAATAATAGAAGTGAAAATGAGATCCCCATAATCATAACATGAAACATGAAACTTTGTGGCATGCACACATAATCATGGAACATCATTTCTTGTTAGTCATGACTCATTGCCAAGACTTTCTTAGTGGACAGAGTCCCTTTCTGAACCGAGTCACCCTCGTTCCAGTCCTGTTTCACTGAACCGGTATAACCTACCGTTCCAGCCATGTCTATCTCATGAGATATAAAATATTTACCCAATGCATTGGAGGTAGATATAGGTCCCACCCATCTTATAATGAATCCTTTATTATGTGTGCCACATAATCATAAATCATACATCATCGTATAACACATGTAACAAAAATGGAATTCTTCAAACATCATGACATCATAAAACAAATCATATAAGGTAAATGACTTCATAAAAATAATTCCCTCAAAACATAATAAAATCAATGTAATAATAGGGATACAAATAGAACCCTATATTATCTTAGATGGAAAATAATTTTGATAAAACATTTGAACTCCATTCTTGAGGAAAATATCCTTTCTACTTCAAATAAATTTTTCCTCTCTTAACATGTCATACAATTTTAATCTAAAAAAAGTTGATTAAAAATAATCTTGAAAACTTTTAAAGGAAGATTCTTGGAAATAATGTTTTAAAAATCCATTCATTCCGTATAAGTTAAAAAAAACATTCTTCTCGTACTTTTGTCGGAAAAGTCAAAAAGTACCTCGTACGAAAAACGCCAAAAGATTCCTTCCATATCTTTTACTAAAATCTCACTGAAGGGTAAAATTTGATATAAAATATTGTATAAGGATATAAATATTACATATTGGGGAAACATGGATGTGGATGATAAAATACACCCCAGTAAATACCAAAGTATAAACAATCTCGGATAAAATGAGATTGTGACATTTCCCTTACCTTAGGTCCGATTTGCTTTGTATGTGTCCGAAGCTCCTGTATAATGGTTTAAATAATGTTATTGACTAATTCCAGAATCATACATATTGATATGATATCATATATGGTAATATTCTTAGCTTCTTGTTAGTAATATTTCATTGTTACTTGTTACTCGGGTCATTATTGCCTTTTGTTCTTATGCGTGTTTTGCCGAATAAATTCTTATTCTTATTTTAAGGTTATAGGTACCTTATATCCAGAATGTTATTAGTGTAAAATATATCATATTTATTCATTCAATTCATTTATATAATTACTATGTAATGATGATCATGCAGAACGAGTCGCATCACATCGTGGAGATGGTATTCCGTACGTACGCACAAGTGATGATATCGTTACTATGATCGTGGAACTATATTGGAGTATATATTATTTCAGTATCAATTTTACTTTATAATAATCATAAATATTTACTCATTACACCATTATACCCATCCTTGTAAGGTGATGGTGGAAAATAGATTACACCACGGCGTGGAGACGGTATTCCGTACGTACGCACGCGCGGTGATTTCATTTTCCCGTAGGATGGATAGAAGGTGAATTAGGGTTGTTTCATATTTATAATAACATATAAGTATGTAAGTAATACTGATGTTATTACTTTATCATGAAACAACTAAAGAAGAAGAAGTTGAAGAAGAAAGAAATTGAAAAGATCGGTAATGGATATTACCTCTTCTTTGGAACGCCTCTTTGAATCCTCCACTTAGGGAACTATGATTGGTCTTTGAAGAAAACCAGGACCTCTAGGATTATTCTAGGGAAGTGGATAGGAGAAAATGGCAGGGGTTGGCCGATCTTGAGTGCTCAAATTGGTGTGAGGAGGAGGGGGAGGAGGTGCCCTTTTATAAGGGAGGAGAGGGGCACCTTAGGAATATCTCAAAATATTATTTTATATTAAAGTCAAAATCGGTTTATAATGGTTGCAAAGGGTCTTATTTAGAAGCTAAAGTGGGGATGGGTCGAAATCCTATCAACCAATAGGATTTAGACAAGTTTAGGGTATTATTTTAACCTTATCAATTAGATTTAACTCTAAGTTAAATAATTTAACTTTTACCGTGTCTTTTTGTTTTCTTTCACAATATGGTTAATACACTTACTATAACATGCCAAACGAACCCCAAATTGTTTATTATTAATATATATATCCTTATCTAAGTCATTTGGCCGAACCTTAGATTTTTAGGAATAAAATAACAATTATTAATATAATATTTGATTTAAAAACTATTTTGTGTCAATTTTGACACTATTTGAAATATGATTTTTGTGAAAGTCATAACAGAATTATATGTTAGAACCAAGTTGATTAAATAAATACTAATATATCATAGTAACCTAGAAAATTAGTGGAATTTATAAAAAGTCTCAAATTACATTTATTTTGGTGTTTATAACATCAATTATGTCAATATTTCATTAATAAGATAATTACTGCATCATCATTGTGTCATAAATAAATTAAATTATTTAATGTCTAAAAATTACAAATAAAATACCATTATTTAGGAAATCTTTTTATATTTCTAATGAATATTTATAGTCGAATTCATCTTATGTATAACCCCATATTAAAAATTATTTACTTATTAAACTTTGATTTTAACTATTTTAACCCTTCTTTAAATAAATTAATAATAAATGTCCTAATCTAACCCAAGTGGGCCTAAATGGTCATATTTTATTCCTAAGTTTGTTGTTGGTCGAATTAAACTTATCCAATAGAATTAGGACATGTGTTAGGGTAATAGTAATATCATTTTTACCCTTAGTTACCCTATTTACTATTAACCGCGGTAAAAAAATGTAAAAAGTTACTATTCACCAAAAAATTATTTTAATCTCATTGAACCACATTTTACTTACTGAAATCAACCGTGTCGGTCGAATTTTTAAAATTCCATTCACAAAAGTGGTAAAATTAAATTTTATGCAAAAATTCAGTTTTTAACCTACCACTTAGTGGTTTCACTATTCATCAAAAATTGAAAGTTTTCAGAAAAATACCAAAATTTCACCCTAGGCTAATTTCGGTATTCTGAATCCAAAAATGAAGTCCATTTTGAAAAATAAAATTTATAAAATTTCAAAAAGTTGTTATTACTATTCATAACGGCTAGTTTTAATAATATTTTAATAGCATATCGTTGTTTAGTGAAACTCGGTGTTGCGTACGACGCAAGATATCGAGGAAGGTCGTGATTGCGTGTAAAGTAAGCCAAGCAAGTGTGTAGTGAAAGATTCCTTTGATGATATATAAAAATAAAATATTACCCATAAAAATCTCGGGTGTTACAGCATGAGTCCTAGCAAGGGAATAAGAAAGGTAAACAATATACATGTGATCAAGAGGAATATCAATAAGAACATAAGGAATATCAGTTTCGAATGAGAAAGAGAAATTAAGGAATATAATAATAAAAATAACATGAATCATAATATGGAAATATTGATACAAAATTTAAATTATACCTTGATAATAATATCATCAAGGTTTGTCACCAAGGTGTCATAATTGAAAATCGTCAAATTTATTCACCAAGGTATCGTAAAACATGTCATCTCTAGATATTAAATTCTATACCCAATGCATTGAAGTGATATCAAGGTTGAAAATTCATATGTATTAATTAATGTGAACCACATATATTGTAATCAATAATTTCATTAATATCCTATGGAAAATAAAGAACATTTTTCATATCAAAATATTAATGTACAAATGTTCTGAAAGACAAGATCATTACATCATTTTTGTCCCATAAAATGGGAACGTGGGTTCATTATGTGTAAATACCCAAATAAAATAAATATTTTTTACATCCAGGTGAATAACCATAGAAAATAAAAATGTTTTGGTATTCACACAAAGAAAATAAAAAGATAATTTCTTATAGAGAATAGATAAATTTTGAGAAGTAAATTCGTGAGCATGACATGTATAAAAGGTGGTTTTAAAAAATGGTAAAATGAGATAAGAAAAGTATATCCCATTGATAAAAATAATTTTTCATTAAGGGTATGATCAAAATGGTAATAAAATAGAGTAACTATAACATTTAAAAGAGTTATAAAAATAAAGGTTCATGAATTGAAGAGAAAAGATAGAAAATTCCTTTACCTTGAAGAGTTACTCATAAATAACAAGGATTGGGACCTTGGAGGATTAAGGGAACCTATAGGGGAATCCTTAGGAGAAAAAATCACCAGAAATTTCTAGAGGATGGATTGAGAGTGAAGGGGTGAAGTGAAATGGGTGGGTATTTTATCGCAAAAGTGGAGGATTTGTTTAATAATTTCCAAATATAGGCCTTGGAAATCTAGGTTTTGGAAAAAGAAAAACAATTGGATTACCCATTATTTTCCCATGGTTCTAGAAATTTGGGTTATATTTTAAGATATTTTAAACCACAAGAATATAGCATCATTTTTATTACTTCTTTTAGAATGGAAAATGAATGTTTCCACAAATTAATGTTTTAAAGTCAATGTTTCCATTTTAGACTATGTCGAGTCACTTATAGGTTTTGGAAGTTGATGGTGATAAGATAACATATTTTAGGTTATATATTGTGGTTAATTAATTGTTACATCATTATGACATAATTATGAATTCATTAAAGATACAGAAAAACCAATACTATATTTTTACTATGCATGGAAAAATATGTATTTTATAAAATTTTAAAAATTCACTCTAATATAATTTTTATGTGATGATTAAAAATATGATATTTATTTTCTGAGAATTATTCTCTAAATATGATAATTTTAACCTTTTAATATAAAAATCCGTATTTATTAAAAAATAGCATGTTGTCAAGAAGAGTTAAATTTGGGACACTTAAAATTTTCCCAGGACAAAATAAAATTATTTTATCATTTATATTTAAATAAGAGTGTTTTTAACTTAATATTTCAAAAAAATAAATATTATTCATAATACATTATTTTATTATACAAATTTATATCTTTTTTGAAAATTACAATTTGTCTCTGAAAACTCATTTTATCTAATCATATCAAATAAACAGATATTTTATTAAGAAAAAATATTCTTAAAATGGAATTGATGGAATACAATTTTTATTTATTCAAAGGAATTAAAATTTTAGTAAATAAGACATGGAAATGTAACCCCTTATAACAACCGCATGTTGCCTAAGGGTAAGGTGTGTGATGGTGATAGATTCATGGGGTGTCTTAGATAACATTTACCTAGTGGTAATTTCTACTAACTTGATATTCTGCCATAGGTAATTTCATATTAGCTTCACTTATTAAAGCTTGGCTTGGGTTTAGTGAAGGGATAAACCCAATGATGCTATATGCCTCCCATGTTTAGACAAATGGGATTCATATGGATTGACTCTAATGGTTGAGGAAATCACTTCTCCTTTCTACATTAACTATCCTTTTTCATTACTACTTATAAATAGTAATTATTACATTAGTGTTATTACTGAAGGGTATAGTTCCCAATGGTCAAATCACCTAATGTTTGTATTGACTAATGGTCATATTTGACCAATGGTTCAATAATGGTCAAATACCAGTGGTCACAATTTCCTTTATACTTTATAAATACAACATCATTATTTCATTAAATATTGACTAAAATTCCTCCCAAGGTTATATATTTTAATTTTACAATATTTTAATTGGTTTACTAATAAATTTTTTATTTCAATAGTGTTGGTTGTAGGGGATATTATTCTAACAGATTGGAGCGATACATATTTTCCCATTTGGGATTTTCCATTTTATATTTTTTATACTATTGTAATGTTTATAATTTTAATTGGTTTTATATCTAGCTAATTTATTGATTTTTATTAAAGAGATATGGTTTTATTGTGTATAATATAATATAACACACATTTTCTTAGGAAAAAAATATGATTTAAAAATATGGGGTCATTACATTCTCCCTACTTAAGAAATATCATCCTTAAAATTAGAACTTGTTCTCTCATTTGAGAAAAGTTAAGGATACTTTTCCTTCATGGTTTCCTATTTTTATCATGCTGACTATTCAAACTTATGGTTCCTCTATAACAATTTTACATGGTGGGTAGTCTTGTGGCATAGAAAATTGTCTCTACATTCCACTATCTCCACTGACTGCTTCTTATAAGAGAGGTCATGTTTAAGTTATACAACCTCCAGATTTAGTACATTTGATGGATCAAGTATGTACTTCCTCAAGAGAGATATGTGAAATAAATTAAGAACTTGAGCTAGGTTTAGTGAGGTTATAACAGACATGCCACTTCTCCTATGTGATCAAAGATTTCATAGCGGCCAATATACTTGGGGTTAAGCTTCCATTTCTTCCCAAACTACATGACTCTATTTCATGGTTATATATGATGGAGAACATTATCACCCATATAAAACTCCACACCCCTTTAACGATTTTTAGCATAGCTCCTCTACTGTCTATGTGTAGCCTTTATGTGTTGTTGGATGACATGATCCTTTTCTATCATCCCTTGAACAATATCAGACCCAAGAATATTTCACTCACCAACTTTCTCTCAACAAGTAGAAAATCTACATCACTTCCCATATAGATCTTCATAGGGTTACATTTGAATACTTTAGTTGAAGTTATAGTTGTATGAGAACTAAACTAATAAAAGGTGTTTATCCCATCCACCTTTAAAGTTCATTGAGCATCTTCTCAATATGTCCATGAGTGAATGAATAATTATTTTATATTAAATATCGGTTTGGGGTTGATTGGAATTATTGAAATTCAATTTAGTATTCAGATCATGTTGAAGGCTTCTCCAAATTTTGACGCGAACCTTGGATCATGATCAGAATTGATAGAAAGTGGCATCCCATACAGCCTTTCCACTTCCTTTATGTATATCATGGACAGTTGGTGAGGGGATAAATTTTATTGAATAGCGATAAAATGGATAGTCTTTGTGAGTCAATATTTTATAACCCATATCACATTGTTTCCTTTAGATGTTCTTGGGAGATCAATGATAAAGTCCATGGTGATATTGTACCACTTTTATGTTGGTATGACCAGTGGTTGCAATACCCCTTTAGAATTTTTTTGCTTCACCTTAACTTTCTAACATACCAAGCACCTTGAAATGTAGTAAAAAATATCAATTTTTATATTATCCCATCAATAATGATCACAAATATCCCTATACATTTTAGTGCTTCCTAGATGTATAGATAATGTAGAGTTATGAGCTTCATCCATAAAATACTTCTTTATATCTACTTAAAATAGAACATATAACCTTGTATGAAATTTCAGTATACCTTAATGATCAATGTTGAACTCTGAAAACTTCATATTCTTCAGATCCTTCATCTTCCATTATAAAAAAAGGATATTCTATTTGAGATTTCTTGATCTTATCTAGTATTAATGGTTGAGAAATAATTTGGGATATGATTTATTTTGTCCCTTACCACATGATTCCCATGTCTAACCTTACTATGTCCTTGATCAATGTATCTCCTTGAATCCACATCATTTCTAGAAGAACATGGTCTTTCATACTTAATGCATCAACAAATTTTTTTTCTCTTTGAGGTTGATAATTAATTGAACAATTATAGTCTTTATGAAGTTCCAACCACATCCTTTGTATCATGTTTGATTCCTCTTTCTTGAATATATACTTCAAAAATTGGTAGTTTTTATATATATGACATTTCTCCCCATAAAGATACTTCCACCCAAATTTTAGAGAAAAAATAATGGTATCTTGATCTAGGTTAGGTATAGGATAATTCTTCTCATAAGGCTTTAACTATTGATATGAATAAGCAATCACCTTGTCATTTTTAATTAGAACACACCCAATACCTTTTAAAGATGAATCACTATAAATTATAAAATATTCGATGATATAGGGTAGAGTTAACACAGGTATAGTAACCAATATCTTCTTTAGTTCTATGAAACTTTCTCCACACACATTTTTCCAAATTAACTCAACCCCTTTTTGAGTTAACATGGTTAGTGGATTAGAAAACCTTGAAATGTTTTTAAAAAACCTCCTATATTATCCTAATAAACCAAGGAAACTATTAATCTCAGTTACTATTATAGGATGTTTCCACTCCTCTATAGTCTTTGTCTTGGAAGGGTCAATAGAGATTACTTCATTGGTTACAATGTGTCCCAATAATGTAACTTTTTATAACTAGAATTAAAATTTGTTTAATTTTCCAAATAGCCTCTCCTTCCTCAGAGTTTTCAATATAACCCTTATATGATCCTCATTCTCCTCATGAATTTTGGAATATATCCGTATATCATTAATAAAAACTACCAATAATTTATCATGGTAGTCCTTATAAACTCTATTCATTAAGTATAAAAATATAGAAGGATCATTAGTCATGCCAAAGGGCATAATAAAAAACTCATAATTACCATATATTGATTAGAAGGTAGTCTATAGAATATCTTCTTTATTCACCCTCGATTAATGATAACCAGACCAAAGATAAATCTTTGAGAATAATTATGCCCCATGAATTTGATCAAATAAATCATTAATCCTTGAAAGAGGGTACTTTTTCTTCACTTTGAACCTGTTAACTTCTTAATAATCAATGCATAGACGAATTGATCCATCCTTATTCTTCACAATGAGAACAGGTTCTCCACAAGGAGACACACTTGGTTAGATAAATCCCTTGATTGAAAAATAAATTTTTTATTATAAAAAATCTTTTATGGAAAAAGTGAGAATCCCCAAGTTCACCCAAGAAATGCATCAAAAGAGAAAACATAGCTATTGAAATGGAATTTGACGTTATCATCATTCTTATCCTTAAAAATTTTCTAGGAAATGGATGTTACTGATGTTTCTTGGGTAGCATCAAGAATCTCTTCAAAGTGAGATTCCATCTGGTCCCACACTTTCATGTACTCCTCCTGAGTGATCTTATTATTATTGAGGCATCTTACTAAAATCAGATTCTGCTTGTCTATCCACTCACCCTGTTCATTATTAGTGTCCACTCTATTAGGCCTTCCCATAATCTTATCAGCATCCTCTTCCGAGGCATTTATCACAAGAGTATTCAAACATATCCCTTATGGAATGAAATTGCATCTCCAAAGGACACACCACCTGATAGCCCCTAAGAAGGCCTATCCCACAACCCCCCTCCTCCACACTAGTCAAAATTCCAACAGAAATGGAAACATTTTATTTCTCATTTTCTTTCACCTTTTTAGAAGATCGAGTCACCATAGGTAAAGGTAGATGGGATTAATCCATTTGGCCTTTCTTACTACCTTGCTACCCCTTCCTCATCCGCTGGTTGTAGATTTCATGAATGTGAACTTCTGAATCATTGTCTTTGGAAAATTGATCCGATGAATCATCATCAGAACCTTCCCTAGGAAAATCAACATCCAGATCAGATCCTTCAACCTCCAACCCCGCAAAACGGTTACTCAGCTTAATGGATGGAGACCCACTCCTCGGGCATGATCTATTCATATCCTCAGTCCCCTGAGGATGCTCCTTTCTAAAAGAACCCATCCAAGTCAGCACAGCTTCGACATACGAAGCAGACTTAGAGGCTTTAGGATCTCCAGCCTCCCCAATTCTTTCACCCACTGCTGGCCTAAGACCACTATCATTCGCCATAGTTGAAGACTCCAAATGTAAAGGATCTACAACACAAACACTAGCCATGCACTCTTCCACACTGGCCTGAGGCTCTTCCAGATCCTTCCTCAGTCGACTGAAAATACCACTAACCAAAGTATTTCTATCTAGTTGATCCTTTTTAATGACCCCTACCACCTTATCCACTTCCACAGGTGTCTGAACAGGGATGCCTCCATTGATCTCAGGATCCCCACCTGAAACATCCAGAGCACCCTGCATCTCCGGCATTCAATAACCATCCCTATAAACCTCCGGTGAATGACTTATTCTCATACAAACTGAGATGAAATCCACCCAGGATTTATATACAACCGGTTGCTTATAACTTAATTCTTCTCCTACTTTTATCCAGAAAAAATCAGGAGGGATTCTTGAAGAATCAATCTCCACACAAGCACGAGGATTAATTGGGTGACACAGTACATTAGTTCGACTGTCCGCACACAAAAACCTACCAAGTAGGTTCCAATAATCTGAAATATAGAAGGATTCTGAAATGGAAGAGGAAGGTTAGGAAAGTTCACCCAAATAGGCACTGAGGGGGAATCACACTTCATGTGGAACTCGTAAGTCCATCTGAAAAGGAAAAAGCAGGACCCATTATAGCTGCGAGGAGCGAAGGCCCATGCTTTTATCAGATCCTCTTCCGATGTAAAATGAATCATAATACTCTTCTTATCAAGTAAAACCATGGTTGTTCATTCCTGAAAATCCCATGAGGCAAACATGAATCGATCGAAAGAATCCACTGAAGGTCATTGCTGTGAAAAACGAGCTATCAGAGTCCGATTGAGGAGCACTGAAGCATTATTGAACTCCGTGATTGAAAGCTGTAAGTTTGGGAACTCGTTGAACAAATATAAAACCTTAGGGAAAAGAGAATATGGGGGAAAATGATGGAGGAAGTCGGTATTAGAGAAGGAAGAGAAAGTGGGATCTGAAACCTTGAAGGACAACGAAGGCCCCTCCCCCGCCTGGGGAGGAGGGGCCGACGTGATGACAGTCCCCGCCACGAAGTTCAGGCTGAGATATCTCCCCTTAGAAAATAAATTTAGGTTTTCCATTTTATACTACTGATATTTCCTTTATTTTTTAGTTGATATTATCATTATACTACGAGATCCAATTCATCCCTAGTATAGTGTCAAATTTAACCATGGGAATTACTACAAGATTTGTAATGAGATTGTTCATGCCAAAGTCAATACTAGAGTTTATATACACTTTTGATGCAGGGATAATCCCTCTAAGAGTCTTGACTGGTATCTATACTTATATAATCTCTAGGAATGATTCTATATTCATTGAAAACATAGATGAAATAAAGGAATTAACATAACTAGAATAAAAAAAGAACCTTCTATATTTGAGATCATAATAAGTGGAATTTCCACCACATCATTTGGGGCCTCTACTTCAGCCATCATGCAAAAAAATACAGACCTTTATACCTTGGACTATGATGTGTTTGATGGTCCCAACTATTATATTCTGATTTGTACTTTGACTTTAAATGTTCACAATATGTCCACACTTGAATCATTGAACATTAGGATATGCCTGCACTATCTTCCCTTTGTTGTTACTGTTGAGAAGTTGAGGCCTCACGTCACCTTGATATTTCCAAGATATATGACCATATCTTCCAAACTTGTAGCATTTTACTCTCTAAATAATGTATTTCACTAAATTCTTTTTCCCAAATTTGTTACAAATCATCAGTTTTACTTACTTTCCTCCTCTTGCATGATCAATGTTCCTCCCCATGTTTGGATCCATAGCTCTCTTCTTTTCATTTGACCTATGTGACCACTGCGTTTCTCCAAACTCCAATAAAACCTTCATATCACTCTACACTATCTTCTCATATCTTTTAAAATCTTGATTTTCCAAAATTATATTCATATAGGGCCTTAGTCCACTAAATAACCTTCTAACCTTACCTTTATAATTACTCAAAAATCTAGAGGTGTATCAAGAAAGTCTTGTAAATTTCATCTCACAGCTTCATACTAACTAATTTTCCTTTTTATTTGACTTGAAGAACTATTTTTTTTCATATAATGGTGATACAATTTATTGAAAAATACTATTTTAAACTCTTCCCACTATATAGAATCAATATCTATTTTTGTATTCATATTTTAAATTAGTGTCTACCACTGATTAGCTTCTCTTTCTATGAGGTACACTGCAAGGGTTACTTTCTTTTTCTCTGACCAGTGATGTAAAGAAAATATGTTTTCAAAAAAATTAATCCATTTTTCAACAATAAATTGGTTAGTAGATCCACTAAAATATAGTGGTCTTTGAAGCATGAAGGACTCAACAATAAGTTGTTCCCTTTGAGGTAAAACTATCCACTCAACTTGATTAAATTTTTTATTCACAACTCAAGTTAGTTGATTCATCACTCTCAGGAATTTTTCCATTCTAGATTCTATTAAATGTTCATTAGCGCATCATCCATTATGCTCAAAATTTACACAGTTACTCCTATTTCAATCCATTTTTCTAAAATAATAAAACCTTAGTGAGAAAAATGTTTATTTTAGGAATCTTATAAATATAAAAAAAATTTATTTATTAAAAAATCATGCTTAAATATTTTATTCTTTAATAAAATTTACATTATATATATATATCCTTTATAATGGTTTATAAGAATATTATGATTAACAAAACATATCCCATAGGAGTTTTAAACCAGAAGTGTGGAAAGGCCCATTTTCATTAACCAATTCCTGATCGAGTCTATATCAATGTAGTATTTTCAAGTGTTACCCTTAGATACATAAATTATAGACCCAAATCAACTTGTTTGTATCTAGAGAGGAATTTATTTTCTTAGAAACCACTTACATAATACTTTAACAAAATACCAGTATGTTTTCCTACATTTAAAATTTTTTTAGGGTTTATAATAAGGATTTATATTCCTAATTCCCAAATATTACTAAACCATCCTTTGAAACTAACTATGGAATCCTGCATTTTTATTACATAAACTTTCCATTATCTGGAACAAAACATAGGATATTTTAGAGTTTTTTTATTGGAAATCATGAACATAATTAATGAAAACATAAAAAATTCTCACAATCCAATTGAAAGGATTATTCATAGGTTTATCATATATTAAATTTACTACATATCATAACCGAGGGACATACATCAAGGTAAATGGGTGAGCATGAGGCCCATTAAGGTAATAAGAGAGGGAAATAGTTTACATGTGATCATGAAGAATATCAATAAGAACATGAAGAATATTATTACAGAATGATAAATAGAACATGAGTAAAATCATAATAAAAATACATGAATCATAATAGGGATATTTGGCTACAATATTTAAATTATACATTCAAAATATTATCACCAAGGTTCATCACCAAGGTGTCATAAATGAAAATTACTAAGTTTATTCACTAAGGTTTTATTTAACATGTCATATCTAGAGATTAAATTATTTTTCCAACACATTGGAGCACTATCAGGGCACACGACCCATATTAATTAATTAATTTGAGCCACATAGATCATAATAAATAATTTTATTAATAATATGTAGAGAATAAATAATGGTTTTCTTATAAAATCATGTTGTACAAAATTTCTTAATGAAATGATCATAACATCATTTTTAGCCTATAAAAAAGGAATGTGGGTTTCTTATGTGTAAATCCCCAAGTAAAATAAATCATTTTTAAATATAGGAGAATAACCATGTAAAATGAAAAGTTTTGAGTATCCACACAAGTAAAATAGAAGTGAATTTGTTAAGGAGAAGATAGAGATTATGATTCGTAAATTCAGCAACTTTATGGGTATAAAACGTGGTTTTAGAAAATGGTAAAATGGGAGGGGAAAAGGGTCTCCCATTGAAAAAAATAAGTTAGAAGTAATGGTATGATCAAAATGGTAATAAAATAGATAAACAATAACATTTATAAGACTTATAAAAAAATAGGTTCTTGAATTAAAGAGAAAAGAACAATAGTTCCCTTACATTGAAGATTTACTCTTACAGCTTATGGAATGGTGAATTTGGGGATTAAGGGAACCTTAGGGGATAATTGGGAGGAAAAATCACCATAAATTCAAGGAGTATGGATTGGGAGTGAATGGGAGAGGTGAAATGGGTTGGTATTTATAGAAAAATTAGAGCATTTGTTTAATAATTTCCAAATATAAGTCTTGAAAATATAGGTTCTGTAAAAAGAAAATCCATTAGATTAACCGATATTTTTCCAATGGTTTTGGACATTAGAGTCACATTTTAAGTTATTTTAACCCAAAATAATCAAGAATCATTTTTTATTTCATCTTTTGGCATGGAAAAGTAAATTTTCCTCAAAGTAATGTTTTTAAAGGCAATGTTTCTATTTTAGACTTTGGAAAGTAACTTATAGAGTTTATAAAATAGACATTAATAAAATAAAATATTTTAGGTCATGTATTATGGTTAATTATTTATACAATTATGAAATAATTATGAATTAATTAAATATATCAAAAACCATAAACCCTATTTTTACCATTTACTAAAAGATTAACGTATTTTAAAAAATTCTCATAAATTAACTGTAACCTAATTTATACATGAGGATTTAAAATATGATGTTCATTTTATTATAATAATTCTCTAAATATGAGAATTTTAACATTCAAATAAAAAATACTTATTTATTAAAAATATAGTGGGTTGTAAGCGACAACCAAATTTTTGACACTTAAAAATATATCAGGACACAATAAAATTATTTTATCATTTATATTTAAATAAGAATGTTTTTAAAATCATATTTAATTAAGATAAATATTATTTATAATACCATAGTTTATTATAAAAATTTATATATATTCTAAAATGTACAATTTTTGTCTAGAAAAAATTTATCAAATTCATCTAAATTAAACATATTTTTTATTAACAAAAACTATTCTTAAAATGGAATTGATGGAATAAAACTTATTTTTATAAAGAAAAATTACACTTCAAGTAACTAATTCATGGACATGTAATTCCTTATAAAATATTTGTATGACCTAATTTTAAGGTGTATGATGGTTATAGATTCATAGGGTCTCAGCTAACATCGATTGAGTGGTAATTTCCACTAACTTGAACTTCTCCCATAGGCAATCACTACTAGAAAAATGCTCCATATAAATGAAGTTGTAACCATTGTTTAAATGTTCTATGGCTATAAGCTATTATGTAGCCATATTTATTTGAAAAATATATCTTTAGAAGAGATAAACCCATGGAAAAAAGATTCCTATAGAAAGAGGTCCTCAAATTTATTATCTCCCTCACAACTCCTCTAACACCCATGATATCCTCCCTCAAAACCCTTATCCCTTGGTCAATCATCTCCAACTGATACCTTCTCCCTTAACCAATCCTATTTGGATTCTAAATTTTGTTCCTCTGTACCTCACAGGATCCCTCACCATGCCCTTCATCACATGTTCCTCTCCTCCTCTACCCCTTTGTCCTGCACACCTCCTCCATTCGATTCGTCAGTTGAATTGGGACCTTCCCAAGCGGGATCCACATGAGCTAACCAATTCACTTTCTGTGAAAATTGATATGGTTACTCTTTCATGAGATCTTCTCTCCCAATCAATCCATACACATCTTCCGTGATCATTCTCCCATGCCTATGTAATCAATAGTGATTTTAAAGGTTCTCACCTACTAATAATGTGTGAATTTCAAAAGAAATATTATTATGAATAACTAGGTATTCTTCGGTTCCTACTCAAGTTCAGTTTCATCTTTTTTGTTTAAAGTTTTATACCCACAAATCATAATTTCTATATGTTTTCAATGTGACATATTCTCTACAATCATGCACCCCATATATGTCCTTCTAATTTTTTACCACATCAAATTTCCTATATTTCCATATCCAAATAACATCAATCTCTAAACCTTTCACCTAACATATTTATGATATATTTTATCCTAGAATAAACTGTATGGTCTATGAATATATACTATTAGATATATGGATTTTATTCACTCATGCCTACATATAATATTCAATACACATGACTTTATACGACATTTTTCATGTGAATATGGTTTTCTTATATGTCTCACCTTTATTTACTTAATATATCAGCATCTATGGATTCTTTATGATCATCCAAAATATTTTAACTCATTGATAATTTTCATTTCATCTTAAATTCATCTGTTATATTTAATGTAAATTATTTTATGATCTATATAATCGTATCTGTTCTTGAAATAATATTTTATACAAATGAAAGATATTACTAAAAATATATTTTTTCAAGTTGATTTTTTATTTCTCAACTATCTATAAACTAACATTTCCTTTAAATTAATATTCATTTAGTTATAATTTCATTTAGAAAAATGATTTTTTATCTAGTAATCTTCTTTGTCATGTTGGGTGAAAAATGTTTTTCTAATGTTTTTTCTTTAATAGATCACAATATATAGGGGTTTACAAATAATATTAGCACTCTCTTTAGTTTTTAATTTTCATGAAGAAGAACTTCCCCAAGAACATGGTTATTATTCAACTAGCTTGGTGAATTGAATGATTCTATTTTGGAAAAATATGAAATATTGAATACTGATATTCTTAGATTATTATATCCCAAAGGTATACCTTTTAATTATTTCTTTTAATGTTTCTCTTACTTAGCTACATTTCAAGTCAAAAATCTCACACTACAACAAAAAGGCATTTAACAGTGCTGGCCTTTATTAGTGCCAGAAAAAGTGCTAATAAAGAGTAACTTTTATTAGTTCTTTTTTAAAAATTAATAAAAGGTACCGTTTATCATGGATTTTTTTAGCGTTGATAAAGGGTAACCTTTATTTGAATTTTTATTTAGCACTGATAAAATGTACCCTTTATCAACGATTTATTTTTAGCACCGATAAAGGGTTCCCTTTATCGATTCTTTATTTTTAGTACTAAAAAAGGGATCCTTTATTAATGCTTTTTAAGCCCTGATAAATATCCTGAATAAAATGGAATAATTAAATAAATAGAAAACAAAAATGAATTTATTAAAAAATATTAAAATTTTAATTAATTAAATATTTATTTATAGAAAATAAAAAATTGATTATACAATATATAAATTATAAATACTAATAAATAATAAATATTAAATATACAGATATATGTTAAATGAGAAATAAATTAAAAAAATTAAAAATAAGTAAATTAAGAAAAATATTTAATATTTATTAATTAAATAATTAATGATAATATTAATAAATACTGTATATTAAATATATAGATATATAATAATGTATATAAATATGATTTATATAAGACAAAATATTTATATTTTACATTAATTCATATATTTAGTATATAATGTTTATAATTAAAAATTAATATGAGTTAAAAATACTTACGAATTGCATCGAGTAATGGACATAATTGAATGTCATTTGATTATTAAATTTAACATATATCAAACATGTGTTATATTTATTTCACACACACACACACATATATATTTAATGCATTTTTATATTCTACACAGACACACAAATATTTACATAATTAATGAAATCTTATATGGAAACACATACACCTAATATTTATGATTTTTTTTTCATATTTTAATATTCATTTTAGAATTTCATTATAACATGATACATATAATATATAATCCCTTTATTGGGTAAACTTAATTTATGTATTTTTAATTTTATTACAGTTAAGTATTAATTAATTTGTATTTTTTTTAATTTTAAATTTTAAATTTTAAATTTTAAATTTTTTGGGTATTTAATCAATTTATATATATATATATTGATATGTTTTAATATTTTCAATATTTACTCATCTTTGTTTCAATATATATCTATATTTTTATAATAATGTATATTTAATTAATAAAACCTATCTATTTTTTCAATATTCATAAAGTGTACTCATTGTTAATTAATCAATTTCACTCATTTTTAACATGCACACACATAAAATTAAATATTCATTAGTATTGTTAAAAATATATTTCTAAATAAATATTTATAAATGTATATTTACAATATTTATACATTTATATATTTATAAATTTAAACAAATAAATATTATTTTTTAAAAATTATTTATATAATTATAAATAAACAATTATATATATTTACATAACTATAAAATTATAATAAATTTATTTAAATAATGAATATATTTACTATATATACAATTATACAAATATATATAACATTATAAATATTAATTATTTAAAATTTATTTATATTATTATAAATAACTAATTATATATTTAAATAATTAATATATTTGTTGTATTTATATTTATACATATTTATTATATATATATAATTATATAAATATATTTACAATTTTTTTGTTCATAAGTATAATTATAAATTAGTTATCAATGATAATGTTATAAGTACTGATAAAAGGAATCTTTATCAACATCATTTAGCTTTGATATATATATATATTTTTATCAATGCCAAAAAAGTACTGGTAAATATTCCTTTTACCATAGCTGATAAAAGAGATCATTATCATTGTTTTTTTGGAAGTGCTGATAAAAGTGTCAGTGCCTATTTTAAGAACCCTAACCATCATGAACCATTCATCATATCTAAATCATTCCATGGAATCCACCTACTGATGGTGCTCCTCTTTGTCAAATCTAACATTGAATCAAGGCTAGAACTAAGGATCAAACAATTCCAAGGGTCGAATCCAAGGCTCGAACGATTCAAGGGTCGAATTGAAAGAAGGCTTGAAAAAAATATAGGTTTGGTGATATCTCTACTTTTTCTTAGACCATTCAAAGATTCAATCCAAGGTATGTTATTTTTTCCTCCTCAATATTTTTTTGATTATTTGATAATATCTATTTTTAGGTCATATCATTTTTTTGATCAGTATGTTATAGTGTTGTTTGATCACCATTCCTTCTTTAATTCATTACATAATTATTTATTCATACACTATAGTTTGATAAACACTTCCATTTACAAATTTATCTTATATATGATATATATTAGTGACAATATAGGGGATGGCATAGTGAACACTAGATGGTGGGGTTCTCTTCATTCATTCATCTTGATGTTTGTGTAAGCTAAGGGTTATTCTACTCAATTGAAGGATGACTCCTACCATTGGAATTATAAAATAATAGTCTTAATGGGAATGGGATAGTAATTAACTATTTAATTACATTGGATATATAATCAGAGGTAGTTACAGGAATGATATTGATCGTTTCTATAGAGTGATAATTAAGTTGGGACAATACATTAGAAAACATTAAACACATATATGGGAAATCCACCAATGATTGACCATTGTTTTTGATAATACTATATTCATAATCTTATATTTTAATTATTTATGTTATTTTTTTCTATAAATATTCAGAATCCCCAATATTTTTCATTTTTTCAAAAATATATAAATTACATAAGTATAATAATGTTGTTGGAATAGCGAGTGATCAAAAATAAAATCTTTAAGGGAGTGCCCCCTATGATCAACTATGCTATACAAATGAGGAATATAATTATAGTTTTTACAACCCCATAAAAATAGTGTCATATACTCAACCCCATATTCTAATATACACTTCTTTACAACATAATGATACTCATTCTTAATACTTCTTAGATTTGTAATCCATTTTAGAACATTATATATATACATATATATGAATAAAACATAATACATATAATCCAAGTATAATTATAAATGCGTGAACTGAAAACTTATCAGAATGCATTGACTTATACTTTGAGGGTCCACATATATCATAGTGAATAAACTTAAGGGGTTGTTTCATTTAAATCACTATTTTATTATTTTAATTATTAATAATATCCCCATTCTAATTAGTAAAACATATCTATCAATTTTATCTTGTAAACATAAAAACATCTCAACCCACCTTTTTAAGTCAGTATTTAAATATCTCATTATCTAATATGATCAAATTTTCACTACCAAAAATCAAATTCCTCTTTCAAACACAATTACCATAAATATTTACCGACTCTAACTTAGAATACGGTTCTTCTAGTTTTTATACCTTTTTAAAAATATAGCCATATTTTAAATGATAACCTAATCATTAATTATTCTTAAAAATCACTTCATTTCCCTCATCACGCATCTAATAAACACTATGTATGTTTTACATTAATCAATCTAAAAAATATCATTATTTAACATTTTTTTTATTTCCAACATCTTTTAAATGTAAAAAATTTTCATAAGAGATCCACCATTTCTATAATAATAATTACCCTTTGAACTTGTCAAAAACATTTAATTATTTTAATTTTATTTTCATGTGAGATGAGAAGCCAATATCTAATATGAAAGGATGTTTATTTTATAAACCATTTAGTGTTACATCATTAAAAAATCCCTCTTACATTTCATTATTTTCATATAATACATTTCTAATTATTTCTTAACATTCATATATTTTTAAAAAAATATTTACAATCCTTCATGGAACCGTTTAATTAGTCTCGTGTTTAATAGATTTCATTCCCATATAAATATTTTTCTGTCATTGAAACTTTTTTTGTATGAATGGGTCATATCATCTTTAACTGAAAACCTCTATATCTTCCATAATTACTATTATTTATCTCATTATGAATAAAATTTGGTACTATATTCCCAAAATCATCATATAACTCATAATGGCCATTAAAATGAAATTTTATTACAGAAACCACTCCTTGTCTTCTTGAAATTAATTCTTATTTTCAACCTTTCTAGACATAATTCTTGAATAAAATTTTTAAATATGAATTTTTAGATTTTTAAAACCTTTATCGTTATTAATTATATTATTTTATTAAATTTATTTTTTAATTTCATCATTGATTTTAATTGAAATTGAAACTAAAATTTTAAGATGTTTTCAAATATTTGATATAAAATTAATATTAAATAAAATAATTCATTAGGTTGTTACATCACTTGTTCCAAAAAATAGAATAGAGTTTATCAAATTATATAAATGTTTGAATAATTATTAGAAATTTTATTTAGGTATTAATCATTTTAGGTATACATGTATTGGTTCAACCCTTAGGAATATCTTATTACTATCCATACAATTTTTAAAAATGGGAGACATTACCCCTTTTACATAATAAAATGGAGTATAACTTTTTGCGTCATCAGTTTCATCTCCCAAATAGTTATTATTACAATTTGATTCTTGAGATTCATTCCCCATTTATTTTATGTTTTTTTACTACTCTCATTAGTAGTCATCCCATGGATTACTACTTCTTAGAGTATTTCATGAAACATATGTGCATGTCCAAAAGATATAGAGGATTAGTGTTAAACCGAAAAAATGAAATGATAATTGTTTGGGATATGAGAGAATAAGAATAATAATTAGATATAATATTAAACATTGGATGAACTCAGAGTATAAAACCTAACATAGTGGAGTGATTCTTTTCTTCAATTTAATTACCCATTTTCTTCAAATCATACTAAAATTATTTGAAACAATAAAATATTGAGTTTCCCATACTTTATTTATCTATAACTTTCACCTATGATAATGAATATCTTATGTGTGTTTATTTATTTATTTTACAAAATGAATATTTTATAAACCCAATAGGGTGGATATGAATCAAAATTGTATGCACACTAATTATTTAACAATATTTTATGGAGATGGTTTTAAAGAGTTTTTCAAGTTTTAAATAAATAATTCATTCAATCCATCTAAAATAATTTTTACATGTTCACGTTTTTGTTTTTTAAAGAAAAATTAGTTTGGGAGAGTTGGAAGAACATTTTATTTTTCATGGAATAGATCAGAGCAATAAATTTTGGACTAAACATGGGGAAAACTGTACATTCAAATTAGTTGATATGATACCATGGTTAATGGATAATTTTACATGAATATAGATGTAAATGATGATGGATATCATATAGAATAATTAACAATTAAAATTGAAGATAAACTTCATGGCTTTCGGAAGTTTTTAGAGAATTTGAATTCCTATTCTAAGAGACCATTGTATACCATTTTTACTAAATAAACATCATTTCTAGCTATATTGAACTTATATAATTTGAATGATGGAAGTAGATGGAGTGACACTAGCTTTTCAGAACTACTTGGTCTCCTAAATGATATTCTAATAAGAGAAAATGAACTACCATGTCGAACATATGATTTTAAATGAATTCTATTTTTAATGGGAATTATCTCTAAAAAATACATGCTTGTCCGGACTATTTCATATTATTTTTCAAGGACTATAAATCAATCATAAACTGCCCTAAGTGTAGTGTAGATCAATAAAATAAAAATGAATCAAGTCCTTAAAAATATGTATGGTAATTTACTATCATTATATGGTTTAGAATACTGTTTGTATGTAAGGAAACTATGAGTCAATTGACATGGCATGTAAATAAATTAATTAAATATGGGAACCTACATTATTTAATAGATTCTCTTTAGTATAAGAAAATTGATTTTAAGTATCTAGAATTTGGAAATGAGAAATGAAAATTTCATCTTGCGTTATCTAAAAATGGAATAAATCCTTTTGGTGTAAAGAGTAGTACTCATTGTACATAGTCCATTATGTTGGTAAATTATAACTTTTCCCCATGGTTATACATGAAGTGAAAATACATTATATTTTCCCAGGTTTTATATGGACCAAATCAACCTCGTAATGATATTGATGTCCATTTGGATCCATTGGGCGAAGATATGAAATTGATGTGGGATACATGTGTTTAAATTTATAATTATTATAAAAGTGAATAATTCACTTTGAGTTCCATGTTTTATGGGATAATAAATGACTTCCCCGCTTATGGAAATTTATCAGGATATAGAATTAATGGAATGTTGGGGTGTATTATTTGTGAAAAATGTACACACTCAGTTTGGTTAAAACATTTCTAAAAGACTGTGTTTTTAGGACATTAAAATGTTTTACCTTGATGTCATAAATATTGATCCTAGAAAACAACATTCAATGGGAATATCGAACAAGATAAAACACCATATCCACTAACAGGTGATCAATTTTTCGATAAAGTAAATGATATTAACACTATTTTTGGTAAACCATTTTTGAAAAACCATACAAAATTAGGTTAGAAGAAGGGATAAATTTTATTTGAATTACCATATTGGAATTGTTTTTTGTCATGAATTTTCTTTATGTCATCCATGTAGACAAAATGCATTTTATAGTGTTATTGACATGTTTCAAAATGTTCTTGAAAAAAAAAATGAAATATGGCATCAAAGGTAGGTTGGAAATGATTAAAATGGGGAAAAGGGAGGAGTTGGTTCTGGTGAAGAGTAAAGTGTGTAATTTTCTTCCCCTAATAGCTTACATTCTATTCAGACAAGAAAAATTTCAAATTTTCTTTTTCCTAAATAGTGTAAAGGTTTTAGAGGGGTATTCAAAAATTATCAATAATGTCATGTTAATGACTCATTTTAAGTTATAGGGAATAAAATCACACAATATCATGTTTTAATGTAAGATTTGATGCTTCTTTATTTCAGTTGCATCCTGCCTCAAAATGTACAACATGAAATAACCATACTATTTTTTTTCAAATCCATATATAGTAAAATTATAGATCTGATAAAGTTTCTAATAATGATTTTGGAGGTTGCAGTCATATTATGTAAATTAGATATTTTCTTCCCACCATCATTCATTGAAATAATGGTCCACCTGATGTTTCACTTAGTTATAGAGGTTAAAATATGTGGTCATGTCCATTATATATGGATGTACCCCATTAAATGGTACATATAGATTTTGGAAGGGTATGTCCAGAGTAAAAGTTTTCCATATGGTTGTATTGTATAACGATATATTGTTGAAGATAATATTGAATTCTATAACGATTAAGTATTAGATGTTGACAACATCAGTCTCCCAAATTCTCATCAAAGAGGACACCTTATGGGTGAAGGGATTTCCAGAAGATATGTTGTTACAATTACATTTATAGAGTAGGATCTAGTAAACCATTACATTTTACATAATAGTGAATATGTTTATCCATACATTGAATCACACAAATAAATTATTAGATTCTATAATCTGTCAAAGAATGACTGATGGATATCAAATACACATAATAAACATTTTATAGGATAGTTATGAGATCCAATTTATAAGGATTTATTTGAAAAAAAATTCAATAGTTGAATGAATTCGATGTCTAGTTTGGGGACTAAATGAAAATGTTATATCTTACACCGGTTTTGTAATCCATGGTAATACATTCCATAAAAAATAACATTATGACTTCAGTATGATGAAAAAGAGTGGTGTTATTCTTGTGGCAGAAGAAAAGAACATATCTAGTTCCAAGGATATGAATTCAATTTATTAAAAAAAAATCATATTTCAGTATTATCAAATAGATTTACAAGTTGTATTATTCAATGTTTCAACTGCTAATTTTCTATTACAAATGGAGAGAAAATATGAGTTCATTGAAAGTTAATGAAAAGGGATTCATGAAGGTGAATTTCAGTGTGTAAGAGGAAAAATATGATCCATTCATAATGAAATCATAAGCAGTGTATGTATTTTATTCCAAAAAACTAGCAAACAAGAATTAGTCAATTGTCCAGCTGGTGACTAAAATAAATGTCAGGTCAGATGAAAATTCAATCGAGGAAGACCCTTTCATTGGTAGATCATAATTTTTTTATGTTGGTCCCAATTTAAAAAATGTCTTTTACATTAGAGGTGACCACAAATAAGGGATTTTGATTCTTGATTGAGGAACCAAATCCCTAAAACAATTAAAAAAATAAATAAAGTTCAATGATAATGTAAAAGTGTTTTTTAATATACTATATTTTTACTTTTAATATTATTTTCTCTTGACTACACTAATATAATCTAAATTAAATTTTTTACTGATCATGAAGACAAAGACATCTACACGTTGTGATGTTACGAATATTGCAGAAGAACATACTATAATGAAGAAAAACCTTTGGGAATATGTAAATGTAATGTTATAACATACTTTCTATGTTTTACCAAAAAATTATATAATGAATCACTAATTTAATTTTCATTATTAATTGTATAGTTTTTTTAGAATATTTCTTCCCACCTTTCATGACTTTCTGCACTAAAACTTCCAAAGTCTTCTTCTCACTCAAAACCTTTTCACCCCTGGACTGTTGAAATTTAGAACTTTCTTTCAAGTTTCCATAACTGCTCGATCACAGAGGTAATATTAATGTTTTAATACTAAAATCATTTCTCATATAATTAATTTATTGCTTTATATTTATGTTTAATTTATTTATTTTTAGAATTACTCACAAAAGAATTATTTTCTCAGACAGTTAGATTCTTTTGTTCGATTTCGGGTGGTTTGTTCAAAGTTTCTCATGCTCATGAGATATTGGACTTCGATCCTGAAAGTGAGATAATGAAAATAAGGAAATGTGTTAATAATGAATATAACCATCATGAAAAGTTGAATTACTAATACTTATTTAATTAATTTTTTCATCATTTTATCTACTATTTTTAAGTTAATTTACTTATCATTTTTATATAATACATATTTAGTTTTTCTCATAGATATTTTAGAAATACATATTTTCAAATTTCCCTTTTTTAAAATATTTTTGTACATATTTCATTCATTTTTGCATAAAAAATCCCACTGGTTTATTCTCCCTCAAATCCCTTTCACCCCTACAGTGTTGACACTTATCACTTTCCTTCAAGTTCCTTCCACTACTCAATTAGAGACGTAATCTTGATCTTTTCACAGTAAAATTGTTGTTTTTAGAATCAATATATTATTTTATATTTATTATTAATTTATTTCTTTTTGGTATTATTCATATAATAATTATTTTCTTATACAGGTGGATTCTTTTATTCATGTTGGGATGGTGTGTTTGAAGTAGCTCATGATCATTGGAGATTAGAATGTGATCCTTAAACTAAGATAATAACAAAAAGTAAATGCATAAATAATGCACATATTCAACATGAGAATGTGAATTCAAACTACTTATTTATTTAATTTTGTCATAATTTTATCTACATATTTTAAGGAAATTTTATTAATATTTATATCTAATAATTATTTTGTTTTTTTCACAGATATTTTGGGAAGTCCTTATTTTCTTTTAAATATCAATAATAACCGACAAAATATATAAAATGTTGTTTTATTCCAATGTTACCATGCATTAAATTTTTTTTCTTTGTCGAACTGCAACACTACATATTGATTCAATGTTCTTTTCTAAAAAAGGTATTTTGGCTAATAACCTTGATTCAATGTGGAGTGTTGGGAGTTAGAAAAATAAATCCAATGGAAAACATGGAAAAATTAGATGTTATGATTATTTTAAAATTTGGGCCGTGTATAAATCGATCGTACCTTAATCTGACACATGATGTGACCGACATGACTCAAAGTGCATCTTTTTATTTAAGATTAACATTAATTTTAGTAAAAAAGACAACTAACATACTCAAAACCAAGAAAACTTTTTCATATTATTTTGATAATTGAATATATTGATCCATAAGTCATTTTTGATGTATAAGAATCAGTCATACCGTAATCCGACACACGATGTGCCTGGTATGACTGAAAGTGTAAGTTTATAGTTTAAAATAATAATTTTAGTTCAAAAAGTGTCACTCATTGAAAATTGAGAAAATACAATATAATTTCCTCGATAATTTATAAAAATAATTCATAAATAATTTGTGATATATAAGAATTTGTCTCATTTCATACTGATACATGATGTGATCGATATGAGTAAAAGTGAGTGCCTACAATTTAAAATGACATTTTAGTAGAAAAGAAAAGTGATATTCTCAAAACTGAGAAATTTCATTTGAATTGTTTTGATAATTTTTTAAAATGATACAAAAGTTATTTGAGATGTTTAGGAATCAGCCTCACTTCAATCTGACGAACGGTGTGACCAATATGACTCCAAGTGCGTATTTTTATTTAAAAGTTACATCAATTTTAGTAAAAAAGACAACTGATCTACTCAAAAATAACAAAACATAGTTTAATTAATTTTTTACATTAGTAAAATGATCCATAATTTATTTCTGAAATGTATGAATTAGCCTCAAATTAATCCATTACACTATGTGACCGGTATGATTCAAAGTGCCTGTTATCAGTTTAAAATCAACGTTTTATTTTAAAAATTGTCAGTAAATTAAAAATGGGCAAACACACTTGGATTGTATTTTTAATTTAGTAAAATTATTCATAAATCATTAGTTACATGTAGAAATCTATCTCACATCAAAAGGATAGACGATGTGACCAGTATAAGTAAAAGAGCGTGTTTCTTATTCAAAATGGAATTTTAGTAAAAAGGTAAAGTGGCATAATAAAAATCATGAAAACACATTTTTATTGTTTATATACTTTATGACAATGGTTCATAAGTCATTTGAGATGTTTAGGAATCATACGCACCTAAATATGATGCACTTTTTGACTGGAATGACTCAAAGGGCATCTTTTTATTGAAAATTAAAATCAAATTTAGTAAAAAGGACAACTGACCAAATCAAAATCAACAAAACAAATTATAATTATTTTGTTACTTTATGTAAATGGTATATAAGTAATTTTTTATATGTATTATTCTTCTATACCTCAATCTAATACACAATGTGCCTAGTATGACTCAATATTTCCATTGTTAAATTAAAATTGACATTTTAGTTCAAAAAGGGTCACTCAATAATAACTAATAAAACACACAAAAATTGTCTGGATAATTTATAAAAATAATTCATAAATAATTTGTGACATGTAGGTATCTACCTCACATCAAACTGATACACTATGTGAACACTATGAGTCAAAGTGCATGTTTCTTGTTTAAAATGACATTTTAGTAAAAAAGGTAAGTGACGAACTCAAAACCAAGAATGTACATTAATATTATTTTAATACATTAGGAAATATATATATGTAATTTTATATGTGTATAAATCATCCCATCTCAATCCTATCCACGGTTTGACCATTATGACTCCTACTGTATATTTTTATTTAAAATTGACATCAATTTTATTAAAAAGGACAAGTGATGTACTTAAAACCGAGCGAACACTTTTGTATTGTTTGGATACTTAATAAAATAGATCTATAGGTCATTTTTGATGTATGGGAATCATCCTAACCTTTTTATGATACATGATGTGCCCTATATGACTCGAAGTGTCCGTTATTAGTTTAAAATTGATATTTTAGTTCAAATAGACTCACTAAGAACTAAGAAAACATGCTCAAATTGTGTTGATAATTTAGGAGAATGATTTATAAATAATTTATGATATGTATTAATAATTATCACAAAATAAAAATACACGATGTGAACGTTATAATTCAAAGTGTGTGCTTCTAGTTTAATATGATATTTTAGTAAAAAGGACAAGTGACATACTCAAAATAAATAAACCAAATTTAAATTGTTTTGATACATTTTTAAAATAATCCATAATTAATTTGAAATGTGTAGGAATATGACGCACCTTAATATGATGAATGTTATGACTGGAATGACTCAAAGTTTGTATTTTTATTTAAAATTGACATCAATTTTAGTTAAAGGGGAAACTGAACTACTCAAAACTAATAAAAAAACATTCATATTATTTTTAAAAATTATTAGAATGATCAATAAGTCCGTTTTTGAGGTGTTGGAATATGTATCACATAAATCCTATACAATAAGTTCCCATTATGACTCAAATTGTTTGTTTTGAGTTAAAAATCGACATTTTTGTTCAAAAAGTGGCACACACTAAAAATCAAGTAAACATGCTTATATTATTTAGATAATTTAGTAAAATGATTGATAAATCATTATTCATATTTAAGATACATTCTCACATCAAAATGATACACTATGTGTCTAATATGTGTCAAAGTACGTGTTTCCAGTTTAAAATGACAATTTAGAAACAAAAAAAAGTGACATACTCAAAACCAAGAAAAAATTTATATTGTTTTGATACTTTTTGGAATCTATCCATAAGTCATTTGATATTTTTAAGAATAAAACGAACCATAATACAATACAAAATGTGACTAGTATGACTCAAAGTGTGTCTTTTTATTTAAAATTGACATCAATTTTAATAAAAAGATAAACTAACGTACTCAGAACTGAGAAAAACAATTTGTATTGTTTTGATACTTTTTGAAAATTATCCATAAGTCATTTTTCAATTGTATGAATTATTCATACCTCAATTGGATACAAGATGTTCCCTTTATGACTCAAAGTGTATATTATCAGTTTAAAAGAAACATTTTAGTTCAAAAAGTATCACTCACTAAAAACCAATAAACATGCTTGAATTATCTTGATAATTTTAGAGAACAATTGATATTTCATTTTTGAAATATAGGAATTCGTCTCACAGCAAACCTATTCATGATGTGATATATAGGAGTCAATGTTTATTTTTCTAGTTTAAAATAAAATTTTAGTAAAAAAGACAAGTTACGTACTCAAAACTGAGGAAACACATTCGAATTAATTGATACTTTATGAAAATGATCCATATGACATTTTGGATTTTTAGGAATCAGATTCTCCTCAATAAGATGCATTGTGTGATCGCTATGACTCAAAGCACATCTATTCAATATATTAGTGTCATTTTTGTTTAAAATGTGCATCACCTCACCAAAACTAAGAAAATGAGCCAAGATTGATTTCTCATCATTCTGTATGATATTAATTAAGTTATTACCTTATCATTTTTTATTATAATTATTTAATTAATTTTCATAGAGATAATGGTTGATGATGAATAAGAAGTGCTGTAACATGAAAGAATCAAGTGCAACTCAGTACGATACACAATATTATTGGTATGACTCAAAGTTTAGTATAAAATTAACCCTTTATGTTAATTTATTTCTATATATTGTTAATAATATAATAATTTTTTTCTTATATAGGTGCATTCTTTTTCTCAAGCAATGGTTGTTTGTTTTCTAATAAAATGAGTCGGGGTTGGGATCAGAAGATAAAAGAACATTTGTTTTTTGAATGTATATAATAATGTATACTTACATAATTATATAAACCAAAGCATTAAATGTATATAATATAGTGGTTTTTCTTGTATTTTTTGAAATTTAATTTATTTAATTTTCTTATTGGTACTTGATTTTTTTTATATTTAGTGGTGTTTCTAGTGTTGCGGTGTGCTGTTACAGCACACAACACTAGTGTTATAGTGTATTATTATAGCACACTATAGTATGACCCTTTATTAGCACTAAATAAAAGCACTGATAAATGTTTTCCTTTATACAAACTTCTAAAAGTGATGATAAAATACCCAATTTATCAGTGTTTTTAGCATTGAAAATTGTCCCCTTTTTCATTGCTTTTTTAGCACTGATAAAATTCTAGGGCTTTAAATCTTACTCCGGTAGTCAGTTCTTTTCTAGCACTAATAAATTTCTTTTTTAGCACTATTAAAGGTATATTTTTTGTAGTTTAAATTGTTTACATTAATTTTATAGATAGAGGGTTACTATAAAAAATTATTTTCCATAGGTTTACTACCACTGGTGTCATAATGGAATCTCGGTCTGTACTCTTTACGAGTAGGTTTCAACACTGTATTTACATGACGACACATTTTTTGGTTGGTTAATTATTTCATATTATGGGTTCCAAAGCCACTATTTTTTTATAAAAGTATATTTAGGAATGGTAGTATTAAAACTGGATGTTTAGGTGTGGATTATTTTTCATTGATT
Source organism: Viscum album (assembly GCA_963277665.1). Taxonomy (NCBI): domain Eukaryota; kingdom Viridiplantae; phylum Streptophyta; class Magnoliopsida; order Santalales; family Viscaceae; genus Viscum; species Viscum album. Next base: position 478,724,005 of record OY728136.1, on the reverse strand, counting down.
CACTCTATTTTGATTGAATCCTTTTGGTTTCTCTATTATTATTTCAAATATGTTTTAATTTTCATAGTACTATAGAAAAGTTCAGTTAGAAGTGTTATGAGGTCATGTAAATTTAGTTATAAGGAAATGATTTCTTATAATAATTTTTACATTAAGATTTTTTGGGAGTATTTGATAAAATTTTATTGTTATTTTTTGATGTTATGGTATATTATTGATAATTTATTATAACAACTATTTGATGTTATGGTATTTTCTAATTTGTTTCCATTTTTGATTTTGTTGACTAATTTGAAAGCAATGTTTTTGTAAAATGATTGTAGAATCATGTGATATAACTTGATCTAAAATCCTAAATTATTAGGATTCTTGGACATCCAAACTTTTTTCAGATTCCAGATACTACAAGGAACATTAGAAATTATTCCTTTTCATGTTTTCAAGAAAACACAATTATAGAATCAGTTTTTCAAGTAAAAATTTTAGTTTCTTCCTAAATACCAAGAGAACCAAACATCGTTCAGTTTTTCATATACTAAGAAAGTATCAAGGCCTAATACATAGTGATTGAGTTAATCAGTTGTTGCACAATGAATCTTTAATTACTGTATTTCTAGGTGAAACTTCAGTGTAATGTTCAAGTCCACCAAAGAACCACATTCAACCCCATTTCTGTATTCTAAGTTAACCAAAAGCCAATTATAATTGAATTATCTAGTTCCAGGCATAAAATTTCATATTTTTAGGCACTTCATTAGTTAAGATGTGAGTTTTACATTTCAAAGTAGATCCTTAAGAAGGCACAACTATAGTTGTTTTTCAATTATAGATGCATGTTTTTTGAGAACTGTAACTGGAAAGCATGGAATTGATGATTGGTTTGTCCCTCTTTGATTGTTATCTTAGTGTTCATTTATCTAGGTTTGGGGAATGAAGTAGTATAATTTTTATTATTTTATCCACACATCACACTGTTTTTCAAATCTCCCTTAATTTTTCCCCACAACTATTTTTTTAGAAATTAATTTTATGTATGATTTTTGTTTTCAAGATGTTTATATTACAGGATTGGTTTATAATTATAAAATTGTTGATTTGATTATTTTTTATTAAATTATTATTTGAATCAACTAATGTTTCATCTTGTGATAGGACATTAAATCAAGGAACCATAAAAGTGAAATGTTTTGTTGTAGTTTAAAATGGACATTAAATAATTGAGATTAAACTATGAGATGAATAATTTGTCTTTGATGAAATTATAGGTGAATTTGATGTTTTTGATGAACTTAATATGAAGGTTAGTTTTCTTTTTGGGATATACTAAATTGTTGTTATACCTACTTTATTGTGTTGTGTGCATATTTTCAAATGTACTTGTATTTTTATATAATTATATTTATTACTGAAATATTCACATTGCAGTTTTAAATAAAATTAAGTTGTTAAATTTTTGATTACTAATATTTACTTTTTATTGTATTAAAATTAAAACATGTTTCCATGGAGTAATAACAAAAAATTATAAAATCTTATCCACTTCTCATATAATTTAATTACTGAGAATAATATTTAATTTGTCTTCTTTTAATTACTTTAATTTTTTTAGGCTTATTTTATGTCTCTAATCTAATATTATTTTCATTATTTTTTAAAGTTTTTGTCTCTGTTTATTTCTTTAATTTTTACTCATTTAATTAATTTATCAATTTATTTCTATTTGTTTACCTATCGAAATTGTACTCTACTTTGTATTCAAGTCTTATTTATTTTTGGCAAGTATCAAAAACATAATGTGTCTTCAATTATAACTCATTATTTTGTATAATAGTTTCATATAATTGATTTTATAATTAAAATCACCACAATATGTAATTTTTTAATTTTTTTTCTATTTTTCTGTGGATTTCTTAATTCCGAAGATAATTATTGGTCAGTTTGTGTGTTTTTTAGTAACATATACTCTTATTAAATTTTTTTTAACTGAAATTGGATTTTAAATTCTTCTTATATGATCAGTTTTTTTCGGAAAAAAATATTTTATCATATCATATATTTTTTTAAATTTTTTATGAATTTAAAATTCCTTCTGTAAAGACCCGTAAAATTCAAGGAAAATTTTTTCTTAATTTTCTTTAGAATTTTACAAGAGCGCGGTTTCAGACGGCATCTGATTCCGAGGCCCGGAGTGCCCGGAATTAATTTCCGAAGTTTGGCTCGGGTACGTTCAGTGAACGAACGAGCGGGAATTCCTAACTTTTGATCCGGTGCTCGGAATTGAAATCCGAGGGCACCGATGAACTCGCAGCGCCGGTATTCGCTTAATGAGACCTTTTCGGGAGTTGCGTTTGTTGCGGGTTGAGAGTTACGTTTTGGGGTTTTTCAGTTAAGTTAAATAAAATTTGTGTAATACAAATTTTGTTTTAACTTATTTAAAAACCTATCAAAGGTGGTTGGAAGTGGGACCCACACCCACTTAACCTCCCTTGGGAGGATTAAGTGTGGTGGGGCCCACACGAACCCCCTTTTCTTTTCAAATTCTCTCAACATACTTAACCCCCCTCTTTAATGGCTTAAGTTACTTAATTTAATTTTTTGGGAGTTAACTCTTTTGAATTTCAAACATTTGAAATCCTTTTGAGTTGTGTGTTAATAAAATAAGTGGTATTCTTATTTTATGGAGGGTTCTTTGTTTGTCTTGGGAGAGCTTTCCCTTCATCTCCAAGCTCTGACGAAGAACGAAGAACGTCTTCATCCTCAACGAAGAACGACAACTCTTCGTCAAGGATCATCGACTCGGAGACCTAGTATCTTCGGACCTCTGCTTCCTCTTCGGACCTTCTTCGTCGGCAAACGAAGATCCGCCAACAACGTGTCGCATCGGACGTAAATCTTCGTCAACGGATTTGACGAACGACGACCGCGACGCCTGAATTCCGCGACGCCGTCTTCCGCGGAACGTAGAGGATTTCTTTGAATCTCAAACCCGAGGTAGGGGATGTTTTTATTAATTATTTTATTCCATTCCTGAATCGTGGATTTTAGCATGACTAAACGTGAGACTTTTTAGTTATGTTATTTATTAACGCGAGGGGAGTCGGACCGCACGAACACGGCCGAAACCCCCTCCTTCGTTCATGTTGATTCATGCGGGTGGAAGCAAGAGGCGTGGTGCCGTCGCACCACGCGGATGAACATGCTTATGATTTCCGCAATACCGTCGCGCTTCGCCGAGGAGAGATTTCAAGAACGCGACGCCGTCGCGCCGCGTTGGGAGGATTCATGGCACGACGAAAGGGGCGCGGTGCCGTCGCACCGCGCCGGACGACGAACACCGCGGCCGGTTCCGGGCCGCGGTGAGACGAGGAGACCGCGGCCGGTTCCGGGCCGCGGCGGAAGGAAAGACCGGCGGCCGTGCCGCCGGCGTCGGGAGACGAGGGCGGGACCGGAAATTCCGGTCCCGTTGGTAAAAACCGGCCGGCCAGCGGCCGGCCGGATGTCATAAAAGCCGGGGGATTAAACCCCCGGCCGGTTCTTCAAGACCCCCCTCTTAATGAGGGGGGCGGTTCTTTAAAGGAGGGGGGGGGCAAAGCCCCCCCGGTTCGTTCCAGCCGGCCCCCTTATGTGGGGGGCCGTTTTTTTTGGCAAAGGCACGGCCTTGAGCCGTGCCGCTTGAGAAAAACGCGGGGGCAATCAAGCCCCCCGCGTGACCACCCCGTGCGGCACCCGCCGCCGCCAGCGCGGCCCGCCGCTGCCGCCGCCACGCGGCCCGCCGCCGCCAGCGCGGCCCGCCGCTGCCGCCGCCACGCGGCCCGCCGCCGCCCCGCGGCCCGCCGCCGCCACGCGGCCCGCCGCCGCCACGCGGCCCGCCGCCGCCACGCGGCCCGCCGCCACCGCGCCACGCGGCCCGCCGCCGCCACGCGGCCCGCCGCCGCCACGCGGCCCGCCGCCGCCGCGCCGCCGTCGCCGCCGCCGCCGGCCGCCGCGCCGCCGCCGCGCCACCCCCGGGGGGGGGTCGGGCCGGGTCGGCCCGGACCCGGACCCCCCCGTTTCGGACCAGTTTTGGTTTTTCGCTCATAACTTGAGCCTCGGACCTCCGAATGACGAACCGTCTGCGGCAACGCGATCCTTGGATCGAGACGGTCGTTTCGGTATATCGCACTCAAGGTTTCGGTTTACTTTGAGTTCGGCCGGGTTGGTTCGTTCACGAAACCAACCGGGCCTTCGGAGCGGAAACACTCATATCTTGAGCTACGGACGTCCGATTGACGTGCCGTCAGACGCGTAGTGTTCCTCTTAGTGAGACGGATCTTTTGGCATACTCCGCCCGAGGTTTGGACGCAGGTGGAGTACGGTCGGGTTGGTTTTGCCTTAAAAACCAACCGGGCCCCGGAGACGAAAATGCCAATAACTCTCAGACCGGGCGTCCGATCGACGCGCCGTCTGTTGCGTTGAGTTCCTGTTGACGATACGGAACTTTTGGATACATCAACTTCGGTCTTCGTGACAGTTGATGTATCAGCCTCTCGGCTCGTGGAGCGGACCCTCCGTACGAGCTTGCTGTGTGCGGGAACCCTAGTGCTGGCTGCGACTGTTTTACTGCTACGACTGCTACTGTGACAGCGACGACGACAGTACAGAGATCCTGTGTGGATTTGACGACGACAGTACAGAGATCCTGTGTGGATTTGACGACGACAGTACAGAGATCCTGTGTGGATTAGACGACGACAGTACAGAGATCCTGTGTGGATTTGGCGACGACAGTACAGAGATCCTGTGTGGATTCGACGACGACGACTACAGCACTCAGCGATCCTACGTGGATCAGTGCTACAGGTTCTGTGTGAGCCCGATCCTGTGTGGGTCCTTGCGCTCAGCGGTTCTGTGTGAGCCAGCGCCTACAGGTTCTGTGTGAGCCCGATCCTGTGTGGGTCTTCTGCGGGGGTTAGTTACCTATCGATCCTTCGTGGGTCCGACGACTTAGATGGATCAGTGATCATCTTTATCGTCCTTGAAAAAGTATACCTGTGTGAGCTGAATCCTGTTGTTTTCCTGTGTGGATTGTGTTGTGCAATCCTGTGTGGATTATATTTTGCTTTCCTATGTGGAATACGTATACTTTCCTGCGTGGACTGAGTTGTACTTGGGCTCGGAGGTTGGAGTGTATTTGAATTGATGACTTAGGTATATGTATGGGCATATACCTAAGCAGTGTCGGTTGTTACTTCGTGATTGTACTTTTCTTCGTGGTTTATCCTTTGTGGATTTGAGAGACCTTCAGGGGTCTCGGGGTCCCTACTGAGTAGCTTATACTCACCCCTGCACGGGCTTTGCCCGCACTTCGTTGTGTTGGTTGCAGACGACGGACAGCGTTGACCTTAGCTGAGGCTTGCAGAGCGGGACGGTACCCGGAGGTGGACCACTGGGCGGGACGTGCTCGGAGCGGACGGCGGGACCCGTGGAGCAGAGGAGCTATCTGTACCCACCCTTCAGGTGGGATTTCCAGTGGACAGCTCGGAGTAGCGGCTTTACTTTTCAGTTGCTGTTTTTTTTCCCTTTTCGAGTTGTACTTTACTTTCAGTTTGGGTTTGTATTCTGGCCCATTTACTTTTCCGCACTTTCAGTTGTACTCAGCTTGTTTAGTGTTTATTTTCCGCTTGCTTACTCTGTGGAGTTGGTTACTTTTCAAAGGCAATGCCTTCCCTTTTTACTGGGATTTACGCCTTGGTGCTAGTCGCCAGCCCCTGGCCTATGGAAGGCGGGCTTGGGGTAGTCACGGCTCGGACCCCGAGGGCGGGTCGTGACAAATTGGTATCAGAGGAGTTCGGTTCTACCGCGAACTCTGATCTTTTCTATGTGAAGCAATAATGTTTAGCGTATTGAGTGTGGTTATCAGTCCAGGGAGTCCAGTGTTGGTGCGGCGGCCGACGTATCCGTACACCAGGACCCTGACTTCTGATTTCCGACTTAATGCACGAAAACATTGATTGCGTGTGTGTTTCAAAGTTTTCTTTGTGATTACTTGTGTCAGCTCACCGGGTATACTGATCTGCTTTATGAAAGTCTCAAGTTTTCCTTGTGATTACTTGTGCCAGCTCACCAGGTATTCTGTTCTAACCGTGGCGCACCTGTTTCCTTTTCAGGATGGCCCCACGACGGCAGCCAGCTAGGGTTCCGAGAGTCGAGCGAGACGACAGCCCACCGAGCGACGAGGCTTCGGTGCAGGGCCCTTTTCCAGTAGTGGCACCGGCGGTAGCTTTACCCGCCGATTTCCCGATGCTTCCAGCAGCAGCCGCTGACGATGCACGTCGCCTCAGCGCACTGCATGAGTTTCAGCGCCAGCGACCGCCCAGGTTTCGCGGGGAGACGGATCCCCAGGCAGCAGAGGACTGGCTGGAGGCAGTAGTTCGAGTGTTTAGGCTAGTGAGGACACCAGCAGACCTCATGGTGATCCTCGCTGCGAGCCTACTACACGCAGCAGCAGGACGATGGTGGAGCTTGATGCTCCAGGTGCACGATGAGGCATCTCTTCTTTGGACGGACTTTGAGAGCATCTTCCGCTCGGAGTTCGTCCCAGCCACCCTTCGTGCGGTGCGTATCCAGGAGCTTCTACAGCTGCGGCAGGGCAGCATGACGGTCGCTCAGTACTCGGCGAGATTTACCGATCTCTCGCGCTACTCGACTGACATGGTACGGGACCCATTCTTCCGGGCCCGAACCTTCGAGCAGGGTTTGAGACACGAGATCAGGGCATCGCTGATCTCCCTCAGCATACCGACTCAGACAGGAGTACTGGAGCGGGCCCTTCTGATCGAGAGCTTCCTTGCTGAGTCTACACCAGCACAGAGACCCACCGCAGGACGGCACGTGGCAGAGTCATCTGTAGCTGGCAGTCGGCGAATGACTCAGGGGTCCAGACAGACCAGACCTCAGGGCACTGGCTCAGCAGTGCAGGGCACACAACGCGGAGCCAGTCTTTCGAGTGGAAGACAGTGCTATGCATGCAGCGGGCGAGGCCACATGGCTCGTGACTGCCCGACCCGCCATGCGGAGGAGCAGCAGACGGTTGAGGAACCACCTAGGCAGAGGCAGAGGTTCGACCGTGGCGGTCTGCAGGAAGGAGGCGGACGAGGCAGAGGAGCAGGCCGAGCAGCAGGTGGTGGACGACGCTTTGAGGCTCTACCACCACCACCACCAGGAGGTCCACCCCGACCGCAGGGAAGAGCTCAGCTTCAGGCAGCCGAGGCCTTCGATCATGGAGCTCTGGGAGCCGATGGACAGGAGCAGAACTAGTGGTTACATCCTTTGTACTTCTGGTTCCTTGTTGCTTTTGTGTAGCGTCTTGTATTACGAGCTGCAATAATAAAAGACGCATACCTTGTGATGTTTTCGTTCCTGTCCTCTATCGTAATGTTACTAAGAGGTTCCAGTTTTGGCTGTTGACTTGACCCTCACTTGTGAGACATCTACTGGAGGAGGCCCAGTTACCACACACTGATGCCGACAGTGTGACACAACCCTTGGAGGCGAGAGTAACGGTTGAATCTCTTAGTAGTAGCGTCGAGGCCTTACGACGTCATCCTTAGTATGGATTAGTATCATCCATGTTAGGATTGACTGTTTTAGGCAAAGAATGTGGTTCATCCAGGGGATGAGACCAGGTTTCTCTTTTCGGCAAAGTAGAAATCTCGCAGCTCTTGTGGGACCAGAGATGGTCCGGGCCACGTCAGAAGAGGTCCATGTCATCCAGGAGCGGGTCCTACATGGACGATCGATTCCTCTTGTGCGCAACAGATGGCGGCACGAGAATCTCCAGGAGAGCACATGGGAGCGGGAGGCTCAGATGCGTGCTCAGTACCCTCTTTTGTTTCCCTAGTTTTTGATGTAGCTTTACGGGGACGTAAAGCCCTGAGGTGGGAGTAATGTAAAGACCCGTAAAATTCAAGGAAAATTTTTTCTTAATTTTCTTTAGAATTTTACAAGAGCGCGGTTTCAGACGGCATCTGATTCCGAGGCCCGGAGTGCCCGGAATTAATTTCCGAAGTTTGGCTCGGGTACGTTCAGTGAACGAACGAGCGGGAATTCCTAACTTTTGATCCGGTGCTCGGAATTGAAATCCGAGGGCACCGATGAACTCGCAGCGCCGGTATTCGCTTAATGAGACCTTTTCGGGAGTTGCGTTTGTTGCGGGTTGAGAGTTACGTTTTGGGGTTTTTCAGTTAAGTTAAATAAAATTTGTGTAATACAAATTTTGTTTTAACTTATTTAAAAACCTATCAAAGGTGGTTGGAAGTGGGACCCACACCCACTTAACCTCCCTTGGGAGGATTAAGTGTGGTGGGGCCCACACGAACCCCCTTTTCTTTTCAAATTCTCTCAACATACTTAACCCCCCTCTTTAATGGCTTAAGTTACTTAATTTAATTTTTTGGGAGTTAACTCTTTTGAATTTCAAACATTTGAAATCCTTTTGAGTTGTGTGTTAATAAAATAAGTGGTATTCTTATTTTATGGAGGGTTCTTTGTTTGTCTTGGGAGAGCTTTCCCTTCATCTCCAAGCTCTGACGAAGAACGAAGAACGTCTTCATCCTCAACGAAGAACGACAACTCTTCGTCAAGGATCATCGACTCGGAGACCTAGTATCTTCGGACCTCTGCTTCCTCTTCGGACCTTCTTCGTCGGCAAACGAAGATCCGCCAACAACGTGTCGCATCGGACGTAAATCTTCGTCAACGGATTTGACGAACGACGACCGCGACGCCTGAATTCCGCGACGCCGTCTTCCGCGGAACGTAGAGGATTTCTTTGAATCTCAAACCCGAGGTAGGGGATGTTTTTATTAATTATTTTATTCCATTCCTGAATCGTGGATTTTAGCATGACTAAACGTGAGACTTTTTAGTTATGTTATTTATTAACGCGAGGGGAGTCGGACCGCACGAACACGGCCGAAACCCCCTCCTTCGTTCATGTTGATTCATGCGGGTGGAAGCAAGAGGCGTGGTGCCGTCGCACCACGCGGATGAACATGCTTATGATTTCCGCAATACCGTCGCGCTTCGCCGAGGAGAGATTTCAAGAACGCGACGCCGTCGCGCCGCGTTGGGAGGATTCATGGCACGACGAAAGGGGCGCGGTGCCGTCGCACCGCGCCGGACGACGAACACCGCGGCCGGTTCCGGGCCGCGGTGAGACGAGGAGACCGCGGCCGGTTCCGGGCCGCGGCGGAAGGAAAGACCGGCGGCCGTGCCGCCGGCGTCGGGAGACGAGGGCGGGACCGGAAATTCCGGTCCCGTTGGTAAAAACCGGCCGGCCAGCGGCCGGCCGGATGTCATAAAAGCCGGGGGATTAAACCCCCGGCCGGTTCTTCAAGACCCCCCTCTTAATGAGGGGGGCGGTTCTTTAAAGGAGGGGGGGGGGCAAAGCCCCCCCGGTTCGTTCCAGCCGGCCCCCTTATGTGGGGGGCCGTTTTTTTTGGCAAAGGCACGGCCTTGAGCCGTGCCGCTTGAGAAAAACGCGGGGGCAATCAAGCCCCCCGCGTGACCACCCCGTGCGGCACCCGCCGCCGCCAGCGCGGCCCGCCGCTGCCGCCGCCACGCGGCCCGCCGCCGCCAGCGCGGCCCGCCGCTGCCGCCGCCACGCGGCCCGCCGCCGCCCCGCGGCCCGCCGCCGCCACGCGGCCCGCCGCCGCCACGCGGCCCGCCGCCGCCACGCGGCCCGCCGCCACCGCGCCACGCGGCCCGCCGCCGCCACGCGGCCCGCCGCCGCCACGCGGCCCGCCGCCGCCGCGCCGCCGTCGCCGCCGCCGCCGGCCGCCGCGCCGCCGCCGCGCCACCCCCGGGGGGGGGTCGGGCCGGGTCGGCCCGGACCCGGACCCCCCCGTTTCGGACCAGTTTTGGTTTTTCGCTCATAACTTGAGCCTCGGACCTCCGAATGACGAACCGTCTGCGGCAACGCGATCCTTGGATCGAGACGGTCGTTTCGGTATATCGCACTCAAGGTTTCGGTTTACTTTGAGTTCGGCCGGGTGGTTCGTTCACGAAACCAACCGGGCCTTCGGAGCGGAAACACTCATATCTTGAGCTACGGACGTCCGATTGACGTGCCGTCAGACGCGTAGTGTTCCTCTTAGTGAGACGGATCTTTTGGCATACTCCGCCCGAGGTTTGGACGCAGGTGGAGTACGGTCGGGTTGGTTTTGCCTTAAAAACCAACCGGGCCCCGGAGACGAAAATGCCAATAACTCTCAGACCGGGCGTCCGATCGACGCGCCGTCTGTTGCGTTGAGTTCCTGTTGACGATACGGAACTTTTGGATACATCAACTTCGGTCTTCGTGACAGTTGATGTATCAGCCTCTCGGCTCGTGGAGCGGACCCTCCGTACGAGCTTGCTGTGTGCGGGAACCCTAGTGCTGGCTGCGACTGTTTTACTGCTACGACTGCTACTGTGACAGCGACGACGACAGTACAGAGATCCTGTGTGGATTTGACGACGACAGTACAGAGATCCTGTGTGGATTTGACGACGACAGTACAGAGATCCTGTGTGGATTAGACGACGACAGTACAGAGATCCTGTGTGGATTTGGCGACGACAGTACAGAGATCCTGTGTGGATTCGACGACGACGACTACAGCACTCAGCGATCCTACGTGGATCAGTGCTACAGGTTCTGTGTGAGCCCGATCCTGTGTGGGTCCTTGCGCTCAGCGGTTCTGTGTGAGCCAGCGCCTACAGGTTCTGTGTGAGCCCGATCCTGTGTGGGTCTTCTGCGGGGGTTAGTTACCTATCGATCCTTCGTGGGTCCGACGACTTAGATGGATCAGTGATCATCTTTATCGTCCTTGAAAAAGTATACCTGTGTGAGCTGAATCCTGTTGTTTTCCTGTGTGGATTGTGTTGTGCAATCCTGTGTGGATTATATTTTGCTTTCCTATGTGGAATACGTATACTTTCCTGCGTGGACTGAGTTGTACTTGGGCTCGGAGGTTGGAGTGTATTTGAATTGATGACTTAGGTATATGTATGGGCATATACCTAAGCAGTGTCGGTTGTTACTTCGTGATTGTACTTTTCTTCGTGGTTTATCCTTTGTGGATTTGAGAGACCTTCAGGGGTCTCGGGGTCCCTACTGAGTAGCTTATACTCACCCCTGCACGGGCTTTGCCCGCACTTCGTTGTGTTGGTTGCAGACGACGGACAGCGTTGACCTTAGCTGAGGCTTGCAGAGCGGGACGGTACCCGGAGGTGGACCACTGGGCGGGACGTGCTCGGAGCGGACGGCGGGACCCGTGGAGCAGAGGAGCTATCTGTACCCACCCTTCAGGTGGGATTTCCAGTGGACAGCTCGGAGTAGCGGCTTTACTTTTCAGTTGCTGTTTTTTTTCCCTTTTCGAGTTGTACTTTACTTTCAGTTTGGGTTTGTATTCTGGCCCATTTACTTTTCCGCACTTTCAGTTGTACTCAGCTTGTTTAGTGTTTATTTTCCGCTTGCTTACTCTGTGGAGTTGGTTACTTTTCAAAGGCAATGCCTTCCCTTTTTACTGGGATTTACGCCTTGGTGCTAGTCGCCAGCCCCTGGCCTATGGAAGGCGGGCTTGGGGTAGTCACGGCTCGGACCCCGAGGGCGGGTCGTGACACCTTCTAAATGTATTTTTTAGAAAAAATATATTACAATTATAATATTTCAAAAAATTTAAATATTTTCTTTCATTTTCACATATAATTCAATCATATTCATAAATATATATAATTTTTTGAAAATTTATGTGTTTTAATAATATTATTCCTAAATATACATACAAAAATCCATAGTCATAGTTTTATAAAATTATGTGACTCCAGAATGAACTGTATAGATTTTATAAAGCTATCAAGTATGAACTGCATACTTCAGTTTAAAAAATTAGTTAGTGATTTATATAAATCGACTATTTATGAACTATATACATTCCTTATGTTAATTCTTTATGAATTTTACCTTTATAAGTAAAAACTATTTACAATGTTAGTTAAATTTAATCAACTGAAATTAATTTACTTATATATATATAATTTCTTTCTTTCTTCATTTATAAGTCTAATCCTTTATAACCTATCACATTTTGATTAATGTGTTATTTTTAGAGATTGAACTCATGATTTTTATAAAGGAAACATTCATGAAAGTAATAGTAATTAATGATTTCAGTCATGGAACTTCAACATAAAATGAGATTCAAGAGAAATTTAATCCAAAAAGATGCATGAAGAAAAAAACATGGAAAGAAAAAATAGATATCATTCGATATATTCAAGTGTTTTTCCTTTTCAATATTTTTATATTTTTTCACATTCATATTCCAATCTTTGTTCAATTAATCTATATATTTATTTACATCATCTTTGATATTTCCATGGAACACCATAGTTGTAGACATGTTGCTTTCACTCCTCTACGTTACACACATAAAATTTATTATTCATTCATTAACATCCAAAAAATGTGTAACATTTTTTTTATTTGATAAATTATTAAATTTTGTATACAATGTATTCTTCAATATGATTTTCTCTTTTTTAGAGCCTTATCTGTGAAAACTCTATACCTACCCATATATTTAGAATCATTTATTTGTAATTTTTCTATATTCATAACCATGAATATAAAATTCTTCAACCTTTATTAATATTCATTAATGAGCATAAATATGATAAGAAAAAGTAATACATTTGGTAATATATAAAGAATAAAAAATATACCAGTCATTGTAATATAAAACACCAATAAAGCCTATACATTAAAAAATACCAAAATATATAGACTATAAAATATAATTCCTAAAAAATACATATGATCCTGCTTATAATTTTACAAATAATGAGATACAAACATATTTTTTTAGTTTTTCAACAATTATACTAATTCTTAAACTAATTCTTAGCCAATAAAACATTTTTTTCACACACCAAATTGAATGCATTTTCACCATTACATTATAGATCTTTGACCATGCTATTTCGGACACATCAGCTAGATGGTATGAGGCTACTATCTAGCTTATGAGGAAGAATAAAAATAAGTCTATGATGTCCACTGGGTTGCCGATGAGAGTTCATCGGGTAGTCGATCTGGGTAACTTGTGGAATTTTTGGAGATATTCCAATATTTCCACATCAAACTGAATAGTAGTTATATTTTGTATAGCTCTAATGGATGAGTTATCTATCCTTTCCTCTATTTTGAGCCTTTTTTGGTCTTCCAACTTCATTTCATTCCCTTAAGACATGATTTAACACAGGTTTATGCCTTCCACAAGATTCATTATTGCCTCTTAATATCATCTTTATGTTCAACAAAATCAAGGCTTATATCCCAGTAAAGTGAAACTACGAAACAATTATATGAAATTTGAGATACACAATTGAGTGTTTTGTGGAAATTAAAACCAAAGGTGATAAGTAGAACAAACTTCACTATGTTTTTTGGAATTTTAGTTCTTTATAATTGTTATTGTTTTCTCAATAAAAAAATATTTGTTTTCCCAAATATATGGAAGTATTAAGGTATTACTAGCTTTCTTATTCCAAATATTTTTTCAATATTTCTACAATAAAAGTTTTTAAACAACAACATATTTCATTCCTCTATATGCATACTCTATTCATTTATTCAGTGTTAGTAAAACCATAATAAAAGCAACTAATGTATACTTCTTTAATGAAATAATATGATGACGATAGTTATAAAACCTATATAATTATATTAATATGTATTTTCCTAATATAAGGCTACTGTTTGAAATTAAATAAACATTATATCTCATGTTTTGTAGTGGTTTTCTATATTTTACTTGTGTTCACACAATTATTTTTATATGTTTTATTTCTATTTTTTCACTTACAGATGGATCATTGGGACTATATTAAAATGAAAAAAATATAGTGGTTGACATAAATTTAGTCACATTTTTATTGAAATATTCATATTACCACATTTTTATCTTTTATATCTCGTTCAATTTCCATTTTTTCACTTAGTTATATGGTATATATCTATAAGAGTTGTAATATGTAACTTATTTGGAACTATTTATTTAGAAATATAAAATAATTATTAATATTGTATATTAGCAGTCCACAAGTTAATTTACTAATAGATATACTATTTCATAACTAAATTTAAACTTATTTAATAATTTATATTTTTAATTTTTTATGTTTACTTCATTAATTTAGAACCATAAACACTATTACATCTATTTTTGTTTTGTTTATGAGGATTCTTCTGCTCCTGCCACTAATTTTGGTGTATATACCAATGAAGATGTTGATGCTCACAACGATGATGATGGTGGTGGTAAGAGTGTAGGTGATAATGATGTTAGTGTTTCTGTAAGATATTATTAGTGTCGTGGTGGTTATGGTGATACTGATATTGAGGTAAATTTCAGGTTCAAATTTTATTCTGGGTTTATACATTAAATTTTATCCTATAATTTTTTTTATTATTATGATATTGATATTGATATTTTATATTTTTCTCTTAGATATACTTTTAATTTTTGTGGTATATATTGTATTCTATTTGAGTTTTGTCTATATTTTATGATTTTTATATTATGTTCTAAGATGCAAGGTTTGATTTTTGTTTCAGTACTACTGGTAGGGTAAGGATTTCAGTACAACAGGCTATTTTATACACTATATTATTTGTAGGGATTTATGTGTTTGAATTCTTATGATATATATTGTATTTTATTTGTGTTCAATTTATATTATATCCTTTTTGTTCTTTATTCAATTATAAGATGCAAGGTTTGAGGGCTATAGATTGTACAGGGATTTAAGTATAATAGGTTAGTTTTTAAAGTGTATTGTTGGTAGGGATTTTTTTGAAGCAGGGTGTAGATAAGAAACTCAATAGTCTCTTTAGTAATGAAGTTAATCATTGCAATAATATTTCCTATTTTTATGATTTTATATGTAATTATTTTTTCAGGTTCTCTTATATGATTTTTGGTGGAATATTATACTACTATTCAATTTTGGGAGCTTCCCCAAATTATCATGTCAAGGTGTTGCAATAATGTGTTACTATGATTCATGTGCAATTAATTCTTCTTACTCTATTTCCATAATTGGGATACCCATCTCCAATCTCAATAAGCACATATAGCTTCTTCCATATCACAATGCACGCACACACACTCATTTTTATTATTATAGTTTTCTATAGCATATTAATGAACCTATACAATATATCTATAGAAATTAACAGGTATAAAAATCTATAAAATTTTATATTGTGTAGGGTCACATAGTGGGTTAGAGATGAAGTAGGATTCCATATAGGTGAAACTGAATTTTTATACTAATAAGGTATCATTATTTAAGAACATGAATTATTTTTCCTGGTAGTGATAGTTATTCATGCGAGTAATGGTTTCTTATGCAGACAAATGACATTGGTTTAAAACCCTTTATATGAATTGACTAGGTACAATATTTTATACACTTAAGGTAGGATGATCCTCATAGACAAGGTATAAATTTATATACCAAATGGAAAATAATCCTCAAGCATAGTCTTGAGTTCAACTGTTTGATACTCACTTATTACTAATACTATGTTATGATTGATGAAAAATATTAGATCAATTTCATCACACATGTATGTAAATGAGTAGACATGTTCACTTATACACCAAATTGTTCATTACTGAGTTGATTCACATTTCTGGTTCCCCATTGAGTATGTTATTCTCACACATTCCGTGGATATTTTAGTAGACATGCATATCTATTTTCAAATATTTAGGACATTTTGGTAGAAATTTCATTGAAAACTCATATTCCATGATCACTGCTGAATGATTACAAATTAATTTTTCTATAGGAAATTGGTATTCCATATGTAAACCAAAGGAAGAACAAAAATAAATTACGTGAAATATATTGATTACCCACTAATTAGTTTGATATTAGACTTGGTTTGGTGACTAAATATGTTCACGGTTGGATGCATTATCCTCTTAGTTCAATTCCATGTATATATACATTTTAATTTTTTTTATGATTAAAATTCATGAAACAAAATAATTAAACACAAATATATAATTTTTATGAATCGATGAAGAAGAATTGGATTTAGTGCATTCATCACATCACCAATTTTAATACCCAAAATACTTTTAGGATGAAAACACAAACAATACCACTATAAAGGACCATATATTTTTTATTTATTTTCAAATTCATGGTTTCCATGATTAGAAAACCTTGAAATATAGTATATTTGTTTTATTTGATTCCTTTTTTTTGGTTTGGTAAATATAAATCGTTCAAAAATTGAAATATCTGAACAAGTTAATAAAAAATTATATCTATTTTGATTTCACCATGACTCTCTATTTTAATAAAATAGTAAAAAAATTGAAATATATATGTATAATTTTCTATTTATTCCTCATCATTGCAGCCGTTAGAGCTTCATCCCATTTTTGTCTTCTCCATTGTTTCCCAAGGTAGGGTTTTACCACATTCTATTTTACTTCTTGGAAGGTTTTCATTTTACCTTATTACATCTTTAAACCTAAAATTTATCCGCATCATCATGCCAAATGTTAATCCCTTTCATTGCGTTTATGATTTAGATTTAAAATATTTTTTTGATAAGAAATTTTCTATCTATTCTCATTATCTATTTCATAAGAATATACAGTGAGTTCCAATATGACCAGTAGTAATTAATTTTATTTTTATTTTGTTTGAGTGGGTTTGACATAAAATGTCTGAAACCCATAAATGATGCACTGTTATAAGAGTAAAGGGATTTTTTGAGTGATGTTTGGTGGGAATTATAATATAACCAGGATCATTTTATCTTCATATTTTTGATTTCTCCCTCTTCATACTTCTAAAAATAATAATTGAGGAGGGTGAAGCTCTATATTACGATGTTATTGGTATATTTCTATATATTTACCCTTTTATAGTGTTTTTAAATTTTAGTTAATGTTGTTTGTGTTTATTTTTCCTCATGGATACCACTTATTCATTTTTCAATGATCATATGCTCTATCATTCTGTTTATATAGAAGGATAGGAAAATATTTGTACATATTTAGGTAAGGGGACCAATTATGGAATGGGTAGAATTTTTCTAGAGTGTCTTTTAAGTATTAGAAAAATAATTCAATTAAAAATTGTTGGATTCTTAAGTGGTGAATCACGTTGTAAAATATTTTGTTTCATTATTTTATTTCTACTAGATTTGTCTATAGGATGCATGTAGTGATGTATTTAGGGTGTGGTGTGGTGTGTACTGTAGGGTGCGGTGCAATTCCATACAATATAACTGCATTTTTTTAGAAATAGGAGGATTTATCCATGGTTGTAAACCATGGCAGTATACATGCTATTTTTTTTGGAAATAGAAGGATGTAGCCACAAGTTTACAACTATGGAAGTAGACCTAGTGCTATGGTTTGAACCATGGATATTGCCCTACTACCAAAGATACAAATTACAATACTAAATCTATGTGGAAGAGTCTAACACCACATTTATTAACCATGGAAATATTACTACTCCCACAGTTTAAAATGTGGATATATAATTTTCCCTCTAACCATGCCATTAAAATCCACATCCAGTTATACTGTGGCTATTACCTATATCCACAATTTTGAGGTCTATATCCATGGTTATAAACCATGGATAAATCATTATTTTCTAGTAGTGGATTTTGTTCTTAATTCATTTATTGAATATATTCTTAGTCTTGGTAAAAGGATAACCCCAGGAATACTACCTCACTTCTAATTTTAGATAAATGGACTATATACAACGTGACTCTACTGGTTGAAGACATCGATTCTCCTTTCCACATTAATTATCTTTTTTTATTACTAGTTATCAACACTAATTAGAACTTTAGAGTTATTAACAAAGGGTATAGTTTATAACAGTGATATTTCCCAATGGTTATATTGGCTAACTATCATATTTGACCAATGGTCATATAACATTCAAATACCTACCGTCATTGTTCCATTTATACTATATAAATTCCAGTTCATTATTTCATTCAATATTCACTAAAATTCTTCCCAAGGTTATATATTTTCAGTTTCTAATATTTTAATTTTTTTACTAATATTTTGTTTTATTTGTGTAGTTTTGGTGTGGGTGTGATGATTCTAATGGATTGGAGCGATCCATATTTTCCCATTTTTGAATTTCTGTTATATTTTTTTTTCTAGTTATAATGTTTTGAATTTTAATTGGTTTCTTAGATGAATAATGTATTGATCATTATTAAATATATATGGGTTTTTGTGTATAATATAATATAAATGAAATTTTCTTAGGAAAAAATATCAGTTAAAATGTTTGGGTCGTTACATATGAAGCACAGTGAAGAGATTCAATATGGAATAATCAAAGAGGATATTATTTTGAATGTCACGTGATATTCATCTTCCCCATCTCATTTTTAATTATTTTTAATTTACTTTCAAATAGTTATTGAAATTTTAACCCTTATGGCCTATTTTGGCATCATTTTTTAAATCTATAAGCTTCCTCTAGATGAGGAACTATTTTTCCTTGCTAAAAAAATATCTATCAATTTTGTTGAAAAAAATAAAGGATAATATTGATATCTCTTATTTATTCCTCTTATTATTCATTGTTCCCATTATTTTTACCTTTCTAATTCTTGATCCGTTGGTCAGGGTTTGGGGGAGATGATCCCACCAAGGGATGGTGGAATTTTCCAACCTCATGGGGATTCCGTGAGAAACCTTTAAAAAGAGGTTGTGAAAGGTGACACTCAAGAATTAATTCATCATTTTCTTGAGGTATGGATTATTATGAATTTATCATGTTTTTTTGTGAATTTATTTTTAATTGTTTATTAATTTGGGGATATTGACTAGGGTTTTGTTTGTCTTAGGTCTGGGTGGAAGTTGTGAGTGGACCACACCCTATTTCTCATGGTTTAGTGTTAATATATCCTCTAGTGAGTTTTTGAATTGGTGATTATATGGTGATATTTTTTATTTGAAATGTTTTTATTGATCAAAGGGTGTTTGTGGTTGGGTTATGTGATTGAGGACCTAGATGAGGTCACTACCAAGGTAACCCAGACTTTCACTCCCCGATATGGTGTTAAAAGAACATACTTTACTCATAGGCTTTAATACCAAGTGATATGACCCATGATAAACATATCTTTATTTTACATCATTTCCATAAGTTAAAAATTACATATCGCTAATACGTTTACAAACCTGGGAACCAAAAGTTTAATTTCTTTGAGAAATTGAAATAGGAGTTTCTTTTTTTATAATACTCTTGAACATTTCTCCATAATTGAAAATATTAAACCTCCTTCAAGACCCCTATTAGGATATACTCATCTTTATACCATTCTGAGTGGAAATATATGAAATAGGTCAACTAAAAATCATAGTAAGGGAAAAATATCAATTGGTCATAAATGGTTAGATTATACACATATGAGAAAAAATAATCATCGGAGAAATATATTTTTAAGGGATATAAAATAATATTATTTGACCATAATTCGTGATAGTGGGACATGTATTCTCAAATTTACAAGCATGTAACATGGAAAAAGAATTTGAGATAATAAAAAAAACATAAAGAATAATCATAGTAATATAACATACAAATGTGGAATAAAAATAATCCTAATAGACACAAAATAGTGGATCAACAATCACTTAATATTTCTATTAGTGTATCAGGAATTACAACTTATTCCCATAGTGGATCAAGAATCATTATTTATTTCACACTATTATCTCAAGAGATGTAAGCTTTACCAAATGATTTAGAGATTTATATAGGAATCATCCATCCCTTAATAATCATATATATGTATATGTTCCACATGAAATCAAACAATCATCATATAAAAAAGAACTCAGGGAAAGAAAATGGGCTTCATAAAATTTCCAAATGGTATCATATAAAATGACTTTAAGATATAGATATGATGATTACAAAAAACCCAATCAACCCAATAATATTATTTAATAAAGGAATTTAGAAGGAAATTCATAAAAAATAACTACATAGGAGTTAGATATTTTGAATTTAAAGAGAAAAATAGAAGGGAAACACAAAAGAGTATTAAAAACATTTCTTATCATTTTCATAAAGAGAAAAAGTCACGTGTAACTTTCAAAACTATTTTTTGAAAAAAGTGATGTGAAAACATTTAAAAACATTTACTTTTAAAAAATATTAAATAATGGAGCCTTGAAAATTATATAATGTTTATGATGAGAAAATTTGGAGTGGAAGATACACATTACGAATGTGAAATCAAAACCCTTTTTAATATTTTAAAAATGCCTATATTGAAACCCACATTGAAAAAAGAGTGATAAATAATTCATTATAAAATAGGTAAAGATAAATTTTAAGATCACCCAAAATAAAATATATTTTTATTTAAATTAATAAATGAGTTCATTGGTGGGATTAATGAACAAGGATATGGAAGAGAAATGGAACATTTAGATATAATTTGAATTATTCCTTGCATCATGAAATTTTATGATCAAATAAATACAGTAATGTAATTATATAGAAAGTAAGTACAAAAGGAAATATAATAATATCCTATGATAGAATAAAAAATATTTTTTTAACCAAATGAAAATAGGAATCATTATGAATTAAGAAAAGAATATGAGTAAAGAAAACCCCTTACAAATTTTGTAACAATTAAATCAAAAGAATTGGAAAGATGGATTCATGAAAATACTTTTAAATAATATTAAAGAAACATTAATAATAATAATATAAGGAAAAAATATTTAATTACACCCTATGAAATAGGAATAGGTTCATAACATGAAAACATTCCCCATTTAATATAAATTGAGATGAAACCCCTTACGAACATCATAATTCATGAAGTAATAAACATTTTAAAGTTGGTTTAGGATATAGAAATTAGAATCCATAAAAATAGAAGATGAAATAAAACATAATAACATATTAGTATATAATTTACTAAAATTATAAAAATAATTTTAAAGAAGAAATATTCTAACTCAATGACTATTTATTGAGTTATGAAACACCCTTACCTTTACTCTCTACTTCTATAAAGGTTCTTTAATATCATTTATCATAAAAAACTATCCAAATAATATATTTAAAAAAATCATAAATATATATTAACATATATAATATTTAATTATAATAATATATAATAAATTTATGGGTTATTTATAGTTTATTTTTAATATCATATGTTAGAAATTTTGATTATTTCATGCATACTTTAATGTATCATTGTTAATTACAATTAATTAATACCAAGTTTATAATTCATATAATATAAAAGGATCTTTAATATATTTTTTATAATTAATTATTTAGATATAATTTTATTCCATGATAATTTTCGTCATGATTTGTGAAGACAAAATATGTGGAGATCTTGTTTTTGTAAAATTTTATGAACAAAAGTTGGTATTGTTAATAATATGTTAAATAGGTATATAGACTTTAAATAACATTAAAACAAAAATTATTTTCTCATTAATTTTTAATAATACTAGTAGTTATGTTTCTGTAGTCATCCATGATATACACTTATATCATTTTTCACATAGGTTGTTAAACTGACCCGAATAAGAACATTCTCTAATCGATGGGTGATTATGGTAATGAAATTGATTCCTTAGGCAAAATATTATTATTAAATAATAATATTGACAGAATTTAGATATTAATAAGGTAAAGAATCATATTTTAAGAGATTTATATAAATAATAAAATATTATAGATTTGTAAAATAAAATGTCACTTGGTGGAGCTGATAGTCCACACGTACTGATAGATGATGTTTTCATTTTACATAGAATATGAGAAGGGTAGGGAATGTATTATATTTTATAGAGTATTTATTATATTATAAATTCCATATTATATCATTAAATATCATTTTAACCATCCATGTAAAGTGTTAATGATAAATAAAACTCATCATTCAAGGTAGTGGCAGTTTGCATGTATGCATGATGCTTTTTTAATTTTTCTAGGGAAAATGGGTGAAAGGATGGTATTTTTTATCATATAAGCATAAAAATCATTGTATGTATAATAATTATTCTACCATTTTGAAATATTTAGTATAGTTTTGTATGAGAAAGATAGATAAGGAAGAAATTTAGAGAGGGATTAGTACTTATGTAGAGAATTTGAACTTTCTCTTGAATTACTTCTTAGTAATAAATGACTTAGGAAAACTTAATGTGAATAAATGAATAGGGAAGTGGAATAGGTTACAATGGGAAGTAAAGTGGGTATATTTTTAATTTATCTTATAATTTTTAGATTTAATTTTAATGTGTGGTTGGAAGATCCCTTTTATAATTGGAGAGAATAACATTTTTATAAATATAGCATCTTAATATAAAAAAAACACATGTTTCACATGGAAAGTGGAATAAAAAGTGGAAATATATAAGATAAGTTTTATCCATTAAAAACCATAAAACTTATTCAGATACATGTTTTAAACATTTTTCTGCTATTTTACACTATGTTAAACCCCATTTACCATAATTTACAATTACCATGGTAACTATATTTTTATTCTCCATAACTAATTTTTATAACTAAAAATGAATATAAACTTATTAAATGATTTATGAATTCTTATTTCAAATATGGAAACTATTTTATAAAAAAATATTATGTTTAGAAAATGTAAATTTCAAGACTAGAACACATTACAAGTAAGAACCATTTTAAAGGAAAATGTATTTTTAATCATAAAAATAATGTTTATGATAAAATTATTAATAATTTTAATTTAAATGGAATTAATTGTTCTACGTTTACAAAAAAAAGAGTTTTGTGGCTTCAAAAAAATCCAAAACCAAATTCCACTTTGATAAAACTTTATTTAAAGAGAAAGGTGAAAAACTATTTTTTATCAGGATATATGATTATTTATGTTTGAAAATCATAAAACATGAGTTTTAAAAATTAAACAAATTATTTTAAATTAATTATATTAGTCCTTAAATAATTTATTTCTATAAAATTTTTATATGTTTTTATGTCATACTTACATAATGACAATATCATAAATTCTACGATATCGATGACAACTTTATTTTCACTATCCATATAAAAACTGAAAATTTCAAAAAAAACCAAAATTCATTTCAAGATATATTATATTGATGAATCAAAATGAGAATCAATTTGTCAAATTAAAATTCAAAAATTTGTGATGTTATCTTATAAATAAAAATAAAAAAATATAAATAAAGAATGATTTTAGAGAAAAAGGTCTTTCTAAACCACAAGTGTTCTTAATCTTATTACATGTTAATTACAAGTAATTGTTAGTATAAGAGTTCATAAATTTAAATATTAGATATTATCATGGTAGTTTAGAAAATTTAAAAAATTAAATTTATTAGTATAAAATATACAACTCTTTAAAATATTTTTTTAAAAAAACAATCCCTTTGAACATTAAACCATATTAATTATTTATCCTATAAATATGAGAATTTTTAACTTATTTCTATAATTTTATTTACTAAAGGTTTTATTCTTCTTATAATATTCCTAATTATGTTCCTCTAATACCTCTCAACAAGTTTTAGTTCTGTGTTGTGTGTGGTTAAAGCTATTAAAAATAATATTTAATTAAATAGAAATATATATATAAATGTTAGTGTATTGAAAATATGAACTTGGGATCAATTTTTGATTCCTAGGATAAAAAAGGTGACTCCATGTATATCTATTTGAATTTAAAACCATGAAATCTTGGTTTCCTTCAACCCGTGTTATGGACTTAATAAGAATCATTTGATTAATATATATATATATATATTCTCACATATATTTATTGGTTTATCTTTTATTTTCCAGGTGATAATATAAAGAGTTTTAGTTTTGGGTTATAAAGTATTACCCTTGTGAAAATCAAATTTTTATTCAAAATTTGTTAAATTATATTTCTAAAGTACGTTTGGTAATAAAAATGGGTGCTTTATCCTTAATGATTATAAAGGGGGTACTTATGTTTTTTTAATGGTATATGAATTAAATATGTGTTTGATTTTAGTCTAATAGTTTTATTATTTTTTATTGATTGTTGAGAAATATGTTTTCACATTTTTTGGTATTTTATTTCAAATTTAGTCGTATCAAATTTATAAAATAGTATATTTTTCCAAAGGATTTAATTTATTTTCATGGGTTGGCTGTTAAAGAGTTGAATTTTAAAATAAATTTTTCTTAAGAATGTCTCCAAAATCACATTTGGCATATTTTTTTATTCCCACTAGTTCAATATACTATCCTAACTAGTGATGGTATACTTTTTTTACCACTAGTTTTGTGTGTCTTATTAACTAGTTATGTTATACTACTTCTTTACACTAGTTTAGTGTTTTTTTCTATGAAGTGAAGTAATACTGTTAGATATGATTGGACTCGAGCTATCGAATGAAATATGAATGTATTATATGATTATGGTTATAGAACAGCATGAATACTGTGGATTACCTTGACCTTAGTTTTCATAGGGCCACTCCAATGACCTCTTCTGGTTTTTGTTTTTTTATTTTATTATATAAAAATAATTATTGTTTATTCTAAATTTTTGTTTAATTTTTTTGATTATATTTATATTGATATTTAGTTTCTTTTCTTTATTTGGGTGATGATATTTTTGTTTACTTTTGTTTCCATGTCTTGATTTATTTCCACCTATATTCTTTGGTGTTATTTATTTTATGGAATATGTGTTAATACTTATTATCTTTTAGTTTTTTTGAAAAGTTTCGATTTTATATCATGTGTTTTCTTGGTATAATTTGAAAAGGATTGATAAAATATTTTTCATTTATATTTACATCTAAAATTTTGGTATTTTAAAATCCTTGGTTTTGAAATTGATTCTTTTTTTAAATGGCAATTTTCCCTAAAACGTTTTCAAGGTTTGACTAACATTAAATTGTTGAAATTATTAATTGGGTAAAATGTATTAAATTGTTGGTTTTTATATGATTTTTTTAATAAAAATGAAAAGATTACATGCACATGCCGAATGAAATTAGAGAAGTCATTGACAACGACACATTTTCTCCATGTGTGTATGTCTTAATATGGGAAACTTTTGAGTAAGGAATTCTGAATTGAAGACTTTAGTAACAAATTTTTTCCTTCTCACTCTGCTCAATGTATCAATTAGGTTAGTAGATTCAATAGATCTTAGATACAACCTTTTCAAATTATAGTGATATCATGGCTTGTACAGAATAGAATTCTTGTGGATAATTTGATACAAATGTTTAGTTTTTATCTTAGTTCCAAATAATGATTATGAACTCAACATTAGAAGGACCCATATAATATATTTCTTAATTATTCTACTACACCGACATTGTGGAGGGTGGTCTATGAGATTTTGGATATTTTGAATTATAACTTCGTCTCACAGGGGCTTCTATGGAAGCATGACATGAGATCTCTTTCTCCACGGCAGTCTAATATGTTTCACGTGGTAGATAATAACTACTATATATTATATGTAATGGTTAAAATATGATAATTCATATAAATACCCCATTCAACCTACAATTAATGATTACAAATATAATTTCTTCCATTAATAATTCCAATGTTATAAATTCAGTTTTTTGTACTAATAGCATTAGTGACTTCACAGTACAAAAAAATCTAGGTGTTGTTTGGAATTTAATGTTTCCAACAAGGAACTTATAAGTTTTTTGGTATCCACCATACCATAAATGGATTAAAATTGATGTTAATGGTTCCTATAAATGGAATCTTGGACCTTTGGGTCATGGTTTTGTTTACCATTATTATAATGTAAAAATTACTAGTTTTTTTATGGTTCATGTGGATTTGAATCATCTATTGAAGTTGACATGATCAAAGTGACTAATATGGTGTCTTTTTCTAAATACAAATGTTGTAATAAATTATGGATTGAAAGTGATTATACAACAATTTTTCAAGTAATAAGATATGGTACGCTTCACCTTTCTTGGAGGCTTATTTATCTATGGTTGGAATGCATGAACCCTCTCAATGAAATCAATTACATCATAAAACTTGTCTATTGGGAGGAAAATTTTGTGGTGGATTCACATTCTAATAAAGTAATTACCAGGAATCTTACTTGGTTGGATGATATTATTTCTGAATTTATCTTTGTCTCTCTATGTAAGAGATCTTTTTAAAATAAAATCATTAATAATTCTATAATACTTTTATATTAATCAATAATCCTTGGCCCTTTTGATAGGTAAAACCTTCAAAAAAATGAAAGGATTAAATTTTTAGTGATTTTTTCATGTTATCATGAATGATATTTATCTTTAAAGAGTACAAATGGGGTTTGGGGAGGTTACCTATAGGGATTTTTCTTGTACCTTTATATTTTGGGTTTTGTTCATGTTTTGATTGGATAATGTTTGGTCTTTGGTTTCAGGTTGAATTTGTTAGTTGTGAATTCAGTAGAGAAAATTTCATTAACACTTTGAGATATGTGATCAAGGTATTCATTTTATTTTAGTATTTTATTCATCTGGTTTATTGTGACATGTCAAACATATTTTCCCTATCTATTTTTATAATTCTTATATGATTCCATTTATGACTGATGAGTTTAATTGTATGCTTATGGTTAATTTGGTTCTGTTTATTATGGAAACTATTTATTTAGTATATGTGATCATCCCACATACGGATTACTCATGCCTGAATTATGGGTGGATTTCCATATTCTTCTTCTTTCATCATGTAAAATAATTCCCAATTGTATATATTTGATTCCTATGTACTATCTTTTAGTTTGTAGAGATAGATAATGCCTTTAATTCCATACCACAGGATAACTAGGGAACTTGGATCAATGGTATTTGGATTGGTTTATGATAAGTTGGACTTGAATGACTAATTGATAATAAGTTCATTATTTTAGTGGAAGCTGAGTGGGAATGAATTTAGGAATTTGGTTAAACCTAAGACTTGTAAACTATATTCATTTGGAATATTATCATGGTGTGAATCAAATTTCTCATCTCAAGCACAGTTGTGAGGGTGTTAGTGGGTCATTTGGAGAACTAATTTAGAAATCATGGATGGTGATAATTTTATATTGATTGATAAACAATGAGGCACTGTTGGGTGGAGGAGGAAGATTTAATCAAAGTCTGGGTAAAATTTGGTAATGGACTTTCAATTCTCAATAGTTTCAATGATAAAGTTGGTGTGATTGGTTGAAGTAGTTACCATTGATAATGGAATACTCAATGAATATTATTTTTATGTGGAAAATAATGTTTTTATAAGACGTTATATATTTTTCTATAAATATGTGGTGTCTATAAGGATGTTGATTAAGATCAATATTTGAATTAATTTTTTTAGTGGTGATTAGTAATCCCTTGTAACTCTAGATTTTTTTTATCCCCCTATCTTATAGTGGGATGTAGTGTTTATATATGGACTAAGGAAATTTACCAAACCAATTAAATTTCTTATGTGTTGGTTTTATTAACTCTTATTCTTTTTATATTCACCATTTTATTTCTTGAGTCATGTTTGATATGGTTAGTAGAATCTTTCTTGGATTCACCATTATCAAGAGCCTTCAAATATTCATATTTTTGTTTTGTAATTGAAATTCAAAGGGTTTGATTATTATTATGGGAAAAATATTAGTTACGTCATAATGTGAATAATATTAATCAGTTATTATTTCTTACAAAAATATATTGGACAACATTAAAATCATATTTATTTCAGATATAATCCATTATAAATTTTTCATAATTTTTTAGCATTAAATAAATTCCTCAGCTCCTATATAATGATGGATCTAATACCATTGATGGTGTTTGATGAAATTAAACAAGTCTAATGGTAACATAAATTAAAAATTCAATATAAGTACATTTGGTAGTTAACATATAAAACTAAAATGAATAAAATTAAAGATGCATACCTTTTTTTAAATATTTTTCAATTGTGTATTCGAGGGAGTCTACTAAGAGAAAACCACTGAAATATTACCAATAAATCTATTCCACTAGTTATAGAATTACTAAACACTATTGGAATGACGTTTTTGTCACTATGACATACTAGTACCTTAGGTGTTAATGTATTTAAGATAAAAGGTGTGAGTTTTTACTATAATGTAACTTTTACCACGAATTACTAGTACAACCATGAAATATATTATATAGAATTATTTAATTAATAAAGGATTTATAGATATTAAATGTTTCAAAAATGTTTTGTTGACACTCAAAGTATATGTTATACATTATAACATTAAATAATTTATTGTTTAATTTTATAATGAGTTACTTGTAAATGAAATATTATAAGTACATAATCTAATAATGTTTTAACAAAGTAGATGATATTTTAGTAGAGATATAACAGGAACATGATGTCCCATATTTTAGTGTTATATCATGCCACGGTATCCTATAACATGTGAAATTTTAGTTCTAAGTTGGCTTGTATTATGAGGTTTATGTGCATAAAACATTCCTTCATGACATTGATTTTTTTTGTTGACAATGAAAATGATTTATGTGTCTTAAAATTTGAAGTGCTCATTGTTTCATATACTTTACATTTGAATTAATGGTTATATTGATTTATAATATATAAAATATTATTTATTTTATACTTCAATAAAACTATTTGGTATATTTTGATCTTATAAGATAACTTTTTAGAGTTTGAATGAAATTTGGAATGTTATATTCTTAAAGGAATCAACATATCATTAGTGAGATACAATGAAATTAACCCTACATTTGATATCACATCTATTAATGGGACGATTTTATATTGGAGAAAATAATTTATAGACTATGCCAACATAGAGAAACAATAGGTTTGTGTATAAAGTAAGATTTAAACACCACATGTTGAGAAAAGTTTTCTTACAAAATTATAGTCTCTAGTTTTTTTAGGAACATTAAGATGACATGTCACATTTAGGATATTATGTTTAAATATGGGGAGTTAGTCAAGTTCATCAATGAAAAAAATGTTATATAAAATTTTTATCCATGAAATGTGTCAAAAATGAAATTTTATTTGATATATAATTCCACATTTAAATAATTCATACCACCTATGTTGTTTTTATTATCCATGAATCAAGTTGTTTTTTGGATAGAGTAACCCAATCCCTTGGATGAATTTGGGTCAACTTATAGGGGCCCATATTTTACACTATACTGTAACAATCCAGGTTTTAACATTGGTTCACAGTCGCTAGGGGTAGTGTGCCTCTGTTTAGGGGTCTTGGGTTCAAAGGACCCAAACCCAAAATTTGGAGTACTGTTTTAATATAGACTAACAATAGTATAACTAACCAAATACACTGAATTCACTACTTTAGAAATTTATACTTCAATGTGTTAATGTATCATCTTGTTATTAATGACATCAATAAGGTACTCTAGCTTTGAAAAACATTATACCAACACTACTATATAATAGTGGAATTATTATGGAAATTGTAACTATAGAAACATGGGATACTATAACACAACATTTTTTATCAGTTCCATTTATTCTAGGGTTTATTTAATACTGAAATTATTCCTTTAAATTTCCTCCTCAAAATAGTAAATCATTTTACCTATATGTGGATGTATAGATTATTATAAAACCACATAAATATATATGTATTGTGATATTCTTATTGTTATTTCTTATTTTACCCCTTTAAATTTTATTCTAAATTAATGATTTTTTTGTGTCTCCCTGCATTTCTGTATCATTTTTCTTAATAATATTTAACCATAGATGTTATTCCAAAGGAAGACATTTCATGTTCTAACGCCATTCCTTTTAAAGTTTGATCTCTCGTAAGTTTTGTGTATATAACCAAAATATGTTTGACATCAACAAGATATTAAAAGGTTCACATATAAATAGTGTTTCCTAATAAATCTATGGTTATATTTTTCTTCTTCTTTTAAATAAATAAACTTATGTGAAAGACTCAAAAAATAGAAATATGAGGATAAATTTTATGTTCACTATCTATCATTTAATATACTTTAATATTACTACTAAACATATTTTAAGGAATCATTGGTAGTTTTATAATGGGTAAATTCTCACACTGAAAGAACATGTGTTTTCTTATGGAGTTGTTTTAAATGGGAGAAATTGGTTGTTTTTTTATCAAATTATTAAAAATAAAGTGGGATTTAAATTAAAATGGTATAAATTTGATTCCCCTAATATTTTGTTAAATAGGTGGTTTAAATGAAATTTCATAAATTTTAAATGGATCAATATATTGAACAAGGATTTTAGTAATTCTTGTTAGACATGTTTGAATTGGGGTTTTATAGTGTTCATGTGAGGCCTATTTAGAATCCCCTTGTTTTATGTGTTTGATGTGGATCATGAATTAAGTGGTATACATTATGTTGGTTCTGTGGTTTGGAGAATAACCACCATTTAGGGATGAGCTTGGGTGTGGTTGACGAGTTTGGATTGGAGCTTTGGTTAATAATAGGTCCTCTAAAGGGGTGGTTTGGCTTGTGAGGTTTTCTTGTGATAACCATGCGGCTCTCTGTATAGTGAGTAGAGTAGGGTTATGGGAATAATATTTCCATGTGATCTTTGAACTCTATGTTAACCCTCTAGAGGTTAGGCTAGTGTGGTGATCATTTTGGATAAGGAATCATGAGCTAGATGGGTTTTTATGTGTCATCATTTGAAACTATTGAGATGTGGCTTAAGATGAGAGGGTTAAGAAAATATCCTTGTATGAAAGATAATCGTTATTTTTTTCTATTGGGTATATATCAGTTAGTGGGTTAATTGGGTTTCATAGGCCTTTATGGGTGTGAAAATGGGTTATAATCCTTGGAATATGAACAAACCAATTATAAACATAATAGTGGAATATAAATCAACAAATGGTTAGTATGCCAAATACTCCTCCGGAGAAAATTACCCCAAGTAGTTATATAAATATATAAAAGTAATACATCATCCAACTAAGACACAACATCTATCAGGTAAAATTCTTAAAAACTCCATGTTACAATTGGATCACATCTCCACCATTCACAACCATCACTTAAGGTACCATGAATAAAGAACACCTTCCAACTCTGAGTTAATCCTTAACTTTTCATATAACTGGAAAAATACAATCTACAAGTGCCCAAAGGTAAAGGTAGGGTGTGATAAAAATATCCAAATATGATTTCACTAAATGTTCCATAAGTAGTTCCAGTAAAAATAAACAATTTTATCATTTAATTTTAAATAAACAAGGAATGTAAATCATTTTTTAAATTTCTACTCAAATTCTGTTTCAAGTCAAATAAATGAGAAGTGTATCAAAAAAATCTTAAATGAACAATTTTCAAAAAATGGAATGGTCTTGAATAAAATAGTTATAAAATCATTCGCATGTAATAATCATATTATAAAATGAAATAGGGTCATAATCCTTGGGGCTTTTTAGTTCTTGACTATAGGACCCCTACACTACTCGGTCAATCATCATGGATTAATGTGTGTTTACACATCCCTAATGATCAGGTCATTAGGATTAAATCAATCAACACACCATCAAAGGAAATAATCATGCTGAAAATATTTTAGTTAAAGTTATCATCATTAATCCATTTCTACGAAGTCAAAGCATTAGTTTTCTTATCTTAATAACCCACCAGCTACTCAGGATCACATGTGCTTTCAATAAAAAAATCAATCATGGGATACTCATTCATTTTAATTCATTTAATCATTCGCAGTTCTAAATTATCAATTTCAAGTTTAACATTCCATTTCAATTTCAAAATGAAATTAGTGGGTTTCAAAAAGCACATTCCTTTCAAAATCATACTTCATTTAATTATTTTTTTTCAAGAATAAACATCAAATAATTTGAAGCCATTTTTTATCAAATAACAACAATTTTTAAAAATATTTGATGATATATATTATTTCACGAATCCAATTCCTTTGAAATCAATCATCAAATCATCATGATTGTAGGTTTAGAAAAAAAAAGTGAACATACATTTCAATTCGTGAAATAAATGAGGTTTTCAATTATAGGGAAAATATTTATAGAACCACCCACCATTAATCAAATGATTAAACAATCAATTAAATTGGCAACTACCAACAAAAAGAAAAAGGAAATGGAGATCATAAAGAAATACCTAGAATCACAATCCATCAAAACAAGGATCTAATCCATCAACAACATGTGGATTCATCACATACAGAAAAATGTTAGAAGATCCAAGAATAAAGGAGGATTCCATGATAAGGAAAGATACACTTACTAGTGAGAGATAAATCACATCCATCGACACTTTGATTTGAGAAGATGGGGGTTTGGAGGGGTTAAAATCCTCTCTTTAGAGCCTTAATAAACCAAAGGGTTGAATGGGGTCAATTTGGGGGAGTTTTGGAATATAAAATAGGAGTTATAGATTTTTATGCCTAGAAAATAAAATACTAAATTTCATGACACATAAATACAATGAGAAATGCTAAAAAAGGGGCATACCATTACACAATGTAAGAGACCACACTGTAGTCACCCCCAACTAACTGGCCTCTTGAATCCACATTGTTGATCCTGTCTAGATCTTATTTAACTATGGTAAGTCTATACTATATCTGACACACTATGCCACAAATACCATCAAAATGACAGAGGCATCCCAAATCTCTCCTATGCTTCAACTCCCCCATGTTAAAGCCTTTCCAAAATTAGAATAGGCTTTAAAACTTTCCACACCACATCCATCCATCCACACCACAACCGTACCTGAAATGGAAGAGGAAAAAAATCTTCATCCTAGGGATCCATGTGGAAACCTACTTTTGACACCATATCTATACTAGAGTTGGAAGACGTATCAAAATTCCCTACTTCACATCCAGATATTTTATGCCACATCATGCCTCTCCGCACAATAAAACTACTCATCCATGGTGCATCCCCCTATAAAATTATAGAAAAAAGAAAATGACAGTCCCAGAATAATGCCAAAAAAATGTTATAAAATATTAGGATACAAATACCATAATGACGGTAATAAGATGTTATTGGAATCTCAGTATACGTGTAGAATTTATGACTAAATATTCAGATAAGGGAAAGAACATTGAATAAGGTAGCTATACAGAAGGAGCATGTTGACTGAGGGGATACCGAGATAGAGTCTAGTATAATTTTTAGAGATTACACTATTTAATATGCCTTTCATTTGTGCATATATAGATTCACCACATGTGGGGATTTCTATTTGAAATTTTCACTGGTTATTGTATGTAATTTTTATATGGAATGGGATGATGTTATTATTGTTTCTTTGGATACGTGATCTTCTACTATTTAATGTGATTTTTATTTATTCTACTAATATTTACTCTAATTTTTTATCTATTACTGAGGGTATAGTTTCCCCATGGTGTGGATTCATCATTTCGATTTGAAAACCCCTTTCATATAGGGGGATTGTATAAGGTCATATGGAACCATGATCTAGACCATATGATTCCGGTTGGGGTGTCACACTAGCCATAACCACCAAAATCACTCATCCTTTCCTATGTTATAACTCAACATAGCATTGCCTGAAGTGGAATAAAATCCAAATAATCAACATTTGAAACATTATAAATCATTGAGGTTAACGATTCAATAACATTAATAAATTAACCGATATAGTGATCTAATTCATACCATGTAACATCAACGTGTCTCATCCTAAGTACAATTACTATATTATCACTTTTCTATTTATGGGGTTCTGAAATCATAGAAAAATGTGTAACAATACATGCTTTCCTTCCAAAATAACTATAGCCCAAATAAATCAATTAAAATGGAGGAATCGATTTATTATATCTATTATGAATACTAAAATGAAAAAAAAATAAAAGCAACTTTTTTGTACATTGATCAAGACCCCAAATACACTAAACATTCACTTAGGAACCTTTGTTTCATAGTATCAAGTAGAAATTTCTCTATACTGGGTTGGATCAATATTAGTGCTAGATCTAAGATCAGGTACAATATGTTTCATCTTCCCAAGTTTTGAATCTATAACATTTAAACCAACCATATTCATGTAACTCCTCAAATAGTAATGGTTTCTTCATTATTAAACTAGTATGGGTGAGATGTGTATCCATTTTTGTAGAGGCATAACGTTTTATTCACATGTTGAACAAATATCCATTAGGTAAACCACAAATTTTAAATATCCTAGTCTCTACAGATTTCTTACAAAATCTTTTCTCATCCATATAAACATCTACAATAAGCTCTTTGGATGATTTAATAGATTATAATAGAACACCTTACATCAATAGAATGAGATCCTATTGTAATACCACCTATAAATGCTCTAGTGAAAATATAGTAGCACCATAAACATTTTAATGAATAATTAGAGTAAAGGTGGAATAATTACCTTATCAATAATAAAAGAAGATGAAGTGATTTCTTATGTACCTTATCACACTTGATTAGACAACAATGTGAGTACAATACATCTATGTGACTTTTCTTCCAAACATCATGTTATTGTTTTGTAGGATTCTACCCCGTTACTCGCCTCATTTTTGACTCCTAGACACTCCTATATTGTTAGAAAAACACTTGGACTCATTTACTTCACAAGAAGAGGTTTTTAAAAAATTAAAGTTTTCTCTTTATTGTACTCTTAAACCAATAATTCAAAAATTTCTTCTTTAATGTTCCCATTAATTTCCTGGGTCACCATATTTGATTGTTCCTAATTCACACATAGATTACCAATATTCCATGGTAGGAATAGGTACAAAACCTTGTATTTAATATAAACACGTAATAGATTAAAATTCATATATTTTAGTTTCTTGATGAACATGAAATATGTTTTTTCCATTTTGACCCATCCAAAAGAATCCTCTATTGAAAACATAGGAATATCAACTCTCTTAAACACACTCCTTATTCTTAAATCTAGAGAAAAATACCTAGATTTATGTTTTCATATCTTACACTACCATCCTTTGTATTTTTTCATGTACTACCACATGTAAATGTAGATGTTTCTTTACCCCTCTTGATACATTCTGATTTTAATTATACTTATATTTATAGGTCCTTGACATTTTCCACCATCTTCTCTACAACATTGTGAATCCCAAGATACTTTTTACCTCAGTTTTACCTTGATGATCAATATACAATTATTAAAATTAAATATTTCCATGAACCAGTATATCATTACATGACTGTATGGATGATCATGTCTGGTCTTATACCTCCTCCTTTTTCTCTCTCTCCTTGACTCGTAATGTATATCTAGAATTTCTCAGATATACTAAATAACTAGAGAAAAAAGTAAAATATTCTAGAATGAAGATATGTAACTCATGTAGCTACATAATTTACTTTTAATATACTGTATCAAATTCTTATAAATGTATTTGATACTCTAGAATCATTTTCTAATACTCACAAGAGACTCCAATCTACCAATTAGTGAGTTATATCTGCGACCAAATTCTATAATTTTGTTCATCAATGATCATGGAACCATAGAAAAACTTGTATCCATTTGCATATGCTACTCCCAATGGAATATTCAATTTTTAGGTAACTGAACAAATAATTTAGATGCATAGTATGATTTATATAGAAAAGAGGATGTTATATATAATATATATTGCAAAATAAAAAATTCTTGATTCATTGGAAGGAATTGAGATAATGTTGTAGTATAATAATAAGGAAAAATAGTAGAATAATGGGACAAGGGAGAAAAAATTTACTCAAAATAACACTTCCTGACGTGGAAATCTAATACCTCCTAAGGTTATGACTCTTAATATCTAGCTGAAGTACTAATCAATTCATACCCATCCTTAATAGGATTCCACCATATTTAACACTCCAAGCAACTAACCAAAAAATAATAATCACTATAAATATCCCCAAGACCTATATATAACAATGTAAAAAACTATAACACCCCAATATTTTTATGAAATATATTTTTAGATAATTTTATATTTTTATAGATTGGGTTGCACGCTATTGTATGTTTAGAGGAATCATGAAATATTATTAAAATATTATTTGTTCGTTATAACATAACCATTATATTGGAAAAAATTATTAGAAATAAATCAGTTATGAAATAAATATAATGTTTAAACTCAATATGAATATATTCCTATGTCCTTAGAAAATAATTTTTTTAGTAAAGTCATTTTATTCTTCAGGAATGTGTTTTCTTCAAAAAAGAGTATTTCTTTTTTTATGAGAGAATATTAATTTCTAAAAATTCTATAATATTTATTTGAAAATTTTAATTTCATTTTTTAATTCTTTATTTAGAAATTATCTTAAAAATTTTTTTGGATAATTTTTTGAAAACATTGTTTTTTAAGGAATAGTTAAAACACTATTGTTTTTTAAAATTGTATTTTATTTTTATGTTTTTAAAATGTACATTTATGTTTTTTATATTTTTTAAATTTTAATTACTTAATTATCATTTAAAATAATCAAATAATAGTTTTTGGTGGATTTTATACTTCAATTTAACATAAAAAAATTTTATATTTGAGAAGAGATTTTTTCTGAAAAAAACTGTTTTCATTGATTTTCTCCAATTTTATTTTAAATTAAAATATGTTACTTCTATATTTTGAATTTTTAAAATTTTATTCCATATTTTGAATCAATGGGTCCAAATTTATTTCATTTTTCATTTTTATTTTTGGTCAACATGAATAGTAACCTTAGTAATGTTTGTTATTATGGTAAAGGGTAAAACAAGTTAATATAGATTACAAATAAGTGATAAGTCCATAATATTTAATACAATTTCTTATTTTATGAAGTTTATTATACCATTAACAAAAAATGTTCTAAATTTAGTTTTTAATGGACTGTTATCCATGAAAATGACTTATATATTATTTAAATTAAATATAGTCGCAAAATGTCACTTTCTTTGACTTAAATATCTCTTATGTACCCACATAGGAAAAAACCACGGTATAAATGCATATAGTTATCCATATTTAACTTAATACAAATAGTTTTATAATATAAATTTATTTTTGATTTTTGGGGCCACGTGGATGAGATTATAACCACTATAATATTCTATTTAAAGAAAAGTCAAATATATCACATGCATTTTTTTAATAACTATAACATATTTAAGATGTGGCTATTCAGAGTAAATGTTCAACTGTAAATAGTATTTTTAAATATAAAAGATTTATATTTATCATTATAGTTTATTTATAATTTATAGTAACTAAATATTTATCCTGAATTCCTATATAATACTTATGTAGTAATTATCCAATTAAAAGAGAAATTAAATAAATAATATTAAAAATATTTAAAGTAATATTATTTAAAATATTTAAGGATATATATGAATTATATAGACGACCATGACATTTTAGGGATATAATATAATAGTTATTTCAAATTTTACTTGTTTAATTTATTTTTTTAAAAGTCAAAATATTTAATAGTATCAAAATTTACAATAATGATTGTTTATGAGAATAATATTTTATTGAATTATACAAAAATAATAAAAAGATTTAAAAAATACAAAGTGATTATTATATGGTCTAATTTATCATAAATTGGTCATTTATGGTCCAATTTACATCATATATGTAAAAATTACAACACTTTAATATTGAAAAAGTTATTACCATAGTTAAAATTATAATTGCTTGAGTAAGGGTTAATCAAAATAATATGGATTAAAGTAACAAAAAAACATTTCTCTAATATATTGGTCTATGAGAACAAAATATTATATTTTCTTACATTCAAATACATTTCTATTTTGTGGTATTTGGATATAAATTGATTTTTTTATAAATTAATATTTTGAAAAATTTAAAAATTGCCCCTCACATTAATTATAAAATGGAACCTCGTAGCTCACTAATTTACACAGATTGGAGCCTTATATCTAGACCATAACCTTCCAATATATCTTCTAAACTTCCCTATAAATATTCTAGATTTCATTTCTTCTCAAAAGTCTAACCCTGGATCCCTGTGTAAGAAATTTAAAGTAGACGTTTCAAAGAAAAAGTAATCACTTTAATCGATCAATTTATTTTTATACTCTTTCTTGGATCTACTAAATATATAATTTTTATCATAATATAATAAATTAATTATCATATTTTTTTTAAAATTTTATTATGATTATTAAAATTCCATTATGCGCCTTCTTTTCCATCAAATAATAAATTAAAGTATCACTTGTGCGCACGCATGACTTACCATATACACGTGGACACACAATTCATTTTTCAACACCATATTTTATGGATGGGTATTATTATGAGTTTAAGGAATATTTATGGAATATATTATATAATTATTATTATATAAAGTTTTTTTTTTCATTCAATCAGTTGAAAAATGGAAACAACGTTCATGTGTATGTATGAACTACTGTCTCCTTGAACAGTGTAATTCATTTTTTTTTCTATCTCTAATTTCTATGAATGATTATAAATATGTATATAATTATTATATATTATTCTTATAAAATTATTAAAATTCTAAAATTATGATTCCTAGATCAAAGTATAAAGACCAAGACTTGGGAACTAAAACATTCTTGGAAAACAAATCAATTATCACCCAGAATAGTGATTTTAATAACAAACTATTAATAAAATGGTGATAATATGTTATAAATAAATAATAAATGTTATTATTGAAATAATTTTATGGACTAAATTTATAATAAATCTATATTTATCATATAGTAGGTTTGAATGTGAATGAATAAAGGTAATACTTGAGCTAAGGTTTTATTTCACAGTATCATTTTTATTCGAGATTGTATCTGGTGGGGAATATTTCTATTTCATGTCCATGTTTTTTATAAATTTGTTCAAAAATGGTTTTAATATTCTCCTACAAGTTTTTAAATTTATTTTCACCCATGTTTTACTTTTTATTTTTTTTTGAAAGGAAAATTTTTATCATTTTCCAAACATGGTACTTTGTGACTTTTCTAACAAAAATACTATATAGATGGTTTTTAACTTATACAACATGATCATATATTCCAAAAATCATTACACTTTAATAATTTGAAGCTTCCCATAAAATATTACAAGGTTAGTTTCAAATAAAATTATTCCTTTATAATTGTGTGGATTTTTACAACAATGTTTTCAAATTGTAAATGATATTTTTCTCAATAATTATTTGAAGTGATATTTCAAAATCATTTTTCTCTATGTCAACATTATTTGGTGATACTTTTGATTTACTATGGATATTATCCAAGGATACAATCCGTATTCTTTCCTTGGATGTTTTTTGTTTATTACAATATGGTTTTTAGAAATCCCATTACTTTATCATGAGTTATGATATAATGAAATGCTTTTGAAACCCATTTCATTTCCATGGGTTATGAAATGCTGAAATGTTTATGTAAACCATTTCTTTTCATGGGTTTTGATATGATGAATGACCTCTGATCCTATGGGACACATAATGGATTTTATTATGTGAAGGGTGGTACTTATATATCCCTACAATGAATTAGGTAAATATTAATATCACATGAAATCATAATTAGAAACAAGTTTATGGAATTAATCCACTATGAGAAATAGCTGTGTTATGATCTAATATAAGAGACAAGTGCATCTTATTATACTATGAGAAACTGGTTTTTCCTGATCTAATATTTTTATGGTCTTGGTATTCAAACATCACATATTAATTATTTTTTTGTATATTTATAATGGGGAAAAAAATTTATGAAATGAGATTATGGTTCATCCTTGATT
Source organism: Viscum album (assembly GCA_963277665.1). Lineage (NCBI taxonomy): Eukaryota > Viridiplantae > Streptophyta > Magnoliopsida > Santalales > Viscaceae > Viscum > Viscum album. The sequence goes on along the minus strand of OY728136.1, from coordinate 478,684,075 downwards.
TATAATGATTTCTCACTCTTATGGCCAATGTTTTTTTGAAAGGATTATGTTTTATTCCACGAGTCATGTTTATCATTTATGATATGTAGGGTATGTAATTCATAAATTTTTTTCATGATAAAATTAACTTATTACTATCTTATACTTATACATTTTGATTGATTGATATCTCCTATGTTTACCCTTACTAAGAATCTGAGCTCACCCCTTTTTATGCTTTCTTTATCAGGTGATGAAGAAAGGTTTTGGTTGGATATTCCCAAGAGGAGTAATATGCGAGAATATATTTGTGGCTGATGTTGAAGACCCTTCATGAAATAAAAATACTATATATCTATTCTCTAAAGGCTCTAAGCCTTTATGATTCTAGCATGGAGTGTGTTGTTGTATATTGAATATTCATCGAAATATATGTAGTATTTGTGTATGAAAAATCTCAGTTCATTATAAAAACATCCCCTAGAAGTTACCAACACACATCAAACACCTAAATATCTAATAAACCACACTATAGAGATATCCATCCTCGCCCATCCTAGCCTATGATCCTACTACCCACATCCTAGGAAGTTATAGCCTCACTACCCACCTTTCTGACAATTACCTGCACACATTGAATAATAAATCAATCAAAAGGGATACAAATATTTACATAGTTCACATTTCATGATAGTGAGATTAATCTAAGTCACATGGATAATTAAAAATACAATATATAAATATATAATACACTACCAATGGTGGATTTAGAATATATTCCAATCTAATACTCACTTCATTTATAGGTTAAAATAAGTAAACTACATACCAATGTGCTACCATGCCGAATAGCCTCACAAAACATTATAAATTTGGTATGATGACCTATAAAAATATATACAATATATAAATAGTGTATCCCACTAAATTATAGATGTATTCCATTGATCTTCATGTGTTATCTCAATATATTTGACATGTATAAATATATTTAGTCATTCAACTTTAGCTTTTATAATCACACAACTTAAAAAATTTGTATGAATTCTTTTTATCCTTTAATAAAAATTATTATCTGGGATATATAATGTAATACTTATCTTTTTCTTATTTTTCTAGGTATTTAATAATATTTGTATTCTTACAGGGTGATCAACCTTTACCCAGTTTTTACCATTCGTAATTATATCAATCACTTTAATAGATTTCTATCCAATTTTAGTGGGAATGACTCTTAAATTATTTAATTATTATATTTTATAATTTTTAGCCACACATGATAAATAGTAAATCAATCAAAAGGGATAAAATTATTTATCTGGTTAACCTTTCAATATGGAGAGGTTAATATAAGTCTCGTGGAAAATTACTACCGCAATTTACAATCCTCTAACATACTATAAATGTTATATTTATGAATTATTTTCAATCCTAGATCTATTACCTTTATAAGTTTATGAAATTTGACAACATAACCCTGTAAAAATTTGAACAATAGGTTCATATATCTTAAAAAATGAGGATTTATGATGTAAAAAATGTGGAAAAGATATTACTAGTAAATCCCACCATATTTTTAATGGGTATCATTGATCTTCATATGCTTTCGCCATAAACATGACATGAATTAATTTCAATAATCATTTTGGATCAGCCTTTATAATATAAAAATATAAAAAAATTGGTATGAATTATCCTTCCCCATTCACAAAAATTATTCTCTTGGACATGCAATATTCCACCTCAATTTTGTTATTCTCATAGATCTTTAATATTTATCATCATCATATAACTCCAATTTTAATGTTTTTATTCTTTGTAACATCTACATGGGTGTCTACTTATATGGACCACACATGGTTGAATAACTTGAGAGGGTGGGGGGTTGAAACATGGTATAATAGATTAAAACTAACCCTTCACGGATATTTTTCTTAATTTCATAAAACACACTTCTATCTTTTTTCTTGACAAAATTTATGATGGAAATGAGTTCCTAATAAAGGAACAAAAAATTTTACTTGTTTTTCTTATACTGGTCTATGCCCAAAGAGCATACAATACATATATGATTATGTTCTAAAATAACTAAATAAAATTTTATTTACAATGTTTGGAGTGGACTTAGTGTCCCCCTAGTTTACAACCACTGATGATTTATAGAACTCATTTCTCTCTCAATTGAAGTGTACTCACTATTACTTTAGAATATTTCTTAGATGTTCTGAATAAAAAAAATTTAGACAATAGTTGGTTTTCCATTAATCTCATATTTCATTAAAATAATGAATTCCATTTGCAAAAAAAATCTAGGAAATTTTCAGAGGGTTCACATGAACCCCACTTATGCACAACTGATCTTCATGTAAATCTCATTTTAAAAATAATGTGTTCCTATAATATCCTCTCTATATGATTTTTTTTCTTGTAACTACCTTAAAAAATGAAATTTCATTATATAAATCCTATGTGTAAAAAATATCTTACCTCACAAAATACTCAATTAAGTTTTCTTCTATCTATTAAATGATGAGAATAATACCTTATTTACATGAAAAATCAATCTATAAAGAATGTTTATCAAAACCCTTTATGATTACGTAAAATAAACCACCTTGGATTCATGAATATCATCGAGTTCACACAACTTCTGTTCTTTGAGTCCACCAAGCTTGTGTGAGATTTTTTCTAGCTTGCATGAGAACCCTTCCTTTGCTCTAAATTTCTACACAATATTCTCAAAATCACGTTAAACACATCTAGATCCATTAATTCTTGAACACCTCATGGTCTTGTTCACTTTTAAATTTTTTTCAACATGATTTTTTAACCAATACAACAAAAAATCACAAAAAAATACAATTTAAGTGATTTTTTCTATTTATATTCCACTTTTTTTTAAAAACATAAAATTTTTATACCATTTTAATGAAAAATAATTCAATATTTAGACTAAAAAATTTATTCTCTCTCTACAAATCTAGATAGTGATCAAAGACTCACTTAAAATATATTCTAAGATAACATGATTGTTGTTTGGTGTGCTAAACAAGAGTATGAAGTTAATCTTTTTGATTAATTACTTTTCAATTATAGATTTTTTCTTTATTCCCTAGTCTAAACATTAAATGAATCTCTCCCATGTTCTAGATTCATGAAAATACTCCCCCCCTTACCACCCCTTTCTTGAATAATTTATCTTCCTTTATTAAAAAACCAAAAGGTCTCTCTTTTATATATTTCAAGGGTAGGGACAATATCTGACACATGGGAGAACCCACAACATGCCTTAGGGAGTTAGGTTCTCAAATATAAACTTATTTATGTGTGGGGTCTTTTTTCATGATATTTGTGACTTGTATTTTTGTATGTAGATACACCAATTTCACTGAACTATGCTCAAATTTCTCATTTATGAAGTGATAATTGATTTTAATGTGTTATTTCCTTGAGTAATATATGATATTTTTACAAATATTTATAAAAAAATAATTTTTACAGACCCCAATAGGATACTTCACTTCAATTATTATATCCTTAAACTATTTCTCCATTCATAAAATTTTATTGTAAGATTTAGTGGTTTTAATATATTCATATTCTATAAATCTCAATGAAATAAAATATTTTTTCTTACTATGAAAATAAATGTGTAGTTATACAAGATATAATGAACCAATTGATTTTTTACTTTCTATCATCCATTGAACTAACCCATTATACATTTGTATGTCCCAAAAACTTCTGCTGATATGTTATATTGTAATGAAATTTAGAATCCACTATTCCTTGGATATAACATATTATTATTTTCACCACTTAGAAGTGGATTTACATAGGATTACTATGATACCTTATAGATTAAATGTGACAGAAACAATATCATTCCTTATCACTATTATATAAAAAAAATACTCCTGATGATTTTCCAATATTCCAGGGGTTTAACTAATTTTCTACTATCATCCCATTACAACTTCATCTAGGTTGAAATTTGTTTTGTCGCTTCCTTGAAATAACACATTCTAAATATTTATATAACACATGTAACATAATTAGATTGAGAGATAAATGTTCCATGAGTTCCTGGTATCACCTTCAAAACAAGTAAAAAGTATCAACTCCCTAATCCTTGATATTTCAAACTCACACCTCATAAATTCTATAAATTTATTTTATTGTGACTCATTTGATACATAAAAAAATATACCAGAAGTATATATGTGGAAGAAAATACTTTTTTATTTTATATGATATAGATATTATGATCAACTCCTCCATACTGAAAAATGAGTGGTTTCAAACACTGGTCTAGTTTGGAATACTGTGATCTTGGGGCTTTCACCATCTCATAAAACACATTCTTAAATCGATAATTTTTTTCTCATATTAATTTATAATAAAATCATTTTATTGATCGATGTAAACCTCTTATTCATGTAATTTATCAAGAAATTTTTTTTAACATCCATCTAGAAAACTGTGGACCTAATGTGTACCACCATGTACAAGAATAATCAAATTGTTTCCAATATAGTCATAATATTATATTTCTTATCTACATTGATAATTTCAATATGGGAGTTTTCCTTGGCCACATTTTTTCCATTATTCGGAATCACCATGTCTTATTCATTATGTTTGTTATCGAAAACCCATTTAGTCCCAATGATGTTCTTATTCACTAGTCCCAAAATAACATTTCATGTCTGAGTCTTCTCAATTTGGTGATGTTTTTCTTGTATCACCTAGAACCAATTTTTAACATTATAAAAATAATTAAAACATGTTTTCTCAACCTATTATAGGAGTGAATATTGAGGTTGATACTTTATTATATACATTCCCATTAGTACTATCTAGTCACTGATGCTATTTTGTTCATCAATTTTGTCCCTAAATTTAATCTTATGTATAGATACTTATTGAAAAATTTTCTGCTCATCATCAGTGTCTTATATAGAATAAAAATTATACCATTATTCCCCCCTCATGGTTCTCAACTCCTCATAACTTTTCTGTATCATTTTCTTACTATTTTTTGATGATTTTTCTTATTTTCCACCATAGTGATGTCTTGGATTTTGATAATATTTTGAAATTTTTGTTAAAACACTTGAATTATATGATATTTGTTTATTAGACAAGTAAAATCAATTCCTATCCACAATTCTCAAACTTACTATGTTTCTCCTCATTATGAATAAAAAATTTACATCTAAAATTGAAAAATTATTTCAACATATAAATGTTCCCATTCTACATCTTGTCTGTGGTATTTTCTTATCCCAAATGTAATAAGTCTCTATTAGAAATATAGAAGTATTCCAGGTCTACTTCCTACAAAAAATTAACTAGTAGGTATTTTCTAATAGGAATCATTCTTGATATACAGTTTATGACCCAGTTTCTCATCACAACCACCTCATTTTTCTGAGGAGTTATCATTGTTTATACTTTGTGATTTATCCAATGTTTCTTGATATAATAATCCACTTAGATGTTGGTGAAATTTATGAAATTGTTATTTTATAATATTTAAGTCTTCCCTCCAAACATATTTTTGAATTTCCTCCACATTACATGGTGATTCTCCATCGATTTTAGTGGAAAACATTCATAGTTAGTCTTCATATCTCTTGGTTGTTCCTCTTCTTCTTCATTGTTCCCCTTCTTTGTTCCTTTATAATTATTTCTATCCTAGTTACTGTTTTTTTGATATTATTACACCAATACATAGTGTAATTTTTTTAGCTCCTGGGGCATCATTTATCATTCTCTAAAGGAGGTCTTAGAAGGGGATGATGGAGTTATCATCCCTCATTATCTTGATGTATTTAATCCTATAGTGTTTTCAAGGTTTTGGTGAATTTAGGTTTAATTGGTCATTGATTTAGGTATATTGATTAGGTATTTTATGTGTATTAGGTCTAGGTGTTAGTTGGGACCGAAATGCACCATATTTCTCTGGGTTTGGTGTTGTTATGATGTCTGATGAGTTTTGGAATTGCTGATTCCATGGTGGGATTTTGGTTTCTAATGTATGGTTAATTTATTAAATGGATTTTATAGTTGGTTTGAGTGATTAGGGACCCGAAAGAGGTTTCTATGATATTGGGATCAATTTATGAGTTATCATTTGAGGTATGTTTCGTAATTCATAACTCTTTAAATTTAAAACCATGATTGATTTCTTAATTTTAACATATTATTTAAACTTATTAAAAAATTTATTATGGATATATATATATATATTGATTCTTAATTAAATTTATTCATTTATCTATTAGTTTCTATGTGGTTTTAAAAATGGTTTAATTTTTAATTTATACGGCCTTTATCTTGTAGAAATCGAATATTTACAAAAAAATCAAAGCCTCTTTCTGAAGGAAATTTTATAATAAAGAGTGGTGATTGATCTTTAATGACTTTTAAGGGTAGAAACATGTATTTTTTAAAAAATATTCTATAAAATAAGGATGAGTTTTTTTCTTCTAATAATTGTCTTGTGTTTTACAAAATATTTGGGGACTTTTTCTTAGCTCTTTTATATTTTATTTTAAATGTACTTACATGGAATTTATAAAATAATATTGAATTTTAAAAGGATTTTAAAGTGTTGTTACATGGGTTTATTTTTTATGAGTTTAATTTAAAAAAAAATTATTTCTCAAGAATGTATTTAAAGGCCCAATTAGAACTAAAAAAGAGGTTTTCTTCTCACAATTCCAGTGCCCTATCTTGACTAGTAAAGTTATACTATTTATTACAAGTAGTTCAACAAGTTGTCTTAACTAGTTAAGCTATATTGTTTCTTCCCACTAATTTGGTGTATCTTACTGAATAGTGAAGTTATACTATATTTTTTCACTAGACATGTGTGATGCTTTGGATATGTAGGTTATATTACATATTTCCACTAGTTCAGTGTGTCAACATAACCAGTGAAGTAATACTATTACCTATGATTTGACTTCGATTAGTGTTTGGCATACATATGTTGTATATGATTGTGGATAAAGACTAGCACATGGAACATAGATTACCCTAACAATATTTTTCCTAGGTAAACTCTCATAATGTCATATACTTTTTGTTTTCTTCTTCTATTACTAAAAAATTATTGTTCATTACTCTCAACCATTATTATTTCATTATTTGGATTCTGTTACTATTTATATTTTTTTCTTTACCTGAGTAATGTTATTGATATTTACTTTTGTTTCCATGTGGTGATTTATTCTTACCTATATTCTTTGGTGTTATTTTTCATTGGGTGTTGAGTTAGTAAATGTTATATTTGGGAATTTTCTTTGTTTTGAAAATTATAAATTCATCTCTCTAGTTCTTTATTGGAGGAATTTAAAATTAAGCAGTTAATGTTTGTTCAATTCTATTTACTTTAAAAATATGTGTATTTTAAAAGGATTAGTTTATAAATTATTTCTTTTTCTTTAAATAATATTTTTTACAATTTTTTTTTCAAATTTTTATTAAGTTTAAATGGTTGAAATAGTTACTTTGATAAAATGGATTAATTTGGAAATTTATTGTGATATGTTTTAATTAAAATTAAATCGTACCTTTATAGTTATATTTTTAAACTAGCATGAAGGAATTTTATCTTTGAAGAGTATGCATGGAGCATGGATAGATTACATACTAGTTTTTTTTATCATGTCAATATATTTTAGGGTTTCCTCTGGTTTCAATTATATGGTGTTTAGTCATGGGTTTTGGGTTTGAGTAAGATGGTTGTACTAATAAATGGACAAATTTTCTTGAAACATAGAGATGGTTTTTGATAGAATTCATTTCATTTTTCTATTTCATTCATCTGGTGTGTTGTGCTACGTTGGCCATATCATTTCCACCTATTCTGATCATTCTTATTGGATTTTAATTTTGACTAATGAGTTACATTGTATTCTTATTCCCCATTTAGTTCATTTTATTATTGAATCATTTAATTATGTATGCATCATCATCCAGCTTTCAAAGTGTTCCTCTTGGACTTCCTGGTAGAAGTTCCATGTTATTATTCTTTCATTGAGTGAAATAATTATCTTTAATATATATTTGGTGCACAATCACTTTTTTCCAATCTATGGTGATTGTGAACACCCTTTCACGAGCCAACTTGACTATTCATATCAGGGTTATCCTGGGTTGGTTCCTAAAAAATTGGTATTAAATATTAGTGTTTCTTTATTCAATTTAAGGAGTAAAGGTATATAGAAGATAGCACTCTCAAAACATGGAGGGTTGGTCATGAGTAGGTGTTTCTTAGACACCTTTCATACCAAACCTTGAGCTTCCAAGTGAATTTGAGAATGTGTAAATTTAGTTTTGAGTTTGATATAACCTTCTTTATGGGTACACTTCCTTCTTTGATGCAGGTTAGGAGAAGAACCATTAAGTCGTATGGGAAGGGTTTGCGAGGTTAATACTATGAACACCAACCATGTATCTTGGAATAGTGTGTTTTGGTTTTTTTTACATCTTTCAATTCTTATTAATGTTTTTTATGAATTTCATAGACTGATTTTGATTAATATTAGTGACATCTAAATGATTTCATGTTTTTTACCCCAGGTTATTTGAGATTTGAGATATTATTGTTGTTTAATTATTTTGGGTCTTCTTTTTTATGTTATAACCTTCAGTATAGACTCCATAAATCTGAATTTATCGAAATTGGGTTTTTACATGCGTGACTTTGAGAAATTTTATGTGATTTGATAAAAGAAAGTATTATTTTATAATATGTATGAATTTTAAATTGATGGTATCAACATTTTAAAATGATTCAAAAGATAAAAAAGGTTTTAAACCATGGATTTTAATTTTGATGATTTGAAATGGCGTAAAATTTAATATTTGAATATATATGATGTTAATGTTTTTGAAATTGAAATTTTTTAAAAATGGTGTCAATTTTTTTACATATATGAAAAAATGAGTTTGAAAATATGAAATTATAGGTTTGTGGTGAGAGGTAATAAGGTATTGCGGGACTTGCATCAATTTAATGATCACTAAATAATATTCATAGCTAAATCTAAATAACTTAATTTGATTAAAACCAAATGGTTAAGGGGTTATCAATTCATTGTATTGATTGGTATTTTATGAATAATGGTTTCCTTAAATAAATTTGAATAATAATGTGTTCAATTTGAGATTTTATATTTTTAAAAGTTTTTTTTGAATAATGATTTTGGATAAATTTATAATAAATACCCATGAAAATGATTTTTTTCCTTCAATTCGCCTTTTTATGGAAAAAAATATTTTGAATTCTTGAAGGGGTTTTGATTTTTATCATAGGAAATATTTATTTTGGACTTTTGAGTTAAATAATAAATTTTTATGAACCATCCAAGGTAGACCGGACACATCACATAATATAGCTCACAACATGGCCTCAAGCATGCCTCCTCATATTCTAGAGGCAGCTGACAGTCGGTGGGGGTCTAAAGAGATACCATGGGGAGACTATACTGTCAATCAGAGTGAAATAATAGTGAAAATGACTGAAAAGATACACATACATTACCATAGAGTACATATTAATAAACAATAGAATAACATTTTATATCAGGTGAAATGCAGAAACATACAAAAATGGTGTACACAAACACCAAAGTTCCCATGTAGGGTGTAAGATATAAAGCTCAGTAAGCCAACCCTAATAGAAACTAATAGAAAAGTAGATATGTTTGATGTATAGGAAACTATTGAAAATAATCAAGAATACCTACCTTTTTTGATATATAACATGATTCGTCCTCATTTTTTTTCAATGGGTAATAATGATAGAAATTATTCTCTACCGCTATGTACATTTTTTTAAGAGATTAATAGTGATAGATCATTTAATCCATCCCAAAATTATTCCATGAAGCTTTTTCTAGTGATGGAAAAAATGATCTATAGTAAAAGGATTCACCATAATAAATTTTAGTGATAGAAAACCTATCTCAATTATCCCATGAAAAAAACATTAATTAAAAAAAGCATGTGAAAAATTTTCTCATACCCTCCACAATTTTCTTTCATCTTCATACACAGTGACATGCCTTGTGCACCCCAGTAAAAAAACCCATCCCAAGTCATCCTATATGAATAATATCTTGTATATTTTGGTTCGAACAACCTAGGTATGGAAACTTATTATCTCCTCCTTCATTTTTTGTGATTTCCCATTACCTCTTGCAGAAATTGATTAGATCAAACTCTTAGTCAAAAAAATTACTCATTTCTTTTGGTTTATTTGAGATTTAGTATTGATACTAGTTTATTATTTCCTATTTGGGTGTCAACCAAGGAATATGAAATGTTTTGGATCTACACGAGTTGATTCTACTTGACTTAAGGTAATTTTTTCAATGGTTAACCTTCAGATTTTAGATATTTTTCAATTTGGGCGTTTATATTTATTTATTTTGAGTTTAAAATAGATTTTAAATCAAAATATAATTCCAATTCTTTAAAGTGTAATATTCATGTTTTCCATCTGGCCACCCCACTGAGTCCTGATTCTCATGCACATGCTAACATTTCACTCACTCAATTTTGTTGGAAACCCTCCCTTTCAACATTTTTACTATTTTTTTCTTAATCATTTAACTAGATTTAATTATCTATATATATATATATATATAATCACACACACACACAAAAGATATATATGTGTGTGTGTATATATATATATATTCTCCATACAACCCATTTGATACACTTTTATAAAAAATAAACTATTTCTTATGTAAAGCATTATATATTTATTATGAAAACTTAAAAATGATTTAAATTTTACTACACCATCCATTTAGAATTCAATCAAATTTTATATCTTTAAAATACATAATATTTATTTCATATAAAATTTCCATCATAAATTAAACATTTAAATTAACATAATTTAAATACTGAAAAATTTATTGCTTCAATTTTTTTTTAAAACATTACACACTATTTCCATTAAAATCATAAGTCATGTTTTGTTTTTAAAATAGGTATTTTTATTTTTTTCCATTCAAAAAAGTCAATGTGAAATCATAATTCATGATTTATTTAAAATATAATCCATGTTTTCATTTAATTACGTAATGAAATGTTTTTTTAAACTATTATATCACATGTTTTTTTTTCAAAATCAAAGTGTGGAAAAAAAATATTCCATTTAAATTTTATTTAATTAAATCAAATCTTTATACATAAAAAATGACACAAACCATTCTTTTATCATATATATATATATCAATATATTATAACATAATCTTTTTATTAATAATTATGTATATATATATATAATAAATAATTAGGGTTTTCTATGGGCCTGCCTGCATCCGCTGTGGGGTGGGGTGGGATTTATAAATCAACCTATTTAACCTGCATGATTTCAAGACCTCAAACCCACACCTTCCTAATCCCACATGGACATGGACACCCCACCCTAACCCATCCGTTTCACATTACTATTATTTTAAGCCTTATATTATTATTTTATATTTGATCTTGGATATATTTCGAGAAATGAATGATTATAGATTTGTAATTATATCCTTAAAAGGAGGCCACAACATATGATTGATTCATATGTTTACTTATATGATTTTTTATACTTTAATTTTTACAAAGAAGCAAATGTATGAGATATTTGAACTACATATTCATGTTTATTGATTGTTTTAATTATTCCAATTTTATATATCAATCGTTAGTTATATTTGATTAATAATCTTATGGTATTTCTTTTTTTTCTCATGTTTGAGAATAGTTATAATGTATTAGTATTATTTATTAAAATTTTATTTATAATTAATTAATAGTTTGTATTAGATAATAAATATATATAATAATTAGTTAAAAAATTAATTACTTATAAAAAATAGAAAAAATACTAACAAATAATAAATATTCATAATAATGAATAAAAATTTAGTGATAATTTTAAAAATTTTAAATGTTAAATAATTTTTAATAGGTAATAAATAATTAGGAAGTATTAGTAATATTTAGTGAATATTAGAAAATTATGATAATTTATAATTTTTTTAAAAAATATATAATACTAATAACTATTATAGATAATTAATATTTATTTAAAAAATATTTTTTAATAATTAGTAAAAATTTTTGTAATACCTTGTTAAAAAATATAAAAAATACTAAATATTATTAAAGTCACAAAAATTTATAAAAATATTGTAATAATTAAATTGATCAGTAATAACTGTTAAATAATTTGTAATAATTAATTAATAATTAGTTAATATTAGTAAAAATTATTAAATTTTAGCATTAATTACTAAATATTATTAATAATTTGTAAGTAATATAAAATTATGACAATTTGAAGTAAATTATTATACAATTTTTCAAATAACAATAATTATTAAATATTCATAAAAATTAGGGAATTTTTCTTGTAATAACTACTTAAATAATTTATAACTATTAAATAAATTATAATAAATAAATAAATAATTAGTCATTGTATGTAATAATTATTAAATGTTAATAATAATTAGTAATATTATTAATTTTTTTTAAAAAATAGTAAAAACACTGATGTTTTGTAGTTACTTATAAAAAAATATAAAATATAAAAATAATTATTAAAAATTAGGTATATTTATTATTATATATATATATATTAGGTTCTCGAGGGTACAATTACATTAAACACATACACCCCATACATGCAGGTTGAAAATGTAGGCCAAAAACCCTCCGAGGGATAACCCACCCATTAAATATTTTTTATTTAGTACATGACCCAAAAGACCAATGGGCATGAAGATCATCACATAGACCAAAGGCCCAAAACTTAGCCTGAAGGACCAGTGCAGTTTCATGCCTGCATCATACTTCTTGCGTCACTAGGCCTGTGTGATGCCTGCATCCCCACCTACCAGCGTTATGTGTCATTCTTGTATCACCACCTACCTCTGGAAATTCGCTCCCACCTAGATTTGAAACCAGGTCTGATGCATGACTACAGGGAGCCTTTACCACTCTGTTAAGACACCAACTGAAAAAATAGTAATATTAATTAAAACATTAGTTATAATTAATAAAAAATTACTATTAAGTAATAAATATTAGTAATATTTATTAATAATTGGTAAAAATTAGTAATAATTTGTGATAATTAGTCATAATTTTCCAAAATTAAACTCTAATAATAAATTTTAATTAGTCATAATGAGTAAATTATCATTTATATTTATTTTTTAGATAATAATGGACATAGGAAGTAGATATCAGTTTTTTTACGTGATCCTGATTTGATAAATCAACATAAAAATCATAATGGATCTGTTATAAATCATATCCGCATTTATCTAAAACATTTATATCATTTTCATCATCAATTTCAAAATTTATTTTTAAGGAACCATTCAATGCCCATGTAGAAAATTTTTCTTAGTAGATTTGAGACATTTGAAAATGTTAGAATTCACCTACTACATTTTGGTTTTCAAAAAGATTGTATTTTTTTATTATCAACATGGTCAATAAAATTTAGAAGAAAATATGATTTTTTTGTCCTCGATCCATCATTTTAAAATTTATTACATGAATATGTTGTCCTGTCTATTCAAGAAACAACAACATAGACTGATATTACAAATCCCGAATCAGTACCATCTAAATATAACAATTTGTTGAAATCTACTGAGGTGGCCTTATATAAGGGATGCCAAATAATGAAACATGAAGCTATTAAAAAATTTATGGCTATTAAATCATTTTTTTGGGAATTAAAATTGTTATTTCATTCAATATTTTTTCTTTTATTAAATCATTGTTTCAATATTGAAGTACATTCCCTTTATATTTCTATGAAAGTAAGACATTGTTCCATAATTTGGGTCTTAGTTGTTAGAAGATCCATGCTTTTTCAATTAAATTTATCTTATATTATGGTGATTATGAGTCATTAGTTAATTTTACAAAATGTGGAGAATATCAATATTAAGAAGCATAGTAATGAAATTTTAGATTTCCTATGAAAAAAGAATAAGTATTTTCTAATTAAAACCCATTTATATCACCTATGTACGTATCCCAACACAACTGCATTTATGGCATGACATAAATAAATTATTTCAATCAATAAAATCTTAAAGCATCCATGTGATGGTGATTTATTGAAATAATTCATTCAAAAGAATATTTATTTTTCTCCAGAACCACATAACATACTGTTGAGTCTTTATACTCATGGTCTTTATCCATTTGGTACTTACAATAGTCAATATTTTCATTGTCCTATTTCATAACTTCATACAAATTACCTCCTAGGATGGTGATAAATGAACTATATATATATATATATATTTGGAAATATTAATTCCAGGGCATAAAAATATGGATATCGATGTTTATTTGAATTCACTAATTGATTAGTTAATTTCATTATGGATTGATGGTATAATTAAAAATGATATAGTTGCATATTGTAATTTTACGCAAATGGTTTCATTAATTTGGAAAATCAATTACTGTATGTAATATGGTATGTTATTTAAATGGATTAAACATGATCTAAAATCGTGTTTATACTTCATGGATGAGAATAAATCATTTATTCTTTTTCAATTGAAGAATGATTAGTTATTTTGAATGTCATTAGGGATTTTTGTCTTACAGATCACCCTTTTCTAAGGAATAAAAATAATTTTACAAATGGTGTAATTTAAAGAGATGAACCTCCAGTAGCACTCTTAGGTATTTAGGTAAAATTTATCTTGTCTTCATCACCTCCTCTTACTTATGGACCAATTATAATAAAAAAAATATGGTTCTGGGAGAGATTATAATAGGATAAAGTGTAGTGTTTTTTGAGACTTACTATGATGGTATATTTTTTGGGTTTTCACATGTTAAATATAATACATATTTAGAATAATTTTTTGATAACATATTTCATACCATGTCAGATAGACCTGACATGTCCAAAGATAATATCAAGGCACAGTTACAAATTCCCCAAATTTATAGGTGTCCGAAACATGAATTATTTGAAGATGAAATATCACACAATTTAATAATCTCAATAGTATCTTACATATTTTATAAAGGATTCTATTTATTATTCTATAAATGGATTAGTGATTTGAGGTTAATAGATGGTTATTATTTTAATTTGTTTTATTTCATAAAAATGGACATATTACTAGGTAAAAAATTCATGAATACCATGTCATAATAGAAAGGCTACTGCTTGTTGGTCTTATAGGGCTATTGAATTATTCAATATGGTATGTTGAGACTAAAATTACATTTTTCGTCCAATATATTTGTATAGAAACATCATATTATGATGCGTTGAGTATACCGAAAAAAGATATTGTATTAATTTTATATAAATTAGATAAAATATTTACATTATCCTTATTTTACTTAGTGGAACATTTAATATTTAATTTTTCATATGGATCTAAATGTGGAGAGTTGATATAATTATGATTGATGTACCCATTTGAGAGTTGTATACAAAAATTAAATAAGAAAGTATGTACTAATACATCAGTTGAAGGGTCAATTTTAGAAGCGTAAGTATAGGAGGAAATTTCAATTTTTTGATCTCATTATTTTGAATATAAATATAATTCAAAACCTAATCTCATGGGTCATAATAAGGAAAATATTGATGATTTCATGGAAAATCAGTTGTTACTTTTTAATCATTCTAGATGGTTTTAGTGGTAATCATGAATGATGTCTTTCAAATGAATAACTACAGAAAGGTCAAACATATGTTCTACTTAATTATGAATAAATGACATGATTTGTGTATTAAAAAATATTTTTTTATTTTAATTTTCTTTTTTAGTAGATAAATTTATTTAAATTATTTTTTTTGTCGAATATATGATGACTATATCAGAAATGAATTAATAAAAATACCCTTTCTTATCTTAAAGAAATACATCATCAAAATTTTTCATATTGGTTTCAAAGATTGGTAAGTTATGTTTGTTACAATGGACCACTAAATGATTTTTTTAATTAAATCTATTATTAATAATTTCTATAATTTATAGGCAACACAAAATGAAAGTATAATTGATAATCAATTATGTGTGATAAAAAACCCTCTATAGAAATTGGTAATTTTTTATAATTGGGTTTTTTAATATATTCCAATTTCATACATGCATATATAGTGAATCAAAGAAATCAATTAATAGTGTTTTTTGTTTCAGAGGATCTCTTTATAAAGAAAGTGAAGTTTAATTTTATGGAATAATGGATAAAATAATTGAGTTAAGTTATCTGGGACCAAATTATGTAACAATGTTTAAATTTTACTAGTTTACAGATCGAGGGCTGCAAGTTAATCCACAACATGTAGTTTTTTACATTAAATATAACTGTATTATTTCCTGAAATTAACCATTTATGTCAGAACATCATTAAAATCAAGGTTATTATGATAATTAGTTTTCTTTTTGTTGATATTTAAATTATTGGCGGAGTGTAATAAAAATAAAATCCTATGAAAATCAGTTTTATTAAAATCTAAATTGTTCTATGGAAGTGAAACATGTTGAATTTTTTTAAAAAAAACATCCCCAAATACACATCTTACTCAATGAGATATAAATATCAAGGATGAAACCCCCCAAGTTACGCCAATGATCCCGTACCTGAGGGGTAAGGTCTCCTAATTGGCATCCAAGAGACCCAGGTTCAAAACTGGGTGGAGGCGAATTTTAGATTATGGTAGCAGTATTGTAGTGGTATTGTAGCAGGGACTGTAGTAGTTGAAACTATTCACCAGATTTGGGCCTTTGGGCCACCGATTTCGGTCTACAGGTCTCAAGGGCCTTCGGTTCATCAAAGACCTTCAGGCCACAGGGCCATTGGGCCATAGAGACCATGGAGTAGCCTAGTTCACGCTGAGAAGGCCCCAGAAGAAGATCAAAGCAATAAGAGTAGCAGTCACCAGAAGTAGAGCTAACCGGATTGGAAGAATGAGTGGGTATGACAATCACCATCAGGGCCAGGCACCGTGCATATTTGTACGGGGCAATGCCAGCCGATCAACAATGCAAGGTGGGGAGTTAGGCGATCAATGATGCAAAAGGTGGGGAGGGGAAATTCTAGTGGTTTGGGCCTACAGGTCATGTAATGGGTATTGTATGCCTCTGGGTCTTTGGGTCATGTATTGCGGGTCATGTATTGTGGGTCATGTTGGGCTTTGTGCCTTGGGCCTATGGGTCATGTACGGGTTCCCATTCAACCCTTAAAAGGGGGATTATCTATAATAAAATAAAAAATGAAGGTCTTCGGGCCATTTGGGAAACCCCCCAAGTTACAGGCTGATGATATTTATAATGTTGATGAAGTGATAAGGGATGATGAAAATAGATGTTTTATTAAATTTAATGATGCTAAAGATGAAGATGAAGAAATTATCATGAATGAAGACGAGGATGAGGATGATGAATGATGTAATATTTTCAGGTTGTATTTATTAGTTTTTTATATATAATATCTATATTAACAGTTATTTATAGGTAATATTTTTCATTTTATATGGTTTTAGATATTCCAAATGATCTATTATATACCCTTGATGATTCCAGAATATATTAGTTTTTTATATTTAACATCTGTATTAACAATTATTTAAAGGTAATATTATTATATTGTGGTATTTATTTATAGGTAATTATTATCGTCATATTTATTTAGTTTTTATATTTTATATATTTATTAATAATTATTTATATGTAATATTGTTATATTATGGAATTTATTAATTTTTTATATTTGATATCTATATTAACAATTTTTTACTAGTAATTTTATTTGTTTTGATTAGTCGAATATTCTTCTAATGATCTATTTCATTCTCTCACTGATGATGGAAATCTTGATGATGAACTTGATTAATCTGACCTAAAAGATTATACTACAACACCACCTATTTGGGGGGGGGGGGGTGGACTTACTAGATTGATGATTCTAGACCATGTTCTAGAAACATCTCCTTCTATGGATTTTGGTCCTTGTTTATGGAGGAATGTTCAATTGTTTATGGTATTTATTTTATGTTATGTTTTTTTATTATTTTTGTTAATAATATTCTAATTATTTGTTTTTGTTTTCATTTTAATTCATATTTATCTATTGGTAAGGTTGGTGAGATTATATGAAAATATTTTTCTATACCAATGGTGTCATGGGATCCTGTTACCTTTTTTAACATCGCATGTTCGACCATTAGATTATACATTAATAAATAATTTATTTTATTTTTAATTTATTCAATTAGTAACGTTTTTTAATTTTATTGCAGAATTTTTGGTCTTTGATCAATGATATAATGAGATCTATTTATCAGGATTCATGGGATATTTGTATACGTGGATGCTTTCATCAGTTTTTAAACAACCTAAAAAATAAATCCATGGATAGAGATTTTTTACTATTTTCAACCAGTATTTCTTCACTTATCATCCTAACTATATCATAATTCAGGTATGGGATGGATTGTGCTCTTACTGGATATGAGAGAATTTTAATAAGAGGTCATCATCTGGGCATCAGAATCAGAGGAAACGTAGGTCACACATAGATCTAGGAGTCATACATTAGGTATACATCAGTGATATATGGTACATATTATTTTTTTATTAATGTATATAAACTTTAAATGTAAAATATTTATTATATTATATTGGTTTCTAATGAAACCTCTATTATAGTGTTTTAAGTTTACAAGAAGATGTACATGAATCCTAGTATAGGCCATCTTTTTAGCGACATACAACTATAAATTATTGTTAGTATTTTTTTTAATTTTACTTTAATTAATTTTATTGTTTTTTAAATTTATAATTATATTTAAAGGAAACCTATGAGGCTGAGACTTCTCATTCACGATAAAGTCCATATGAGAAATAATATTAATCCACGTGCAAGTTATGTTTTCATGAGGGGGCTTCAATACAAGTGACTTTACATGGTGTTGAGAAAGGACCGATGGCCGATATTGCTTCACGATTGACACCTACTAGTTATTATGGTACTTCTATGATTTCATTAGTCCTCTGGAAGTAATCTCATATAGATTCATCATAGTATTCATCTACTGCATTTTATGAAGAGATTTTGTGATCTTAGAATGAGATGATAAAAAATATTCATAGAGATCAGGAGGAGGATCATGAGAAGAAGTTTCATATAAATGAGTAGATATTAGAGTATATGCAGCGACTTGTGCATTGTGTTGGTATGGAGTTTCTACCATGAGCCTTGGACTCACACTCCTCCCCCCAATGCTAGTTGATTTTTATTTTTATTTTTATATATTTTGGTTTGATAAACATATTATGTGTGAAATTGGATCAAAATGTTATACATGTTTTTATTATTTGTATTTTTTTAAATAACATTTTTTATTTTTTAAAATATATAACTAGATGTGATGGATTTGGTTATCCTTCAAAATTTATTTTAAAAAAACAATTATTGAAATATTTTTGACGGATTTTTAGTCTCATCATAAATAATATTTATTTTTGATGTCCCATCACAAATAGATTTTTAGAAAAATTGTGTGCTTATTTATAATGGGAATAACATTTTGTCACAATAAAAAATTATTTACAATGGTCCTTCACAAATAATCATTTTGGAAATTCCATTTTATATGATGGGTTTTTTTATTGATTCTCATTTTAAAAGTCATTTTTTTATTGGAATCCATCACAAAAGAATAAAAATGTTGTTGTGAGTGTACCTATCATTTGCAGTGATATGAAAGTGTGTGGACATGTGATCTGACCAACCTGGTCAAATAACTGGGAATGGAAAAAACACCATCGATCCTAAATTTCTAAATAACCAAACAAGTTCAACCAAACTAGCATAGAATAGTTCCAAATGTCTCTGAATACATGCCTCACCATGCTACAACACAACAGGTGTGTCCACTAGATCTTAAGAAAGGTACCAAACTTCTAATAATCCAACATGTATAAATTTTGGACCCCATTATGTCTCCTTATATTTCTAATATAGAAACACACACCTTTATTAGTATCTATGACTCTAAATAATGATCTAAACTAGTGACAAGAACTCTTGTATGTCTCTAAATAATCCAATCAATATCCTGGTAGTCTTGTAAAAATAGTCAGGTTATATAATTAGACTAACAAGTGTGAACAACCTAACCATGCCCAAACTAAATCTATTTACATTTCTAAATCTATATCCATAATGGGAGAAAAATATTATCCATGATCCCCAAATTCTATCTAGATTGTAATACTATATGAGGGGGGAATGAGTGATCTTATCTAGATTGTCCATTAGCTCCCTAGGGCTTCCTGACACCAACCAATAAAGGATGTCATCAAATAAATCTTAGGTCCAATACCCAATATAATAATATAAAAAAATTATTCTCTTACATCCAAAACCCAATCAAGAAACAACCTCAAAAATCCCTATCTATAAGCCATAAAGATGCTCAACCAATTCTCGGACCCATCACTATCAATGCTGAAAACTCAACACTGTTCCTATCAGGACCAATGAAACACAGTGCACCCTTAATATTCCCATGGGTCCTTTTAATAATAGAAATACCTATAGGGGTATCCTCAAGAACAACCAAAACCTTGGTCTATTCCCATCACAAGAGACATTCAACCGCCATCTCCAACACACAACCCATCCTCGATCAACACCTCACCCACAAGGGAATTAAAAAGAGTCCATCATACACATCTTAACCTCAACTAAATGGAACCCAATCATACCCAACACCATAAGACACCATTATATCCTAATGGATTTAACCCACTAAATCTCCAACAATAAACTAAACCTCAGTGAATCAAACCTTGATCAACTGATACTAACCTTAAAGGACCATCCAATGAACTTACTCTAAACCCTTTAACATTACCAAGAAAAGTTTCTACTCAATCCTTCCTTCTAGGATTTGTATGAAAAACCTCAAACTAAACTCCTTAGAATCCTCATCCATATCATACAAGAAGAAAATGACCCTCACCTGGTTCTCAAATCACACCACTCATAGGACAAATCTTAAAATAAAACCTTTAGGAGAACCTTTCACCAAACCTCACCCAACCCAAGTCATCTCACCAATCGGATTTAAACACCATGAGGTCCTTAGAATATATTCTTACACAGAAAAACACCAAAAATATACTACCTATTTTAAAAATTATGGATTATGGTTTATAAAACAAGTTAAACTCAAATAAGGGTGATATATATAGTGTGTACTATGTGTATATGGCATGTACCCCCCAACAATCCACCTCAGTCGTGTATCAGTACCTGAATTGGTCCGTACCTTCCATGTACATTGTAGGTATCCTTCATAGATGGAATAAATCATTCATGGAGTACCTAACCATGTTACCCACATGACCTCTTTTTAAGTA
Organism: Viscum album; assembly: GCA_963277665.1. Classification (NCBI taxonomy): domain Eukaryota; kingdom Viridiplantae; phylum Streptophyta; class Magnoliopsida; order Santalales; family Viscaceae; genus Viscum; species Viscum album. Next base: position 478,662,638 of record OY728136.1, on the reverse strand, counting down.
CCCTACTTGGCTATTGGATGTGTACCTCACACTAGGTCTGACAATGTACCCCTACATGACCATGTCCCCTGACATGGGGTGTCTTTTCAAGTACTCGACCACACCCAAAGTCACCCAAAATAGTGTTTACTAAGAAAAAACTATGTATCCATCATATTCTAAGATACAACCAAAAAATATGAACATATAACATGTTTTCTTTAAATACATTTCATGGGATTGGGTGTTTTGGAATAGAAATCACCTGTGAATTCCATGAAACTACCGATCTTCCAAAAACACTCCCATAGAGGCTCTCATTGAACTTACAATAACTGAAGAACATTATAAAAACTTGAAAACAAATAATATATGTGGATTTATGGATAAATCATAAAATATTTCCCACCTCATAGTGAAAATAGTAAAGCATCAAGCCTGTATCCATGCCCCGAACCCATTGCTTACTGATTTAGCTCCTTAGAAGAATATAGTGGTGAACCCATATTCTTATCTATATCCTTACTCTTGACCCATCACACAAAAAAGGGGGAGGAACTATTAAATCATTAAACAATCCACAAGAAGGAGGAAATAAAAGGTAAAAATAAAAATATCATAAATATAAAAATGCCTCCTTAAACAGCCTGACTGAGACCTATATCCCAAAGGGAATTTATACCTCTCTATAGAAAAAACCCCCATTCAAGATTCAAATGTGAAGCTAAAATTTCAATCCATGACTCCATTTATGTGATATCAATGATCAAAAACATAAACATAATTAATATTTAATTATTTATATCTTAAATATTCCATGAAAATATGAACAAATTAGAATTCTACCAAACTTCACTACTCGGTTAAACACCTTCTTCTAGAACCAATAGAATGGTTTGAAAATATTTTTGAGATCATATGACTAGATGAATTACAATTTTATACTCTAAATCACCAAAGAACAAAAATTTAAATTGCCCTAATTTTGTCAATATTTAATGACACTCTTAATTATAAAATCACCTCCATAATTTCTCACCCCCAATAAGCCTTGGTGGCCAACAATCTACAACACTTTCACCCTAAGCACTGACACATCTAATGCTAGCTCAACCATCCAATAATCAGAATTAAAATTTCCATGGCTCTCCAATATGAGGGTCATTAATCTACGATCGATAAGATGAACTGAACCATATGAGTGTTCTTATCATCTCCCCATGACAAAACATTAACCCACATAGTCCATTCTTTATACACTATTAAATATAATGTATGGAAATTGATGACCCTGTCACACCAGAGCACCAAACCAAATACAACAACCGCTAGCCTTTCCTAGATCACCATAAATGATATATTCTATACTCAACAATTCACTTATAAGTAGTATCTCACCCTCTAATAGAAAATAGTGTGATCCTCACTATATGTATTCCCTCACACCACTCCTTGATCACCGACCTCAATAGGTCCACCATATATAAACCACATGGGTTCTACAAAAACCTGAACAATCCATAATGAACCCACACATGACCCATTATACTGATCCAAAAACTGACCATCACTATTCATAACTATTTCACACATTCACTCACAAAACATTTATTTTTCCCAAAATGTGATGCCAACCGTAACACTTCTCTTTACGGAAAATTATTTCTCAAAGAACCTCTCAGATTTTCTCATGCATCATAATATGAGGCCTCCCCTGAACCCAATGGTCACATGGCCTTATGTAACCTAATCTTGAAAAAAAAACTCACGATTGCATGATTCATGCATCATTTAATACTTGATTACATTCCTAAACAACTGACTATGTTCTTATCACTTTTCAGCTCCATCTAATCAGAGCACCCTTTGTGTTTCGTTTCAAAACAAGGAATCTTACTCAAACACCAAGGCTAACCACATGAAAAATTTCCACCTGAGCGCCTATCCTATAATGATCCAATCCTTTTACACATATTATTACATGATTTTTAACATAAAAATACATTAATTAAAAACCCAATACTATGATTATTAGTGTTTTTTGATGATTAAGTTCATAATACATCAAAATTAAGATGAAAGTAAACCATTCTATATTATTTAAAATAATGAGCTACTAAATACTTTAGAGCTCCTAAACTACATGTGATAACCTAGGGAATACATAGAAAAAATAGGTGAGATAAAAACTCACTGTAAGGGAATAAACATGAGAAAGAACCATAACATATGAGTAAAAAAGATAACATGATATCATAGAAGATAAGAAATAAGAGTAATCACATGGGATCATAACATAAATAAAATGGTATCATAATATAATGAAATCATAGGAAATATGGAATAAAACATAACATGACATAAACACGACTCAATCCTAACTTCCTAGAAAATATCACATGGTGATAAAAGTCCCATAATGGATTAGGTTTACTCTCTAATCCCGTACATAATGTCTCTTGAGACTAAAACATTACCCAATGAATTAGATTACTATCTACGAACACTCATAATAAAATTTTCATGATTTATGTGTTCCAAAAAAAGTAATTCAGTCGTAATTCAAAACATAATAATTACCCATGGAAATAAAATGGGTTGCATAATCTTTCCTCATATCAAAATCAAAGGAAAATTCACCACAAAATCATCTAAAAAATGAACACTGGGAATGTGTTACCCAATAAAAGTAAGTGATAATATATATATATATATATATGTGTGTGTGTGATATACACATATATATAATTTTTAAGTATTAACTAACTTTATTGAGATATATGTGGTGAGTTATATGTAGAATGATCATAACCCGAAGAAAAAAGTTTTTTTGAGAGATCCCATACATCGAGTCCAAACATATCAAGTATTTTGTTTATCACCTATATAATAAACATATATTAATTAATTTTTTTATTAATAATATTTTACATGTTTAATATCTTATACTTAAACCATTTAATTAATTTATTTTAAAGAAAATTTTAATTACTTATTTAGTTATGTCCATATTATGTGTTTTGAGGAAGATTGTTTCATAACTTCAAAAGGGCATCGGTGTGTTGACCATGGTCAAATGGGTAATTGTTTCATTATATCCAGAATAAAAATCATGAAATAGTTATCATTTTTTACTTAAATTATAAATGTTAAACTAATTATAGAATATGTTTATAAAAAATTAACAATGTTACAATTATGAAGATAGTAGGTCATACGTAGGTACGAGTAACATTTTCATTTTTAAATGATCACGATTGAAATAAGGTAAGAGATATTTTATATTTATATAATTATAAATTTATCATAAGTATCACATTATTCATTTAAATACACTTAAATAAATCATCAATGTTATATAGTAATAAAAAACAGCATCGCTTCGCTAGGTGGTAGTCCGCCATACACACGAACGATGTTATAATTTTTGAATGGATGGAAAGGTAAGATGGTAAATGATATGTTAAATTCCTAGAATTATTAATTGGTCATTAATACCATATATAAAATTTAAATCCATCATCTTGAATATATGTGAGAGGTAATGATGGAAAGTTAATTGCATTGGTTCGTGAGGTAGTAGTCTACCGTACACACTAATAATGCTTTCGATTCCCATTTTATGGAAGGGGAGATGGATAAATATTACACCATCAACATAATAACATATTAATATATATTAGATATTGGGTTTATGATATTGTATTTTTTTATATATAACTAAAGGTGGAAAAAGAAGTAAAAAAGAAGGATCTTGGTGAATACGATTACTTTTTCTTTGAAGAACGTCATTTCACTACTATAAATACGGATTTTATCAGTGCTCAAAATGTCCTTTAACAGTGCTAGAAATGTGCTATTAATGCCGGAGAAGATAACGGGGGGCGGGGGGTCTCTTTTATCAGTGCTCCAAAAAGTGCTAATAAAAGGTGCCTTTATCAGTGCTTTCTTTTTGGCCTTGATAAAAGACCCCTTTCATCAGCGCTTTTTAAAAAGCTCAGATAAAAGTTAAAAAAATAAAAAATAAAAAATTTTAAAAAAAAATCCTGCCAATCGGGGGGGATTATATAGCGCTTGAGCCCCCATTTTAAAGTGCTTTTCCACCCCCCTCCAGCACTCGCACACACCCCTCCACCCTTTATCAACGCTAGCCCCAGATTCACTCATGCGCGCACATCCTTTCTTCCACCTGGATTTGATCTCGAGACCTCCCCCCTACACGCCTGAATACTTTTCCACTCCACTATATTGATTTGTTCTCCTATTAGTGATATATCTATTTATTTATATATATATATATATATTTAGTTATATTTATTCGTATAGTAATATATATTTATATTAATTTATATATATAGTTATATTAATATAAATATATAGTTATATTAATATAAATATATAGTTATATATATATTAATATATAGTTATATTAATATATATATATATTTATAGTGATATTAATATATATATTTATAGTTATATTAATATATATATATATATATATATGTAGTGATATTAATATATATATATAGTTAGATTAATATATAGGTATATAAATATTCATATATTTGTATTATAAATAAAATGGATATTAGTTATTATTTAGATAAATCTAATATATTATATATGTAAATATATTTTATTATTTATATTTAAAATTAAAATTTTATGGGTGAATATATAAAAAATATGTATATTTTGTTATATATTTGATTATAAATACCAGTTAATTTTAAAAAACAATACAATTTCAAAGACATAATATCAATATGAATGTAATAACTTGGAAATAATTAATTCCCCACAAAAAATCCCTATAATACTCCATTAATCAAGGCTGAAAATCCACAAAATGTTAAAAAATCAGGGTACCCTGACTAAAAACTCAGTTTTGGAGGCCTTATTGGCCTTTTTTGGCCACGAAAAAAACCTTCACTCTGGTTTCCCAGGTCACAGAGGTGTAGATCTCATCGCGGGCTTCGATTTGATATGTGGTAGAGCTCAAACGGACAGCCAGATCAAAAGTTATGGTCGTTCGAAGTTCGAGTTACGTTTTCAACAAATTTTGGATCTTTTTTAATTTTTTTAAATTTTTTTAGCCTTCAAATTGTTATTAAATGACTATTACTCCATAATAATTAGAAAATTATTAATTAAAAATATTTGTTTAATTTTTTTATAAGCCATTTTCACTAAATATCTTATATATTAAGTGTAACTGTATATTTATACTTATCTAAAATATATTTAAAATTATATTCAAAATATATATATTATATTTATATCAACATAACTATATCTATATATTTAAATATTAATATATTTTGTTTAATAAATTTTTTTAGGAAGTATACCCTTTATCAGCGCTTTTAAAAAAAGTGCTGATAAAGACCCCCCTTTATTAGTGCTATTAAAAAAAGCGCTGAAAAATGGGTACCCTTTAACATCGCTAAAAAAAATTCTATTAAAGGGGGTACCTTTATCAGTGCTAAAAAAAGCGCTGATAAAGGGGTAATTTTATCAACTCTTTTTTTATCCCTGATAAAGGTACCCCCCCCCCCTTATCAGTTCTTTTTTGTTAGCAATGATAAAGGGTGGCGCTGGCCCTGCCCAGTTTTGTGGTAGTGTTTGGATGTCTTCTTAAGGATCCTAAGGTTGTTATATTAAAAATAAAGGATTATATGTAATATGTAATAAGATTTTTGGGAGATAATTTTTTAGGGTTTTAATGATTGAAATTGCTGGATAGGTGTGAATAGGTGAGGGGAGGGGTGCCATTTTATAATTGAGGAGGAGTGGAATTTATGAAAATACCCAAAAATAATCAATTATGGGAAGTCCCTCTCAATAAAATTTCCCCAAAAATTGATCAATAATTAAATATTAGGGTTATATGGTCTTTAAAATCCTCCAAAATTAAAAAATAAACATGATTAAAAAATTTATTCAATTTTCCTCTATGGTTACTCACTTTTACAATTTTTTCCACCAAAGTAATTAGTTTTTTACTATTTTTATTATTCATTATGACCAAAATTAAGTTTAAATTATTAAATAGTATTAATTATTCTTATTAAAAATATGTAATACATTTTATAAAATTAAAAAATATAATTTGAAAAATTAAATTTATAAATAGACCTACAAAACGGGTCGAAACATGATTTTTCAAGAAATACAGTTTTAAGAAATAGATGATATTATATTAACTTTATGACTAGAAATCACCATTATATTAATTTAAATTCACATTAATATATTTATAATATATTCACTAAATTTAAATATTTCCAACTAGTGGTTATTTTAATTAATTAAAATAGATAAACTTTAGGCATTTAAAACGGGTTGTAGAAAATCGTGTTTTTAAGAATAAAAATTAACTAATTCCAAAATCATGAAGATTAATGATTAAAATGAAATTAATTAGGATATTATAAAACAAAAGGTTAATATTTCACTTTATTAAAAAATAAAAAATTCAATTCAACTTTTAAATTATTTTATTTAATGAAATAAAATCTGTGTATTAGAAAATTTGATAATTTTAACTATTAATAGAAAAATGAAAAATTTTAGAAAAATTATAAAATTTCACCATAAGATAATTTTGAAAGGATGATTTAAATAATTACATCAATTTTATAAAATAAAATTTATAAAATTTCTGAAAATTAATTATAATATTTTCTAACAAAAAGAAATAAAAATCATTTTGGAAGAAAACATATTTTTTATGGAATAAAATATATTTAATAAAATTTGAATTATTATTCTTTAATAATTTATAAATAAAATTATATTGAATAGGGAATTTATATATATATATATAGCTAATACTATTCATAACCACAAATTTAATGGCTTGTTTATAACGGTAATATATTTCGTGGGTCATTTAAGATTGGTGTTGTGTGTCATATAAGCTATTGAACATTATGTTATTTTTTAAAGATATAAGTGTGTTAAATAATACCCTTCCTAAATAAATTTCATCCACAAAAGTTGAAATTGTTCATAAAAATCAAGGGTTTGACATTCAAATTTTTTTATGGAAAACCCACATCATAAAAAGGGTTTATAAACCCTCCTCTTAAAAAAGATGGAAAGTGAAATAAAAAGGTCATATAAAGTAATAAAAAACTAGGTTTACACATATGGAGAACATTGTTGGGAAGTGAAAATATAGATTTGAAAGGAATATCAATTTCAAATATAACATTAGACCCTTTTTTAAGAGAGAAGAGACAATCTATTTATCAAATATGTTTAATTTTATTCAGTATCCTTTTCCTAAAGTTAAGGGATATTTTTTCCATGTAGATTAAGAAAAAAAGGAAATATAATTACATGAAACGTATAATTTCATCATTTAATAAATATTCACCACAATTTCATATATTTTTCAAAATAATGAGTATTCAAGATGAAATTTTTATACTTAAAAACTAAAATTAACATCTATCAAATCACATGATACCACAAAATGATATCAATATTTTTCTATTGTCTTTAGACATTAACAAAAACTATAAATGCAATATCCTGAACCTATTTACCCAGAGTTAGTGAATTATTACATAAGATTGGAATGATCAGAATAGATCATGTCTGATTAGTTTAGTCGCTTTGGAAGTACTAGATACGTTCATAAGTTTTACATTAAAACATGAAATATAAACAAAAACAACATTTTTTCCCTTTTTGAACAAACTTATATCCCATATAATATCCCTACAGGTCAACCATAAAATACTTCTTCACATCTTGGGAAAAATAAAACATAGAAATTGAAGATCTCAGATGCTTAGTAAGGATAATAATATAGTGGAAACTTTCATAAATAAGTATAAACATTTAAGGAAATGTATAAGACTAAAACAAAATCCTTTTTAAACATAATCTTGAGAATAATATGGGAAATATAAATCAGAATAATTCAATTTACTTATTCACATTAACATTATACTAGTCGAATAATCACATGTAATATCAATAGCCAATTTCATAATTATGGAATTCATACTGCCAGACTTCATACCCACATAGTCAAGGAATTGTTCCAAGACTACTCATAATATTTTTTCAAGGCCTTATTCCAAGACACTAGTTTGTCTCATGATACTTAATGATATATCGAGGAGCTATAGTGGGCTCCACCCGTCACTTACTAAGTCTAATTCATTCCTCATATAAAAAGGTTTAAACATAACATAAACATTTGTATTAAAACTAGTATACGAAATGTTAATACTTTATCCGTAAACCATAAATGGTATAAAAATAACACATACACATTCAAACATATCACAAAACCATCAATACAATATGGAATATTTTTATCATAATAAATAAACTTCAAACAAGTTTAAAATCCATCAAAGGATGTTGACATAGATGAAATGAAAACTTTTTGAAAGAAATACCTCTTTCTATTTTGAAATCATTTAATAGTCACATAATTATTAAAGAAAAAAAATTATTTTTATGATATTTATATAATATTGTAAGGGAAGATTTTAAGGTGTTATAACTATAAAAAATAGCTGCACCCATCATATAAGTTCAAAAAAACATTCTTTCCTTAATTTTGTTCAAAAGGTCGTAAAGGTACTTGTTTAGAAAATGATAGAAATATTCCTTTATAAACATCTTATATAAAGTAAAACAAAGGTATAAATGATTTTAAACCATAGTCTAGTAAATAGTAAACATATTTTCAAATAAATTTTTAAGAAACAAGGATGTTGATGATAAAGAGGTCCCATCAGATACTCATGTATAAACGACCTCAGATGATGAAGAGATTGTAGAATTACCCAATACCTTGTACTTTTCCTCGATCAAGGGTATGTTAAGATCCTGTATAACAGTTAAATCATTGTTATTAAATTATAAAAGAACCAAATACATAAATATGATATAATTTATGATCTTCTAAAATTGATTTGTTAATAATATTTCAGTAGTATCATTGTTTCAGGTGTTAACTGATTCATTTTCCTTTTTTATGCTTGGTTAGGTAAGATATGTTTGTTATGGATAGAATGTGTTTGATTCATATCCAAAATTATATTAAGTTATTAAATATAATTTTTAATCCTAAAATTAAAATTATTCATGAATGGTTAGGACGGGGAATGAATTTCACCGCATTCGTGGAGACGGTAATCCATACGTATGCACGAGCAACAATATCATTCAATTGAAGGTGAAATCGTTATGTAATTGGATGGTGAATTATATATACAGAATAATTAACATGTTATATTTATTATTTAAAAAAGTTATACTCATTATTAAGCCCATTCAAATAATGAAGTGTTTGAATAACAAACTACACCACGACATGGAGACGGTAAGCCGTACGTACGCATGTATGGTGACTACTCATTCATAGGATGGATATAATAATGAATATGGTTTTTCCATATTTATAATAACATCACAGTATGTAAAATTTACTATATTTATTATTTTGGTGTGGAAATAAAAAAGAAATATGAAGTGGATGAAGAAAAGAACATTGAAAGAGATGGGGAAATTATTACCTCTTCTTTGGGTGTTTCCTTTTGAGTTGATCAAAAGGGATCCTTATGTTGGCTATATGATCAAAGTATGGCCTCTAGAAATAAGTTAGGGTAGTTGGGAAGATATTTTGAAGGTTTTGGATAAGCCAAATATCTTTGGTGGTGTGATTTTGAGAGAAGGGTAAGTATCCTTTTATAAGAGAGGTGAGGGCCACTTTAGGAAAACTTTGAAATATTATTTTATTATACAGTCATATTTGATTTATAATGGCTCCAAAATGGTTTATTTAGATGATAAGGTGGTAATGAGTTGAAAAACTCTCAACCAATAGGTTTTATACTGGTTTAGGACACCATATTAACCTTATCGTTTTTATTTAACTCTTAGTTAAATAGTTTTACTTTTACCATGTATTCTTGTATTATTATATTATATGGTTAATAATCTTACTATAGAATTCCAAGATAACCCCAAGTGGTTAATTATTGATATATATAACCTTATAAATGGTTTTTTCCCAAACCATAGTTTTTTAGGAATATTCTATCAATTAACAATATTGTATTTGTTTTAAAAACTCATTTATGTCAATTTTGACACTATTTCGTAGTTTGTTTTTGTGAAAGTCATAAAAACATTATTAATTAGAAAAAAATTTATTTAATAAACTCTAACATGTCATATTAATTTAGAAAATTAGTGGAATTCATCAAAAGTCTCTATTTACACATATTTGGATTTTTATAATATCAATTTTGTTTAATCTTTCAATAATAAGGCAATTATTGCATCATCATTGCGTCATAAATACATTTTATTATTTAATGTCTAAAAATTATAAATAAAATACAATTATTTAGGAAATATTTTTATATTTATAATTAATATTTATATTCTAATTTATCTAATGTACAACCTTATATTAAAAATGGTTTAGTTATTAAACTTTGAATTTAACACCTTTAACTATTCTTTAAATAAAATAATAATAAATGTCCTAATCATATAAAATTGGACCTAAAGGACCATATTTTATTTCTAAGGTTGGTTTTGGTCGAAATACACTTATCCAATAGAATTAGGAAATGTTTTTGGGTAATTGTAACATAATTTTTACCTTTAATAACCCTATTTACTTTAAACTGTTGTAAATAAAAGTCAAAAGTTACAATTCACCAAAAATTAATTTCATCTTATTGAACCACATTTTACATACTGATGTCAAACGTGTCTCTCAGATTTCTGAATTTCAATTCACAGAAGCGATAAAATTATGTTTTATGCCAATTTGCTAATGTTCCTAGAAGGTGGGTAAAAGACGGTAAAAAATTCAATAAAATTTTATATATCTAATATTATTATAAAATGACTCCAATGAATTACATTAAACATATATAGGTATTATGTATCTATTTTTAACTAAAATAAATTTAAATAAAATAATTTTTTATTTAAATAAAAAGTCTGTTTTAAACAATAACGCAGTGTTTTTCACTATTAACCAAAAATTGAAAGTTTTCAGTAAAATACCCAAAATTCACCCTAAGAAAATTTTGATATTCTGAATCCAAAAATGAAGTCCATTTGGAAAAATAAAATTTATAAAGTTTCAAAAATTTGGTATTACTATTCATAACATCTAGTTTGATTGGTCGTGGTGTGTTAAAAGTCCAAGTTGCATACAATGCAAGATATTGCATTATTCAAAGGGAAACATACTGTGGAAGCTTGGGGTGTTACATTATCCCCCCCTTAAAATAATTTCATCCTAAAAATTTCTATTATATTAATATATAAAAATATTCGGATGGTTCTTTATCATAAGTTCCTCAGGTTCCTATGTTGACTCTTCCATCTTATGGTTTCTTCATAGAACTTTCACCAGATGAGTCGTCCAGTTTCCCAAAACTTGTTATCTAGTATCAAGAATTCATATAGTCTCTTTGTAATAAGATAGGTCGGTTTCTAGTTTTATTTCATCATAGTGAGTAAATGCATTGGGTCAGGTAGGTATTTTCTCAACAGTGATACGTGGAACACATCATGAACTTTGGAGAGACATGGCGACATTACCAAACGATAAAATACAACTCTAATTTGTTCAAGAATTTCAAAAGGTTTGATGTAACTAGGACATAATTTACCCTTCTTACCAAAACGTATAACACAATTCCATGGAGATACCTTCAATAAAACTTTATCACCTACAAGAAATTCAAAATCCTTCCTTAGGTTATCAATATAGATCTTTTTCCTACTTTGAGCTTCTTTGATATGGGTTTGGATAATCTTCACCTTTTCCATTATTTCCTCAACAAGTTCTGGGCCTAATAATCTTCTTTTACCAACATCATCCCAACAAATAGGTGTGCAACATCTCTTTCTATATAATGCTTTATATGGTACTATTTGAATACTTGAATAGAATCTACTGTTACAGTAAAATTCTACCAGAGGTAAATACTGATCCCACATACATTGAAAATCAAGTGAGAAAGATCTCAACATGTCTTATAAAGATTAAATAGTCCATTCTTATTGTCCATCAGCTTGAGGGTGGTAGGAAACGCTCAAATGAAGTTCAGTATCCAAGGCCTTCTGAAGGATTTTCTAGAATCTTCATTTAAAATGGGGATCACAATGAGAAATAATAAATATTGTACTGATTATCCACTAAATGAGGATAATATTAATTGTTAATATATATAATATTAATGTGATTTATTATTAATAAACACCATTTTAGTGCATTTTACACTTTGAACATCATTTCACATTATGATTGTAATTCCTTCTTAAAATCCACTATTATGTGGTACATTTTTTGACATCATTTAAAGTACCCAATGATTCATATTATTTTAAGGAATGTAATTATCCATATTTTAATTTTATATTTTGTGAAATTGATCTAAACTTCAATATTAACATTTCTCATTCAGGGATCAGTGGAGGATTCATAAAGGGTGATGGAGATATTTGGAGATGAATGGAAGAAATTTTGGAGAAGTCAGATTGGACACCAACCAATTGATGAGAATTTTGTGCCCAACATACAGGCCCAATGATTCCAAAATTTCTTTTAATGATATAAAACATTTAGAGTAACAAATCACTTTTCAAGATCCAATGCTAATTCGGCCTCCATGGTGGTCATTAAGGCGGACCAATGTGGAGATAAAATTCTGGGCCAGATTCTGCGGTCCAGAAACAAATCTACCAATATGATCCTATCTCGGAATCCACAACTCTAAATGGGCCCAAATTTTTTGTAAGGTTATAAGACATCTGGGGATCCATTTTATTATTCTATTACCCACTCTTATTCTGACATCAAGAAGGTTTTCCAAGCACATCTGTTCGGTGGATTAAATCTGGCTGCCACCTCGGGTCAAGTGTGGAAAAGTCCAAGTTCCACAAGCTTTCCACCACCCTAGGCCTACAATAATCAAGTGGGATGTTTTTTACTATTTTAGGATCAACACAAGGCTACAAAAATTTATATTTAAGGTAGTGGTTGTGGAGGATTTGATCATCTTTGATGCTTTGTTCAATTGTAATGTTATGCTGCGATTTTGTTATCTCAAGTTTATCTTTCACATGTAAGTTGTTCAATTCACTTTAGTTTATTAATAAAAGTTCTTCTTATCCTCTTATTATCTTGTTCTTAATATCACTTTGATACTTTTGAATAAATGTGTGAATTTATTCACACTAAACCTTTTGAAATTATCACACAATGGTGGAGGGATCGTTATTTTATTGTGTTTTTTTACTTCTCCATTTCTTCCCTCATGAGTCTACTTTCCGCTTCCATTGAAACCATAGAATCAATAGAAAGATAACCCACTTATGGGTTGATCCAAGGGAGTATCAAATGGATGGATTATATGTTATTTATCACCCCATTAATGTTTAATCACTTCTTTAAATGAGATTTTTATTTGATGATTTTTAAACTCCATCGTCCTTGTTGAATTTAAGGCCACACAATTCAAGTGCCAATACAAACCTTTACCTTTAAGTGCTCAAAAATTTGATCCTTCAAATTTATAGGTGATTATAATTATGGTGTGTTGGTATAAAATTAGTATGTGATGAAGTTGTTTGATCTCCTTAAATGAACTCAACTCAAATATAAGAAATTGAAATAATTGAAAAGGGAATACGTCAAATCCACCCCAAGTGATAACCTAGGATCAAATCATTCATTTAAATTGAATTCACTTAAGTATCTTAGATTTACTTTAAAACTATCTAAAATCAACCCAATTTGGCCACTTCATAGCCAAAAAAATTCCATATAATGTACGTGTCTATAGGTTTCTTCTTAGGTCTCTGAGGATTCGACAACCCAAGCTAAACTACAAGGGTCGTCCTACCTTCTTCTCTTGGGTAAATTTGAGCGTGAATCAAATTTTGGCGCTGTTGCCAGGGACCCAAAATAAGTAATCTAAACACCCATTCTATTCTCCCCCATTTCTTCTTTTCTCATCCAAATTCTCTTATCTTTTCCCTTTCTTGTTTTTTTTCTTTTGGCGCATGTCCACCTACACCCGCGATCAATCAAATCGTCTAGTTAGGGTAGATAGTCATGGGGTTTGGGAGTCAAATACACCAAGTGAACTCTTTATATTAGATCATAATATTTCTAATACTCCAGAGTCCAGAATTGAGCCCATTTAAATGGAAGGTTTTCAAAGAAACCATCTCATAAACCTGGGCAGGAACCAAAATGGAAACCCAAATGGGGCAGCCCCGAACATGGGGAATGCAATTGATCAAACCATGAATGACTACCTCACACATTCCTGGACCAATGCCCCCTCATGCATTAGATTTAATTCCCTAGGAGATTCCAACTACATCTTTGAACCCCATGTCCAAAACCACCTTCCCACATTCTATGGAATGGAGTCCGAGATGCCCTACCTTCACATTAAAGAGTTCAATGACAATTGTAGAAACTATGTGTCCCCCACATCAACTAGAATCAGATAAGATGAGGATATTTCGTTTTTATTTAAAGAATCTAGATAAAAATTGTCTAAACAAATTTAGACCATCATCCATCAACTCTTGGGACCAACTACAAAGAGAATTCTACAAAAAAAAAATACTTTCCCCACCACAAAACCATTGCACTTAAAAAAGCATCCAAAACTTTTTTGAAAAAGAGGGAGAGTCATTCTATGAAACATGGGAGAGGTTCAATGACACTCTAAACATGGTTCCACACCATGGGTTTTCTATTCCTGAAAAAGTGATAATTTTATATGAAGGGTTGGGTCTGGGGAACAAAAAAATCATTGACATGATATGTAATGGAACCTTTAAAAACAAAGCCCCAAATGATGCTTACAAGTACTTAGAAAGCCTTTCGGAACAAAACCAAACATGGGGAACTTCACCATATTCTGAAAATCCACAAAGAAATACTGGAATTCATACACTTAGAGAAGAGAAAAGCCTTAGGGCTAAAATCACAGCACTCTCTAGGAAGGTTGAAGAGATAGATCTTAGGAAAGTCCATGAAATCCAAACTGTAGACCCTGTTTGCATAATTTGTGACAAACATGACCATGAGAAAGACAACATCCCAACCATTCCATCCACCAAGGATGCTATTTTAGGAGGACCCTAGTGGAAGGAAATGCTTTGAACTTTCAAAAGCCTCAATACCAAAACAACTTCAACCCAAGGTATAATGACCACCCAAGCTTCCACTGGAAAGATAAACAACAACCTAGCCAACCACAGGGACAAAATCCTTACCCCCATAAGAACTACCAAACCCATAACCAGTTCTAAACCCAACATATCCAATAACAACAGCCACCGGTCCATTTTCGAAAAACCATCCCACCTCCAAAATATCCTCTTGGGATAAACCAATCTTCTCAAGCACCAACCCAAACTGTTCCATAAAGCCTACTAGAACAACTGTACAAACAAATGGAAAGGATGAACTCGCAAGTCTCTTCCCTTAAACAAGAACTTAAAAACATCAAAACTGGAAAGGCACACATGCCTGCTCAGTCGGTGCCATCCTCAAATTTAAGGGGAGAGTCAAGTTGTACTCAAAAAACTCATGAACAACTAAAGGTTGTGACTATTCTATGAAGTGGGAAATCAATTGAGAAACCTGAAAAACTAATTCAGAACCCACATGAAGATTCAAACTTGGATGAAAATTCAAATGAACCAAATGATAAAATGGAAAAACACAATAACATTGTCAAAGAAACAACTCTTCAACAAACAACTCCACAACCCACACCATTTCCTCAATGTATGAGGGGAAAAACCAAGACCGAATTGAGTGAAACATTGAATGAAATCTTCTCACAAGTCAAGTTGAACATTCCACTTCTTGATGCAATCCAAACCATACCGGCCTACTCAAAGTACCTTAAGGACTTGTGCACTTTTAAAAGAAAATTTTCACATAAAAACGAAGTCCTTTTGGCTGCTAATGTGAGTACCACCATTCAAGGGACCATTACTCCTAAGTTGAAAGACCTAGGTTTCCCTTATATCAATCTTGAACTAGGAGAGAGAAAAGTTGTCAAATCCTTGTGTGACCTAGGTTCTAGTGTCAATCTCATTCCCTATACTTTGTACTGCCAGTTTGGCCTAGAAGAACTCCAACCCACATCTGTCACACTTCAACTTGTTGATCGAAGCATTAGGGTTCCAAAGGGTACTTTAAAGGACGTTCTGGTAAAGGTTGAAAACTTCATCTACCCTACTGACTTCATTGTCCTTGAAAACCATCCAAACTTATGAAATAAGGAACAAACCCCAATTATCCTTGGTCATCACTTCTTTGCAACAATCAACTCTGTTATTTGAGTTCGAAATGGAAACATGACCATCACCTTTGGGAACATGAGTCTAGACTTGAACATCTATAAAGAAT
Source organism: Viscum album (assembly GCA_963277665.1). Lineage (NCBI taxonomy): Eukaryota > Viridiplantae > Streptophyta > Magnoliopsida > Santalales > Viscaceae > Viscum > Viscum album. The sequence continues at coordinate 478,646,206 of OY728136.1, read as the reverse complement.
GCTCACAAATAAGGGATGATGAAGAAATTTATGAAGTAAATGTTAGGTCCACTAGGCTGGATACCCTGAGAGGGGGGGTGAATCAGGGTATGACTAATAAAAAATTAATGCCCGTTCTGATCTTGTTTCGCTGTTAAGCAAAACACTCTTCTCTCTTTTCCCTGCTGCACGATATAAACAGAATGTAAAGCAAGCACAGGACACAGCAATTTTACTTGGTTCACCGCTAAGGGCTACGTCCAAGGAGCATACGCCGACAGGTTGCCGGTCGTACCAAATTCCACTAATCTTCACTAGCTGTGGATTACAAGGTTCGGGCTAGATCACTTCTATGCCCAGGCTCACTGCCTTTACAATGTTTAGAGTCTGCTCACTGCTTTCCCAAGGGTCACTCCCTGTTTCTCTCTCTCTGGCTCACTGCCGGTGGAGAGGATCACCTTCTTCCTCTTCCTGAGCTCACTGCTCTTGGATGGAATCCACTCACAGTTTATAGACCTGTAGGTCTCTTCATTTTCATGAAAGAATGCATCTTCTCTTGTATGTAGATGCTCTGTTGAAGTTTAACTTTCACCCGTTGATGAATATCTCTTTGCACCGAAGGTATCAGGCAAACTTCCAGCTTCCACGCAGCCCGAAAAACACTGCTGGAACAAACCTTACTTGGCGCGCAAGTCAACCTCGGCGCGCAAGTATCGGCGCGCAAGTCACAACGGGCGCGCAAGTCCTCCTATGACACTTGCGCGACACAAGCTTCCTCAACTCCAAACTTGCGCGACTCTCTTCCCTTTACGCCCAAACCACTATTGGCACGCAACTGCAAACCGGCGCGCAACTTCTAACACCGGCGCACAACTTCAACCACTGGCGCGCAAGTCCCACCTGCGCGACCACACACACCACTTGCGCGACCACCACACCTGCGCGACGGGAGCTCTCGTCTTGAACTCCGGTGAGAAATGAAGGGGGGTGGTCCAGTATTTATAGGCAAATTGACCCCCCTGCGCGTCGGCGCACAAGTCACCTGCGCGACGCAGTTTCAGCGCGCAAGTCTCTGCCCTTTTGGACACTTGCGCGACCAACTCCCAAACTTGCGCGAACCTACTTCCTTTGCCATATTTTGATCTTGAACTCGACATTCAACCATGAAATCCTCTTTGTAAACAATCACAACTTAGATGTCCACTTTGTCAACAAACACAATCACCTCAAAAAGGCTTCAATGATACCTTGAGGGATTTTTGCCCAACAGTAAACATGATATGAATCATTGATAATGAATCCATAGAACATCAAGGAATATTTTAGGGATGTTTAAGTCAGTATGATATTGATTTCCTTTGTTCACATGAAGGAAGTCTATATCCTTGGATTGAATCATTTTAAAATTACTCTTATGGTGAAGTCTTAGGTCCAACAATCAGTGAAACCTTTCATTAAGCCAATTTCATGGAGACCAATCAAACTTCTTTACCTAAATCTGATCAAGCTAATCTAGTAGATGAAACTTCTACATGTGGGGAATCAATACTATCTAAAACTCTAGTAAACAAAATTGATATTGATCCAATGTCCCAATCTTCTAAATGAAATTTTGAACCAACCTGATCTTGAATTGAAGGAACTTCCCACTGTACTCAAGTATACCTTCATAGGGGACAATCAAAAACATCCTATTGTCATTTCTTCTTCTCTTGAATCCAATCATGAGAGGATGCTTCTAGATGTCATTAGGTAACATAAGAAAGCCATTTGTTGGACCCTGTCTGATATTCCTAGGATTATCCCACTTATCGAGACTCATAGGATTGTTCTGGAATCTGATTCAAAGCCATGTCGTCATCTAAACGACGACTCAATCCTAATATCATGGAGGTATTAAGAAAGGAAATTCTTGAAATTGTTAAAATATGGTATCATATATCCCATAGCTGGGAGTGAGTGGGTCATCCCAATCCAAGTGGTTCCCAAGAAGGCAGGAATCACAATGATAACCAATAAGGATGGAGAGATTCTTCCAACTAGGGTGAGTAGTGGATGGAGGGTCTGCATTGACTATAGGAAGCTAAACTCATTCACTAAGAAGGACCATTTCCTCTTACCATTCATTGACCAAGTCCTTGAGAGAGTGGCAGGTCATGCCTTCTACTATTTCTTAGATGGGTACTCAGGGTACAATCAGATTGAAGTTTCCCTAGAGGATCAAGGGAAGACTACATTCACCTGTCCATTTAGTACCTTTTCCTTCAAACACATGCCCTTTGGTTTATGCAATGACCCTGGAACCATCCAGTTGTGCATGATGGTAATCTTCTCAGACATGGTAGGGGATTTTCTTGAGGTCTTCATGGATAACTTCTCTGTGTTTGGGGATACATTTGAGGGATGTCTGAGTAATGTAGAGTGAGTCTTGTCAAGATATAAAGAAAGGAATCTGGTCCTAAACTATGAAAAATTCCATTTCATGGTTAAAGAGGGACTAGTTCTAGGCCATCAAGTCTCAGGTAGGGGGATTGAGGTAGATAAAGCCAATCTTGACATCATTTGTCACCTTCCATCACCCAAAACTGTCAAGGAAGTGAGGTCTTTCTTAAGAAATGCTGGTTTCTATAGAAGATTCATCAAGGACTTTAGTTCAATCTCCCGTCCCCTTTGTGCTATGCTAGTAAAGGATGCTTTATTTGTTTGGACAGAAATCTGTGAGGGTTCATTCTCAACCCTCAAATCCTATCTCACCTCTCCTCCCATTATGAAATCTCCAAATTGGAACCTTCCTTTCGAACTTATGTGTGATGCCAATAACTTTTCTGTAGGATCTGTGTTAGGAAAACGTTGTAATAAAACTCCTTATGTCGTTGCTTATTCAAGAAAATCCTTAAATGATGCCCAAATCAACTACACCACCACTGAAAAGGGGTTAATTGATATTGTGTTTGCCTTAGATAAGTTTACGTCCTACCACTTTGGATCCCCCATCTCTGTGTTCATTGACCATTCTGCACTGAAATACCTCTTCCAAAAACAAGATGCTAAGGCTAGACTGATTAGGTTGGTCCTTCTCTTACAAGAATTTGACCTCACAATCATGGATAAAAAGGGTATTGAAAATTTTATAGCCGATAACCTCTCTAGTATGGAATTAAAATACAACTCAAATCACCTTTCTATGTCTAATTCATTTCTTGATGAACACTTATACTCTGTGAGTGACTGCCCTTGGTATGCTGACATAGCCAATTTCTTAGTTATAGGAGTCATTCCAAAATTCTTAGGGACTCAAGCTCGAAGGAAATTCCTTTTTTATGTTAGAAACAATGTGTTTGATGATCCATACCTCTATAAGTTTTGCCCTGACCAAGTCATTAGGAGGTGTGTCCCATAATCTGAACAAGAGTCCATCCTTAAATTCTATCCTAGTGAGGCATGTGGAGGTCACTTTTCCTCTAAGAAAACATCTTTTAATATTATTCAGTGTGGTCTCTTCTGGCCCACCCTCTCAAGGGACTCTTGCGCATTTTGTCAAAGCTCTCCTAGGTGTCAAAAATTAGGGTCCATCACAAAAAGGAATCAAATGCCACTCACTCCCATCTTAATGGTTGAAATATTTGTTTGTTGGGGAATTGATTTCATGGGTCCCTTCCCAAACTCTAGGGGATATCTTTACATTATCTTAACTATTGATTATGTCTCCAAATCGGTTGAGGCCATTCCTACAAAATCCAATGATCACGAAATTGTGATTAGATTTCTCAGGGAAAACATCTTCTCTAGATTTGGAATTCCTAGGGAAATCATTAGTGATCGTGGAACTCATTTTTGCAATCGTCCATTCTCATTACTCATGGAAAAATATGGAATTTCTCACAAAGTGTCCACTGCTTACCACCCATAGACCAATGTTCATGCTGAGTTAGCAAATAGGGAGATTAAGAATATTCTGTAAAAAACTGTCAATCCTTGTAGGAAAGATTGGCCCGGGAAACTCATAGATGCTTTTTGGGCATATCGTATAGCATACCAAACCATCCTATTAATGTCAACATATAGGATGGTTTATGGAAAATCATGATATTTACCTGTTTAAATTGAGCATAAGGATTTTTAGGAAGTTAAGAAAATAAATTATGACCTCTCATTGGCCGAAACAATAAGGAAATTAGATCTCAATGAACTTGAGGAACTTAGGATGGAGGCTTATAAAAATTCAAGGATCAATAAAGCTAAAGTACAAGCCTACCAATCTCGAAATCTTAAAACCAAACACATTGAACCGGGTAAACCAATTCTTTTGTATAGTTCTAAACATCATTTACACCTGGGAAATTTGAGGTCTAGATGGTCAGGTTCATACATAGTGCATAAGGTGTACCCCCATGGGGCTATGGAAATTCAAGATCCCACCAATGGTCAAACCTTTAAAGTTAATGGTCATAGAGTCAAACCATTCATTAATACATTCCAAAAACATGAATTTGATGAATAACTGTGCGAACCCACCTAAGATGATGAAAATAATTAATCAATTAGGGGTCCAAGTTGAGCTAATGACATTAAAAAAAAGTGCTGCACGGGAGGCAACCTGTGGTTTTTATGTCATCTTTATTTTTCAAATAGGATTAATTATTCAGTTTTATATTTAAAAATAAAAAAATATACTGTTGACCTATTCTTCTATTATGATTATGGATGGATATGAAAGGGGAGCACCATATTCATCCGTGCCACGTGGTGTGATCCTTGAGTAATACCTTACCCAGAAATTTAAAAAGAAGACAATGTATCATCAGTTTGTTTTATTTTTATGTGTTTTTAGTTTTAAATAAAAATACAAAAAAAAAATAATAAATAAAATTATAATAATAGAAAAAAGTCCATATTGTAGGTTGTGGGGAAAACCCCATCACAACCGCAAAGCCGCAGTGATTCGAACCTGGGATCGAAGGGAGACATGGGCGCGCACTTACCACTGACCTACGACTTTTTGTGCTTCCTTATTCTATAATTTTTATATATATACTTATATTTTACTTTCTTTATTATATATATATATTGTTTTGTTTTTTTCTTTCTTCTTACTTTTTCCCTTTTTCTACCAGAGAACTCTGCAAGTGACATGGATATCAAAGGACTAAATTGGAGCAACAAGAACTTAAACTTCAACCACCAGGTGACTTCATTCCATGATCCCCATATTTCAATTTCCTTTTTGAAATTCCCTTACCTTCCTCTACTCCTTCTAGATTTTCATTTCTTCAAACATTGGGGAAAATGTTATTTTATGTTAGGGGGGGAGATAAAATTAAAAAATGCTTTTGTGAAAAAAATGATTTGAAAAATAAAATGTGTGTAAATGGAAGGAAAAATTCATTTAACATTGAACATGATATTACACATTGAAAAATTTGAAACTGAACTTCAAATAATTTAACATGCCCTGATTCTGATTTTAATCCTTATATATTTTCATGAGCATAGATTTTGGAAAGTGTGATTGTCCAATTTGATATTTAATCGTTTATATTTTCATCCAAATAAAAGAAAATCACAATGCACGTCCTTTGGATAGTGGGGTATTAGATTGAGTTCATGGGGTCATCCAAATAAATAGCATATGTTTGGAGATCATTTTATTTTTAATATGAGTATTCAATAAAAAAATTATAAAAACAATAAATTTGCGTGTAGAGCAATGAAATGACCTGATGCGTGGCTTTCAGCACTTGGGGATCGTGACTCCATAGTTGTCTGGCCCAGAGTTAGTCATTTATCTCTATTTTTTGTAATTTGAATTTGTTTTTTACTGAGTTGACTCGATATGATTCCCGATTATGTGGGCTTCACTTGGTTCCCTATAGTCTTTGAGCCTGGGAGTCATTCGTAAAGTCTCGCTACAGGGGTTGACTCTTTTGAGTGAAATTTCAATTACCATGTAAAAATTAAAAAAAAACAAAGAAATTGAATACTCATCTTAATAAAGAATTGTGATTCCACCTAGTGCTTCTGTTATTTCCCCCTTGAATAAAGATGAACCCCCATGTCTATTGTGATACACAACACATCCTCATACTTAATTGATATTGGATGAAATATGGAAATGAATTTGAACAAAGGAATGGGATTGGGATAGATATATACTTATGAAACTATCATGTATTAAAATATTTTGATGGTTTTCATGATTTTTTGGTATAATTTTTTTTTGTGATCATTGTGTATTAAAATGTTTTTGGAAAAGAGAATTTGAATTTCATATTGTTGAGATACATTTTTCTCGGGACTAGAAAAACTCAGGTTGGGGGTGTGATTAGACACTAAATGAGTATAATATTCATTGTTAATATATATAATATTAATGTGATTTATTATTCATAAACACAATTTTAGTGCATTTTATACTTTGAACATCATTTCACATTATGATTGTAATTCCTTCTTAAAATGCACTATTATGTGGTACATTTTTTAACATCATTTAAAGTACCCAATGATTGATATGATTTTAAGGAATGTAATTATACATATTTTAATTTTATATTTTGTTAAATTTATCTACACTTCAATATGAACATTTTTTATTCAGGTATCATTGGACGATTCATAATGGATGATGGAGATATTTGGAGATGAATGGAAGTAATTCTGGAGAAGTCATATTGGACACCATCCCACTGATTAGAATGTGGGGTCCAACATACATTCCCAATGAATCCCAAATTTCATGGGATTCTATAAGACATGTAACGGAACAAATACATATTCAGGATCCAATCATAATTCGGCCTCCATGGTGGTAATTAAGGTGGCCCAATTTGGAGGTAAAATTCTGGGCCCGATTCTGCGGCCCAGAAACAAATCCTACCAATATGATCCAATATCTGAATAAATAACTCCAAATGGGCCCAAATTTTATAGGTGGTTATAAGAAATCTTGGGATCCATTTTCTTCTCCTATTTCCCACTCTGATTCTGCCATCTATAAGTTCTTCCAAGCGCACTTGTTCGGTGGATGAAAGCTGGCTGCCACCTCGGGTCAAGTGTGGAAAAGTCCAAGTTCCACAAGCTTTCCACCACCCTAGGCCTACCATAATCAAGTGGAATGCTTTGTACTGTTGGAGGCTAGACCCAAGGCTCCAAAAATTTCTATTTAAGGTAGTGGTGGTGGATACATTGATCATATTTTATGCTTTGTTCAATTGTAATGTTATGCTGCGATTTTGTTGTCTCAAGTTTGTCTTTCACATGTAAGTTGTTAAATTCACTTTAGTTTCTTTATAAAAGTTATTCTTCTCATATTATTATATTTTTATTAATATTAATTTGATACTATTGGATCAAGGTGTGAATTTATTCACACCAAACATTGTGAAATTATCACACAATAGTGGAGTGATTGTTATTTTATTGTGTTTTTTACTTCTCCATTTCTTCCCTCAGGAGTCTACATTCTGCTTCCATTGAAACCATATAATCAATGGAGGGATAACCCACTTATGGGTTAATCAAATGGATTAGAAATGGTCTGGATTGGATGTTATTTATCACCCCATTAATTTCTAATCACTTCTTTAAATGAGATTTTTATTTGATGATTTTTAAACTCCATCATCCTTATTGAATTTAAGGACACACAATTCAAGTGCTAATACGAACCTTTACCTTGAAGTGATCAAAAATTGTATCCTTCAAGTGTATAGGTGATTATTATTATGGTGTGTTGGTATATAATCTGTAAGTGATGAAGCTTTTTGATCTCCTTAAATGTACTCAAATCAAATATAAGATATTGAAATAATTGAAAAGGGAATACGTCCAATCCACCCCTAGTGATAACCTAGGACCAACTCATTATTTTAAATTGAATTCACTTAAGTATCTTCGATTTCCTTTAAACAAATATAAAATCAACCCAAGTTGGCCACTTTATATCCAAAAATAATCCATAGAATTTACGTGTCTATAGGTTTCTTCTTAGGTCTCTCAGGATTCGACAACACAAGCAAAACTACAAGGACCATCCTACCTTCTTCTCTTGGGTAAATTTGAGTGTGAATCATGTACTCCATGAAGTCTTAAAATATCATTAATATATATACTTACTAAACAATAATGTGGTAAATCTCCTATTTTAGAAAGAAAATGTTCTGACTTGGTAAGAAGATCAACAATGACCCACATTGCATCATTCCTTCTAGGAGTATTTGGTAGTCCCCTGAGAAAGTCAATCGTAATATGATCCCATTTCCACTCAGGTATGGGAAGAGGTTGTGTGAATCCTCTAGGATGTTTTCTTCTAGCTTTCACTTGTTGACAAACCATACAAATTGACACATAATTAGCAATATCTCTCTTCATGTTGTCCCACCAAAAATGTTACTTCAAATCTCTATACATGTTTGTGTTACCTTGGTGTACAGAGAAATTGGATCTATGAGCATCATACAACCATTGCCTTTTTATATCAGGTATGTTTGGAACACAAATTATCTTCCCAAATTTCAAAATCCCATTTTTATATATGGATTTTATTAATCTCCCATCATTCACAGCTTTAATTTTCTTTTTAAACTCGTCATCACTAGTCTGAGAACTCTTTATCTTTTCTAGTAAAGATGGTTTGGCAACCATTTGAAAAAGTATTGATGATTCACCTTTTTTGATTATTCCCATATCTATCTTTACTAAATCCATGAAAATAGGATCCCTTTTAACTCTCATATTGTTCAAAACTCCATGATCCTTTCTTCTCAAAGCATCTGGCACCATATTTGCCTTCCCCGGGTGGTAGTGTATAATGCAATCATAATCCTTGAGTAGCTCGAGCCATCACCTTTTCGTCATGTTGATTTCTTTTTGTGATAAAATTTAGTTCAATATCTTGTGATCGGTATATCTGTCACATTTTTTACCATAGATATAGTGTCTACAAATCATCAAAGAAAATATTATAGCTGCTAACTCAAGATCATGAGTGGGATAGTTTTGTTCATGAATTTTTAGCTACCATGATGCATAGGCAATAACTCTATCATTCTGTATAAGGACCCAACCAAGTCCTTTCTTTGAAGAATCTCTATAAATAACAAACACATCATTCACCGATGGTAGCATTAATATAGGAGCATTGACTAATATTGTATTTAATTCTTCAAAAAATTCTTCACACTCTTTTTTCCAAAAAAATTTAACCCCTTTATGTGTGATCTTGGTTAATCGGTTAGCCAATCAAGAAAAAATATGGACGAAGCGCTGATAATAACCTTATAACCCAATAAAACTGCATACCTTAGTTATACTTGTCAGTGATGGCCATTCTTGGATTGCCTTGGTCTTTTAAGGATCAACAGAGATTCCATACTTAGTGAAAACATGGCCAAGAAAAGATATCTCTTAAAGCCAGAATTCACACTTGCTAAACTTCTCATATAATTCATTTCTTCTGAGGGTTTTCAGAATAGTGCGTAAGTGATTTTCATGATCTTAGTGTTTTTTTTAGTAAACAAAGATATTATCAATAAATACCACTACAAAGTCATCAATATATTACTTGATAAATTTATTCATTAGATCTGTGAAAACAGAGGGGTTTTTAGTTAGTCCAAAAGGCATTATTATAAACCCATAATGCCCATATCTGGTTCGAAATGCTATTTTTTGGAATTTATTCCTTCTTCACACACAAATGATGATATTATGATCACAGGTAAATCTTTGTAAAATATTTATCTCCATGAAGTTTGTAGAATAAATCGTTAATGAGAGATATAAAATACATGTTCTTTATTGTTATAACATTGATCTACCTGTAGTCAATGCAGAAACTCATAGATCCATCTTTTTTCTAAAAAAAAGAACATGGCCTCCCCATATAGAAACACTAGGGAAAATAAATCCTATATTACTCAATTCCTCTAGTTGTTTCTTTAGTTCCACTAATTCAACAGTGGACATTCTATAAGGGGTCTTCGATATGGGCCTTGAAACAGAAATTAAATCAATAAAAAACTCAATTTCTCATTCTGGAGGATATCTAGGTAAATCATCTGGGAACACACCAACATATTCTTACACAATTGGTAGATCCTCTATTTGATCATTCTTTTCCTCACCCATAGATTTTCATTCTCTTCCTCTTTAATAATTGAATATAGTAGAGATACATTCAGTGGATCTTGATAAGAATCAGGTGGTTACATTTCTTCTCTAAAGATAAGGTGCTCCTTGTCATCATAAAAAATTGTAACCTCTTCTTATTACAATAAATGTTTTCACCATGGTCTGAAAGCCAATCCAAATCGAGGATTATATCAAATTAAATCTTAGGTATGATGGTGAGATCAGAAGATAAATAACATTTATATTCATTAATGGGAACTTATTCCCAAAACATTATTGCAATGATACTTCCCTTAGGAGTTTTGACTGAAAACTTCCATGTTAAATCAAATTGGAAATATCTAATTTTCTTAGAAAAATGGGAAGATATGAAATAATGAGATGATCCAGAATCAAATAAAGCATTGGATAAACTTTATGAAACCATTAAATTACTTGCCACCACGTCTTTCAGAGCTTTAAACTTAGCAGTAGTGATCGCATAATCTTGACCTTTTCCCTTGTCCTTTTCTGAGGTAAGTTTCTTTGGCACTTATGACACTCGTTTGCATAATTCCCCTTTTCCCTACAATTGTAGCATTCAACATTGAAAACCTCTTTCTTACCCTTTAAATCACGACCTTGGTGGCCTTTTCAACACAATTGTAATAGAATCCCATTCCCTTCAGGCAAGTACTGGGGTGTTTCTTCCCCCATTTACCATAGGATGGATATTCAACTTTTCACTTCTTCCCCTTTTTTTCTATTTTGGATTTTTCAGCAGATCTTTTCTTCTCTTACTTTTCTTTAAATTCATAAGACTTAGAGAATTAATTTTTTGTCTTGATAGCACATGAGACAATATATTCATATGATGATAAAGATTTTGAGACTAATTATTGATAGTGAAATGGTTTTAACCCATCAAATAATCGATCAATATTACTCAATAGGTTACGTATATAATCTGTTGCATGCCTTGATAGCCTTGTAATGTTATCCTCATACTTTGAGACATTCTCATCCTCCTTTTTCCATAGAATCAGAAATTTTCTTTCCATATCTACTCGATGGTCATGAGGACATTATTTTTCAACAAAAATTTCTTTAAAATACCTCTATTCCATATTTGATACTTCTTCATCTTCCTTTATGTTTTTAATTAATGAGCACCATTTATCTACATCTCTCATGAGGCGATAAACTGCCATGACAACTTTTTCCCTTTCACTACTTCCCAAATCATGAAATATTTTCTCTAAGGAGCTTATCTATTGCTCAACTATAAATGGATTTGTAGTCCCATTGAATTTTGGTGGTTTTTTCCTCATGAAATGGAATAACATTGATCCTCCACGTTGTGGATCAGGGTTCTCTATACGGGTAAGGTTATTCTTCATAACCTGAGTGAGTTGTCCCAGTATGGTGATAAGTTGATCAGCACCAGTTTCATCATCAACACCACTATAATTATCTTGAGTAGGAGGGAAATCACTACATGGATTACATGAGTTGATGCAGTTTACATTCTTTCCACTAGGAGCCATTTCTAAACAATGGCATACACTAGATTTGTTTATGAATCGAAATACATAATTACAAACTTGTAAAACACTTAACATAAATTGAAAAGTTTATGGATATAATCCATAATCATAAAAAAATTCTTTGAGGAGGTATATACTCCAAATTCCTTCATAATGTTTTGTAAAGAAAATTTGAGTTATACTAAGCATATCGCTTAGGGGTGTCATAACCAAGAGTGCAGAAAGGCCCGTTGTCATGTACCAGGATACCCTAGGTCATGCCTGAAACTCCTTGTCAGAGTTTTCACTCCTAGGTACATCTATGTCAGAGATGCCTCTACCTGCTTATATCCAGATAGAGATGTATTTCTTAAAAAATACACAAAATATCTATATTACCAAAATTATAGGAAGTTCTTCTATACTAATCCTCAATGTCTATCTTAGGGTAATGTTCTATAATAAGAGTTTTTCTAAATATAGCATTCAAGGTTTGTACTAAAATTTCTATGATACCAACTGTAATGTCATGACCCTAGTTACCCAGAGTCAGTGCATTATTACATAACATCGACATGATCACAATAGATCATGTCTCAAAAGACCGATTAGTTTAGTAGCCTTAAAAGTACAAGATATATACATAAGTTTTACATTACATACTGAAATAAAAACAACAACAACATTTTTGTCCCCTTTTGAACACACTTATATCCCTTAGCCTATCCCTGAAGGTCAACCATAAAATACTTATTTACATCCTGGAAAAAATAAAACATAGAAAGAGTTGATCTCAGATGCTCAGAAAGGATAACAATATAGTAGAAACTTTCATAAATAAGAACAAACTTTTAAGGAAATGTATAAGACTAAAACAAAATCCTTTTTAAACATAAACATCAGCATAACATATAAAATATAAATCAAAATAATTCCATTTACTTATTCACATTGATATTCTATTAGTAGAATAATCACTTGTCATATCAATATCCAATTTCATAATTATGGAATGCATAATGCCAGACTTCATAACCACATAGTCAAGGCCTTATGCCAAGACTACAAATAATATTTTTTCAAGGCCTTATGCCAAGACAATAGTTTGTCTCATGAAACCTACTATTGAATCGAGGAGCTATAGTAGGCTCCAACCATCACATACTATGTCCAATGCATTCCTCATATAAAAAGGTTTAAACATAACATAAACATTCATATTAAAACTAGCATACGAAATGTAAATACTTTATCCATAAACAAAGAATGGTATAAAAATAACACATCTATAGTAAAGAATAACACAGAATCTTCAATACAATATGGAAGATTTGTATCATAATAAATAAACTTCAAAGAAGTTTAAAATCCATCAAAGGATGTTGCCAAAGATGAAATGAAAACTATTTGAAAGAAATACCTCTTTCTATTTTGAAATCATTTAAAAGTCACATAATTATAAAATAAAACATTTATTTTGAATATATTCTTATAATATTTTAATGGAATATTTGAAGGTGTTATAATGGTGTAAAATATCCGCACCCTCCGTATAAGTTAAAAAACATTATTTCCTTAATTTTGCTGAAACGGTGGAAAAAAGACTATGTTTGGAAAATGACAGAAATATTTATTTATAAACATCTTATAAAAAGTCAAAAAAGCATTTAAATGACTTTAACCCATAGTCTATGAAATATTATAAATATTTTGAAATAATATTTTATAAAACACAGATGTGGACGATAAAGTGGTCTCAATAGATACTCATGTACAAACAACCTCAAATAATGAAGAGATTATAGAATTAACCCTTACCTTGTACTTTTCCTTGATCGATGTCACGACCCGCCCTCGGGGTCCGTGCCGTGACTACCCCAAGCCCGCCTTCCATAGGCCAGGGGCTGGCGACTAGCACCAAGGCGTAAATCCCAGAAAAAGGGAAGGAATTGCCTTTGTAAAGTAAACAAACACCACAGAGTAAGCAAGCGGAAGTAAACACTAAGTACAAAAAGAAGAGCTGAAAAGTAAAAAGGGGCCGGAAATACAAGCCCAACTGTAAAGTACAACTCCAAAGGGAAAACAGCGACTGAAAAGTAAAACTGCTACGCTGAGATGTCCACTGGAAATCCCACCTGAAGGGTGGGTACAGATAGCTCCTCTGCTCCTCGGGTCCCGCCATCCGCTCCGAGTATGTCCCACCCAGTGGTCCATCTCCGGGTACCGCCTCGTCGTATAGTCCACCTCCAGGTACCGTCCAGTCCTCAAACCTTCGGCTTCTGTCAGCACTGTCCGTCGTCTGCAACCAACACAACGAGGTGCGGGCATAGCCCGTGCAGGGGTGAGTATAACGATACTCAGTAGGGACCCCGAGACCCTCAAGGTCTCACTAAAACCAACAAGGATAACCACAAGAAGATCACAACAGATAAACTCTACTTAGGTATATGCCCATACATATACCTAAGTTATCAAGTAACCCATCTCAGTCATGAGGAAACACAAGGATCATGAGATCAACGGATAACCACTACCCAGGTATATGCCCATACATATACCTAAGTTATCAAGTAACCCATCTCAATCATGAGGAAACACAAAGGTCAAAGTCTCAGCTCAAACCAGGATTTTCATTATCGAAACCGTAACTGCTGAAGAGCTCCGTCTCTAGAGTGTACAGTGGTCCTGTCACGACTCCGAGGCCGCCGCTCACTAACCTAAGACTGCTGAAGTACTCCTCCTGTCGAGTACTGCGGGTCTGCTTCCAACTACCAGGCGCTCCGTCCGCTGAGGGTCTGCTGCCAAATACCGGGCGCTACCCAGATAGCCTACTGAGGTACTCCTCCTGTCGAGTACCGCAGGTCTGCTGACAACTACCAGGCGCTCCGTCCGTCGTGGGTCTGCCGCCAAATACCGGGCGCTCCGTCCACTGGGCTAGTCGACTCACTCCAAGTCGAGTCGGTCAAGCAGTCGTCAGGTCTCAGCCGGCTACACGGTCTCCGTACTCTGCACGCTCGTCTCCGGGAGGGTCCGCTCCACGAGCTACTGGTCGATACTCCAAGTATCACAAAGTCCCGCAAAGAAGTATCTCAAAAGTCCGTCTCGTCTCAGGGGTCTCAACGCAACAGACGGCGCGTCGATCGGACGCCCGGTCTGTGAGTTATGAGCCTTTTCGTCCTAGGGGCCCGGTTGGTTTCGAGAGCGAAACCAATCCCGGCCGTATCTCAACTGTACCTCGAACTCCCATAGGGTAAACTCAAAGGGACCGTTACTCAACGTAACCACCAACGCCGCTGACGGTCCGTCAAGCGGACGTCCTGTCTGAAAGATATTAGCTTTCCCGTTCCAGGGGCCCGGTTGGATTTCGGGAGCGATCCAACCCGGCCATACTCCGACTGCATCCAAAACTCGGGCGGAGTATGTCAAAAGTTCCGTCTCATCAAGAGGAAGTCAACGAAACAGACGGCGCGTCAATCGGACGCCCGGTCTGTGAGTTATTAGCCTTTTTCGTCTCCGGGGCCCGGTTGGTTTTTAAGGCAAAACCAACCCGACCGTACTCCACCTACGTCCAAACGTCGGGCGGAGTATGCCAAAAGATCTGTCTCACTAAAAGGAACGCAACGCGACTGACGGCGCGTCAATCGGACGTTCGTGGCTCAAGATATGAGCGTTTCCGCTCTGAAGGCCCGGTTGGTTTCGTGAACGAACCAACCCGGCCGAACTCAAAGTAATCCGAAACCTTGAGTGCGATATACCGAAACGACCGTCTCGATCCAAGGATCGTGTTGCCGCTGACGGTTCGTCGATCGGAGGTCCGAGGCTCAAGTTATGGGCCAAAAACTAATTCTGGTTCGAAACGGGGGGGTCCGGGTCCGGGCCGACCCGGCCCGACCCCCCCCCCCCCCCTGGGGCGGCGCGGTGGCCGGCGGCTGCGGGCGGCGGCGCGGCGGCCGCGGCGGCCTGGCGCCGCGAGGTGGCTGCACGCGGGGGAACAACCCCCCGCGGTTTTTGAGGGACGGCGCGGCACAAAGGGCCGCGCCCTTTTTGCAGGTAACGGCCCCCGCACGTGGGGGCCGGCTGGAACCAACCGGGGGGCCGGCTGCCCCCCCCCCCCCCCCCCCCTCTTCAAAGAGCCGCCCCCCCTCATAAAGAGGGGGGTTTTGTAAGGTGGCCGGGGAATTAATTCCCCCGGTTTTAACGGCATCCGGCCGGCCAGCTGGCCGGCCGGTTTTCTCCAACGGGACCGGAATTTCCGGTCCCCTCTTCGGCTTCCGACGCCGGCGGCTCGGCCGCCGGTCTTCTCTTCCGCCACGGCCCGGAACCGGCCGCGGTCTCCTCGTCCCGTCGTGGCCCGGAACCGGCCGCGGTCTTCTCGTCCCGTCGCGGCCCGGAACCGGCCGCGGTCTTCTCGTCCCGCCGCGGCCCGGAACCGGCCGCGGTGTTCGTCGTCCGGCGCGGTGCGACGGCACCACGCCCCTTTCGCCGCACTTTAATATTCATTCAACGCGGCGCGATGGCGTCGCGTTCTTGAAGTTTCTTCCATGGTGTGCGCGCGACGGCGTTGCGTAAAATAAAAGCACGATCAACCGCGTGGTGCGACGGCACCACGCCACTTGCTTCCACCCGCAAGAACAAACAAGATCGTTGGAGGGGGTTCGGCCGTGTTCGTGCGGTCCGGCCCCCCTCACGTTAAAATAATAACGCAACTTTAAATAATCAACATCCTCACGTTAGTCATATGAACCACGAGCAAGAATGAGATAATTAAATATTAAACAACATCCCCTACCTTGGTATAAGGTTCGAAGATCGTTCTACGTTCCGTGGAAGACGACGTCGCGGAGGTCGGGCGACGCGGTCGTCGTTCGTCAAATTCAACGACGAAGAGGCGCGTCCGAAGAGGCACGTCGTTGGCGAATCCTTGTACGCCGAAGAAGGTTGTCCGAGGAAGGTGCGGTGTTCTCTCTCGTTGACACCGAAGACGAAGAAGAGCGGAGCGGCGTTCTTCGTTGGAAACTTGAGCGTTCTACGTCAAGTCTTGAGGAAAGTCAAATAAAAAGGAAACAACGAACTCAAGAACCCTTACCTTGATAGTCGCACGTTGACGGAGTCGTGGAATATCGGTGTCGATTCCTTTGACGTCGGAGGAAGAGTCGTTGTCGATGGCGTTCGTCGCGGAAAAGATGATGCGGAAGAAGAACGCAGAAGAAGTACGTCGCGTCGCGGATACGGCGTCGCGGATGGATCGTGTTCTTCGGCGGAGAAGTTCTTCGTTGAAGAACGACGTTCTTCGCGTTCTTCGTTGAGTTTGAAGAAGAAGAAGAGGCTCTCCAAAAGCTCTCAATGAGACAAACAAAGAACCCAAAATAAAATAAGACAACTTCTTATTTTATTATTACAATACACATTAGAATTTCAAAAGTTTGAAATTCAAAAAGGTTAAACTTCCATAATTAATTAAGTAACTCAAGTTGACAACATTAAATGAAATGAGTTAAAGGGGAGGTTTTAAGAGAATTTGAAGAGTTGGGGTTCGTGTGGACCCCACCTCACTTAATCCTCCCAAGGGAGGTTAAGTGGATGTGGGTCCCACTCCCAACTCCCTTTGGTAGGACTTAAGTAGTTAAAAATAAAATTTGTTCCTCACAAATTTTATTTAACTTAAACTAAAAACCCAAAAACTAACTTTCAACCCGCAACAAACGCAACTCCCGAAAAAGACTCTTTAAGCGAATATCGGCGCTGCGAGTTCATCGGTGCCCTCGGATTTCAATTCCGAGCACCGGATCAAAAGTTAGAAATTCCCGCTCGTTCGTTCACTGAACGTACCCGAGCCAAACTTCGGAAATTAATTCCGGGCACTCCGGGCCTCGGAATCAGGTGCCGTCTGAAACCGCGCTCTTGTAAAATTCTAAAGAAAATTAAGAAAAAATTTCCCTTGAATTTTACGGGTCTTTACATTACTCCCACCTCAGGGCTTTACGTCCCCGTAAAGATACATCAAAAACTAGGGAAACAAAAGAGGGAACTGAGCACGCATCTGAGCCTCCCGCTCCCATGTGCTCTCCTGGAGATTCCCGTGCCGCCATCTGATGCGCTCAAGAGGAATCGATCACCCATGTAGGACCCACTCCTGTCGATCCTCTATCTCTACCGGGACCTCCGTAAAAGTCGCCCCATCGTCAACGTCAAGCTTCCCATGGTCAAAGATGTGCGTCGGGTCGTGCACGTATCTCCTCAGCTGAGACACGTGGAAGACATCGTGCACCCGGTGCAACTGAGGTGGTAGAGCCAGGCGATAAGCCACCTCACCAACCCTGCTGAGGACCTGGAAGGGTCCGATGAAACGCGGAGATAACTTGTCGCCTCGGCCAAATCTCCGAATACCACGTCGAGGTGAGACCCGCAAGAAGACGTGGTCACCATCCTCGAACTCCAGTGGCCTCCGCCTCCTGTCAGCGTATGACTTCTGCCAGCTCTGTGCTGTCCTCATCCGCTCCTGGATGACATGGACCTCCTCTGACGTGGCCCGGACCATCTCTGGTCCCACAAGAGCTGCAGATTTCTTCTTTGCCGATAAGAGAAACCTGGTCTCATCCCCTGGATGAACCACATTCTTTGCCTAAAACAGTCAATCCTAACATGGATGATACTAATCCATACCAAGGATGACATTGTAAGGCCTCGACGCTACTACTAAGAGATCCAACCGTTACTCTCGCCTCCAAGGGTTGAGTTACACTGTCGGCATCAGTGTGTGGTAACTGGTCTCCTCCAGTAGATGTATCACAAGTGAGGGTCAAGTCAACAGTCAACTGGAACCTCTTAGTAACATCACAAAAGAGGACAGGAATGAAAACATCACAAAGGATGCGTCTTTTATTATTGCAGCTCATAATACAAGACGCTACACAAAAGCAACATCAACATGGAACTAGAAGTACAAAAGACGTATCCACTAGTTCCTCTCCTGTCCACCTGCTCCCAGAGCTCCATGATCGTAAGCTTCAGCTGCCTGAAGCTGTGCTCTCGCATGTTCACCTATTCCCTGTGGTCGGGGTGGACCTCCTGGTGGTGGTGGTGGCAGAGCCTCACAGCGTCGTCCACCACCTGCTGCTCGGCCAGCTCCTCTGCCTCGTCCGCCTCCTCCCTGCGGACCGCCACGGTCGAACCTCTGCCTCTGCCTAGGTGGTTCCTCAACCGTCTGCTACTCCTCCGCATGGCGGGTCGGGCAGTCACGAGCCATGTGACCCTTTCCGCGGCATGAGTAACACAACCTGCTCCTTGCACGGCTAGCTCTGTTCCCACTCCGGGTGCCCTGCACCACTGGTCCTAAAACCCGAGATCGCCCAACTGCTGGTCTGGTCCTCCTGGACCTCTGCATCATCTGTCTACTGCCCACAGATGACTCGGCTTCTGATCGAAAAACACGCGGTAAAGGCAGAATCTCCTGTACACGCTCGGGGTGTAGAGATACTGGCACAAACTCCACCCTGAAGAAGGTCTCGAAGTCTTCCCATGCGAAGTTCATCTCATCGCAAAACTGAAACAAGTGGCTCCACCACCTACCTGCTGCTGCGTGTAGTAGGCTCGCAGCGAGGATCACCATGAGGTCTGCTGGTGTCCTCACTAGCCTAAACACTCGTACCACTGCCTCCAGCCAGTCCTCTGCAGCCTGGGGATCCGTCGCCCCGCGAAACCTGGGCGGTCGCTGGCGCTGAAACTCATGCAGTGCGCTGAGGCGACGTGCATCGTCAGCGGCTGCTGCTGGAAGCATCGGGGGCTCGGCGGGTAGAGCTACCGCTGGTGCCACTGCTGACAAAGGGCCCTGCACCGAGGGCTCATCGCTCGGTGGGCTGTCATCACGTTCGATTCTCGGAACCCTAGCTGGCTGCTGTCGTGGGGCCATCCTGAAAGAAACAACATAACACGATCAAACGATTATACCTGGTGAGCTGACATGGTTTGAGCTGTTTTAAGGGGAAAAACCTTTGAAAACACACACGCAATCAGTGTTTTCGTGCACAAAGTCGGAAATCAGTTGTCAGGGTCCTGGTGTATGGATACGTCGGCCGCCCGCACCAACACTGGACTCCCTGAACTAAAAACCACACTCGGTACTCCCAACACTATTGCTTCACAGAAAGAAACATCAGAGTTATAAGTTCTGCGGTAGAACCGAACTCCTCTGATACCAATTTGTCACGACCCGCCCTCGGGGTCCGTGCCGTGACTACCCCAAGCCCGCCTTCCATAGGCCAGGGGCTGGCGACTAGCACCAAGGCGTAAATCCCAGAAAAAGGGAAGGCATTTCCTTTGTAAAGTAAACAAACACCACAGAGTAAGCAAGCAGAAGTAAACACTAAGTACAAAAAGAAGAGCTGAAAAGTAAAAAGGGGCCGGAAATACAAGCCCAACTGTAAAGTACAACTCGAAAGGGAAAACAGCGACTGAAAAGTAAAACTGCTACGCTGAGATGTCCACTGGAAATCCCACCTGAAGGGTGGGTACAGATAGCTCCTCTGCTCCTCGGGTCCTGCCATCCGCTCCGAGTATGTCCCACCCAGTGGTCCATCTCCGGGTACCGCCTCGTCGTATAGTCCACCTCCAGGTACCGTCTAGTCCTCGAACCTTCGGCTTCTGTCAGCACTGTCCGTCGTCTGCAACCAACACAACGAGGTGCGGGCATAGCCCGTGCAGGGGTGAGTATAACGATACTCAGTAGGGACCCCGAGACCCTCAAGGTCTCACTAAAACCAACAAGGATAACCACAAGAAGATCACAACAGATAAACTCTACTTAGGTATATGCCCATACATATACCTAAGTTATCAAGTAACCCATCTCAGTCATGAGGAAGCACAAGGATCATGAGATCAACGGATAACCACTACCCAGGTATATGCCCATACATATACCTAAGTTATCAAGTAACCCATCTCAATCATGAGGAAACACAAAGGTCAAAGTCTCAGCTCAAACCAGGATTTTCATTATCGAAACCGTAACTGCTGAAGAGCTCCGTCTCTAGAGTGTACAGTGGTCCTGTCACGACTCTGAGGCCGCCGCTCACTAACCTAAGACTGCTAAAGTACTCCTCCTGTCGAGTACTGCGGGTCTGCTGCCAACTACCAGGCGCTCCGTCCGCTGAGGGTCTGCTGCCAAATACCGGGCGCTACCCAGATAGCCTACTGAGGTACTCCTCCTGTCGAGTACCGCGGGTCTGCTGCCAACTACCAGGCACTCCGTCCGCCGTGGGTCTGCCGCCAAATACCGGGCGCTCCGTCCACTGGGCTAGTCGACTCACTCCAAGTCGAGTCGGTCAAGCAGTCGTCAGGTCTCAGCCGGCTACACGGTCTCCGTACTCTGCACGCTCGTCTCCGGGAGGGTCCGCTCCACGAGCTACTGGTCGATAATCCAAGTATCACAAAGTCCCGCAAAGAAGTATCTCAAAAGTCCGTCTCGTCTCAGGGGTCTCAACGCAACAGACGGCGCGTCGATCGGACGCCCGGTCTGTGAGTTATGAGCCTTTTCGTCCCAGGGGCCCGGTTGGTTTCGAGAGCGAAACCAATCCCGGCCGTATCTCAACTGTACCCCGAACTCCCATAGGGTAAACTCAAAGGGACCGTTACTCAACGTAACCACCAACGCCGCTGACGGTCCGTCAAGCGGACGTCCTGTCTGAAAGATATTAGCTTTCCCGTTCCAGGGGCCCGGTTGGATTTCGGGAGCGATCCAACCCGGCCATACTCCGACTGCATCCAAAACTCGGGCGGAGTATGTCAAAAGTTCCGTCTCATCAAGAGGAAGTCAACGAAATAGACGGCGCGTCAATCAGACGCCCGGTCTGTGAGTTATTAGCCTTTTTCGTCTCCGGGGCCCGGTTGGTTTTTAAGGCAAAACCAACCCGACCGTACTCCACCTGCGTCCAAACCTCGGGCGGAGTATGCCAAAAGATCCGTCTCACTAAAAGGAACGCAACGCGACTGACGGCGCGTCAATCGGACGTTCGTGGCTCAAGATATGAGCGTTTCCGCTCCGAAGGCCCGGTTGGTTTCGTGAACGAACCAACCCGGCCGAACTCAAAGTAATCCGAAACCTTGAGTACGATATACCGAAACGACCGTCTCGATCCAAGGATCGCATTGCCGCTGAAGGTTCGTCGATCGGAGGTCCGAGGCTCAAGTTATGGGCCAAAAACTAATTCTGGTTCGAAACGGGGGGGGGTCCGGGTCCGGGCCGACCCGGCCCGACCCCCCCCCCCCCTGGGGCGGCGCGGCGGCGCGGCGGCCGCGGCGGCCTGGCGCCGCGAGGGGGCTGCACGCGGGGGAACAACCCCCCGCGGTTTTTGAGGGACGGCGCGGCACAAAGGGCCGCGCCCTTTTTGCAGGTAACGGCCCCCGCACGTGGGGGCCGGTTGGAACCAACCGGGGGGCCGGCTGCCCCCCCCCCCCCCCCTCTTCAAAGAGCCGCCCCCCTCATAAAGAGGGGGGTTTTGTAAGGTGGCTGGGGAATTAATTCCCCCGGTTTTAACGGCATCCGGCCGGCCAGCTGGCCGGCCGGTTTTCTCCAACGGGACCGGAATTTCCGGTCCCCTCTTCGGCTTCCGACGCCGGCGGCTCGGCCGCCGGTCTTCTCTTCCGCCGCGGCCCGGAACCGGCCGCGGTCTCCTCGTCCCGTCGCGGCCCGGAACCGGCCGCGGTCTTCTCGTCCCGTCGCGGCCCGGAACCGGCCGCGGTCTTCTCGTCCCGCCGCGGCCCGGAACCGGCCGCGGTGTTCGTCGTCCGGCGCGGTGCGACGGCACCGCGCCCCTTTCGCCGCACTTTAATATTCATTCAACGCGGCGCGACGGCGTCGCGTTCTTGAAGTTTCTTCCATGGTGTTCGCGCGACGGCGTTGCGTAAAATAAAAGCACGATCAACCGCGTGGTGCGACGGCACCACGCCACTTGCTTCCACCCGCAAGAACAAACAAGATCGTTGGAGGGGGTTCGGCCATGTTCGTGCGGTCCGGCCCCCCTCACGTTAAAATAATAACGCAACTTTAAATAATCAACATCCTCACGTTAGTCATACGAACCACGAGCAAGAATGAGATAATTAAATATTAAACAACATCCCCTACCTTGGTATAAGGTTCGAAGATCGTTCTACGTTCCGCGGAAGACGACGTCGCGGAGGTCGGGCGACGCGGTCGTCGTTCGTCAAATTCAACGACGAAGAGGCGCGTCCGAAGAGGCACGTCGTTGGCGAATCCTTGTACGCCGACGAAGGTTGTCCGAGGAAGGTGCGGTGTTCTCTCTCGTTGACACCGAAGACGAAGAAGTGCGGAGCGGCGTTCTTCGTCGGAAACTTGAGCGTTCTACGTCAAGTCTTGAGGAAAGTCAAATAAAAAGGAAACAACGAACTCAAGAACCCTTACCTTGATAGTCGCACGTTGACGGAGTCGTGGAATATCGGTGTCGATTCCTTTGACGTCGGAGGAAGAGTCGTTGTCGATGGCGTTCGTCGCGGAAAAGATGATGCGGAAGAAGAACGCAGAAGAAGTACGTCGCGTCGCGGATACGGCGTCGCGGATGGATCGTGTTCTTCGGCGGAGAAGTTCTTCGTTGAAGAACGACGTTCTTCGCGTTCTTCGTTGAGTTTGAAGAAGAAGAAGAGGCTCTCCAAAAGCTCTCAAGGAGACAAACAAAGAACCCAAAATAAAATAAGACAACTTCTTATTTTATTATTACAATACACATTAGAATTTCAAAAGTTTGAAATTCAAAAAGGTTAAACTCCCATAATTAATTAAGTAACTCAAGTTGACAACATTAAATGAAATGAGTTAAAGGGGAGGTTTTAAGAGAATTTGAAGAGTTGGGGTTCGTGTGGACCCCACCTCACTTAATCCTCCCAAGGGAGGTTAAGTGGATGTGGGTCCCACTCCCAACTCCCTTTGGTAGGACTTAACTAGTTAAAAATAAAATTTGTTCCTCACAAATTTTATTTAACTTAAACTAAAAACCCAAAAACTAACTTTCAACCCGCAACAAACGCAACTCCCGAAAAGGACTCTTTAAGCGAATATCGGCGCTGCGATTTCATCGGTGCCCTCGGATTTTAATTCCGAGCACCGGATCAAAAGTTAGAAATTCCCGCTCGTTCGTTCACTGAACGTACCCGAGCCAAACTTCGGAAATTAATTCCGGGCACTCCGGGCCTCGGAATCAGGTGCCGTCTGAAACCGCGCTCTTGTAAAATTCTAAAGAAAATTAAGAAAAAATTTCCCTTGAATTTTACGGGTCTTTACAATCGAGGGTATGTTAAACTCTTGAATAATAGTTAAATCATTGTTATTAAATTATAAAAGATCCAAATATATAAATATGATATCATATATGACCTTCTAATATTGATTTATTAATAATATTTCAGTAGTATCATTGTTTCGGGTGTTTACTGATTTGTTTTCCTTTATATGATTGGTTGCGTAAGCCATGTTTGTTAAGGATAGGATGTATTTGATTCATATAAAGAATAATATTAAGTGTCTCAAAATTATTTTTAATCATAAAATGAAAATTATTCTTGAATGTTTATGATGGGGAATGAAGTTCATCGCGTTCGTGGAGACGGTAGTCCGTATGTACGCACGAGCGACAATATCATTCAATTGAAGGTGAAATAATTATATAATTGGATGGTATATAATATATAAAGAATCATTAACATGTTATATTAATTATTTAAATTATTTATACTCATTATTATACCCATTCAAATAATGAAGTGTTTGAATAACAAACTACACCACAACGTGGAGACGGTAAGCCGTACGTACGCACGTATGGTGACTTTTCATTAATAGGATGGATAGAATAACAAATATGGTTGTACCATATTTATAGTAAAATAAAAGTATGTATAAGGTACTGGATTTATTATTTTGGTATAGAAACAACAAAGAAAGAGGAAGTGGAAGAAGAAAAGAACTTTTAAAGAGTTGGTGAAATTATTACCTCTTCTTCGGGTGTTTCCTTTTGAGTTGATCAAAAGGGCTCCTTAGGTTGGATTTATAATAAATCTAAGGCCTCTAAGTAGAATTTAGGGTATTTGGGAGGATATTTGAGCAGGGTTTGGATTATATAAATGGATTTTGAGGTGTGATTTTGAGATAAGGAAATGTACCCTTTTATAAGAGAGGTGAGGGTCACTTTAGGAAAAACCTTGAAATATTATTTTATAATACAATCATATTCGGTTTATAATGGCTCCAAAATGATTTATTTTTATTATAAGGTGGGTATGTGTCTAAAAACTCTAAACCGATAGGTTTTATACAGGTTTATGTCACCATATGAACCTTAACTTTTAGATTTAACTCTTTGTTAAATAGTTTAACTTTTACCATGTATTCTTGTATTATTATATTATATAGTTAATAATCATACTATAAAATTCCAAGAAAAACCCCAATGGTTCATTATTTATATATATAACTTTATCAAAGTCCTTTTTCCAAGCCTTATATTTTTAGGAATATCATATCAATTAATAATATAGTATTTTTTAAAAAAAACTCAGTTATGTCAATTTTAACACTATTTGGTATTTTGTTTTTGTGAAAGTCATAACAGCATGATTACATCAAAAAAAATTATTAAATAGACCCTAAAATGTCATATTAATCTATTAGATTCGTGGAATTCATCAAATGTATCAATATAAATTTATTTGGATATTTATAATATCAACGTTTTAAATCTTTCAATAATAAGGTAATTACTGCATCATCATTGTGTCATAAATAAAGTTAATTATTTAATGTCTAAAATTTATTAATAAAATAAAATTATGTATGAAATATTTTTATATTTCTAATGAATATTTATAGTCAAATATATCTTTTGTATAAACCTATATTAAAAATGGTTTAGTTTTTAAACATCGAATTTAACACTTTTAACATTTCTTTAAATAAAATAATAATAAATGTCCTAATCTAATCCAAGTGTACATAAGATATAATATTTTATTACTAAGGTTGGTTTTGGTCGAAATAATATTATCCAATAGAATTAAGACATGTGTTAGGGTAATTATAATATCAGTTTTACCTTTAATTACCCTATTTACTTTTAGTTGTGGTAAAACAAGTCAAAAGTTACAATTTACCAAAAACTATTTTCATCTTATTGAACCAAATTTTAATTAATTATGTCAACCGTGTCTCTAATATTTTTGAAATTAAATTCACAAAAGCAGTAAAATTATGTTTTTTGCAAATTTGCAAACGTGCATAGAAGATGGGTAAAAGACAGTAAAAAGTTCAATAAAATTTTATATATCTAATATTATTATAAAATGACTCCAATTAATTACATTGAAAATATATAGGTATTATGTATATATTTTTACATAAAATAAATTTAAATAAAATATTTAATTATTTAAATAAAAAGTTTGTTTTAAACAATAACGCAGCGTTTTTCACTATTCATCAAAAATTAAAAGTTTTCAGAAAACACCAAAATTTCACCCTCAGATAATTTTGATATTTCGAATCCAAAAATGAAGTCCATTTTAAAAAATAAAATTTATAAAGTTTCAAAAAGTGGGTATTACTATTCATAATGACTAGTTTTATTGGTCGTGGTGTGTTAAAACTCTGAGTTGTGTAAAACGCATGATATTGCATTATTCAAAGGGAAACATATAGTGGAAGCTTGGGGTGTTACAATAAATGGTTAGAAAAAGGTAGGATAATTACAAAATTAAATACAACATAAAATGAATATTAAAAATCCAAATATTAACTTAAATAAAACTACAAATAAATTACCCTACATTCCAAAAAAACATGATATTCAAGGATTTAATTTTTTATTTATGAAATAATAATTAATGTTAGATCACATACTA
Organism: Viscum album; assembly: GCA_963277665.1. Classification (NCBI taxonomy): domain Eukaryota; kingdom Viridiplantae; phylum Streptophyta; class Magnoliopsida; order Santalales; family Viscaceae; genus Viscum; species Viscum album. Next base: position 478,619,684 of record OY728136.1, on the reverse strand, counting down.
GTTATAAGGGTTCAATATAAATAAACCCAATGAAACATTTCCAAAAATATTATTAATCACCTATAAATACTAAAAATTCAAAAAATATTGGATCCTAAAATGTGTTTCCCAAGATAGATTTCATATTTATCCATCAAATATTTTAAATAAAAACATTATCATACTAACAATTAAATCACATAGGATAGTTCTAGAAAATTAACACCTGTTTCCCTTTGATTTTGGGTTCAAGTCTCATGGTCTTGTTGGATGTGACGGGTTTTCACCCAACATATGGGTTTTCCTTTTTCTAAAACTATAGAAAATAAATTAATAATATTATTCATAATTCACCTTGACCCTATAGTGTCTTAAATAATATGTTAAACATCTTAAAAAAATAAATTTTTTACCATATAAATTTTTTAACCTCTAATGTTTTCAATCTAACTAATTCTATTCCAAAAAATCAAATAAATGTAATTAACTATAATTTCACTACTATTAATCAAATATCAAAGATTAAATTTTCCAAAATCATGTATTTTTTATAAAATATATATTTACCATTAAATATCCTTTCTATTTTAATAGTAACATTAAATATAATCTTTCAAATATAAAGAGAAAAACAATAGGAAAATGATCCATAGAAGTTTTTTGAATATTATAACCATAATACCATTAATAAAGACTCATCAATAAAATTATTCTCGAATTAGAAAAAAATTAAATCATTCCACTTCAATGATTTTCATAACATATGTACTTAGGAATTAATCATTAGATCATGTAATTGACTTGGATAATGATATAGTTCCCCACATCTAAAACATTAAACAATTAGTGGTGCCTTAGATTGAACTTTATTTTCATGTGTCTTGTTAACCCAACTATTCATTTTTCATCAACAATTAGTTTCATTGTTCCCTCAATTACCACACATGAATCATCTTCCATGTCCTTTAATACATTTTCCATGGTTCCTGCTCTTAAATTTTTAAATTTTAGTAAAATGAATCATCTTTTCTATATCCTCTAAAAAACTTGATCTTCCATGAAACTTCATCCTTTATTTCTTTAATGTGTTTGGAAAATAAACTATATTCTAGTTGTTAATAATAATTTAAAATATTTCATTTATAATGATCACATTATATGTAATTAGTATTCCCATTAGGTTTGTAATCTCATTAGGGAAATCATTACATTTTCTATAACATTGTTTGTTGGAATTAATTCCATTATTTCCCACCATTAACTAAATATAATAAAAGAAACAAGATGATAAATCATTAATATACCAATAGGAAAGTTAAAAACCTAGAACGAATAACATATACATGATAAGTATATCTGGGCTTATGAGTCTCAAGGTTTTAATATAAGTTATAAATTATAGTGTTTCCTATTAGGTTTTTAATTTAAAAATTAAATCAACTCCATAATAATTGGTTTTAAAGAGTTTGTGAATTTTCAAAACATATCCCATGGGGGTGTCAACCTAGCTATGCATCAAGGCCATTTGTCATGCATTGGGTGACTATTGAGTCAAAGTCCAATGCACCCTTTTACGAGTTATTAACAATAGATATAATTATTCCAGATCCACATCCACTTGTAGTATCCAAACCAGGATGTAAATTCTTAGAAACCATTTTCTCTATCATTCACCAAAATTCCATGATATTTTCCTATACTTAAAATTATACAAAGAATTATCCATGTGGTTCTCACTAATGTTTTCATATCCTAGTTTAAAGGTTAGCTAAAAATTTTATCTGATGAAAAATATAATAACCCAAGAATTTTACACATATTATTAATTTTTTTTTGATAGAAACATTATTTAATTATACCTAAATGATCATAAGGCCTGGTTTCTTAGAATGCCTATATTCCTAATACATCAAAGTGAGAATAAATTAAAACATATCACTTTATTTTTCATAATGAGCTCGAAAATCCTTTTGGGATCTTCAACTTCATGGTATGACTTGGGGAATACATAGAAAAATGTGGGGATCAAAAAATCCAATTAGGTGAATAAGCATGATATGGGAGAATAACTTATGAGTTAATAGTAATGAAAAATATCATAAAAGAGATGGATCAAGAGTAATCAAGTGAGAACATAACATACGTAACATGGTGACATAAGATCATAACATTATAGGTAATGTGGTAGAAACTGTAGAGACCCAAAGCCTGAAGTACATGGACATTACATTACTTTTGTGGAAGACATAATACATAACAAAAAAGACACCAAAGGACCATAATAGTTTAGTGTCTTCGGAAACTTAGATCATAGTCTTCTAATCTTGGTGAAAGATCTTCAACATCTCCCATAAAGATATTTCTTTTTTTTTCTTACCTGATTTTTTTTTATATCTCGGGGAAAAGAAAACATATAAAGGGTGAGATCAAATTCTCAGTAAGGGTAAGCATGGGAAAAAAATTAAACAAACCATATACATTTTAACTTCAAAACATGAACATAAAGTTTAAATAGAAAAATCTTGAGTTGTGAAATAAATCTTTGCAGTACGTAAGGAATGGATCATAAAGGAACAAAAATCATGATAAAATAACATGGGAATAAAACATTTAATTGTGGAAAAACATTAAGCACATGATATGATTTCCATAGTAGCCAAGGCATTGCTGCCAAGACCATCTTAGTGGACAAAGTCCATTTATGAATCGAGTTCACTCCTCATTTCAGTCCTGTAACACTGAACCAGATTAACTTACCGTTACAGCCATGTCTATCTCATGAGATATAAATCTTTACCCAATGCATTAAATGGAGATATAGGTCCCCACCCATCTCATAATAAAACCATTCTTACTTGTGCCACAACATGAACATAAATCATTCATCATTACCCAAAGTATAAAATGGGTTTCATAAACATCATCCCATCATAACATAATCCATACAAAAAAATGGATATAATTTCATCATAAGAAAATTGAAACCATGTAAATCATAGAGAAATTACACTTGAGACATAAACATATGAAATAATTCCATCTTATATAGAAAATGGTTTTGATAAAACACTTGAAATTAATTATTGTGGAAAATATCCTTTCTTCTTCAATATCATTTTCTTATCACAAAATTCCATGAAATTTTATAAGAAAAGTATTTTTTTTGTAAATAGTCATAAAATCTTGTAGAGTAAGCTTCATAAAAATGAGGCGTTATGAAACCGTAAAAATCTCTTCACGCAGTATAAGTTAAAAATAACATTCTTCTCGTACTTTTGTCGGAAAAGTCAAAAAGTTCCACGTGTGGTAAACAAAAGTAAGATTCCTTTCATAACATGTGATAAATTTAAAAAATGGGTAAAAGGACTTTAAAAATAAATGAAAAAAGTTTTATAAAACATGGGTATGGATGATAAAAATAACCCCAGTAAATACTTACGAATAACAATCTCGGATAAGAATGAGATTTGAATCGTTATCCCTTACCTTAGGTCTGATATGCTTCGTACGTATTCTAACCTCTTGTATAATGATTTAAATAATATCATTGAATTAATACATAATCATATTCATTATTATTATATCATATATGGTTCACTTATGACTTTATATTACCCATTCTTTTGTAAGTTCCATGTTAAACCAACGTTTTGGGTAAAAATCGTTTTATTTATCGTACGTGTTTGGACTTATTGTTCTTGATATTATTGTTACTTATATCTTGATTTAATTATTTCTAAAATGTAAATCATTATTTATATATCATATATATATATTCAATATATATATATATATATTAGATATGTAAATGATATGAAATGCACCATTCATGGAGACGGTACGTCGTACATACGCATGAACACTGTTTTCATTTCCTTATTGAATTAAATGGAATTATGTAAATGAAACACATATATACATAAATCCACTATTATTATGTGACATATTTAATGATTATTTATTATATATACTTTATAATCATACTTGAATTGTTAATCATGGAAAATGAGTCTCATCGCGTTCGTGGAGACGGTAGTCCGTACGTAGGCATGAGCGATGATATCATTCCCATGATCATGAAATTGTATTGAAGTGTATGTGTAATATTTTAGAATAAATATCACCCTAAAATAATCATATATAGTTATTTATTTACACCATTATACCCATCCAAGTAATGTGGTGGTGGAAAACAGATTACACCACGACGTGGAGATGGTATTCCGTACGTACGCACGTGCAGTGATTTCGTTTCCGTAGGATGGATAGAAGATGAAATTGGATTTTGTAATATTTATAATAAAATATCTGTATATTAGCGATACTGATGAAATTAATTTATAAATAAACATATAAAGAATAATAAGTAGAAGAATAAATAAATTGGAAAGAATCAGTAAAGGATATTACCTCTTCTTTGACGCGCCTCTTCTTAACCTCCTATTAAGGCACTAGGGTTGGTCTTTTGAGGAGACCCGAACCTCTATAATGTTTCTAGGGAATATGAGAAGGGAAATGGGCAGGGTTTGGCTGAGCTTCAAGGCTCAAAAGGGTGTGAATAGAAGAGGGAAGGGGTTCCCTTTTTATAAGGGAAGAGAGGGGCACTTTAGAAAAAAATTAAAATATTATTTTATAATAAAGTCATATTCGGTTTATAATATCTCTAAATTACTTTATTTTAAAGCTAATGTGGGGATGGGTAGAAATTATTTCAACCAATAGAATTTAGACAATTTTAGGTTACTATTTTAACCTTATCATTTAGATTTAACTTTAAGTCAAATAATTTTACTTTTACCGTGTCTTCTTGTTTTCTTACACTATATGGTTAATAAACTTAATATAACAAGCCAAAAAAACCCCGAGTGGTTCATTATTAATATATATAACCTTATCTAAGTCATTAAGACGAACCTTATATTTTTAGGAATAAAATATCAATTAATAATATAATATTGTTTTTAAAAACTATTTTATGTCAATTTTGACACTATTTGGTACTTGATTTTTTTGAAAATCATAACAACATGATTAGTTAAAAAAAGGTTAATTAAATCAATACTAACATGTCATATTAACCTATAAAATTAGTTTAATTCATAAAAAGTCTCAAATTACATTTATTTGGGTATTTATAATATCAATTATTTTAATATTTCATTATTTAGGTAATTACTACATCACCATTGTGTCATAAATAAATCAAATTATTTAATGTCTCAAAATTATAAATAAAATACCATTAGGTATTAAATCTCTTTATATTTCTAATGAATATTTATAGTTGAATTTATCTTATGTATAAGCTTATATTAAAAATGTTTTAGTTATTAAACGTTGATTTTAACCATTTTAACTATTCTTTAAATAAAATAATAATAAATATCCTAATCCAATACAAGTGGACCTAAAGGGTAATATTTTATTCCTAAGGTTGTTTTTGGTCTAATTACACTTATACAATAGAATTAGTACATGTGTTAGGGTAATAGTAATATCATTTTTACCCTTAATTACCCTATTTACTTTTAAACGTGGTAAATAAAAGTAAAAATTTACTATTCACCAAAAATTATTTTTATCTTATTGAACCACAATTTACTCCATGATATTAACAGTGTGTCTCGGATTTTATAAATTCCACTCACATAGGTTGTAAAATTATGTTTTATATAAATTTTCAAATTCTCCTAGGAGGTGGGTAAAATACGGTGAAAAGTTCAATAAAATTTTTATATATCTAAAATTATTATAAAATGACTCCAATGAATTACATTGAACTTATATAGGTATTATGTATCCATTTTGACCTAAAATAAATTTAAATAAAATTAATAAATATTTAAATAATATTTTTGGTTTTAAATAGTAACCTAGTGTTTTCACTATTCATCAAAAATTGACAGTTTTTAGAAAAATACCAAAACTTCACCCTAGGCTAATTTCGATATTCCAAATCCAAAAATGAAGTCCATTTTGAATGATAAAATTTATAAAATTTCAAAAAGTGTGTATTACTATTCATAATGGCTAGTTCATAATAATATTATAATAATATCTCGTTTAGTGAAACTTGGTATTGCGTACTACACACACTATCTAAGATAGTCTTGATTGCGTGTAATGAAAGCCAAGTCAGTGCTATGGGTAGTGAAATCTGTATTTGGTGTTGCGTATAACATAATCAAAACTTATTTCATTTATAAATTAAACAAAATCTATAGTTAATGTTGCGCAGAATAATTTCCACAAAACGAACTTGAATTTGTGTGTAACACGAGCCAAAAATAGTGTTGCATATACTGCAATCTAATACGGTGTTGTGTATAGTACAAGACAATATTGGTGTAGTTTATAATAGAAGACATCCAAGAAATTAAAAATAATATATCTCATAAAATCTCGGGGTGTTACATTCTATGCCCCTTAAAATGAATTTCGCCCCTAAAATTCGTCAGGGTTATAAATTGTTTACTACATTAAAGTTTCATACAAAGAAACCCACATCATAAAAAAAATACTAAAACTTAATTTTAAAAAAGTAAAGTAAGAAACATAATGGTTACCCAAATCAACTCATTACTGATTTTTCACATAAGAGAACATAGGTGAAAATATGGATATGGAAGAGAAATATTACCATCAACTTCTAATAAAGAGTGGTAGAAAACATGGATCTTAAAAACCCAACAATCACAAAGCCATAAATTTGTGATGATCTGAGGTACCATCTGATTCATCAGATATAAGGGCACCAGGACAACATTTTTGGTTTTCAAGATCATTTTCCTAAAGATTAAAAATTTGAAATAGAAGAAATACTTACTTTATTTCGGTATAATCTCACCGTTGTTCATGCCTTGAAAAATTTCCACTTCATCTCTTAATGAAATTAAGTTGAATTTGTCATTCGTGAAGTTTTAGCAGATCATGTGATAGAATGATGGGTCATTCCATATGTCTCAAACAAAAGGTTAGTAAAAGTTATCAAATATACATAAGTCCATCTATGGTGAGGTTAATTGTATATGATTCCAAAAATGGACTTATACTTAATCTATCGTATAGATTAATAAAACTAGTTTCTACTAACCAGGGACTTCCTGTAGGCCAATGGTAGGAAATAAAGTCCTGTCGCACTTCGGTTGTGGGTTTGATTCCCACAGCCTTGTCCGACACGATGGGTTGTCGCCCTTCCTGAAGGATATCCTTTTTCTAAAACTAAATTATTATAACATTCCATAAATAATATCGAAAAAAGTTCTATCATTAAACAATACTGAATTATGTTCAACATAATCTATTCCAATCTTTAGGATTATCCAAAATGCATCTGTCCAAGCTCATAGTATAGAGAAAACAATTACTAGAAATGTCATCTTCCAAGCATGTGAATACCATCATTTATCCCCCATATATCATATGATATATCTTGTTAGTCAAATTACAAACATATGAATACCTTAATCATGTATTCTCTTGAAAAATTAATACCCATTGACTCTTAGTGAAAACATAAATGCTGTAAAAATTTAACACTTTCCACATACCAAAATCCCAATATTTTTATATACTCAAACCATGATATAACATTGTCCTTATATCAGTCATGATCTCATTTCATTTTTTCTTTATCACTTCATTATGCACATATCATCTTCTTTCCAAAATATTTCAATCACTTTTCAAGGTTACCAGTACCATATAATTATTAAAAACCAATACATAGATATTCCAAAATTCCACGATGCCATAAATTAGATTCCATGATACTATTTTGAAATCCCATTACATAAACACTTAATCATTACACAACATCATTGTCATACTCAACATCACAAATATTGTTCGCATGTGACTTTCCTTTATCCTTTCCATTAAGTGGTTTCTCACATTGATCATCATTAACCCTTGGATTAGGGCCTTGATTAGCATAATGCCCCATTTCCTTGCACTTGAAGCATTGAAGTGTTGGTGGTGCATTCTCTGAAGTCTTTTCTTTATTCACATCATTAGAAACCCTTTTTATATTACTTCGACACTAAGCTACTTGATGACCTTCTTTTCCACACTTAAAACATTTTCTAGTCCCTTTAAGACAATCTCCACCATGCTTCTTTCCACACTTTGAGCATAAAGAAACATTCATTATCTTTTCACCATTATTCTGAGATTTCTCTTTAAACTACATCTTTTGTTTCTTGTCAAAACCATGAGATGGATAAGTAACACCAACTTCCATTTCTACCTTGATAGCACAACGCACAATTTCTTCATATCTACTAAAGTCTCTTATATCTAATTCCCTACGAATACTTGGTTTTAAGCCACTGAAGAATCGATCAAATTTACATTCAGGTTGGATGATAAAGCTAGATGCATACCTTGCAAGACTTGTAAAATGCGCTTCATATATACCAACAGATTTATCATCCTTTTTCTTAAGCTCATGTAAATACTTTTCCATCTTTTTTCGAAGAATACGAGGGAAGTACTTATTGAAAAATAAGTTCCTGAACTCATCCCATTCCATGGATTCAATTTCATCTCGGGGCCTCGTATTCTTAATTAGAGTCCACCATTGATCTGTTTCACCTTCTGAATGGTAAATAGCCAGAATGAATTTTTCATGTTATGAACAGCAAAGTATGGAAAATATCTTTTCAATGGTACTAATCCATTGTTCAGCAACAAGTGGATTAGAAGACCCGCTGAAAGAAGGTGGACGTTGCCTCATGAAGGACACAATAGAATATTGTTCCCTTCTCTATTCATTTGGAAGTCCAGAATGATTCATAGCTTGTGTAAGTATAGCAGTAAGATTTTTCACTCCATCTCTCATAATATTGGTTTGTTCAGGAGGACAATCATTGCATTTTCCATTACATTGATCAACACGGTTCATTAGGGTTCCAGCAACAGTCTAAAACCCAAAAAGAATAGTGTGAGAGGAAAAAATCATTCTAGGGAAAACAACATAATAAAGGTGGAGTACATTCAATATCTAACATCTTAGGTTTAATTATAAGATCGTTACCGTGATTATAGGACTATAAACTGTACTTATACTTAACCTTAGAGACATCCCTAGACATACCTTTGAAATATCTATAGGGATCTCACTAAAGTTTTCGTATCCTAGTTTCCAATGGCTAACTAAACCTTTCCTCTGATACTAACTGTAGAGACCCAAAGTTGACGTACATGGACATTACATTACTTTTGCGGAATATGTAATACATAACAAAAATAGACACCAAAGAACCGTAATAGTTTAGTGTCTTTGGAAACTTGGAACATAATCTTCTAATCTTGGTGAAAGATCTTCAATATCTCTAATAAAGATCTTCCCTTTTTTTATTACCTAAAACCTTTTTTATATCCTAGGGAAAAGAAAACATATAAAGGGTGAGCTCAAATTCTCAGTAAGGGTAAGCATGGGAAAAAAATAAAACAAACCATATACATTTGAACTTCAAAACATAAACATAAAGTTTAAACATCAAAATCTCGAGTTGTGAAATAAATCTTGGCAGTACGTAAGGCATGGATCATAAAGGAACATCGATCATGATAAAATAACATGGGAATAAAACATTTAATTATGGAAAAACATGAAGCACATGGTATGATTTTCATAGTAGCCAAGGCATTGCTGCCAGGACCATCTTAGTAGACAAAGTCCATTTCTTAATCGAGTTCACTCCTCGTTTTAATCATGTAACACTGAACCAGATTAACTTAATGTTCTATCCATGTCTATCTCATGAGTTATAAATCTTTACTCAATGCATTGGAGGGAGATATAGGTCCCACCCATATCATAATGAAATCATTCTTACTTGTTCCACAACATGAACATAAATCATTCATCATTACCCAAAGTATAAAATGGGTTTCATAAACATCATCCCATAATAACATAATCCATACAAAAAAATGGATATCATTTCATCATAAGAAAAGTGAAACCATGTAAATCATAGAGAAATTATAATTGAAACATACACAGATGAAATAATTCCATCTTATATAGAAAATGGTTTTGATAAAACACTTGAAATGAATTCTTGTGGAAAATATCCTTTCTTCTTCAAAATCATTTTCTTTTCACAAAATTCCATGAAATTTTAAAAGAAAAGTATTTTGTTGAAAATAGTCATAAAATATTTTAGATTAAGCTTCATGATAATGAGGTGTTATGAAACCGTAAAAATATGTTCACGCCGTATAAGTTAAAAATAACATTCTTCTCGTAATTTTGTCAGAAAAGTCAAAAAGATCCCCGTGTGGTAAACAAAAGTAAGATTCATTTCATAACATGTGGTAAATTTAAAATATGGGTAAAAAAAACCTTAAAAATACATGAAAACATTTTTAGAAAACATGGGCATGAATGATAACAATAACCCCAGTAAATACTTACGAATAACAATCTTGGATAAGACTGAGATTGGAATAGTTATCCCTTAACTTAGGTCTGATATGCTTCATATGTATCTGAAACTCATGTATAATGATTTAAATAATTTCATTGACTTAATACAGAATCATATTCATTATTATGATATCATATATGGTTCATTTATGACTTTATATTACCCGATCTTTTGTAAGTTCCATGTTAAAGAAGCATTTTGGGTAAAAATCGTTTTATTTATCGTACGTGTTTGGATTTGTTGTTATTGATATTATTGTTACATATATCTTGATTTAATTACTTCCAGAATATAAATCATTATTTATATATCATATATATATTCAGTATATATATATTTAATAGATATATAAATGAAATAAAATACACCGTTCATGGAGACGGTACGCCGTACATACGCATGAATGCTATTTTCGTTTCCTTATTGAATTAAATATAATTATGTAAATGAAACATATATGTACATAAATCCAGTATTATTATGTATTATCTTTCATGATTATTTATTATATATACTTTATAATCATACTTGAATTGTTAATCATGGAAAATGAATCTCATCGCATTCGTAGAGACGGTAGTCCGTACGTACGCACAAGCGATGATATCATTCCCTTGATGATGGAATTGTATTGAAGTGTATGTGTAATATTTAAGAATAAATATCACTTTACAATAATCATATATAGTTTTTTATTTACACCATTATACCCATCCAAGTAAGGTGGTGGTGCAAAACAGATTACACCACGTCGTGAAGACGGTATTCCGTTCATACGCACGTGCGGTGATTTCATTTCCGTAGGATGGATAGAAGATGAAATTGGATTGTTTAATATTTATAATAACATATCAGTATATTAGTGATACTGAGGTTATTAATTTATAATGAAACAAATAAAGAAGTATAAGTAGAAGAAGAAATAAATTGGAATGAATCAGTAAAGGATATTACCTCTTCTTTGACGCGCCTCTTCTTAAACTCCTATTAAGGCACTAGGGTTGGTCTTTTAAGGAGACCAGAACCTATATAATGTTTCTAGGGAAGATTATAAGGGAAATGGGAAGGGGTTGGCTGAGCTTCAAGGATCAAAATGGTGTGAAGAGAAGAGGGAATGGGTTCCCTTTTTATAAGGGAGGAGGGGGGAACTTTAGAAAAAAATTAAAATATTATTTTATAATAAAGTCATATTCGGTTTGTAATAGCTCTAAATTGATTTATTTCAAAGCTAAAGTGGGTATGGGTAGCAATTATCTCAACCAATAGAATTTATACAAGTTTAAGTTACTATTTTAACCTTATCATTTAGATTTAACTTTAAGTTAAATAATTTACTTTTACCATGTCTTTTTGTTTTCTTACACTATATGGTTAATAAACATACTATAACAAGCCAAACGAACCCCAAGTGGTTCATTATTAATATATATAACCTTATCTATGTCATTCAGACAATCCTTATATTTTTAGGAATAAAATAACAGTAAATAATATAATATTTGTTTTAAAAACTATTTTATGTCAATTTGGACACTATTTGGTACTTGATTTTTTGAAAATCATACCAGCATGAATAGTTCAAAAAATGTTAATTAAATCAATAATAACATGTCATTTAAACCTATAAAATTATTTTAATTCATAAAAAGTCTCAAATTTCATTTATTTTGGGTATTTATAATATCAATTATTTTAATATTTCATTATTTAGGTAATTACTACATCACCATTGTGTCATAAATAAATTAAATTATTTAATGTCTCAAAATTATAAATAAAATACCAATAGGTAGGAAATTGTTTTATATTTCTAATGAATATTTATAGTCGAATTTATATTTTTTATAAGCCTATATTAAAAATGTTTTAGTTATTAAACTTTGATTTTAACCATTTTAAATCTTCTTTAAATAAAATAATAATAAATGTCCTAATCCAATCCAAGTGGACATAAAGGGTAATATTTTATTCCTAAGGTTGTTTTTTGTCTAATTACACTTGTAAAATAGAATTATTACACGTGTTCGGGTAATAGTAATATCATGTTTACCCTTAATTACCCTATTTACTTTTAAACGTGGTTAATAAAACTAAAAAGTTACTATTCACCAAAAATTATTTTTATCTTATTGAACCAAATATTACTCCTTGATATTAACCGTGTCTCTCGGATTTTCGAAATTCCACACACAAAGGTGGTAAAATTAATTTTTATATAAATTTTCAAATTCTCCTAGGAGGTGGGTAAAAGACGGTGAAAAGTTCAATAAAATTTTTATATATCTAAAATTATTATAAAATGACTCAAATGAATTATATTGAATTTATATAGGTATTATGTATCAATTTTTACCTAAAATAAATTTAAATAAAATAAATAAATATTTAAATAAAAAGTTGGTTTTTAAATATTTACCCAGTGTTTTCATTATTCATCAAAAATTGAAAAATTTTAGAAAAATACCAAAAATTCACCCTAGGCTAATTTTGATATTCTGAATCCAAAAATGAAGTCCATTTTAAAAGATAAAATTTCAAAAAGTATGTATTACTATTCATAACGGCTAGTTCATAATAATAATATAATAATATCTCGTTTTGTGAAACTTGGTATTTCATACTACACACGCTATCAAAGAAAGTATTGATTGCGTGTAATGCAAGCCAAGTAAGGGCTATGTGTACTGAAAGATCTATTTGGTGTTGCGTATAACATAATCAAAACTTATTTCATTTATACATTAAATAAAATCTATACTTAATGTTGCGTAGAATAATTTCCACAAAACAAACTTGAAAGCTAATACAGTGTTGCGTATAGTACAAGAAAATCTTGGTCTAATGTATAATAGAAGACATCAAAGAAATTAAAAATAATATATCTCATAAAATCTCAGGGTGTTACATTCTACCCCCCTTAAAATGAATTTCGCCCCTAAAATTCGTCAGGGTTATAAATCGTTTACTACTTTAAAGTTTCTTTCATAGAAACCCACATCGTAAAAAGGAATACTAAAACTTAATTTTAAAAAAGTAAAGTAAGAAACATAACGGTTACCCAAATTAACTCATTACTGAGTTCTCACATAAGAGAACATAGGTGAAAATATGGATATGGAATAGAAATATTACCATCAACTTCTGATGAAGAGTGGTAGAGAACATGGCTATTAAAAAGCCAACAATCACAAAGCCAAAAATTTGTGATGATCTAAGGTACTATCTGATTCATCAGATATAAGGGCACTAGGACAACATTTTTTATTTTCAAGATTATTTTCCTAAAGTTGAAAATTTTGAAATAGAATAAATACGTACTTTATTTAGGTATAATCTCACCGTTGTTCGTGCCTTGAACAATTTCCACTTTATCTCTTAAAGAAATGAAGTTGAATTTTTCATTCATGAAGTGTTAGCAGATCATGTGATAGAATGATGGGTCATTCCATATGTCTCAAACAAAAGGTTAGTAAAAGTTATCAAATATACGTAAGTCCATCTATGGTGAGGTTAATTGTATATGATTCCAAAAATAGACTTATACTTCATATATCGTATAGCTTAATAAAACTAGTTTCTACTAACCAGGGACTTCCTGTAGGCCAGTGGTAGGAAATAAAGTCCTGTCGTACATCAGTTGTGGGTTCAATTCCCACAGCCTTGTCCAACATGACGGGTTGTCGCCCGTCCTGCAGGATGTCCTTTTTCTAAAACTACATTATTATAACATTCCATAAATAATATTGAAAAAAGTTCTATCCTTAAACAATACTGACTTATGTAAAACATAATCTATTCCAATATTAAGGATTTTCCAAAATGCTTATGTCCAAGATCATAGTATAAAGAAAACAATTACTAGAAATGTCATCTGCCGAGCATGTGAATACCATCATTTATCCCCCATATATCATATGATATATCTTGTTGGTCAAATTACAAACATATGAATACCTTAATCATGTATTCTATTGAAAAATTAATACCCATTGACTCTTAGTGAAAACATAAATTCTGTAAAAATTTAACACTTTCCACATACCAAAATCCCAAAATTTTTATATACTCAAACCATGATATAACTTTGTCCTTATAACAGTCATGAGCTCATTTCATTTTTTCTTCATCACTTCATTATGTGCATATAATCTTCTTTACAAAATATTTCAATCACTTTTCATGGTTACCGGTACCATATAATTATTAAAAACCAATACATAGATATTCCAAAATTCCACGATGCCATATATGAGATTCCATGATACTATTTTTAAATCCCATTAAATAAACACTTAATCATTACACAACATCATTTTCATACTCAACATCACAAATAGTGATTGCATGTGACTTCCCGTTATCCTTTCCCTTAAGTGGTTGCTCACGTTGATCATCATTAACCCTTGGATTAGGGCATTGATTAGCATAATGCCTCATTTCCTTGCACTTGAAGCATTGAAGTGTTGGTGGTGCGTTCTATGAAGCTTTTCTTTATTCACATCATTAGCAACCCTTTTCGATTAATTCGACACTAAGCTACTCAATGACCTTATTTTCCACACTTAAAACATTTTCTAGTCCCTTTAAGACAATCTCCACCATGCTTCTTTCCACACTTTGAGCATAAAGAAACGTTCATCATCTTTTCACCATTATTCTGAGATTTCTCTTTGAACTCCATCTTTTATTTCTTGTCAAAACCATGAGATGGATATGTAACACCAACTTCCATTTCTACCTTGATAGAACAATGCACTATTTTTCATAGCTAATGGAGTCTCTTATAGTTAATGCCCTTCAAAGACTTGGTTTTAAGCCACTGAAGAATTGATCAACTTTAATTTCTGGTTGGATGATAAAGCTAGATGTATACCTTGAAAGACTTGTAAAATTCACTTCATATATACCAATAGATTCATCATACTTTTTCTTAAGCTCATGTAAATCCTTTTCCATCTTTTTTCGATGAATATGAGGGAAGTACTTATTGAAAAATAAGTTCTTGAACTCATCCCATTCCATGGATTCAATTTCATCTCGGGGCCTCGTATTCTTAATTAGAGTCCACCATTGATCTGCTTCACCTTCTAAATGGTAAATAGCTAGAATGACTTTTTCATGTTCTGAACAATGAATTATGGAAAATATCTTTTCAATGGTACTGATCCATTGTTCAGAAACAAGTGGATCAGAAGACCCCCTGAAAGAACGTGGATGTTTCCTCATGAAGGACTTAATAGAATATTGTTCCCTTCTCTGTTCATTTAGAAGTCCAGAATTATTCATAGCTTGTGTAAGTATAGCAATAATATTTTTCACTCCATATCCCATAACATTGGTTTTTTCGAGAGGAAAATCATTCCATTTTATATTATATTGATCAACACGGTTCCTTCAGGTTCCAACCATCGTCTAAAACCCAAAAAGAATAGTGTGAGAGGAAAAAATCATGCTAGGGAAAAAACATAATAAAGGGGGGGTACCTTCAATATCTAACATCTTAGGTTTAATTCTAAGATCGTTACCGTAATTATAGGACTATAACCTATACTTATACTTAACCTTATGGACATCCCTAGACATACCGTAGAAATATCTCTAGGGATCTCACTAAAGTATTCGCATCCTAGTTTCCAAAGGTTTACTAAACCTTTCCTCTGATACCAACTGTAGAGACCCAAAGCTTGACGTACATGGACATTACATTAATTTTTCGAAATACTTAATACATAACAAAAATAGACACCAAAGGACCGTAATAGTTTAGTGTCTTTGGAAACATGGAACATAATCTTCTAATCTTGGTGAAAGATCTTCAACATCTCCCATAAATATCTTCCCTTTTTTTACCTAAAACCTTTCTTTATATTCAGGGGAAAAGAAAACATATAAAGGGTGAGCTCAAATTCTTAGTAAGGGTAAACATGGGAAAAAGAAATAAAACAAACCATATACATTTGAAGTTCAAAACATGAACATAATGTTTGAACATCAAAATCTTGAGTTGTGAAATAAATCTTGGCAGTACGTAAGGCATGGATCATAAAGGAACATCAATCAAGATAAAATAACATGGAATAAAACATTTAATTGTGGAAAAACATGAAGCACATGGTATGATTTTTATAGTATCCAAGGCATTGCTGCCAAGACCATCTTAGTGGACAAAGTCCATTTCTTAATTGAGTTCACTCCTCGTTTCAATCCTATAACACTGAACCAGATTAACTTACCGATCCAGCCATGTCTATCTCATGAGATATAAATCATTACCCAATGTATTGAAGGGATATATAGGTCCCACCCATCTCATAATGAAATCATTTTTACTTGTGCCACAACATGAACATAAATCATTCATCATTACCCAAAGTATAAAATGGGTTTCATAAACATCATCCCATCATAACATAATCCATACAAAAAAATGGATATAATTTCATCATAAGAAAAGTGAAACCATGTAAATAATAGAGAAATTATACTTGAAACATACACATATGAAATAATTTCATCTTATATAGAAAATGGTTTTGATAAAACACTTGAACTGAATTCTTGTGGAAAATATCCTTTCTTCTTCAAAATCATTTTCATTTCAAAAAATTCCATGCAATTTTAAAAGAAAAGTATTTTTTTTAAATAGTCCTAAAATATTTTAGAGTAAGTCTCATGAAAACGAGGTGTTATGAAACCGTAAAAATCTATTCACGCCGTATAAGTTAAAAATAACATTCTTCTAGTACTTTTGTCGGAAAAGTAAAAAAGTTCCCCGTGTGGTAAACAAAAGTAATATTCCATTCATAACATGTAGTAAATTTCAAAAATGGGTAAAAAGGACTTTAAAAATAAATGAAACATTTTTAGAAAACATGGACATGGATGATAACAATAACCCCAATAAATACTTATGAATAACAATCTCGGATAAGAACGAGATTGGAATAGTTATCCCTTACCTTAGGTTCGATACGTTTCGTATGTATCCGAACCTGCTGTATAATGATTTAAATAATGTCATTGACTTAATACAGAATCATATTCCTTTTTATAATATCATATATGGTTCACTTATGACTTTATATTACCTATTCTTTTGTAAGTTCCTTGTTAAAGCAGTATTTTGGGTAACAATCGTTTTATTTATCATACGTGTTTGGACTTGTTGTTATTTATATTATTATTACTTATATCATGATTTAATTACTTCAAGAATTTAAATAATTATTTATATATCATATATATATATTCAATATATATATATATAATAGATATATAAATGAAATGAAATACACCGTTTATGGAGACGGTAGGTCGTACGTACGCAAGAACGCTGTTTTTGTTTCCTTATTGAATTAAATGGAATTAAGTAAATGAAACATATATGGAAATAAATAAAATATTATTATGTAATATATTTCATTATTATTTATTATATATACTTTATAATCATACTTTAATGGTTAATCATGGAAAATGAATCTCATCGCGTTCGTAGAGACGGTAGTTCGTACGTACGCACGAGTGATGATATCATTCCCATGATAATGGAATTGAATTGAAGTGTATGTATAATATTTTATAATAAATATCAATTTAAAATAATCATATATAGTTATTTATTTACACCATTATACCCATCTAAGTAAGGTGGTGGTGGAAAACAGATTACACCATGGTGTGGAGATGGAATTCCGTACGTACGCACGCACGGTGATTTCGTTTCAGTAGGATGGATCGAAGATGAAATTGGATTGTTTAATATTTTTAGTAACATATCCGTATATTATTGATACTGAAATTATTAATTTATAATGAAACAAATAAATATGAAGAATTAGAAGAAGAAATAAATTGGAAAGAATCGGTAAAGGATATTACCTCTTCTTTGACTCGCCTCTTCTTAACCTCCTCTTAAGGCACTAGGGTTGGTATTTTGAGGAGAAAAAAACCTATATAATGTTTCTAGGGAATATTAGAACGGAAATGGTCAGGGGATTTCTGAGATTCAAGGCTTAAAATGGTGTGAAGAGAAGAGGGAAGGGATGCCCTTTTTATAAGGGAGGAGAGGGGCACTTTAGGAAAAACTTAAAATATTATTTTATAATAAAGTCATATTCGGTTTATAATAGCTTAAAATTGATTTATTTAGGAGATAAAGTGGGGATGGGTCGAAATAATCTCAACTAATATAATTTAGACAAGTTTAGGTTACTATTTTAACCTTATCATTTAGATTTAACTTTAAGATAAATAATTTTACTTTTACCGTGTCTTCTTGTTTTCTTACACTATATGGTTAATAAACTTACTATAACTAGACAAACGAACCCCAAGTGGTTCATTATTAATATATATAACCTTATCTAATTCATTTGGCCGAACCTTAGATTTTTAGGAATAAAATAATGATTAATAATATAATAGTTTTTTTAAAAACAATTTTATGTCAATTTTGACACTATTTGGCACTTTATTTTTGTGAAAATCATAACAGCATGATTAGTTCAAAGAAAGTTAATTAAATCAATACTAACATGTCATTGTAATGTATAAAATTAGTGTAATTTATAAAAAGTCTCAAATTACATTTATTTGAGTATTTATAATATCAATTATTTTAATATTTCATTATTTAGGTAATTACTGCATCACCATTGTGTCATAAATAAATTAAATTATTTAATGTCTAGAAATTATAAATAAAATACCATTAGTTAGGAAGTCGTTTTATTTTTCTATTTAATATTTATAGTTGAATTTATCTTATATATAATCCAATATTAAAAATGTTTTATTTATTAAACTTTGATTTTAACCATTTTAACTCTTCTTTAAATAAAACAATAATAAATGTCCTAATCCAATCCAAGTGGACCTAAAGGGTAATATTTTATTCCTATGGTTGTTTTTGGTCTAATTAAAATTTTCAAATAGAATTATTAAATGTGTTAGGGTAATATTAATATCATTTTACCCTTAATTACCCTATTTACTTTTAAACGTGGTAAATAAAAGTAAAAAGTTACTATTCAAAAAAAAATTATTTCAATCTTATTAAACAAAATTTTACTCTTTGATATTAACCGTGTCTCTCATATTTTCTAAATTACACTAACAGAGGTTGTAAAATTAAGTTTTATGTATGTTTTCAAATTCTCATAGGAGGTGGGTTAAAGACGGTGAAAAGTTCAATAAACTTTTTATATATCTATATTTATTATCAAATGACTCCAATGAATTACATTGAACTTTTATAGGTATTATGTATCAATTTTGAAATAAAATATATTTAAATAAAATAAATAATTATTTAAATAAAAAGTCGGTTTTCAAATAGTAACCCGGTGTTTTCACTATTCATCAAAAAATGAAAGTTTTCAGAAAAATACCAAAAATTCACCCTAGGCTAATTTCGATATTCTGAATCCAAAAATGAAGTCCATTTCGAAAGATAAAATTTATAAAATTTCAAAAAGTGGGTATTAGTATTCATAACGGCTAGTTCATAATAATATTATAATAATATCTCATTTAGTGAAACTTGTTATTGTGTACTACACATGCTATCGAAGAAGGTCTTGATTGCGTTTAATGAAAGCCAAGTTAGGGATGTGTGTAGTGAAAGCTCTATTTGGTGTTGCATATAACATAATCAAAACTTATTTCACTAATACATTAAAAAAATCTATACTTAATGTTGTGTAGAATAATTTCCACAAAATGAACTTGAATTTGTGTGTAACACGAGCCAAGTATAGTGTTTCATACACCGCAAGCTAATACGGTGTTGCTTATAGTACAAGCCAATCTTGGTGCACTGTATAATAGAAGACATCAAAGAAATTAAAAATAATATATCTCATAAAATCTCGGGGTGTTATAGAAACATATTGAATTACATAAACATGAGTCAAGTATAACATCCAAGAAAATATGACAATATGGAAGAAATCCCATAATGGATTAGGTTTACTCTCTAATCCCATACATGAAATCTCATGAGACAAAAACATTACCTAATGAATTGGAGAGCTATCTAGGTGAACCCATCACAACATGTTCATGATTTAAGTGTTCCAAAAAAATTAAATAAATCATAATAAATAACATAATAATTACCAAAGTAAAGAAAATGGGTTACATAATCTATCCTCATATCATAATCAAAGGAAATTTCATAATAAAGGAATTTGAGAATAGAAATTAATGCATGTATTACGCCATAAAATGAAGGGAAAAAATAAAGGTATATAATTAATTGTAATATATATATATATAATTTATAATGACTACATAAATTTAATTATACAGGGATAAATTGAGTTAAATATAGAATGATCATAACTCAATGAAATGGGTTGTTTAGCGATATCCCTTACCTCGAGTCCATACATTCAATGTATGTCCTTTATCTCTTATATAATAAATTTATATCAATTATATGTTTTATTAAGATCCTTTTATAGGTTTAATATTTTATACTGAAATTATTTACTTCATTTATTTTAATGACAAAATTAATTACCAATTTAGTTATGTTGACATCGGGTGTTTTGAGGATGCTTGGTTCATAATTTCGAAATGAAAACGTTGGGTTTATCATGGTCAAAGGGGTAATTTTAACAGAATATATATAATAATAATCATAAAATAATATTATTTTTATGCATCAATTATACTTTTAAAACAAACAACTAAAATGGTTATGAAACATAAACTATTTTACAATCTTAGGGATTTTAGGTCATACGTACACATGATTAACGTTTCCATTTTTTAACGATCATGATGGAAATAAGGTAAGTGTTATTTTTTTCTTTGAATAATGATAATATTCCATAAAAATAATATTATTTATTCAATTACACTTATATATACCATCCATGTGATGTGGTAATAAAAAATGGATCACATCATTTCATACAGTGGGCGTCTATTGTACACATGAATCTTGTTATCATTTTTCAATGGATAAAAAGATAATATGGTATATGATATGTTAAATTTACATAATTATTAATATTATATGAATATATTATATAATAATTAAATCCATATTAATTGACATTCATAATAGGTGATTATGGAAAATGAATTACATTGGTTCGTGAGGCGGTAGTATGTCCCACACATGAATGATAGTTTGGTTTCCTATTTAATGGATGAGGAGATGGATAAATATTATGCCACCAACATAATAAAATCATATTTTATAGAATATTTTATTTTTATTATATAATATTTTTTAAGAAATAATTTATGGTTAAAAAAGAATAAGAAAAAAAGGAGCCCAGTGAAGATGATTAACTTCGCTTAGAAGGGCCTCCTTTAGATTTTTTATTAATAACCCTAATGTTAGTCTTTTGGGATGATTAGAAAATCTAGAATGTTTATAAGAAATTTTGGGAGAGATTTTGGTAAGTTTTGTCTGATAAAAATGGATAGATAGGTGTGAATAAGTGAGGGGAGGTGTTCACTTTTGTAATTTAGGAGTGATACTTTTATAAATACCCAAAACTATTCAATAATAAGAAGTCACTCTCAAGATAAGTTCTACAAAATTGATAAATATTTCTATGAAGGGGTTACATGGTTTATAAAACACCCCTAAATTCAAAAATTAACACGTCTTTTATATTTTATTCCATTTACCTAAAAGTTTTTTCACTTTTACCGTTTTAATTTTTTTCACTATGATAATTTTTTTAACTTATTTACTATTCATTATAGAAAACATTATTTTTACCTTATTACGTAATATCGATTTTTTCTTAAAAATATGTAATAATTTTATTAAATTAAAAACATAGAAGTGGAATAATTCAATTTAAATTTAAATCCACAAAATGATTTGAAACATGGGTTTTCAAGAAATGCATTATTTTAGAAATATATGATATTTTATTCAATTTATGATTATATTTCATAATTATATAAATTTAAATTCATATAAATAGATTTATAATATATGAATAAAATTTAAATCACTACTAACTAGGGATTATTTTAATTAAATAAAACGGATAACATTATGCATTTAAAAGAGGTTCTATAAAGCTTTGTTTTTAGGAATAAAAATAAACTTATAACAAAATCATAAAAATTAACAATTAAAATAAAATTTAATAGGTTAATATAAATAAAATGATATATATATATATATATATGAATTTATTAATAAATACAAGATATAGTGGAACTTTTATCTTTCTTTATTTAATGAAAACAAATTTTAGTATTTGGAAAATTGATAATTTTAACAATTCACTGAAAAATTAAACATTTTTGAAATATACTAAAATATCATCCTATTTTAATTATTATATGGTTTATGATAAAAATATATTTGTTTTATAAAATAAAATCTCTAGATGTTCCTTAAATGAATTATATTATTTGATCTAAAAAGGAAATAAAAACCATTTTTGAAGTAAACATATTTCATATAGCATAAAATATCTTTTCTAAAAGATGACATGATATTTGTTAAGAAATTATAAATATATTTATATTGAGTAAGAAAATTATATATATTTCATAAATAATTTAATACTATTCATACCCGCCAATTTAACAGCTAGGTTATAATGACGATATATTTCACATGTCGTTTAAGCATGGTGTTGCATATATTATATGATTTTGAACATTATGTTATTATTTTAAAATATCATGGTGTTAAAAATAAAAAAAATAAGAATCAACCCATTCACTCATAATTCCACTAGAGTCACATCCATAACCAAAAAGTCCATACATCTTACTAAAACTTACATCTTAACCTAATTTTGAATCCAAGGTAACTCTTAGAACTCTACCTCTCAAGCATAAGGAATCCAAATTCCCATCCATAAAAATTCTCAAGGAAACCATATCCATAGGGAAACTTTCTACCAATTCAAAAACCCCTTGGGAATACTTTCCCCCATCGATCCACCACTGACGCATCCAAATCTTGCACTAACCCAATAGGGTCTCGGTGCATCCATTGATGAAGGCAATTCAGTTACATCATCATAGAATATCTCATAATAAGACACACATGTATTATCATTATAAAAATAATACAAACTGTTCATATTAGTAGAATAACAGTAATAGGATACATGAAACAACACCATATAGGTTGTTTTGGATACATTAAACAACTGAGCCTATATCATCAATGAAATCACACACAAACCAGAAATTATAAATTGGATCCTATGTTATTATAATAATTAATGAATAGAGGACTCTTAAAAATGGTTCAAGATCCAAAACCATAAATCCTAATCCCCAACTCAACTACAACACACTTGGTAAAACCATAAAACTATAACATCTAAAAATATGAATAATAGTGCCATCCCATGGACATCTAGATTTATAAAAGAAATGGTGTATTTGATATGCCATGATAATATCCGTAAATTGATCTAACACCTTCCTAGACCACCATTATATTATCCTTCAAATAAAAAGATAATGAAAAAGGAAAACCTAGGACCATTTTTCACAAACTGCCCCAGGTTTTCTTAACATGTCACCAGTTCTAGCTTGTGATAATTCCTTAAGTACACCTCCCCATACATCATAGGATTTGAACTGTAAATGAGGGTTTAAATAGACACCTTGGGGAGACTCTATCCTCAATCATAGTGCATTAATAGTGTAAATAACAAAACACATTCATACTCATAACATCATAGTTCACATCAATAAAAACTAATAAAAGCATGCTATATTGAATAAAATATAGAAACATACAGTCATACAGACTCATGGGAATACTAGCACATGATAGATGATTTCCCATTAGGCTGATAATACATAAAAAATTATTAAATTAAATTAAATTTTCATTGAGTTACGACCATCCTCAATCTATAACTCAAATTTGCCCTACAATAACTGTGAATCTCCTCCGACTCTATCATCAAACTCTACATGAGAGTTTCCACTTGATCATGTATCATCAGGCACTAGATCCATCAATTCTATATCATTTTACCCACCTGAAATTAGCTTTATGGTTTTTCACACACACTAAAGTCCCTATACATGGGTGAGTAATAAATCTTAGTAGGTCACCCCAATGATGTACACATCATCTTCTGTCACATGAACGTGTGTGCATACATGATATGCAAAACCTAGTTGAAGAAAAGATAACATAATAAAAAACTAAAATAAATAAAATAAAACACCATCAGTTTAATTTCCCATGATTCTAGTATTAAATTTTCTATAAATAAATAATATTTTAAATAACTTGTTTCACACACAATAACGAACAAAAACAAATCACGATATATTTTATTATGATAAACATGACATTTGTAAATAATTTATTGAATTGGTGAGTATAAATATAGGCAACTACATTATGATATATATATATATATATATATTCAAATACTATTTATAAAATTCTATTAATATACCTAAATAACTAATACGATAACTTTAGGTTTAAAATTTTATTTGTTGTAAAACTATATTTTATGCACTATGAATTTTTATTTCAATAAAATAAAAATTTTATGATGATAAAATATATTAATTTTAATAATAGTTTAATAATGAGTATTAATTTATAATAAAAAAATTATAAGAATATTTAATCTACAAAATTCATTTTTCTATAAAAATATTTTTTTTCAAAATATCTTATATTTTAATTTTAAATAAAATTCTAATATATTTAGAGATTTAAATATATTAAATGGAGTCAAATTTTGGAATCATAAAATATTTTTTTTAAAGAGGTCAAAATATATTTTTAGTAATGAAATAATTACTATGGTTACTTTTTAATCAAAGTTGATGATGGTAAAAATGATTCATAAAGTAGATAAAATTTTACTAAATTTACATGACACAAGGACCTTCCAAAATAAAAATTTTACATTTTAGATTAATAACTATATGTTTCAATAATATTTCCTCATACAACTCATCTAACTTTCATTCAATTACATTCTTACTAGTTTCCTGACTTTTAATTTGAAGGAAAAGTTCCTCTTTTTTAACTTATAAACAGAGCTAACTTACAAAAACTCCAAGCCACACCTATCATTTGAAATTATCTTGAATATATAACTATTTTACCTTTAATATAATAGTCCTATTTTTTGGTATCCCTTTTTTTGAATAATAATCCCTAATTCCTCTATTTCCAAAAGATCATTTATGAGAAGATTCAAACTCTCAACATGAGTGGTACCCACTCTCTAACTTTCTCTTATCTATATTTCACATCCACCCTAAAAAAAATATTATAACCATATTAATATAATTGAAATGTGTCATTATTATACATAAATGTTATTATATTTATGGTATAATCATTTTTTATCTTCCTCTCTTCTCTTTAGAAAAAATGAATATGTCGTCCTTGCGATTGTATGGTATACCACCTCCATGAACGATGTGTTTTATTTTTCTTCACAAAATTTCATGGATTTTAAAATAATAATATTTAAAGAATAAATTTGATATTTATATAATTATTAATATTAGTAAATTATAAATCAATTTCTACGTTCTCTCCATTCTATGGAAAATAAAGATGTCGTTTGTGTGTACTTGTGAACTTTGCCTCTATAGAACGACATATTAAAATTTTCACCACATCTTTATATGGATGATTAGTGAATATTTATAATGAATTAAAATTATTTTAATGAAATTATTATGGTTATATAATGGTTCAATTAATATTTAACTCTTTATTTAACTACACACTTTTGTTTGTAAAAAATTACAAAATCAAGCACATCACCAATTTTGTCTTCACAAATCTCGAATAAATTT
Organism: Viscum album; assembly: GCA_963277665.1. Lineage (NCBI taxonomy): Eukaryota > Viridiplantae > Streptophyta > Magnoliopsida > Santalales > Viscaceae > Viscum > Viscum album. The sequence goes on along the minus strand of OY728136.1, from coordinate 478,593,465 downwards.
ATCATTGAATGAAATTATAATTGTATAAATAATTATATATAATTACTTTTAGTAATTTAGATAATATATAAATGAATAACGTTCAATCAAACAATGGGAATCAATATTAACATTTTGAAGAAAGAAAATAACTATCAAAATCCCCAACATCTGATAATGAAAATAAACTATAACTAACTGATAAATGTATAATAAATGATTATAAATTGAGTTTATATAGGAAAATAAATGATAATAAGGTTAATAAATAAGTGTTTTTCAGAGTGGATACTCAAGAGGGGGGGTGAATTGAGTTCCAATTTAAATTTCTGTTAAAAATATTTCACATAAAATCCCAATATTTAAAAACTAAGTTAAATTGTAGTGAATTTATACAGATTTTAAATGTTCAATTAGTTTCTCAAAGATTGATTAGGTCTCAGTTAATTTAATCTGAAGATTAAATTGACTTTTAAAACTAGTTTACTAGTTTACAATAAGTATAAACACTTACTAATTTAACTATCAAAGTAACGTTAAAACATTTTATATTTCAAAGTAGTTAGTAGTGGAATATGAAATATATAGTATACATATGACTTTAACTAAAATGAAAAGCAGATGTAACCAAGAGGTTCAGTCTCAAGTCGAGACTTAGTCCTCTCAAAAAATTTATATTAATTGATCCACACCCTAGATCGGGGTAAACAACAGTGCAAAGACTGTCCAGGTTCAAAGACCTCTTCCACAGTTCTACGTGGGAAAACAAACAACAGCTCATAGATGTCCAGGTCTTACTCGACCTTTACCACTATCCATAGTGGGATACAAGGGAGTTATAGAGTTTGAATGAGGATTTAAGAATCCTCCAGCTTAGCTCAGGAGACAGTGTGTGTGTAAAATAAAACAGGGTACACACAATTCTCTAAATTTAAATAAAAGAATCACTAGAGTAAGTATAAATGAGTTTAGAAAATATTAAGTGATTGGATGTGTATCTCTAGACTCATTTTATTGGTCAGAAAAGCTTCTGAGTCCTTCTCTGGTTTTTTTCTAAAAAACAGAGTGTCGTTCCCTTCATTGGTTTTCAGGTTAATATTATCACCTTAAGTGCATGAAGTGTTTGTTGTTGTTCTTCACTCAAGATGCAGCTTGTGTTCTCCTCTAGAAATGAATTGCTTCATGTATTTCCAGTGTTCTTGGAGTATGGATGTAGTCTTTCCATATGAACCAATTTTCAGTTCTTGCTCCACACATCAAGCCCCTTATTAGTTTCCTTTTTGATGATCTTCTTGTATTCAACCTCCCCCAACTAGATCTTTCATCTTCCCTTTTATAGCTTTCAGCTCCGGCAAAAAAGAATGATTACCTTTTGCATGGGTACTAGGTATGGTTCCCTGCCATGCCAATAGATATCATTAAATAACATTAACTGCATTAAAACCTCAAATTTAACCATTAGCTTAATAAATAAATAATATTGAGAGTATAGAGTTTGAGTGGTTGGTCAATCATTAGTAGCCTTTTGCCAAGTGTACCAATGGTCTTTGTAGTAGTGACCTTCTGTCAGTATCTCTTTGAACTTGTATCGGTAGCTCTTGATATTGGTAGCTCTTACTCTGTATCGGTAACTTTTGGTATCTATAGCTTTATATATACCGGTGACTTCATTCTATCGGTAGATCTTGATCTATCGTTATCTCTTGGTCTATCGGTAGCTCTGCTTTGTATCAGTAGCTTCATTCTATATCGGTGACTCTGTATATTGGTAGCTCTTGGTATATCAATAGCTCTTGGTCTATTGGTAGATCTGCTTTGTATTAGTAACAGTCTGTATCGGTAGCTCGCTTTGTATCGGTAACTGTCTGTATCGGTATCTCTCTTTGTATCGGTAACTGTCTGTATCGGTAGATCACTTAGTTCCAGTGATATGTGTATCGGTAGACTTATGCATATCAGTAGCTTCATTCTGTACTATCGGAAGACTTGTTCTATGCTTACTCATGGACTTGTACATATCGGTAGCTCTGCGTATCAGTGACTCTGTCTATCGGTAGACAAAGTATCGGTAGCTCTATATCAGTAGCTATACGCAGATCAGTGACTAACACTTTATGAAAAACATATCCGATTGGGTTACAATTACTTCAAAACTTATATAAACAAAGATAAACATTGACTAACATATTTCAAGGATTATTTTAATATTATTATCATATAGAATGTCATAGATTGAGAGAATTAGAATATATATAAACATTAATTTGGATTTTCAAGGTATGTAGAAGCACAGTTGGGATTATCAAAATAGGTGAGGTCAACAATCTCCCCCTTTTTGATAATCACATCTTATGATATTATAGTTTTTACAAAAAGAGTAATTGTATCAAAGGATGTGTCATTAAATTCAATTATCTCAAAGAAAATAGTATATTATAGAACAAAATGTATCAGAGGTAGAATTAAAGCATGGTAGCTCTTCCGTAGATAATATTTCTCCCCCTTTGAGAATATTTCCCCCCCTTTGATACTTTGATAATATTTCTCCCCCTTTGTGAGAATCAAAAACTGGGAAACAACAAAGAGAAGAGGAACAAAATGAGAAAGAAATGAAAGCCAATTTTATTATATGTTGCAAAAAGGTACAGAGAAAGGAAACAAAATACAAGGTATTCCTATCAAACATCTTAGCCACCTATTCAATCCACATCCTCAATGTGTGATTTTCTCTTTGGATCAGAAGAGGATTCAGATTGTGTGGATGTTGGTGAAGGTTTGGGAATTCCAGAAATGATCACAGGGGGCTGAGCCATAGAAACTGTGTTTGGCCTGTACTGAGGAGTTCTTTGAGTGATCATAGTTGTAAAGCTTCGAATGGCTGGAGTAGGTGTCATCTCAATAGAAGAAGCAGTAGAGGCAGAGGTAGGTAAAGTAGGAGGTACAATCACTGGCCTAGCATCGACATGTAGGAAAGGCAGCAAAATATTTCTGAAATCCATAATTATTCCTCCTCCTCTCTCTATAGAAGATATGAAATCATCCTTGTTCTCCATGAATTTTTCCAAGGTTGGAGTGAATTCCCTTAGTTTGCTGACTTTCCCTCTAATGGCTTGATTGATAGGTGGTGACTTCAGGTTTTCCAACAGAAGTTTGAAGTGATTGTTGAGTTGATGCTTGGTGTAAACCTTTTGGAAATAGGAGTCTACCTGGTCTTTCACTTATTTTTGAGAGGAAGAAGCTTCTCTCATATAGTCTTGGACTATCTTCATTATTTCTCTAGCTAAATCTGTAGTAGAAATCACAACTTTTATCCGGTCAGATGAGTCCACAGAGCCATTAGTTGATACTGAACCAAGCTCCTCCTTCATCACAGCTCGAATTTGATTCAAATCCACTAATGTTCTAGAAGTAACAGAACTAATAGATAAGGTTACTGTTTCCTTGAAGTTTTTGTTCAACCCATTAATAAGGTTTTTCACTTGGGAATCCTGGGTGCTGACATGTTCTTTCATAGAGGTTTTAAAACCTTCAAAGACAGATACCATCGGGATCACAACACTTTTGACATTTTCTAAGTCCTTGTCTGCTTGAGATTTTGAAATCATGTAAGATTCTAAAGAGATAACAGATTTCTTTAAAGATTCAACATCCGCTTCTAGTCTAGATACTTGAGTCTGGAAGGCTATAACTTCTTACACTATTTCTTCCACAAAGGTTAACATATTATAACAGAGAGAGAGTTCAAAAGATTTTTCCAAATTTCTCATCTCTTTAACAAAGCAGTGCTTCAACTCAGAAACAGAATCACTAAAGGACTCTTTCAGCTCATCTTCTAAGGATACAAAGTCAGCCCTGATGATCATATCAGCAGGAGCAATTACAAAAGGTGCTCTTTCAGATGCTATTCTAGCCACTGAGTCATTCATAATCGATTTAATTGATGACACCAGTGAAACTTCCATCTTCCTTGTCTCTTCCACAAAACTGACCTTACGATTCCTCTTCAAATTATCTAGGTCATGCATTCTGACCACATCTTCAGGTAACAACTCAATCTCAACATCATAAATTATTTTTGGTCAATTTAGAGACGCCTCATTATCAGAATCAGGATAGTCTAATCCACAAACCACAAAACTGGGTCTTTTGCCTAGTCCTCAATCTCAACATCCACTGAAACACTTCCAAACTTGATTTGATGCCCCCCTTCAATGGGTGCATTTCCATGTACAACAATAACATTCTCAGCAGGTCTTACATCCTCATAAGAATCTTCTACAATCAATTCTATCTCTACAATAGCAGGAGGGTCCTCTAGATTAGGTACAACTTCTTCCATTTCTCCAACTACATCCTTAGTAGGCACAACTGAGCTTCCAATTGATGGACTCAGACTTAAGCAGATAGAATCATAGACTTCAGATTCATTCTCCTTTTCTTCTTCATGCTCAGGGTCTAGCTGGTCTTCCTTATTAGCATGATTCTCTTCTTCTAATAGATTTTCCTTTCTAGAAGATACAATTTCAGCAGCAGGACTTAGAGGTAAGTCCAGATCCCTTCCAATATCCATAGAAGTCTCTTCTTCTTCAGTCTCATCACTGTACTCAGGTTATTCGTCATCAGGTCCTAGAACTAGATCCCTAACATCCTTAGGTATTGAAGTATGATCCTCATGATTGAATTTATCATATACCTTCTTGTCATCATTAACCCACTCTCCTCTCCATGGGTTCCAATTTATCTTCATGTATTTGAACACTGTGCTTGTGATACAGAAGTTGTTCCTTACTACCACTATCTCATCTTGAGACTCAACTACCCCTTTCACTTTGATCATCACTGAGATCAAATTGGAAAATAATAGGGCATTAGTCATTGATTTTAGCCTTGTCATGTCTTCCATTTGAATCATGAGAAATCTACACAGATTCGCGTTTACAAAATGTCTCAAGAGATGCAGGAGATAGATATCCTGATATCTTAAATTCGCAAAGTCCCCTCTCTTTGGTATTAATACATGCTGAAAAAATTTGAACAGAAATCTGTTCTCTCCATCCATTTCAGAAGCCACCACTTGTCTTTGATTTCCAACACCAGTGAGCTCCTCCAAGGCAGTCTCATAATCGAATATATCACTTGTAGGTGGTATAGCTTTTGAGACATATCTAGATAAACCTTCGTGTGAAACCTTCAAGCATTCATTCCACTCAACAGATGAAAAAGACATTTCCTTTCCATTCACAAAAGATGTCACTCGGTTTTCATCTATTGACTTCTCAAAACTCACAAACTCGTAAAACTGTTTCACTAGCTTTGGATAGTAGGGGACATTGTTTTTCGAAAATCAATCTACCCACTTTTGATCTTCTATTACCTCAAGCACTAACGATTTTCTAGCCAACAACCATTCCACACATAGCTCTTTTTCAATCACAATAACTCTATTCTACAAATGAGGGTTCACTGATAGCCTACCCGACCTAGTTCTACCAACACTACCACTTGCTTCTGGCTCGGACTTCTACTTCTTTGCATTTGTCTCATCAGTGTCATCTCAGATGGTAGGGAGTTTGGCTTTTGCCATCTCTGGTTTGAGGATTTGGGGTTCTCGAGAGATTTGGGAGCTAAGGTTTGAGGGTAAGGGATTTGAGGCTCGGGGGATTGAGAAGTAACTAGGAATTTGTTTTATCATTTAGGAATCATAAAATAAATAAATAAAATAAAATAAAGTAAAAATGATTCAGATTCTGGCAGCAGACAGATGTTTAAAACAACAAACTAATCGGTAGGATTTATAAGTGAGAATTCCTATCAGTGAGGTTCATCGGTGAGGTTTTTACATCAGTGAGGTTACATCAGTGAGGTTCCATCGGTGAGGTTCCATCGTTGAGGTTACATCGGTGAGGTTACATCGGTGAGGTTACATTGCATCGGTGAGGTACCTACTGATCAAGGTTAATCGGTACCAACTCATGCCTAATGTAACTTAACATATCCAAACTTAATGGTTTGGTGAAAATGTCAGCTAATTGATGTTCAGTACCTGTAAAATCAAGAGTAATATCACCCTTTTGGTAATGATATCTCAAGAAATGGTGCCTTATATCAATGTGTTTGGTCCTAGTGTGAGATACATGGTTCTTTGAAATGTTTATTTCACTAGTGTTATCACAGTTGATTGAAACATGATTAAAGTCGTATTCATAGTCTAACAGAGTGTGTTTCATCCACAGAATTTGTGCATAGCAACTACCAGCAGCTATATACTCTTCTTCGGTAGTGGAAAAAGCTACATAATTCTTCTTTTTACTACACCAAGATACTAAGGATTTTCCCAATAAATGACATGTTCCAGATGTGCTTTTTCTATCCAACTTACAACCAGAAAAGTCAGCATCTGAATAACTCATTAACTCAAAGGATTTCCCTTTTGGGTAAAACAAACCTAAGTTTAGAGTGTGTTTAAGATAATCAAAAATTATTTTAACATTAAGTAAATGAGATTCTTTTTGATTAGCTTGAAATCTTGAACACATACACACACTAAAGATAATATCTGGTCGACTAGAAGTATGGTAAAGTAAGCTTCCAATCATACCTCTGTAATTGGTTTGATCCACTGGTTTCCCAGTTTCATCTACATCCAATTTATAGACTATACTCATAAGAGTATCACTTTCCTTAATACTATCCAAATTAAAAAATTTTAAAATATTCTTTTTATATTTACTTTGATTCAAAATAATACTATTTTAATTTTGAAAAACTTGAAATCCAAGAAAATATTTAAGTTCTCCCATTAAACTCATTTCGAATTTATTTTTCATATTTTTTGAAAAATCAGTACAAAAGGAACGTTTAAAAGATCCAAAGATAATATCATCAACATATATTTTTACTATCAAAACATCTTTAGAAATTATTTTAATAAAAAGAGTTGGATCATCAATCCCTTTAGTAAAACCTTTTGAAATAAGAAAATTACTAAGTCTATCATACCATGCTCTTGGAGCTTGTTTTAAACCATATAAGGCTTTAGAAAGTTTGAAAACTTGATTCAGAAAATGAGGATTAGTAAATCCAGGTGGTTGTTCAACAAAAACATCTTCAATTATAAAACCATTTAGAAAATCACTTTTGACATCCATTTGATATAACTTGAAATTCATATGAACAGTATAGGCAAGTAAGATCCTAATAGCTTCTAATCTAGCTACAGGGGAAAAGGTTTCCTCATAGTCTATACGTTCCTCTTAACTATATCCTTGTGCAACGAATATAGATTTGTTTCTAACTATATTTTCAGATTCATCAACTTTGTTTATAAAAATCCATTTAGTGCATATTGTCAAGGTGTCCATGGGACTATCAACTAATTCCCAGACTTTGTTTCATTCAATTTGATTTAACTCTTCTTGCATATCCATTACCCAAAATTCATCATTGATGGCATCATTGATATTTTTATGTTCTAACTGTGAATGAAAGGCTTGATGTTCAACCTGGTTCCTTATAGAATCTCTAGTCTGTGTCCCTCTATCAAGATTACCAATAACAGCATCCAAAGAATGATTCTTTAGAATCATACTTGATCTAGTAAAGGTAGGACTAGAAATTTCAGGTTCATGTATAGGTTTAGGTTCAACATAAGAAAATTCTGGAATATGTCCAAAAATGGATATTTTTACTACAGGTTCTTTAGTTTTATCATTAAGGTCCAGAACAGTCAACACTTCTTCAAGTTTTTCAAGAGAGATTTTAGGATCATGTGGATCAGTTTCATCAAACTTGATGTGAACAGATTCTTCCACACATTTGGTTCTTTTGTTAAAGACTCTATAGGCTTTTCTAGTTAAAGAATAACCTAGATAAATTCCTTCATCACTTTTAGAAGAAAACTTGTCTAGATTATCCTTTGTATTGAGGATAAAGACTTTGCATCCAAAGACTTAAAGTAACTAACTTTGGGTTTTCTATTATTCCATAGTTCATATGGGGTCTTCCTGAGAACAGGTCTAATAAATACTCTATTAATAATTTAACAAGCTGTATTCACAGCATCAGCCCAAAAATAAATAGGCAGATCATACTCATTAAGCATAGTTCTTGAAATTTTCTGAAGGGTTCTGTTTCTTCTTTCTACTACACCATTCTACTAAGGTGTCCTAGGGGCAGAAAAGTTATGACTATAGCCATTGTGTGAGCAATAAGATTCAAACTCTTTATTTTCAAACTCACAACAATGATCACTTTTCAGGGTCTTAATCTTAAGTCCACTAAGGTTCTCTATAGACATGGAGTATTTAAAAAAGTATGAACAAGCTTCACTTTTATGAGCTAAGAAGTATACCCAAGTATATCTAGAAAAGTCATCTACTAATACATAGACATAGTGATTGCCTTTTAAACTAGAAACTCTATAAGGTCCAAACAAGTCCATGTGAACCAACTCGAGAGTTTGAGATGTTGAAACTTCTTTCTTTGATTTAAAAGAAACACTATGTTGCTTTCCCTTTTGACAGGGATTACAAAATTTGTCTGATGGGAATTCATGGTTAGGCAGGTCTCTAACTAAGTTCAACCTAGTCAATTTTCTAAGTGAATGGATATTTTAGTGTCCTAATATTCTATGCCAAATCCAATACTCTTTATGAAAATCATTTAAACAAGTAACATTTTGTTTGGCCAAAGAATTGAAATCAACAGCATAAACATTCTCATTTCTCAAGCCAGAAAATACTAAAACATTTTTAGAGTTAAAAACATTACAAGAGTCATTTTAAAAATTAACATTAAATCCATCATCACATAACTGATAAATACATAAGAGATTGTATATAAGTCCATCAACAAATAAAAATTTAGAAATTAAAACTAAATTAATGTTACCAATCTGGCCTAGGCCGATGATTTTTTCTTTAGAATTGTCACCAAATGTGACATAGCCTCCATCAACCTTTATTAAGCTTTTAAAGCATGAGTAGCATCCAGACATGTGCCTTGAACATCCACTATCTAAGTACCATAACTTTTTGTGAGAACTCTTCAAACAGGTTTCCTACAAAACAGATTTAGATGGAAACTGACTTTGGTACCCATATCTTCTTGGGTCCAGAAAGGATAGCAATCAAAGCTTTAGGAACCCAAATTTGTCTTATGGATCTCATATAATTTACAGAATCAATTTATTTTGAAATATAATTTTTTTATCCATAACACTGTGAATAACTAGTTGAAGAATACAAATTTCCAGAATTAGAACTAACAAACATTCTATCTAGATTTGGAAATAAATCTAGTTTTAGTAAACTGTCTCTGTCCAGGTTGGTATCCCAAACCAGTAGTGTACTTTGGCGCCACTTTCTTTCCTAACATTTGAGTAAGTGTATCTTTTCCCTTTGTGAACTTTTTTAATTCCTTTCTAATTTTCTCATTAGACATTATTAGTTCAGTATTTTATTTCAATAATTGAGCATTATTTTCCTTTTCTATATCAAAGGTAGATTTAACATTGGCTGTGAGAGCATGTTGTTTCTTCAATGACTTATATTTGTCCTTATGTTTATTACAGGTCTCTTCTAGCATATTACAATATTCAAATAATTCTTCACTAGACATATTTTTAGATTCAGAATCAGAATCATCTCCATAATAGTACGAATTTAAAGCAAGAGTGTCCAGTGTTACCTCAAATGTGTTTGTCATAAAACACATGTTAGCTTTATGAGAATATTCATCCTTAGCAGAATCAGAATCACTTAAAGTGTCTTCTGAAGCACTCCAAGTTTCTTTCATTACTTTCTTGTACTTCTTGTCCTTATAATCATATTTCTTTTTGAATTTTAACTTCAGACAGTCAGCCTTGATTTGTCCTTTCCTCTTGCATTCGTAGCAGACTATATCATCTTCTTTATCAGCTTTCTTCCAATCTTTCTTCCAGTGACCCTTGTCGTTATATTTACCCTTGTAGTTTTACTTTCTAATGAACTTATTCTTCCTATATAACTTCTTAAACCTTCTAGATATTTGATCCATCTCAACATCACTGTCTGAATCCGAATCTTAACTGGTTGTACTTTCAGTAGGTACATGAAATTTCTCCTTTTCTTTGCTCTTTAAAGCATTATACTTGAAAGCCACTGATTTTCTCTTGGGTTCATCATCTTATTCTTTGTTCAATTTTTGTTCTTCCGCATACATCATAAGCTTACCTATTAATTACTTAATAGGGAGTGTGATGATGTCGCACGATTCCCTAATGGAAACAGATGTGCCTCTCCATCTTTCTGGTAGACATATTAATATCCTTATAATTTGTTCCTTTGTTGGAACAACCTTTCCAAGAGAGCTCATAGTATTGAAAATCTCATTGAACCTGAGATACATGTTAGAAATGGGTTCATCAGATTTCATTTTAATGTTATCATATTTAATAGTATATGTATTCAGGCTCATCTCATTAACACTGGTTGTTACTTTATAGGAAATAGCCAAAGTGTCCCATATTTCATAAGCAGTTTTACAAGTAGAAATTCTACTAAACTCTTTATCTCCTAAAACACAATAAAGGGCATTCATTGGTTTAAAAGTATTATTGTAAGCAGTCTTTCCAGGTTCATCCCAAGTGGTTCTATTAGTTTCTGGAATTTTATATTGTGACTCTATAGTAGTCCAAATATCAAAACCCATAATTTCCAATTGAATTTTCATCTTAAGTTTCCATTGGGAATAGTTTGTACCATTAATTAAAGGTGGCATGTTTGTAGAAGCACCTTCTAGTCTAGTTTCCATAACTAGATTTTGGAAAATATATCAAAGAGATAAAATTTAGAACTAACAAAAATTTAAGATCTTTAAATGTGAAACTAAAATCACAGTTGAAAAATAGAATGTTTTGAAAACTTGTATTAATAAAAACAATCCTCTAATACCAAATGTTTGTTGGAGTGGATACTCAAGAGGGGGGGGGGGGGGTGAATTGAGTTCCAATTTAAATTTCCATTAAAAATATTTCTCTTAAAATCCACCTATTTAAAAACAAAGTTAAACTGTACTGAATTTATACAGATTGTAAATATTCAATTAGTTTCTCAAAGATTGATTAGGTCTCATTTAATTTAATCTGAAGATTAAATTGACTTTTGAAACTAACTTACTGGTTTGCAATAAGTATAAACACTTTCTAATTTAACTATTAAAGTAACTTTAAAACAATTTATATTTCAAAGTAGTTACCAGCGAAATATAAAATATATAGTATACATATTAATTAAACTAAAATGAACAGCAGATGTAACCAAGAGGTTTAGTCTCAAGTTGAGACTTAGTCCTCTCAAATAATTTATATAAATTAATCCACACCCTGGATCGCGGTAAACAACAGTGCAAGGACTTTCCAGGTTCAAAGACCTCTACCACAGTTCTACGTGGGAAAACAAATAACAACTCACAACTGTCCAGGTCTTACTCGACCTCTACCACTGTCCACAGTGGGATACAAGAGTTTGAATGAGGATTTAAGAATCCTCTAGCTTAGCTCAAGAGACAGTGTGTGTGAAAAATAAAATAGGGCACACACACTTCTCGAAATGTAAATAAAAGAATCACTAGAGTAAGTATGAATGAGTTTAGAAAATTTTTAGTGATTGGTAGCGCATCTCAGGACTCGTTTCATTGGTTAGAAAAGCTTTTTAGTCATTCTATGGTTTTTTTTCTATAAAAAAAGAGTGTCATTTTCTTCTTTGGTGTTCAGGTTCAGCTTATCAGACTGAGTGCATGAAGTGTTTGTTATAGTTCTTCACTCAAGATGCAGCTTGTGTTATCCTCCAGAAATGAATTGCTTCGTGTATGTCCAGTTTTCTTGGAGTATGGATGTAGTCTTTCCGTATACACCAATTTTCAGTTCTTTATTCACACTTCAAGTGCCTTCTTATTTTCCTTTTTGATGATCTTCCTATATTCACCCTCCCCCAGCTAGATCTTTTATCTTCCCTTTTATAGCTTTCAGCTCCGGCAAAAAGGAATGATTACCTTTTGCATGGGTACTAGGTACGGTTCCCTGACATGCCAATATATATCATTAAATAACATTAACTGCATTAAAAACATCAAATGTAACCATTATCTTAATAAATATATAATATTGAGAGTATAGAGTTTGACTGGTTGGTCAATCATTAGTAGACTTCTGCCAAGTGTAATGGTGGTATTTGTAGCAGCGACCTTCTGTCAGTATCTCTTTGAACTTGTATCGGTAGCTCCTGATATCGGTATCTCTTACACTATATCGGTAACTTTTGGTATCAGTAGCTTTATATATACCGGTGACTTCATTCTATTGGTAGATATTGATCTATCGGTAGCTCTTGGTCTATCGGTAGCTCTGATTTGTATCAGTAGCTTCATTCTATATCGGTGACTCTCTATATCGGTAGCTCTTGGTCTATCGGTATCTCTTGGTCTATCGGTAGCTTTGCTTTGTATCAGTAACTGTCTGAATTGGTAGCTCACTTTGTATCGGTAAATGTTTGTATCTGTAGCTCTCTTTGTATAAGTAACTTTCTGTATCGGTAGCTCGCTTAGTTCCAGTGATATGTGTATCGATAGACTTATGCATATCAGTAGCTTCATTCTGTACTATCGAAAGACTTGTTTTATGCTTACCAGTGGACATGTACATATCAGTAGGTCTGCGTATCGGTGACTCTGTCTATCAGTAGACTAAGTACCGGTAGCTCTATATTAGTAGCTATACGCAGATCAGTGACTAACACTTTATGAAAAACATATCTGATTGGGTTCGAATTACTTCAAAACTTATATAAACAAAGATAAACATTGATTAACATATTTCAAGGATTATTTTAATATTATTATCAGATTGAATGTCATAGATTGAGCGAATTAGAATATAGATAAACATTAATTGGGATTTTCAAGGTATGTGTAAGCATATTTGGGATTATCAAAATAGGTGAGGTCAACAATAAGATTATTAATATGCCTATTTTTATTATATATAAGGTTTACAAGTTTTTGTTGATGTTGCGAGTTACTATAAGGATTTTCATCTCAATTGTAATTCATCGAGGAACATTTTTTATATTTTAAACATATTATTATTTTATTTGGTGAACATAATAACCATTAGGATTCTATTTTTGTTATTTATTTTTTTAAAGGAATTTACAATAATTTTCATTAATCCCTATATAAAATTATTTTGATTAATCTATTACCTAATCCATAAGGGTTTCCCATCTCAAAATATCTCTCATAAAGACCAGTTTCAGATTATTAAACTATTTATTTTATAAGGTGTCTATAATACCTATTTTAAATATTATATCAATATTATATTTATATCTATTTTATTTTAATTTCTATTTCAATTCATTTCCTTCAAAATCATTTAATTAAGATGTTACTAAAGTTGTAATGGTTTTTATCGTCTCAATTTTTTTTCTTTGAGACATATTATATATTCACCACTTGTTTTATATTGTGTGGTGTATATACCTTCCATTTTTGTATCTATATTATAGAATTAATTAAATTTAATTGATAGGAATATCCATCTATGGTTTTTTTATTCAATGTATTCTTGATTAAAAAGTTACCAAATCTATAAGGGGTTTTCTTGACTTAACTTTGTTTTCTTGATTCATAATTATTCGTCTTTAGATATGGTTTTTATAACCCCAAAGGTGTCACTTTGGGGGTAATTTTATGTGGTTTTTTGAATTTTATGATTTTTTTAGTTTCCATGGGTTTTTGGCCTAAAAATTATAAAAAACTACCATTTTCCTTCAGTACATGGTTAAGGCTCATAGTTTGAAGGAAACTATGTTTCTACCCTTATATGGATGCATGATACCCTTACATGCATCTCATTTTAAACATAAAAAGTATGGGTTTTATGTGTGGTTCACAGGTTGTGACTAAACTATGTGAGTCCTTGGAGAAACTTGGTGGGTCTTTGGTGTGTCTAGGGTGTGACCCACAGCTTGTGCATGATTAGGTAAATCATGTGACAAGTATGCAGATCAACTCTATAGTTTTCAATGAAATTTAGTATGGTTGGAGTATGGATTGTCCAACTCTGTAGAACTTAGGAGAAACCATGTAGGATATGGTTTGTATAGATAGTTACATGCACATAGTTGGTGCATGGTTTAGAAAACCATGAAACCTACCCATATTCATTCAAAAGTAAATTTCCAAATTTTTACTCTTCAATTTTAATCTCACAAACCCATATTTATACTTACACTCACTCAAAAAAACCATGCACCCACTCCTTGGGAACTATATTCCCTTACTTTAATCTTGGTGGTTGTCTCCCTTATATCCAAGTGGGTCTCTTCGTGTTAAGTTTCTCTAAACCTCTCCATATCTTATATTATCCCCTCCATGATTTCTATTCTCCCATGAACCCTAATAATAATGTGAAACAATTTTAAGGTTTGATTTGGTTAAAATAATGGAGATTTCTTAATTTATAGGTTGTAGAGGTAACATCCTCTCTTATGGGATTATTTTAGGTCATAGGGGACAACTTAAGACATGATTATCATTAAACCGAATTAAATGATTCATTTTTGACACTTTATATTACATTAATTTTAATAATTTTTTTTGAAGTTATTACTCAATAAATTATTCCTATATGTATGACCCATGAGGGGAAAATTTTAGAAAAAGCTCTTTTAAAAACTCATCATGGGATGGGATTCCAATCCATGTATTTTTGATAATTCCTTAATGTATTTTAAAAAATGGTTTTGGTTTTAAAATTGGTGATTGGTACCACCCTAATGTTTTTAAAAGTGATATTGAACCAAAATTACTTTTAAAGCATCTTTTGGGTGTCTAGAAAGTGTTAAAAATGTTTAAAATGGGTTTTATGAATTTTAGAGGGGTGACATAACCCTTATAAGTAATTTGAGAAACCTTTTTGAACCATTTTTGAATTTTACATCAAATGTTTGAGGTGTTTAATTTTTTTGGGATTTCTAGATAAGTTTTCTTATTTCAAAAGGCTCTATTACCCTATAGGGGTTGTATTTTGAAACTCATGGTGGATTTGATTGTTTTCAAGGGTGATTTATAAAATGAAGTTGGAGTTCCCAATAGAGTTTCAAAAGTGTTTTAATATATTTATCCAAAATTGTGGGTTGAGATGGATTTTGTAAATGATGAAATGGTTTGGTATTTTAAGGTTATTTTAAAAGAGGTTTTCCATTTTTATTTTTAAAAAAATGTATTTTCTTAAATTATGTGAGACCCTATTGAGACCATTATTTCTCTTTTATGCATGTGGTGGCTTGTGATCCCATGAGGTGATGTTTATACAAGATTCATTATATATAATTTTTATACTTATTGACTATGGGGATGCTACTTGTGTGGGTGGGAGATGATATGTGAGTTATTTTTAAATGTTTTATCATTGATTTATGGAATGATTGACTGTTAAAAATCATTTTACTTGTTATATTATACCTTGGGGAATGAGGTAGGTGAATTGGGTGGTTTTTGCCCTATCCTAGGTTAGTGATTAATATTATTTCCCTGGTACTAAGAGATCCCATAGAGTGGACATCCCCCCTGAGTCGAGTGTGCGCTTGGGTGGTTGGGGACAAAGAGATCTCTAGTGGGGACTAATATATCCTAAGGAGGACAAAGTTAGCCTTAAAAAGTTTATAGATACATCTAGTGATACGCAAACCTAGGGTCATTATGATTCATAATACTTTCTTTTAGATCCCACTGGTTAGATCCATGACAATAAGATACATTTTTGTACCATTAATGGGATTATCTTTGTGCTTTGATTTTATTCTCTATTTTTTATATTATTGCATGGAACATATGTTATTATTATTTATTTTCCCTTATTTTATATGTTGATATAGTGGTTCCTACCTGTGTTCATTCTTCCTTCTTTTTGTATTTTTCTTTTCAAATTATTTTAAAATGGATTGTGAAAGGTTTTTATAGAAGGGAAAAAAATAGTGTGGGTTTAAATTGTTTTCAAACTATTTTAATATTGATTTTGAAAATTCCTCTCAAGTAAGAATGGGGAAATGGTTTTCTTTTAAACTCTAAGTGTTTTTGGGTTTTGAAAATGGTTCTAGGCCATTGTTCATAGTTTTATGGAAATAGTTGTTTTTAAACATGTTTTTAAATTACTTAAACCTATTATAAGTTAGAAAATATTAATTTCTAAAATGGGTGTTCATGAAATGGTTTTAAAGTGGGAATTTAAATGGTTATTAGGAAAATAGGCACTCTCCAGGGAGAATTTTTCTCAAATAGATTTTTTTCATTTAATAAAAATCATAAAAAGGGGTTTTAACACACTATTGATTTATTTGTGTTGATTTTGTAAACCCTGAAGGAAAAAATTGTATTTTATATTGTATTTCAAACTAGAGAATTTAATATTTATATAAATGTGACTGTATAGATTTAGAGGGTTATGAAGACTAACTAAGATTTTAAATCATGTCTATATTTTACAGGTTCAGGTTCATTTCAATTGGTTTGTATCTTTGATCTATCAAGAGGGGTGTTGATTGGATAGTGATCATGGTTCATGTGGTGAATCATTGTATATGTTTTGGTATTTTCCTTTCAATTTAGTTTTTTAGGTCATTTACCATTATATTTATACCCTATTTCTACTTTAGTCCTTTTTTATTTATGTATCATGTTGGAATATTTAGTTCTATTTATCTATATTTTTTTTATTGTTTTATTTTTAACTTACTATTTATTTTTTCTTTGTAAAAGGGTTAAATAATTCTAATTTTTTGTTAAGTGATGAATAATAACTAGTTTACAGGCCATGGGGATTAGGAATTACCTTTAGGCTATGTGGCATACCAAGTCTTGTGTCTGGACAAATGACAGCCTAATATTGTTTTTTAAAAAGTGGTATCATAGGATAGTTTCTCAGTATGAACTATGTTTTGGAAATAGATATAGTTATTTGGGTTGTTTGTATTTTAAAATAGAGTTTTTGGACTCAAAATATAGGTATGGGGAGAGTGTTACAAACTATTTCTCTTCCCAAGCTTCAATTTTTGATGGTCATTTGGGATTTTCCCATTGATTTTGGTTTTCTATTTAATGGTATTTTTGGATTATTATTTTAATCCTATGTTATTAGTGTTTCGATCTTCATAAATATAGATTGAGTTTCCTTGGAGTCATATTTTATGTTTTAGGATGATAAAAAATAAGGAACTCAAGGAATGAGGTTGGTTCATAGGGCCTGCAAAACCATGCTACAACCAACTATTTGATTCTAGACATGATTTAAGAATTATTTCAAGATTTTCATGTTACCTTCGATTATTTATCCAATTCAACAACGGTTTCACATCCCAGTTTCTTTCAATTTATACCCTTTGACCCTTGGATTTTTGTGTGTGTTAGGGAAAAGGGATAAGAGTCATTGTTTGTCTTGTAATATATTACCATCTTTGGATGGTGTTCTTAGATGAGGTTTGAGTTATTAGTTTGTTTTTTCTATTGTTTTTTCTATGACAAAATATTTTTTTGTGTGAAAAATGCAGTTTACAAGAAAAATGATTTCAATATTAAAACAAGACTTTATGGGTTGTTCGTAAAGTGAGCTTGGTTTCTAAAAAATGTTTTAAAAAAAATGTTTTTTCATTTTGAAATTTGGAAGTTTTTTACACATAGTTTATTTTCATAATAATTTTCATATTGTTTTAAATGATGGGGGTTCCTATTTTAAGTGAAATTTGTTTTTTTCAAATTGGTATTATATCCTTAGTGTGTGTATTTAAAAAGGGATAAATTTTGAAATTGTTCTAAAAATTAATTATTTTTTATTTTGAAACCCATAGTGGTGTTTTGGTATAAAAAATGGTGTTTATTTTGAAATCAGCTTTGGAAATGTTTCAAATTGACCAAGTTGAGCTTAGACTTTGACTCTAATTCTAAAATGTTTTCTATTTGGTTATTCATGAAAGAATCCCTAATTTTATGTAGTTCCTTGGTTTTAAAAGTGGGATTTTGGAGAGTTAATTATTATTTCAGTAAAGAGTGTTTTTTGTTTTTTCATTGTGAATTTTTGGGTATATTGGTGTAGTTTTTGGGTTAGGGTTATGTAAGAGTCTATGTCTCGCATTGTTTAATGTAAGCCTCCAAAAAAGGCCTTATGTTTAAGTATATTGTTCTGCTTAGAGGATCTTACACCATTTTTAGACACTTCCTGAATTTTAATGGAGTGGCCTATTTTTTTCTTTCTCTAACAGTCATTCCTTAGAATAATATGAGTTAGTTATTCTTATTTTCTTTTTTTAGAGGTTGTTGGCTATAGTGTTAACAACCATGAACCTTGTTTTGATGGTTGGATCTATGAGGATAGGTTTTCTTGGAGGCTCATGTGTGATATCTATTCTGGAATATTTCCCTAGTTGAGATTGGAATCATTTAAGGATTGATAGGAATATGTATATTATTTGATATTTCCTTTAAGTGGTTGGTTTTTTCCCTTTTGGATTTTAAACCATAATATTTTTTTTTCTCACTGAGTTTAAATATTTTTTGGATTTATAAAGTCTTGACCAATGATTTCTTAATATATCCTTGGTTTCTTGTTATAGTTAGTGCTTCCTTTGTGAGTAATTCATACCATGTTTTTTTATGCTTCCCTTGTATGGAATGGACCATGGGATGAGTTTTGGTTGCTATCGTGGTCATGGGAAGAACCTATTGTGAATATAGGGGTACCTCGGGGTGTATATTTATTTCTATTCGGGCTGTAAATTCCACCTAACTATGTTTTACATCATAATTACCATGTGACAGTGTTATGAGGAGTTGGATATAAATACCCTCACCTAATGGATATAAACCTTAGGTTATATATTTGTCCTTTATTAATGGGGAATGTTTTTTTGTTGAGTTCTTTTTTAGATTACATAGGGTTTGGTGATATGATTTTACTATTCTTTTGGATGTTTCTTGGAATATTTCTCTACTTTTGGGTTTGAACTGCTTGGTTGGGGTTTTCTTCGATCAGTGGAGTTTAGTAAGTTCCATTTGAAGATTTTAGTAATGTTCTTTATTAGTGACATTCTATTATTTTTTGGATATAGGTGATTGGTTTTTCTACCATTTAATTAGAATTCAAAATAGTGAGGAGACTAATGATCTATCTTCTTTTATTTATATATTATTTTTGTTTCATTATTGATCGGTTTTCGATTTGGATTTTTTGAGGAATTTACATGAATTTTTGAGTTTTTTTGTTTTTTTATAAGTTTTATCTTCAAATTTCATCTTATTTGACCTCTACTCAGACCTATTATTTTAGGGGAAATAAATAGGAATTATGAAGATATTTGTGACACAATACACATAAAGTTTGAGTTAATTTTATATGGTTTAATGAGTTTCAAGATCATTTTAAATTTCAATGGTGTTTCGAATTAAAAGCATAGAAAATTTTGAGTTTTTCATTCAGAAAATGGTTAGGGTACACATTTTGAATGAAAACATGAGTCTAACCTTATTTAGATCCATTATACCATTACAAGCAGTTCATTTGGAATGTTCATAGTTTGGGTCTCACAGGTGGTGCATGTGTTTCAGACAAATTATGTTATTCCTAGGAGAAACTATGATGGTCCTTATTGAGTCTGGGGTGTGGTGTATGGATTAAACACATTTGGGTAAACCATTAAACAAGATTGATGATAAAATATAAAGTTTTTTAGTTCCATTTTCAATGTTTTAGAATTTTTTTTATATCCACAAAACATTCATGATAAACCATGCATTTTTATGTGTTTTTAAACTGTTCCATGTGCACATTTAGTGTAAATTTTGGAAATCTGTGTGGCCTACCATAATTTACTAAAATTTTATTTTTCACTTTTTCCCATATTTTTTTAATCCTCAAACACTCCATTTATCCTCCAAATAAATCAAACATACTAGGTACCCCCTCAATGCGACATCTCTTCCTCTTACATCAATCAAGGTGGTCTTCTCTCTTAGATTCATGGGGGTTTATTCATTATAAGTCCCTATAATCCAATCCCTCTCTTATATTATCCCTTTACAACATGATTAATTTTTTACCATAAACCCTAATAATCATTTGGCATAATTTTAGGGTTGGTGTTGGTTAGAATCATGGGACTTTGTTCAGGTTGTGGTTGTAGAAGCCACATATTCTCTTTTGAGTGTGTTCACCATCATATGCGAAAACTTTTAGCATAATCATCATTGAATCAAGGTATGGGTTTTTATAGTCACTTTATATTACATGACATTAAATTATTGTTGTTTTGGAAGTTTTTATTCCTTAAAATAAGCCTATATTTATGAACCATGAGGTCCTTTTTGATATAAAAGTTGTTTTAAGACTAAAAAAGATAAAGGGTTTCATGCCAAGTGTTTATGAAAATTCCTTAATATATTTTAAACAATTATCTAGGTTTTAAAATATTTGATGATAAAATAATTTATGTCTATAAAAGTGTTCTTGAATTTAAATGAATTTTGAAGTAAGCGTTTTTTTTAAATTTTAACATCAGTTGGGTGAATTTTAAAGGGGAAAGTTAAGCCTTGTGAGTTTTTTAAAAAAATTATAACCTTTTTTATTTTTAATTCAATGGTTTGAGGTTTTTAATGATCTTGAGATATCCACATGAGGTGGTTGATTTTAAAAGGGTGTGTCATCCCATGGGGATTATATTTTGAAACTCATGGTGGCTTCTAATTTTTTCAACGGTGATTTAAAAATGGTCAAGTGAGCTACCATTTGCGTTTCAAAAATGTTTTGATAAATTTGGTCTCAAGAGTTGGGTGAGATGAATTTCTTAAATGATGAAATGGATTGGGATTTAGATCTTGTTTTAAAATATGCATCCCATTTGGATTTTTATATAAAATTATTTTTTATAAATGATGTGAGACCCCTTTAAGACACTTTTGATCCGTATGTGTCAGTGGTGGATTCTGATCCCATGAGGGGATGTTTTTCCATGATGAATTGTATATGATGTTTATATTATTTTATTATGGGTAGTTACTTGTGAGTCTGGGAGGAAATTCATGAGTTATTATTAAATGTTTTATCCTTAAGTTAACAAATATTTTATTTTTCAAACTTACATTGGCCTATCAAAGTAGACCGTGGGAAATAGGTAGATGACTTAGGTAGCTGATTCCATGTCCTAGGTTAGGGATTATAAACATGGCCATAGTATTGAGAGATCCCATAGAGGGGATATTCCCCTTTAGATGAGTGTGATAATGGGTGGTTGGGGACTCAGTGATCCAGGGGGGATAATGAGACACTAAATGTTAATAGCTACACCAAGTGTTACATGAACCTAGGTCCATTCCAAGACATTATAGCACTATTTATAGCCCCTTGGTTTGATAAATAATAGTAATATACTTTTTAGGGTCATTTAAGAGATTATCCTTTTTCTTTGATTATATCCCCTACGGTTTATATTATTTCATGGAGCAGATGTCCTTGTTGTTTGTTTTCCCTTATTGTAGTGCCTATCTATGTGATTTCTCCCAGATTTTCGTAGCTTGATTTTAAAATGTCTTGAAAAGGGATTGTAAAATATTTTTATGGATGGAAAAAAGAGAGAACTCTTTTCATGTGTTTTAAAATTTTCAATAATTAGTTTGAAAATTGTTCTCAAGAGAGAATGGTAAATCATTTTCCTTGAAACTCCAAGTGTGTTTGAGTTTTAAAAATAGTTTTAAGTCATTGTAAATAGTTTTAAAAAACAATTTTCCATTTGAACATGTTTTTGAAAGCCATAAGAAAACATTAAACCTATTATGAGTTTTTAAATATATATTTATAAATGGTTTAATTTTGAATTGGTTATAAAGTGGTACATTAAAATGTTTATTTTTATAATAGGAATTGGCCAGGGATAATTTTTTTCCAAGTGATTATTTCATTTATTGAAAATATTAGAAAATTTTAAGGAACATGTGATATGTTGTTGTTTATCTTATAAAAAATTAAGGAAAATTGATTATTTGTCTATTGTATTACAAACTAGAATGTTTAGGAAGTATATGAACTAAATTATATAGATATGGTGGGTAATAGTGTCTTACTATGATTTTAAATCATGCCTATATTTTATAGGTTCATGTTTGTTCCATTATGTTTATCTCTTTGATCTTCTAGTAGGGATGTTTTATTGGATGGTGATTTTGGATCACATGGTGACATTGGAGTTGGCTGAGGATTTTCATTTTAGTTGAGTTTTTTATACCAGTTTTCCTCTTGTATTTTATGCCCTATCTTCATTATACCCCCTTTTTATTTATGTATCCTTTTTTGATGTTTAGTTTTATTTTACTATAGATGTGTGTTTTATCCATTAATTTTTCCCTTTAAAATTATTTTAACTATTTATTCGGGAAGAATAATTCCAAAGGTTTGTTTTGTGATGCCTAGGAACTTGTTTCTAGCCCATAGAGACCAAGAATCCCTTTCAATCCATGCGTCTGCCTAGGTTAGGTGTCGGGCTAGAGGAAACCTCGGGATGGTTCATTAAAATTTTACAAGATTGTTTTATTCTATCTTATCATGATATTATATTTTTATCCTCCATGTTTTATGAAGAATTGAATTTTCACATCAAAGAAATCTTCTAGGATGGATTTATTTCTTTATAAAATATGATGATAAAAATAATTATCATCCCCACCAAATGAACTTTTTCACTACTATGCCCATATTCACTATTCCTTATATTTTTATCCTTACTTATTCTTAAATAAAAATGTGTTTTATTTATGTTATTTTTTAAATTTATCTTCACCTCTTTTAATATGGAGGATTTATCACTATTTTTTTTGTGAGTTTCAATTAAGGTTTTTTAATAATAAAAATTGTTTTTAATTCTCATGGAAATATATTTTATCCCAAACTCACATTTTATTTTATAAAACCATTTTGTATTTTTCAATAATTATTTATTGATATATCTTGTTAAATAATGTTTTAAAAATTATTCATGACAAATTCGGGAAAAGAATATTTTTAAATGTGATTCATAACTTTGTATATTTATCCAAAATATATATCTTATTTGGAGTAATGTTTCATGAATCTCCTATAAATTCTTTACTAAATAATACTTTTGGGTTATTAGAAGTTGTGTATTAACCAATCTAACTCTTCATTTCATTTTATGTGATACCATATAGAAATTTTTATGAAACTATTTCTATGGGATCTTCATGATATGAAATAAGATTGAATTTTTATAACACAAATGAATGTGAATTATCATTATGATATGGGTGGGGTCCTATATCTCCCTCCAATACATTGTTTATGGTTTGTATATCTCATGATATAGTGATATTGAGAACGGACATGATGTTGATAGCTATGTTCACCTGATTGGGAATGAATATGATGTGGTTAACCATGTTCACAATATTGAGTGTTAACATGATGTGGTATGATATGTTCAAAAGATTGAGCATGGATGTGATGCAGTTTGCTAGGTTCATAAGATTGAGCATTTACAAGACATGCCTAGCTATGTTCACAATGTCATGATTCTTATAACCAGATTCTATGTTATATGCCTTTATTGTGATCATGGAATGTGATTACTCATCTCATGATTACACACTCTAATTCCATGGTATTTGTCTTATAATTTTTTATTACATATTCTTATATTATTCCTTATGGAAAAATATTTTTATTTAATGTTCTTTTTAATAATATATTTCTCCCATGATCATGTTTTCCCACATGATTATGAATTTACCTTTAATGTCATGTTGATAAGTTTTCCCTTACTATGTGTTTTAGCTCAACCATTATTATGTTTTCTATTCGTTGGGTTATGAAGATAAGCATAAAATATGATATTTTTATAAGGGGATATAGAGTGGTGTGATTATAGAGAAATGATCAAAATCATTACAAAATAAGTTTCTTATGTATCTAATCTTCAAAGATATTAAACCCAAATATTCTTAGGATTTTTTGAGATTAATGCGAGTTATAGAAATAATTTAAATATATGAATGTTTATCTTGGGTCACCTTTGTTGGTATAAGAGTTAGTATATAAAGTATGTGTTTTTAGAACTAAGCCCAAGAGCGTGGGTCTAATGTGTCTTTGTTAGTATCGAAGCATGGTTTATTTATTTTTTGGAATTAGTTCAGTTATTTTGGGGGATTAGGACTAGAGAACATTAGTGAAAACCATAGGGATAAGTATAAGCAGAGGATAATATCTGGAAGTTTATCAAAAGTAGATATTTTGTGGTTTATTAAAAATAACATCCTTATTTAGAGGCAAACAAATGGACGATGGATCTAAAACAAATACACCTAAGGGTAATAATTCTGAAAAAGGATGGTTAAGTTTTAATTGGATCTTCACTTAGTGCTTGAAAATTGGGGCAAACAACACACTTGGTCTGAAACTCCTAGATTTTATGATTTGGTTAATTCACATTCTCTTTATGAGAATCATGAAATATTTAAATTGAATTTGAGGATGCAATAAATAAATAATTATATTTTATAAACTAATAGGAATATGATCAGGAGCAAGAAAGGTTTTACTAAAGGAGTTATAAGCTGATCCAATTATAGAATAGTTGAACGGAAAGTATCATAAAATGAAATACATGTGTTATAAGAGATAAATTTTTATGATTAGGTTTTCTAATTTAGATGATCATCTACTTTTATTTTATTTGATATTATCATTACCATTTTGGTTTTGGTATTTGTAAAATAGATCATGAAATTGAAGTCGTGAAAGGTATTTATCCTGAAACATATTAGAAATACAGTCAGCTAATGAGAAATATTTTTAGAAAATGTTTTAGAACCACAATATTTTATAATTATAAAGGAAAATATGAGTTTCTTAGCCTTGTTAATGAAAATAAGGTAGATATTTATCCAAAAATTATATCTTATGTCATAACATTAGATATTTAACATTAGTGAAGAGTAAATAAAATCTCGATGATGAAATTTATTTAATGGAATGTGGATTATAATTACATGATATTTTATTATTTATTTACCTTTAAATAAATATTCTTTTTAATATACTTTTTTCATAGGCAATAGTGATCCAAAACAAACCATGGAACATTTTATTAAGATAAACATAAATATTTTGAAGTTTTCATTCAATTGTTGAGTATAAATAGATAAAATTTAAGTATAATTTATATAATATATAAAAGTAAATGTCATTTTTTAATAATAATGATAAAATTCAAATAGTATAACAAAATAAATAATAATATCATTTTATGTTTAAAAATGTTTTTTATAAAATTGGATTTCTATTTGTTGTGCATTTTAATTTTAAAAACCTTAATATATTATTATGATAGAATATATTTATATAAATTATATGTTAACATTCATTAGTAATTTATTGGAAAATAATAATAAAAATAGATAATATTTAAAAGTCATAAATTTATAAAAATAGTTGTTCAATATTTATTATGTATTAATTTAAAATATAGTTTTCTTATATTTGGAGATGTAATATGATTAAATGGAGTCTAGATATGGAATAATCATGTCAAAAAAACTTAAGTGTATTCTACATATATTTGTAGTAAAAATAATTACATTGGTTAATTTTTAATCAGTGTTAATAAAAGTAAAAATGAGTAACAAAAGTGGGTAAATATTTATTAAATTAACTTGAATCAAAATAATTTTAGACAAGATTTATTAGGTTTTAAATTCATACCTACATTTATCATAAAACTTTCTTCACCAAACATACTAGACTCTCTTAAAATTTCATTCTTACCCTTTACTTAACTTTCTATTCCAAGAAAGTCCCTCTTTTTCGCCTATAAAAGATGATCATTTCCACCAGTTCCAAGCCAAAACTATCATTCTAGATTTCCTAAAATCTATAATAAATTTAAATCCCCTATATTCCCCCTCTAAATTTGGTATCCCTTTGTTTTAATAAGAATCCCAAAGTCCTCCATTTAAGAAGAATCCTTTAAGGAAAGTTTTAAACTCTCAATGTGAGTATTGCCCACTCAATAACATTGTCTTCTTTATATATATCATCCAACTTCATCCAAACATATTATAACCATATTATTATAATAAAATAATTATCATTATTTTACTTAAATTTTATTATATTTATTGTACAATAAATATTTACCTTCCTCCCTTTTCCTTAGAAAACATGAATATATCGTCCTTGTATACATGAAGACTATCACCTCCATAAATAACGTGTTTTATTTTTCATCACTTAATTAAATGGATGGTTAAAGATAATTATTTAAGAATTAGATATTATATTTTATAACATGAAAAATATTCTTAAAAGATAAATAAATTTATACCTTTGCTCCTTTCTATGGAAAACAAAGATGTCATAAGTGTGTACGTGTGAACTACCACCTACATAGAACAATGTTTTTAATTTTTCATCACCACCCTATTTTTATGATTATAATAATTTATGTAATGAATTAAAATTATTTTCATGACCTTATTAAGGTTTTTTAAATATTTTATTAATATATAACTTATTATTAAAATATCAGCTTTTGAACATTAAAATTTACGAAAACAAGATCATCCATGATTTCATCTTCATGAATCATGTAAAAAATTATTATGGAAAGAAATTAGAAAATTATAAATAATTATAAAGAGTAATTTAGATTAAATTAGATTATATGTGAGTGAATAATTTGGTATCAATTAATGGGAATCCATAATGATATTTTAAATCATGCGTGAAACGATTAAAATAACTAACATCTAAGGATGAAAATAAACATTAACTAACTAATAAATGTATAGTAGTGACTATAATTGAAGGTAATATTAGTTAATAGATAATAATAAGATTTTTTAATAGTGTATTAAGATTTGTATATTTATTATATAGGATTCTAAACTAATTTCTATGAAGTTTAATTTTAAAGTAAGGCACTTCATCTTAATTTTTCTTCATAGGGACAATTTTTACATATTATTCAAAAATTTCTATTTTATATGGGAAAATCATTGACCATTTGGATTATATTTTTATTATTAATGTTTCATTAATGGTATTTAAAAGTATTTTTATATATACCTCCATATTATTTTAATTAAATTATTACCCAATCTATAAGGTTTTCTCATCTCAAAATTCCCCTCTTTGATTAATTTTCCTATTATGCCCATATTTATTATATATGAAGTATATAATACTAATTTATAATATTATATCACGATTATATTTAAATTAATGATATTTAATGTTCTATTTCATGTTCTCTCTTTCAATAGAACCCAACTAAAAATTTACCATAGATGTAAGGTTTTTCTCATATAAATTTTCCTTCTTTGATTTAAATGCCATATTTACCACTTATTTTCTTTTGTTTGTTATATATTACACCCATTTATGTATTTATATCATAATTCACATGAAATTCAAGATATTTTTACATAAATATAAGGTTTTATTATTTAAATAATTTTTATTGGAAACTTACCAATGTTGTAAGGGGTTTTCTGAACTCAAATTCTTTTCTCGAGTCATAATTATTTAGTTTTTACTATGGTATTATAATATTTTTTTATTATATACTATAATGATATTATATTATATTTATTTATTATTTTATATAGAATTATATTTTCTCCTAAAATACATATTCTTTTATAGATTTATTTTTTCGTTAAAATTTGATGATGTTAAGAATTATTCCCATCTTTCCCAAATAAGATCTTTTTCTTACATGACCAAATTCACTCTTCCCACCAATGTTTTCCTTTTTTATTTTAAAATATAAATATTTTCTATTTTTATTAATATTAAAAAAAAAATTACCTATTTTAAAATGTATGATTTATCACTCTTTTCTTTTGATGTGGGTTTCAATAGATGTATTTTTAATACCAAAAATGTTATTTCCATTCACAATCGTATATTTAGTCTTGCACTCCAAATTTCCTTTGGAAAAAATTTTATATATTTTCAAGTATTTTATATTGATATATATTCTAAATTAAATTTTGAAAAATTCTTCATAAAAACTTCTTAATTTTTTTAAAGTTAATCATAACTTCATCTCTTTACGTTAATGTTAATATTTTTTTTCTAAATACTATTTAATGTTTTTATTCTATTTTACTCTCTATATAAAAAATATCTATTCGTTTTGGAGTAATATTTCATCAATCACTCTCTAAATACCTTTTTATGTTTTACTTTTGGGTGATTTAATTTTAGGTATCAACTGATCTAATTCTTAATGTCATTTTATGTGATACAGTTTAGAAATGTTACAAGGCCAATATTATTTCTTTGGGTTGTGTATGATATTATATATGATGGTTTTTTTGGAACACATACATATTGATTACCATTATGTGATGGTTGGGGTCCTCTATCTCCCTTAAATGAATTGGTTCATTTTTTTATATCTTATGCGATAATAATGTCGAGTGTGGAAATAATTTATTTAGCTTTGTTCCTATGATTAAACATGTATAGTATATAATTGTCTATATTCACAAGATTGAGATTGAAAATAACCCGTTAGATTTTTTCACAATGTTGTGATGTTTATGCCAAAATTCTATGTTATATTCCTGTGTTGTGCTCATAGAACATTATTACTTATCTCATGATTCCACACTATTATACTATGGTATATGTTTGAAATTTAGTGATTAAAAGTACTTAAATTATGACTTTTGGAAAACTATTATTGTTTCATATTCTTCTTAATAATATATTTCTCTCATATCATGTTCTCTATCCTGGTTTTTTTCTAAATCATGATGTCACATGGAGATTATTTTCCTTCACTGAGTGTTTTATCTCAACCCTTATTATTTTTTCCATTTCCAAGGTTAAGAAGATGATTATAACATATAATATGTTTAAATTTTATGCTCGAGTCATGTGAGTATGAATAAATGTTAAAAAGTATTATAAAATTAGTTTATTATATATATTTTCTCAAAATACACTAAACCTAATGATTCTCATGATAATGTTTGATTATTTTTAGTTTTTATAATAATATAAAATATATGAAAGTTTATCTTGGGTCACTTTAGTGGGTATCAGGCCTAGTATTTAAATAATTTATTTTTAAAACCATAACCAGGATAGTGGGTATGGTTTTCCTTAGTAGATATCTAGGTTATAAGTTCCGCCTATCATTGAATTACAATTATTTTTCTAGTTCCAAAAGTATCTATACCCAGGGCTCACAATGAAAAAACACATCAGGTACATCTGAGAGATCTTAAGAAGTGTTTTAAAGGTCTATGAAGTCAATAAGAAAGAATTTTTAACCCTATGATCTATCCATAGGAATCCAATACAATAACACACACCTCCATGGGTCTCTAGGACTCTAATAGAATGATATAAACTATTGAAAGTAACTGTAGACAGACACTAAATAATCTTATTAAAGTCCCAATATTTCAGAAAAAATAGTCACGATATATAATTTGACCCCTTAGCATGCATTTCCTAATTAGGACCAAACTCTTTCCATGTACATTTCCACATCCATATCTCTCCTAGGTATTCTGAAACATCCATGATCTCAAAATTATAGCTATATCATAATATTAAACTAAGGAGAATGACACACTCATCTAGATAATCCATTTCCATAGATTGACAAAACACCGACCAATAGAGTATATAATCAAATCAATCTCAGGGAAAATTACAAATCTAATAATATTTAAAAATTATCCTCCTACATCCAAAACCATATAGATAAACATACTCAAAAACAATAAGCCACAAGCCATTAAAAAGGGTATTTTAATTCCCCACCCCATCACCATCAAAGTTGGAAGCTCATCATTGAACCTTTATGGCCAAAGAAACATTGGGATCCCTCATAAGTCTCGTGATCCATGTCAATAATATGCTTACCTATAGAGGTTATCCTCAATGATAACCAAACCCTTAGGGAAATCCCCTTATAGGAGAACCTTAGCCAGCCTCTTCAGTACACAACCCATCCTTGATCAACACCTCACACAAATCAAAATCCCCAAGAGTCCTTCAGACTCATATTAACCTTTTATCAATGGAACACAATTGTACCTAATAGCCCACAATTCCATTGAAACCCAAAGGTGAAGGGTATTTATGATGTTTATTGAAACTTAATCAAATAATAAAAAGAAAATTAAACCATAAATCCATTATCTTCATGGAATAAATATTAAACTGTATAAAATTGGAATTTAAGAACTACTATATATGTGTGTCAAATTCATTTAATAATCCTATGAAACCTTATTAATATTCTTCTACTGTGTTTTATGAGGATCACTAAATTGGAAGACAAAATCCTCTCACCAAAAAAGGTATCCATTGTTTGATTAGAATCATTGATCATATGTATGGGCTCAATCCAATCTCTAGGGAATGATAGTGCCTAGAGAGTAAAGCAGAACGATGAAGAGATATTTGGGTTCTATGTTGTTTAATCCGAGTATCAATTCATACCACTTTTCATGACATGTAAATAGATTTATTTATTTCTATGTGGTTTCTCAGAGGCTATTTCTTGAGTCAAATAATGCATTGTAGTGCCTGAATAAATTTTATGATCTATATAAGCATCATATGAATGAATTATATAAACTATTGAGTGGATCCTTGAACCAATTTATATTTTTATAATTATAAATATTTATTTTATTTCCATTAAATGTATTCATAATTTGAATTATTTATTGACTAAGGTATGATCAATATTGATCATATCATAATATTTAATTTCTTAATATATATTTAGATTTTATTCTGTGATTATTAATAACATGTTCTCTAGGTTTAATAAAGTGTTACTTGGTTAAAAAGTCATTTGGGACCTTAAAATATCATTTATTCATGATTTTCCATGTTCCCATATATCCATTTTATTGTACACCATATATCCAGATAATAATCCTTGTGTCCAATTTGTAAACAATGTATCCGTTTTTCTATTTTTGGTTTCCTTTGTATTTTGACCATATCTTCAGATAAATAAAACCAAATGAGTGATTTTTTTGAAATCTAAGAATATTATCTAAATTTAATTATAATAAATTAACTTTCAAACCAATCTCTATCTTTTCTGAAATTAGGTTATAATTCTGTATATGTTTTCAATCTAAATTTCATAGTTTTATTAAAGTATTTATCAATTATTTTTTAATCACTACTTGAGATATATAGGTCTTATTTAGATGATTCATGATTATTTTTAAATCTAATGAAATTGTATAAATATTATTCAATTGGACCAAGTTTTTATTCTTCCATTTAATATGTATTTTTTAGTTCTGGACTTAGATATGTCAATATGTTTATAGATATCAGAAATTTGGATATTTGAATCCCTCACAAAGATTCAATTATGTGAATCACTTATGTTGATCTTCTTACATTATTCACCTATATTAATTTTCATATGTGAATATTTTAAGTGGTGTTTTTAATCTACATAGAGAAAATTTCCTACATGAAAAACATCTACATGAATTTATCTCATATAGTTCAGTGTAATTCTACAGGTTATTCAAAAATCAAAAAAATTACTCTATTTTATGTATCATTTCATATTTTGATTTTTTTCATAATAATTTTAAACACTTAAATTATTTTAACGACTTTAAAATTTTTTATTAATAATATATAACCTATGAAATGTATTTTCTATTTTTTTAAATATGTTTTTATGAATTTATAAGGGTAGTTTATTTTCACAAATCGAAATTGAATCATGAAACTCTGAATTAATTTTTTTTATTTAATATTGTTTTCCATGATTATATTGATTTTAAATTAATATTAGTTGATATTAAACTCATGAAATCT
Source organism: Viscum album (assembly GCA_963277665.1). Lineage (NCBI taxonomy): Eukaryota > Viridiplantae > Streptophyta > Magnoliopsida > Santalales > Viscaceae > Viscum > Viscum album. The sequence goes on along the minus strand of OY728136.1, from coordinate 478,561,565 downwards.
TTTTTTAATATATTTAATGAAGTTTATTTTAATTTTTTTTATTCTCAATATGTTTAATTATTATTTTAAATGAAATCTTTTTGAATTTCATAATATAAATTAAAACATATTGTTTTCATGGGTTATTTTTGATTGAAAAATTATTATGGATTCATTTTAACTTATTTAATTTGTTTCATATTATTTGAAATTAATCTCCATTTTTTAAAATATCAATCATGAGTTGAGAAATATTTGTGGAATGATAATTTATCTCTTATCTATCTCTTTCTTATAACATAGTTTTATCATTTTTTTAATTTTAAATTCTTTAACCTCTCTCGACCATGTTACATTTATTTTTTTTTTAATTTCATCGAGCCTAACTAATGTTTTGGTTAGAAAGTAACATAATACTCATGTGATACTATTTTGATGAGAGAATTCAAATTTTCAAGTGAAACAGTGTAAAGAGTATGGTGGTGTTGATATTGTGAGGTCCTATATATTTTATCATGTGATGAACATTTCTCACTACTACTAGATAATCTTTCAAGGTTTTAACAAAAATTTATATGATTTTTTACTTCCTTGAAAAGAAAATAGAGTCGATCAAGCACCCAAGAACCATTAGTTGTGTTTTATTATTCTTTTATTTGTTTTGTTCTAGTTTCTTGAGTCTGCAACACTTCTTACCATCTCTCACATTCTTTCAATTTCTATTTGTGTTTTTTATAAAAAATCATTCTATATATTCCTGCTGTGACTCCTAAATTCTAAATTTAGAACTATTTAGGTTGTGACTCTTGGTATCTAATTCCATGGTAGTAATTGGGTTGTGACTCCCCAAACAAAATTAAGGTGTCTTAGTTATTATTGAAATTAAAAAGTAGTTTGTAATTGGGTTATGATTACCCTTTATAAATTTGATTACTGTAAAAAACATATCCCACTAAGTAGAGAGGTATATTAGTAGAGTAGGTCCACTTTGGACTAAAATACTATAAAAACCCATTTTACTTTTTTTATTTTGTTTATTAATTAAATATAATATTTATTTTTTATAATCAATTTATATAATTAATTGATTCTTTGAATAAATTTTAATATGGTCTATTCACCCACTCTATACCATCTATCATCTTCTTATGAAACATAAAAATTAGTATTATAATTTTTTCCTTTTTGGAATTTATCAAATCTTTCTATATATCTTGTTGTTTACATTTTATTATGAACTCTCTTTCTATGAAATCATAGGCTAAGGACAAGATCTATAATATTTTAGGAATCAATGAAAATGATGGATGGATTACTCAGAAGAAACCTTACATTGATGGAAATTATTATAATAAATTTTAATATATAATAGAGGCATTCCCCAAACAATTAAGCATAGAAAATTGGTCAATCATAGAAAAACCTTACAAGCTACCAAAAGTTGACTTGGAAACTCATACAGGAAATGGTATAATAATATTTTTTAAATTAAATATTATCAAATATACTATATTGTGATATAATCATAAGTATGTTTAGTCATGTGTCTTCCTATAAGAAAAATCATGATATATTTAAGATTATACAAGTTAATCACCTTGTCTTAGATAATATTATTTGAAAAAAAATAAGAATACTTTGAGAAGAGAAGCAATATTTCAAGATGGGTGAAGACAAAAAAATAATTCAAATATTCCATAAATTCACAAGAATTGTGAATGAAATGAATCTCTTTAGAGAAACATTGGAGAACCATATACATGTTAAAAGAGTCCTAAAAGCTTTACCAATGAAATGGAATGAAAATAAGGTTTCTATTGATGAAAGTAAGATTTTAAAAGAAGAAAAATTGGATGTACTCATTAGATCACTTATTAAATATGAACTTGATTTGGAGAATATTTTCCAACAATATTGTTCAATTAAGAATGATATTTATTTCAAATCGCACATAAATTTTATTTCCACGTCTTCAAAATCCAAGGCACGAGAAAGTAACAAATGATAAATCTTGAATATAATAAACAATGTTTATAATTTTATGAAGTAAAAGAAAAGTTTTAAGATGAAACTAAGTAAAGGTAAAAAAATTATTGTAAATAAAATAAGGCCACTACATAGGGACTAAATGTTACCTGTTATGAATGTTGAAAGATAATATACATCAAACCCAACTATCCAAAGATGAAGTAACAAGGCAGAGATAAGAAATACAAAAAACGATTGAAAATTATTATCATGATAGATGGATTTGTATGGAAGAATCTATTTCATGTAATGAATCTAAAATTGAGAAAGATTTATCCAACCTCTAATTTATTAAAATAAATAAATATGAGGCATGTAATGATTCAGATTCTAGCTATTACTCTCATAGTGATGGTTATAACTTTTATGAGTTGTATAAATAATATTAAAAAAATCAAAATGATGTTTTATCCTACCTAAATGGCCTGATTAAATTCAATTTTTATTTATTTTTGATAATCCCCCTATCAAGGGTGAGGGGGACCCTTTCGAGGTCTGAAGGATTAAGTGACAATTACATGACCCGTACGTCATAGAGAAAATCATCCATTAAAGAAAAATTGAAACTTCGCCTCCCTAGAAAATGGAATGATATCATCACTCCATATTCAAAAGACTGGTCGACTAGTAGTCATGTGTAGAGATTCATAGTTCTGATACCGATGGAAATTTCATACCCTCTCAATCTTCCAATTTTGGTTAGCTATACTTTGGTGGATACGAATGCTATGAATCCTCATCTAGAGCCTTGTCCCTAGAAATTAAACTGATTGAATCTAAATTTTTCATGTGGCTTGATTGTCTTAGGGTGGCCTGAAGGCATTGAGGTGGCCCGAAGTCCTTGATAGGCAACTGGGAAAAAGGCCTTGGGAGGCCCGAAGGACTTGAAGGACTTGAGGAAAAAATTGGTGACCCAAGGACCAAAAATAACGCTTTAACAGTTATTGAGGTCTATAAAGAATTAAAAGAAGAAAATACGAGTCTTATCAAGGATATAATGAAATTAAATAAGTATAATAGTGATCTTAAGGATTAAATAAGAAATATTACTTCATGTTCTAAAGATAAGATCTATAATGTTTTTGTGTTAGTTCATGTGGAAAATGATAATATTATAAAGGAATTTATATGATTAAAAGATGTATTATCTAATTTTGTTCAAGTAAAATATAAATATAAAAACATGGAAACTATAATGAAATTTAATAATTATAAAAAATTATTTTGGTCCCAATCCAAAAATTCCTAAGTTATATAAGACCACTTTTATTAAAATTTCTGCCAAAAAAGTTTTTTCTATTACATGCTTCAAATGTTGTATGCAAGGAAATATGGAAAAAAATTCAATTAAATATCTTCACTCTCTAGGTTATACTAATAATTTTATTTTAAAAGATTTATCTAATATAGTATGTTACTATAAAATTTTTAAGTCTATTTTGGTAAATAAGATTTATATTTCTAACCTAGTAGGACCAAAAATAGCATGGGTACAAAAAATTCAAGGAATTGATTTTTATAGGAAAAATGCCATGGATATCTCAAGAACAACACATGGTATATAGAGAGTGGTTGTTCCTGACACATAACTAGTGACCTATCAAATTTCCTCTCATATACCATATTCAATGGAGGCTCTGTCACTTTTAGAGACTTGAAATGAAAGTTTAATGGATTTAGTGAAGTAAGTATTTCTAATGTTGTTTTAATTTATTATGTTTTATATGTTGAAGGTTTGAAAATTAATATAATTAATATTTTAAAATTATGTGATTATGGTATGTATGTTAAATCTAAAGATAATAAATTTTTAGTTTTTATTTTTTTTATTTTTTGTTAATAGAAAAGATAATATTTATTCTATTAAATCATCTGATTTATCTAATAAAAATGTTAAGTAACTCAATTTTACCAAAACAGATGATTTTTTATGGAATAGAAGGCTTGGACATGCTCATTTTTGAATGAAAAACATTTTATCAAAGCACAGTCCCATTCTAGATTTACACAAGTTAAAGGTAATAAGTTAGTTTGTTTGATTCATTATTAAAAGATAAGTAGTATAGGGAAACTCTGAAATCTATAAATTATGTTTCAACTTATAAACGTATTGAATTATTCCATATTAATTTATTTTGTCCAATAAAAACTGCTAGTTTAAGTTAAAAAACGTATATTTGTTTATGACTTCTATATATTAACATGGGTGTATTTCATGTCTCATATGCATGAACGCATAGATAGAAATATTTATTTTTGTAAGCTACTACGAAATATGAAAGGTTTCTATTTTTTTACTTGAAGTGAAAATGGAGGTGAAATTTTTAACATTAATTTTAAATGTCGTTTTGAATAAAATTGTATGCTCATAATTTCTCTTCTCTTAGAACATTTCAATACAATAGTGTTATATAATAAAAAAAATTAATATCAAAGAAATGTATTTATCCATGATTATTGAATATTGGTTACTGAAATATTTTTTGTATGAATATGTTAATGTCTCTTGATGTGTTTTTAATTGAGTTTATGTTAGAACATTTTTTAAGAAAACCCCTAATGAATTTTTTAATGGTTAAAAACCAAATGTTTTATATTTTACAGTTTTTGGTTGTAAAAAATTTATATTATATACAAAAGATAATTTTGAAGATTTTGATGTTAAAATTGATTTTTTAAATGATTTTATAACTTAAGAAGTTTATATTTCCACTTGGTTTCGAAAATAAAAATTTTCTAATCATGTTTTTAAATTATTTGATTCTTTGTAAGGACAATGAAAGCACCTCATTCTTGGTATGAAAGGATTTATTTATTTCTACGGAATATTTTTTTTTTGGAAATTTATTTTTTATCCTACTATTTTTATCAAAATAATTTCTAATGATATTCTAATTGTGAACATTTATGTTTATGATATAGATTATGGTTCTTCTATTCAATTTATTTATAATGACTTTTCTACTTTGATGTCATCTGAGTTAGACATTAGCTTAATGGGATAACAAAAGCTATTTCTTATAATTAAAATTTCTCAATAGAAATATGTTCTCTTTATTAATCAATCTAAGTTTGATAAATATTTGGTTGAAAGTTTTGGTCTCGATTCCTGTAAGTTAATGATATCTTATAAGAGAACTAGTTATAAATTAGATGTTCATGCATCTAGTAAATCTATTGATATTAATGTTTAGAGATTCATGATAAGTAAATTGTTAATTTAGATACATCTAAACCTAATATTGTGTTTAGTGTTTGTTTATATGTAATATTTTAAGCTAATCCTAAAGAGATTTATATTAAATTTTTGAAAATATTAAAGAGATATGTTAAATAAACTGTTAACTCTTTTTTATTTTACTCAAAATATTATGATTTTTATTTTATATTAATATTATGACTATGATTATAGCAGATATAGAATTGATAGAAAAATGAAATAAGGTATGTTTCATTGTCATGGAAAATTATTACTTTCATAGTCTTATAAGGAATAATTATATGTTGCTCTATATGCTTTAGAAGTTGAATATATCTCTACTAGTATTTTTTATGTTCAATATTTATAGATTAATAAATATTTATGTGATTTTGGTATTTATATTGATAAAATCTCAATTTATTGTGATAATAGATCTTAAATTTCAATTTCTAAAAACACATTACATCATTCTAGAACAAAGCATACCAATCTTAGATTTCATTTTATTATAGATCGTGTGAATAAGGGAAGTGTTGTTTTATTGTTTACCCATACACAAAATAAATGTATAGAAATAATTACTAATCCTATAAAATGTTATTTATTTGAAAATATAAAATTTTAACTTGGTATAATGGGGATTTAATGTTAAATATATTTGGAATAAATTTAGGGGGAGTTTGTGTATGTTTATATGCTAAAATATTTAAATTTAAATAAATTCTATGAAATTGGGAATATATTTTTTAGGATTACTATTACTTAATTTATATATATATATATATATTTACTATATTTTCATTTTAAGACTTATTATACATACAAAATTATGTTAACTTACCTTTTAAACTTTAAGTTTGAATAAAGTATTTTTTTTCATTTCTTATTACTTTTTCTCAAATATATTTTACAAAAATTCACCACATTTTATATAATTATATGATTTAATATTTGATGTATTTATAGTGTCTCCATGATAAAAGTTTTTAAAATTTCATGTTTAGTAAAACCTTTATAAAATATTTATACTTTTCTTAATTTCATTACTTTGTAGAATAAAATAAATTTTCTTATTGAATCCTTATTCTTTTCCAAATTTCAAAAGGGGGAGATGTTTGAAAAATTATAATTGGTTTTTTAATTAACAAAAGGGAGAGGAAATTGAATGGATCCATGAACAAATTTATGTTTTGATAATTAAAAAATTATTATTTTTATTTCCTTTAATTTTATTAATACTTTAATTTTGAATTGATTAAAGTATGATTAATATTGATTATATTATAATATTTATTTGCTTAAAATATCTTTATATTTCATGTTTTTATTTTTTATAAGAAGTTATCTAGGTTTCAAGAAGTGTTCCTAGGATAAATAAGTCTTTTGGGACCTTGAAATATAATAAATACATGATTTCACTATTCCCATATAGCGATTTTATTGTACAACATATAGCCAAATCAAAATCCATATAGTTAATTTGTGAGGAACATAGCTGTTTTCCCTATTTTTGTTTCCCCCTGTATTTAAACCATATCAACAGCTATATAACTCCAAAATTAGTGATTCTTTTTTTAGAAATATTTTAATATTAAAAAAATTTAATTAAAAGAAATTAACTTCTGAATCAGTCTATATTGTTATAAATTAGTTTATAGCTCACCGTATGTATTCAATATGGATTTTCAATTTTCAACAACTGTTTTCTAATTTTTTATCAATAATAAAATGTATAATTAATGAGGTTATTAATTATTTGGAAAATAATAAATTTTTCTAAATAAAATTTAATTGGACCCAAATATGATTCTTCTATTTAATAAGTCTATTTTGAGTATAAAATTATATAATTCAATATTTTAACAGATTACATAAATTTAGGTATGTGAATCCCTTACATAGATTTGGTTACGTGAACCAATAATGTCAATTTTTTAATTATTAACCACCTATGTGAATTTCATACATACAGATTTTTTCTATGTAAAGAAAAAATACTATGTTAAAAACACCAACATGAATCTCTCTTATGTAGTTTAGTGAAATAATATTAGTTATTCTAAAAACTGAAAATTTCATCTTATTTATGTAATATTTAATATTTTTATTTGATTCATGTTCATTTTAAATATTTAAACTGTTATAATGAATTTATAAATTCATATAAATTATGTATAACCTATGTGAAGTGTTTTCATTTTTTTAGACATGTTTTTATAAAGGTTAAATGTTGTTTTATTTTCATGCATAAAACTTACATATTGAAATGTAAAATTCATTTTTATCATTTTTATGTTGTTTTCTATGATTATATTATTTCTAAATTAATATTATTTGATATTAAAATAATTAAAATTCATTTTAATATCTATAAAAGAGTGTTATTATTATTTTTATTCTCTTTATGTTTACTATGTTTTTAATGGAATGTTTTTTAATTTCATATTTGAAACTAAATTTTTTTATTTTCATGGGATATTTTATTGAATTATTATATGGAGGTTGTTTAACATATTTAATAGGTATTTCAAATTGGTTTGAATTATTATTTATTGTTTTAAAATTTAGTCATGGTTTAAGTGATATTTATAGAACTATATTTTCTATCAATTTATGATAATCTAATTTTATTTTTTTATTATTTTAAATTATCTAACCATTCTTGGGTGTGTTGAGTTTATTTTCTATTAAAATGGAATCAATCCTTCTTGTTGTTTTTGTGGAAAAGTAACAAAATTATCATGTGATACTTCTTCGAGTAATCTTTCATATTTTCAAGTGATAATGTGTGAAGAGTTTGGTGGTGTTGATACTATGAAGTGGTGTGCATTCTTCCTATGCTGAACATTTCTCACTACTTTTGGATGATATCATAAGGGTTGAACAAAAACTCATATTAGTTATTTTACTAACTTTAAGAGTCAATAAAGTTGATCAAGAAATAAAGAACCAATATATATGTTTTATTATTCTTCTATCTATATTTTTTAGGGTACTTGAGAATGTAACACTTCTTCTCATATCATACAATATTTCTATAAGGTCTTTGATCCATCTAGTCCAACCATTTTCATGTTTTTGAATCCCTTGGTGATAAAAAGGTTCCTAGATCACGTCTAGAGGTGTTTGGATTATAAAATATAGACGTATGGGGAATTCACAATGTGTGAGGGGTTCATGTTGTGGAAGTGCAGTTCACAGATTTTGAGTGGTTGTTTCATGTAGTGATTCACGAAGTGAATTAAGTCGGGTTTAAATTTTCTAAGGAAACATTTTTTTCAGTGATGCTTAAAACCTAATACTTATAAGATGTGAAAGGATTCTCGACCTTCTATCTTTGATCTATGATTATTTGTGGTACATTTAACCTCTTATCTCATGGTTCTTTGACCTAGATCCTCCTACTTTTTCTTTCCATGAAATAGTGGTTTCTTCCCATCACTATAATAGATTTTTCTTAGTTTTTTGTTTATTTAGTTTTGGCATGGTTTCCTTGTAAATATGAAACTCTCAAAAAATGGGTGATAGGGATCTACAATGTTGATCTCTTCTCATACGAAAAAAATTGATACCTTTTAGGTTTGGGATTCATTGATTCTCTTATTTATTTAAGTGAAATCATAAATTTATAATGTTTTAAAACTTTGGATAGAAATATAATTAACCTAATAATTATTAAAATATAATATATAAATAATTGGGTATAGTTATCGCATGTTGTTTCTTTCTACCGTGATAACAGTTCACCTATTGATTTTCTAGATAGTGTGATCTCTTTGTTATGGATTCTAGTATGTATTGTTATAAAATATATTAAAATGTTTCTCTTGATGTAAATTGATATGGAACATAAATAAAAAATTAATTAATTAATTGGATTAAAAATTAAAGGGGAGACATTTTATAATGAATTGGTTATTTAAATATGGAATAAAAAATGTTTATTTTATAAAGATAATTTCTAGGGCCAACATCTCTAATATTATTAAGATGGTCAATTCCCTTGAGTTTAGCTTCATGAGAGATCATTTAGGTGTAAAGGTTGAAAGCCTTGTTTTATGACCTATATTATGTGGTGGGATATTCTTGTTTTGTTTCAAATGATTTTGTGATGTTATTAAGATGTGAGATTCACTTTTTGATGTGATATGAACTAGGGATGGATGATATTAGGATGACTAATGTGATGTGGGGTGGGTAGGCCTAGATGATGGGGTAATAGTTAATGCTTATGATGACAAGATGCATTAGGATATGGATGCATGTGTCAGGGATGGTACCGAAGATGATGGACCAGGTTGAAGTTGGCCTTACTTGTTAATGTTCTAAAGATGATTATTTTCTTAAAATATGAGTTTCTTATTTTATCTACATTCCTATCCCCACTACTCGAGTCATATAAATTGGATTGGTTTCATGTTTCCTCTTTGTGGTATCTTTTGATGGTTTTCCTAGAGTAATTGTATTATGGGATGACTCTATTAATAAATAAATAATTCCCAACCCATAGCTTTGGTTTTGATAGAATGAAAATGATAAAAATAAGTTAATATTGATAAACCATGGAATCGGTTTGGATAATTCCAAGAGGGAATGTGATTTGGCTTGATAGTTAATGTAATATAATCTGGAACAATGTTGTTGGTTAATCAAGGGATACTGAATTAATTATCATAAATATAATTTTTTGATTAAAACATAATTAAATTAATATATCTCTTTAAATGATTTCTTGATTATAGGATATCTATTCCCTAGCTATGGCAGTTGAGTGTCTGACCAATAATAGTTGTAGTTGATCTTAGATATAAGTTATTCCGATAGTGTAGTTTTGAGCTATAGTACATATTATATATTCTTTGACTATATATGATACCTCACCCATGTTATTTAGGTAAACTAACAAAAGTAGACTCTGAGAGGGTTCTTTCCCCAACATCCTGATGGGAGGATGGATGGATGGATACCAAATCTTTCCCACTCTCTTCTCTTGGTAGTTACTTGTGATAGTATACACAGTGGTTAGTTTTCACCAAGTATGTGTGTTGAGGGATGTGATAGATTTTGGTTATTCACACACATGTATTTATGGATAAAGTATCTAAAATATTATTATAGTTATGATTTGTATGGGTTATGATTGTTTGAGGTGTAATACCTGATGTGTGATACACATCATGCAGGCTGTGGTGGATCCAATAAACTTCATAGTTACTATATGAAAATGTGATATAGTATTATATGATCATGTGATACATAAGGTTCATGTTTTATTCCTTTTCTTGGTGTCTTTGGGATGTCTTATTATGGAGCGATATGGCTTAGGACACGTATAATTGGGGTAGAGTGGTAAACCATTGGTGAAGTAGGAGAAGGGTACCCTTGATATTTCATTATTATATTATATTCTCACTTGTATGTGATACTTGGCGAGAGTTATACATGTTGAGGTTTGGAACATAGTATACATATTTGGGTGATGATTTAGTTTTGTTGTTGTTCAGTAGGATTTAGTATGCTTTCTTTATCGTTTTCATGAGAGGATCACGAGAATATTCTACTATGTATACTATTATGATCACCCTATGTATATATGAAATATTTTTAGGTCATTTATAAAAGGTTGGACATCAGGATAGATATTACTAATATTATGATTTTTCAAGAGTTTTTTGGGATTCATGGTCGTTGTTATGTATAAATTTTTATACTTGTAGTTTTCCTTTCAGTTGATTAGTACTGTATGACACTACATGTTTACACATGGGTTTTATTTATATATATTTTTGTGTATATTTTTATTGGGGTATATATATTACCTCTCTCTTACATATTTTTTCTTCAATAAAAATTCCTCACATTCTATGATTACTATAAACTTAATGCTAGTCACCAATTACGGTACTAAAAGAGGCGGGACTTAGGCAGTCATCATCTCCTTTCTCTCATTATCGGCATAAGAGGAATACTATTTGGGGGGTGGGGACATGACAGAGTGGTATTCGAGGCTTAAGGTTGAGGGATTATATGGAGTTCCGATTTAGGCACAAGTGAGATTACATGGAATGGCAGGGAAACAATATCATCTAAGTTTAGTGAGAAATGTAAAAAAGTAATACTAGTTGAGACATAAGTATTTAGGCCCCCATGTGACCTGATGCACAAAAATTTAAGCTTACTAAGACTACTAAATAAAGTGATAATAGATGCAGGGTAGAGAATAGGGTAAATATCATGCATCATTATTATTTTCCAATGTGATTGAAATGGTTAGACCTTGGGATAGATTAAAAACATAACATGATAATAAAGGAATAATTAATTGATGTTAATTATTCTATATTCAATGTTTAGGAGCTCTAATAGTTTGTTCTTTTAGCAACCATGGATCTAGGATTAATTCCTCATCAGGTTCACATTAAATATGTTTAATTGGATGTAAGAAAAGATCATCCTAGAGTGGATATTGCTGATGATGAAACATGGAGGAGGACACTTTGAGATTTTCAATGACAGAGTCTAAATTAGTATGAGTAGTATATTTAAAATTAATTCATAGAAGACTTGTTAGAGGAGGCTGAGATAGCTTGAAATTCGATCTGTGAATATAAGGATCATTGAGTTTCTATGACTATGAGGATGTTTTGTAGAGAAGAGAGGAAGTGGTGGTTCATATTTATCAAGAATTAATTGGATTCATCTATCTCATGGGAGAAGTTATGAGGTTAGTTTAAAAAATAATTCCTTTATTCATTCGTGAAGGCAGCCAGTCACTAAAAGATTATTACCCTTTGAAAGGGAATTCCAGTGTGCGAGTGTTTGGGATCCTTTTCAGGATCCATCCATTATATGATTTAGACCTATTTCTATTCAAGGCAGTCATAGAGATGATTTTTTAAGATAATTTTCATCTAGATATCCATTTCCATGTCACCTCATTTATTATAATAACATATCTCAAGGTTTTTGCAAGAGAAGTGGTTCTTAATATGATACTAGGATGAACTGAATCATCATGTTAGAATATTAATCACGATTACTTGTGATGTAAATATATGGTATAGTGTTCCAATTTACCTAAATATAAGAGATTTCAATCAGCTGTTGGTGGGTCCCCACCATCATCGTCTTGTTTCTCTGGGGGTGGTGGATCTCAGAACTATGACAGTGCATCAGATTCAGGTTTTTATGTAGAGGTGGAGGTCATTAGTGGAAATAGTTCTCAACCATTCTGAGCATTCATCATGCGCTAGTTGTTCCACTTTAGGATCCTCTATTGAGGAAGTTACGACCGAGAAAATAGAAATAGAATGTTTTTGTTTTGGATCAGTAGAGAGGGGATTGGGTATATGGACTACTGTTAGAAGAGGCTCCTTATCCTCAAATAGAAGAGAATGACTGTGGAGGTGGTTGTTAGTAGGGTCAGATAGGACATGGATCCGGTTGTAGTCAACTTCATGATTTAGTTATTCTATCTCTAGGTGATCCAGATGCTATTTGAGGTACCCTTTTATTTTTTTCTATATGATTCATGCTTTACTTCATTCAGGATCTACGTACTCCTTTATATCACCTACCATCATCCATGATTTGGGACTTGAGGTAGAGTGAATTTCAGTTCCTTTGGAATTAACTATGATAGTTTCATGTCAAGATGACATGTATAAAGTATGTAAAGGTTGTGAGGTACTTCTAGGGAAACACTACTCTTTCTAAGATTCCCTATGTTTACAGATACAATTATATGACATCATCATTATCATGGATTGATTTTATTTGGTTCAAGATATTGTGTATTCTTTAGGACGTATATTGTTCTCTATGATGCTGATGGAGAGACAATGTTGTCTATTGTTGAGAGAGACCCTCAAATTTTTTAGTGGAATGTTTCTTCCTTGTCACATTTTATGGGTGAGTTGATGCTGATCTCATTGGAGAATCATCAATCAGTGTTTCCCAGGTTTTTTGAAGAGTACCTTGATGTATTTCCATAAGAGTTCATGGAATTACCTCTTTTATGGGATATTGATTTTCAGATCAATCTATACTTAGGAATGTATCCTATCTAGATGTCTCTGTATATGATGTATTTTTTTTGAGTTTCAAAATATAGTAATACAACTCGATGATATTTTGTAGTATAGTTTTTTCAGCTGAGTTTTTCACCTTAGGGTGAAATAATTTTGTTCTTAAATAATTTTGATGGAATTTTGTAGATTTGTATGGATTATATTCACTTGAACCAAGTGATAGTGAATTAATTCAATAATATTCTATGGATTTATGATTTATTTGATCAATTAATGTGAGAATTTTGGTTCTCAAAAATAAATTTGTGGATAGGATATCATCAGAAGCAGGTGAAGGATGAGGGTATTCCGAATACTTCTTTCCATTATCATCATTATAATGGGTAGTTCATTGTGAGGTTTTTCAGTGTAAAAAATTCTCCAGCCATGTTCATATTTATAATGAATATAGTGTTAAAATAGTCCATAGATAATTTCATGGTGGTTTTCATTGATGAAATCCTTTGTTACGTTGGGTTCAGGGAGGAGCATGTAGAGAATTTGTGTGCTATTTTGAGAGTTTTTTGTCATGATAAACTATTCAATAAGTTTTATAAGTGTGAGTTATGTGATCTTTAAGTCCATTTCATGGGGCATGTAGGGTCCCAGTAGAGAGTAGTTGTGGACCATTTGAAGATAAAGGTGTTGGTATCTTGGGAATCCCCAAAGATGGCGGTATAGGTGAGAAGTTTTTTTGTTCATATAGGGTATTAAATGAGGTTGAGAACCAATTTCTCCCAGGATATGAATCCTACGAAAACCTTGACCAATGTGAATTGAAAATTCTTGTGGATTGAGTAGTTCCATGCAGTTTTCATGTACCTAAAAGAGGCTTTGGTCAATGCTCGAGTCTCTTTTTCTAGTAGAGGGAGTTCAGTATGAGGTTTTCTATGATACCTCATATATTAGATTAGGATATGCTTTTTTGAAACATAGATTAGAAATTTATTATGGTTCTTAGTAGTTACATACCCATAAGCATAACTCTTCCACCCATGAACTTTAGTTGGATGAAATTGTGTTTTCATTGAAGTTGTGGTGACATTACCTCATCAGTAATCACTTTGTAGTTTTTACCAACCACATGAGCCTAAGGTATGTCCTCTCCCAGTGTGACATAAACTTGAGTCATCATTGGTGAATAGAATTCCTAAAATATTATGACATTGAGATTTTTTATATGCCATGAAAGGGAAATGTTGTAGCTAAATATATAAGCATGATGTCATGTAGTGACGTTGTGCATGAATCTGGGGATTCCTGGAGAGTGATGAAAGAACTCATAATGATTAATCTATATATAGGAGAGTTTAGAGGTAGATGTTTTCACTTCCATATTAAGTTTTAGTAATATTTTGTGACACAAGTGGAGGAGTCCCGGTTGGGGGATTCTGAGGTGGAGGCCTTGAGAGACCATTTTTTTTAATGTTGTGCTTGGTTTTTGGTCTAAGGATTGACAACATCGGGTGTTATTTTAGAAAAGGATTTTCATTACCTTGATGATGTGTGAGATGTTACTCTGTGAGTTCCATATAAATCCTTCATAGGTACATCCTAACATTAATAAGACATAATAATATTTGATCGATCAGTTTTGGTGCCCTAGGTTGAAGTCTGCAGTTGCAGAGTTTGTTTCTCAATGTTTGGACTGTCGAAAGGTGAAGGTTGGGAATTGTCTTCTCAGTGGTTTTATACATCCATTAGATGTTCCCCATTGAAATTGGGAGGACATATCCATAGAATTTTTTACCAGTTTACCATCATCTTAGGGAGTATATGATGATATATGGGTAATAGTGGACCATTTAATGAAATCATCCATCTTTATAGTAACCAAGGAGTCGAGATCAGTAGAGGTTTTATCGACGTAGTATCTAGAGATGGATGTGGGAATCCATAGAGATCTAAGGACTATTATATTTGATCAAGATCATTTTTTACCTTCATCATGTGGACAAGTCTCCATCATTCTGTTATTTCTTAGTTTTTCCATATTACTACTTTTCATCCATATATGGAAGGTTATACAGAGAAGACCATCCAGAATCATAAAGACATGTTTCACTCTTACATCCTACATTTTGAAGGTTTTTGGATGGGGAACCTTACCATGGTTGGTTTTTATTATAATAATAGCTTTGAATACACCATTAGTATGACATCGTTTGAGGCTTTGCATAGGTGAAAATTTCTATCTCTTATATGTTGGACTGGGTTCAGAGAGCTATCAATTCTTATTAAATAACGAGTAAAAAAATATAATAGAGATGGTATAAGTAATTTATAAGAAGATGAAGGAATTGAAGGATCATCAAAAATAATTTTCCAATCATAAGAGGAGACCTCTAGAGTTTAACATTAGAGATCAAAACTTTTTGAAAGTGACTCCTCATTGTGGGTAATGAAGGATTGGTCATAGGAGTAATATGTCTCTTCGATTTTTTTGGTCCATTAGAGGTGTTTAATCATGTTAGAGCTAGGAATTATTGGATAGAAATGTCCCCATAGATGAGTATAATACATGTTGTTTTTCAGGTATCACAACTCCCTTATTTTATTCATGATGAATCTCATGTTATTGATTAGGTAGATATTAATGTTGATGATGATAAAAAAATCAAGGAGTGGACTACAGAGATCAAAAACATCCAAGATGAGGTGTTTTGTGGTCATGTTATTCTCTTGGTTTTTGTCTTGTGATTCCACAGTGACATGCAAAAAGATTACTTGGGAATATGATTCATAGATATACACTCTATACCCCATGTTTTTAATTTTTATCTATTATCTTGAAACATTGTTCATTTTATGGATGTTGAAATTTTGGGTTTATGATATGGTTCCCTCTTATGGATTGTTGGTAACCTTTCTCTTATTTGTGAGGTATCTACCCCAAGAGATTGTTTTGGAGGGATTTTTTGTTGTTGTGTGGTTCCAAATTGTTCTTGTGATGAGTTGGTTGAGCTCCTTTGGTGAATAGATCCTTGAAAGGTATCTCATGGTGTGGATGTTTAGAAAACCCCTATTTATTCTCACTGGGTTTGGTTTTAGACTCATATTGGTGATAATATTTATGCATATCTAATTTAGCGGCCCAAATTTGTCGAGTCTAACACATTTCATGTTTCTAAAGACCATGGTGCTCATATAAGGCTTAGAGTAGGTCTGGAGGTGTTTGGATGCTGAAAGTTTGAAAAAAGAAAAATTCATGATGTTTAAGGGTTTCATGTCTTCATTGTGCATTTCATGTCTTTTGTGAGGCTGGTTAATGGGTTAATTCACTGTAACTCCCTAAAAATATATATTAGAAACATTTTATTCAATAGCGTGTATGAAAAGAAACAAGAACGTAAGGGAAAATAATATAAAAATAATTTATAATATATTTACTATTTTAAATAAATTCAATATAATTTATAGCTTTCAATTTATGTGATACTGATTTGGAATGCAACATACTCAACAATGAGTTTCTTCGATGGCTTGTGTTACACGCAATACAGAGTTTTACTGTACAATAATATATTATTAAAATATTATTATTTAATATAATAAGACATAAACTAGCCTTTATGAATAGTATTTAATTAATTATGAAAATTTATTATTTACACAACTAATTAAGTGGTTAAAAATTAATTAAAAAAATTAATATATGGGCCAATTTAAAATAAATGGAATATTTTATAGACAACTATTTTTTATGCTCACAAAGTTATTTTACACTAATAAATTAAATTAATTACAAATAGTGGATAATATTAATGTAATATATATATATATATATTTATATTATATTCAATATAATATTTTTTATCTTCATCTAATAGATTTGATAAGCATAATATATGAACAAACCTAATTTTACACATAAAAACCTATATTTTTATTAAGGAATTTTACAGCCTTTTAATGTAAAACCAATTTTAAATCCAATTTTTGGAATTTTTATAGATTATATATGTCAAAATAAACTTAATATTTTAAATATAAACATAAAAATTCGGTTAGTGTAAATTTTTGGTATTTTTCTGTGAGGTTTCATTTTTTAATGAATAGTGAAAAATACTTAATGTTAGTTGAAAACTCCTTTTTTCATCTACTTTATTTACAAGGATAAATCATATTTAAAATTGTTTTTAAGGTTTAATAAGATCAAATATTTATCAATTAATCTAATTTTGGTCATTCTAATTAAATTCACCTTGAAATTTACTATAAAAACATAGTAAACTTTCAGATGTTTTTACTTTAAAAACCCGTATTATCGTCCCATTTGCAGGATTAAATTTAAATTAATTTCTGACACTTTTGTTATGGGAATATTTAAAAATAGCTTCCATATTTTTAATTAGAATAATTTATATTATATAATAATATCAAATTCTTTTTTTACCAAAAATATTTGGGAAAGTTAATAAAATTAATTACAACAATTAAGGTGAAATTAAGCTTAACATGAGACTAAACCTTAATCTTAAAAGCCAAAATGACATATAAAATTGGCCAAAATCCATTTTATGGACATATATTAACCCTATACTTAATTTTAGGGAATTATGACTATTATATTATTCACTTTCAGTGGAAAAAACATGGGTGAAATCCCCTTTCCCAAAATTTACAAGAGTACCACTCACACTCAACTATAAAAATGCCTCCTCTACTCCCACTTCCTCACACTTCTCTATCCACTTTGGATCGACCAAGATCTACCTAAATAGATTATAAAAATTTCTTCCCTAAATATAGAATCATAACTTTTGGTATAAATCCTTCCAAGTAATCCCTTTGGTTCAAACCAAAAGAAGTTACTCGATTAAGAGGTAACATCTTTCATTAATCCATTTAGTTTCTTTACTATTATACACTCCCTAAAAACTTCTTATTCCATCATTAAATTACAAAAAAAACATCCTCAATATACTAGGATATTTTTATGTTATGTTTTATACCTATAATCATAGAAAATCCCATCAAATGGGTAACAAACATACTGTTTATGTGAACGGTGAACCAGCGCCTCAAGAAACGATGATTGTTCATTATTACTTTACCGAATCTTATGGTGGTAATTATGATGGAAACTAAATTATATATGTTATATATGATACTTATTATGTATTTATATATTTTTAATTATTTTTTAACATATCCCCTTATACTTTTCATTTTTTTAAATACGATAACACCGTTTGTGGAAGTGTGGACTACCGCCTCCTAAAAGCAATATGGTTCGATCACACGATATATGGAATGTATAAAGGATGATTATAATTAAAAATATGAGACATAAAAAACATATATTTAATATTAATTATTTAATTACCTTTCTTTATATAATATATATATATATATATCATTTTCTTTATTACCCTTCCACACACTAAAAAGTGATAATATCGGTCGTGGATGTGTGGACTACTAAATCCTCAACACGATGTGACTACTTTTACATCAAAAGAATTATATATAAGTATATATTATTAAATATCATGATATATATGATATAATGATAATTCAGGATGGATATATTTTTTACTTACCTTCTTTCTATAACGATCACTGAAAAATGGGAATATTACTCATGCGTTCTTACAACCAACCGCCTCCATGATTATAACATTGATTCATTTTTCATAACCATATTTAATTATTGTTTTTAAAAGTATAGTTTATTTATAAATATTGTGATTATATAATTATTATTATTATATAGATGTTATAAAATTACCTATTTGACCACAGTTGACCTACCAAAGTTGTTTTTTACACATAAACTGGATTTGGTCAAAACAAAAGACGTAAACACAATTGTTTAAGTATTTACATACAAAATAGTAATAATTGAAATAAAGTTTATGATAAACATGAAAAAGGTTCTCAAGAAATTAAATTATTAACATATGTTTTTTATTCAAAAATATAAATACACATGAGACAAATCAAACTCAAGGTAAGGGGTTCTTATCTCACCTTTTTAAACCTCTGAGATAAATGTCAAATTCACCACTTAATTATTTTTTGTGGTGTACCTAATTCCCCTTTTGATATTTTATATAATTAATAATTTTAACTTTATGGTATTTAATAATTTCATTTAAATTTATTCCTTTATGATCCTTTTGATTCAAATGTTTCAAAGTGGTGTGGGACACTTTGTGATGTTTAAGGATTATTTTACTCAAGGGTAATTATATTGATATTTGAATGGTATTTACATTCAAGGAAATTATATAACCATTTTTAAATAAAAACATTCATTATTCCTATAATATAATTATTCATGAACAATTTTAAGTAATATTACCATTTCCCACTCTCTAGTACTCAAAATGTTTTAGAAATGTTTTTAAGAAAAACCTAATTCATTTCTCTATTTATTCGGAGAACATGTCTCCTTATAAAAACCCCATTTTATAAAAATGTATTCAAAAATATTATTAACATGATTTATTAAAGATATTTATACCCTTTATTTCTTTTAAGAATGTTTTTAAAGGAATATTCCTATCAATTATTGTATAAGTCATTTTAATAACCTTTTTATTGTGAAAAAGGGATGAACATTTTTACCTCGCATGACAAGTACATATCTAATAATCATAATTTCTTTGAAGTTTACTTTTCAAGTTTAATGTTTTAAATTTTAAATAAATTTTTTTCCAAAGTGATTTTCAAAGAAAAGGATTTCCAAAAGGTTTTTTAAAATGGATGATATTTTCCTCAAGAATGTTTTTAAGAGATATTTTTATTTCAATTCATCAATAAAAACAACCCTTTGTTTTACTCTACTATGGATATGTTGTATTGAAACCATCCTTATTCTTCATCTAGATGGTTTATAATTGATTTGACCAAGGATATTTATAAGGCCCCGACTTTAAACCTTACTTAATATTGAATTAAATGAATAATTCACATTGAGAATCTTTTCAGGTTTAGAGATTTAGAGAATTAGATCATAAATCATGAATTACATTCCACACTTAAACAAAGTGGTTACATAAAAGATAGTATTAGTTTTTTTCCATAAACGTAAAAATATTTAAAATAAAACATGGATTCTTTTTGACACTTCCATGACACTATCATCATATCATGCACCTTTCCCTTGACCAGTGAAAAACATTTCAAAAACTTGGGATGAGCATAAAAAGCTCAGTAAGGGATATAAAAGTACGAAAAGAAAACATTAGTCCATGTATGAAATCATACTTTACTCATAAAACATAAGAATTTTAACATAACTCATCAAATCATGAATAAATCATAGAAATAATAAGGCATAAAGGTAACTTGAGGCATTCATAACATTCATACGTAGGGAGTAACCCTCTTGGTTATGTTTGGAATAGCCATCACAGTATATTCCCTGAATCTCTTCAGAGAAACCGTAATGTTTAACTCCTTCACATTACCCAATGCATTGGAGAGCTATATCGGGCTCACCCGCCCATAGTTTATCACGGAACCACCCGTCTTCATAATAATTCCCAAGAACCATAACATAATCATATCACATAAAACATGCATAAAAGAAACATAACATTTCCACTTTTCAATAACAAGATATCAATACAACACATTGATATAAAAACATTATGAAAACCATTTTCAATACCCAAATAAAAGAAAAGTAAAACATGGTATTTATTTTTCATTTAAAAAAAGGTATAGCTTGTAGAGGAATCTGAAACTCAAATAATGGTCACGGCGGCAGAGAAGTTGTTGTCGCCGCAAACATACGACAAAAACATTCCCTTTTGTCGTTTATTAAAATGCTTATTATAAATATACTCCTTTTGGATAAACGTAAAATTCAAAGGGGTTTATACACCATATAAAAGAAGGTTGTGTATAAAACAAAATATGCCTCAATGAAAGGAGATTGAGACGAAGTCCCATACAAAGACAGTATCCTTGGATTAAGGATAAATCAATTATATAATTAAGTGTGACAAACGAATACACCAAATTTAAGTGGATATTAAGTGTAAAACAATCATAGGTTATTCACACATATTCATAGAACTACATATTCAAGAAGTACAAGTTTATCCCAAAGAATCAAAATTGGGTTAAGAAGTTCCCTTGCAAAAATTTGACAGCCTAACGGCGTCACTACAAAATTCAGAAAATGAGTTGATGAGAGATAAAAAGGGTATCTCATCACTTGGAAATATAATTTACATCAATAATAATATATAAGAACATATCCCGACATTACAATATGTAAATTAAAATACCCAACATAATAAGTCTTTTTAAAAGAGAAGGGTGAAAGGTTCCCTTACCGACTTGGGTATCTTTCGAAATATACACCCCATGAAAGAAGGACAATACAACATTGATGTAAATACTCATAAATGAAATTATATTACACAAAGAGTAGAATAATGGGTAGTAAATATACCACTCAAAGGAAATGGTGGAAAATGTAGCATAAATCTCACAGGAATAAAAGTGAGATGAAAAATCCCTTACGAAAACTCAGCAGCCTAACGACACCACTTAAAACATCCAAAAATGGATTGATCTGATCAAATAGTGTCTTTAATCATATTAATATAAAATTTATAGAAAGAGGAATATAAAATAACATCTTCCAACATAACAAATAGGAGCTTAAAAGAAGTGACATAAAGAAGAGTACTTAAAAATAAAGAGAGAGGTTGGATCTCTTACAAAAATTCAGCAGCCTAACGGCGCCACTCAAAACATCCAAAATGGATTGATGAGAGAAAATAGGGTCTCTAATCATATGAACATAAAAAAAGTACAGTAAGAGTAATATAAAATAAAATCCCAATCATAATAAATATGATCTTCAAAGGAATGAAATAAAAGAGTGTACTTAAAAAGAAAGAGAGGGGTAGGTTCCCTTACCTCGTGTCCAACATGACTCGATCGTTATTTAATCTCCTGAATAATAAAATTTGGTCAATTTCAAATTTCTTAAGTAACTCCTCTAAATATTATTATTCAGTTCATATCACATATTATAATGTTATAATAATTGGTTAATAAAGTGAGTTCATATCAGACGTTTTTGTCGATGTTCGGTACATGAGTAAAAATTGAACTTGTTGGAAAAGAATTTTCCATGTAGTTATAGGTACATAATATCCAGAATAGTATTGATATTTTAAATATCATATATATCCATTATATATTAATTTTATACTATTCCATATCATTTGGAGATAAAAAAATTAAAAGCACCGTTCATGGAGACGGTAGGCTGTACGTACGCATGAATGCTACTTTCATTTTTTGTCATATTAACAAATTAAAACAAAATGAGAGATATATATATTATAATTACAGAATTATATCCATTATTCAGATGTAATATATTACATATATATCCATTATATATTGGTACTTATAATAGTACATAACATTTGGAGATAAGAAATGAAATGTACCATTCATGGAGACGGTAAGCCGTACGTACGCATGAACGCTACTTTCATTTCATTTTTTTTCTATTCAATGGAATGAAATAATAATGATATAAAGTTATATTATAATTCCAGTAGGATATCATATTTAATACCATTAATTACATCCTTTATGCGTCCCACATATGGCATTAACGAATCAAATCACTTTGAGGGGGCGGTAGTCCGCACTTCCTAAAATGAAGATATCACATTTACCCATAATGGAAACCATAAAGGTATGCCATAAATGAAAAATAACAAAGCTTAAAGAGAACATAAACATATTATATATCATATATAAATATAGTGACATCTTAATGTCAACCTTTGAAGGAGTTAAAAGAATATTGAACAATCATCGTTTCGTGAGGCAGTAATTTTCCATCCACAGAAACAATATGTTCTTTAACCATTAGACGGAGGTGTGTGAAAGTGTAGCTCAAATACTTATTTTAACAACATCCTAGTATTTTTTATATACTGGTTTTGTTACAAAAAAAAGTAATAAAAAGAGTTTAGGGGTTTAGAGAAGCAAAATAAAACAAAAGAACACAGGGGAAGACATTACCTTTAAATCGGGTAACTCTCTTTGATTTGAGCTCAAAAGCTTCTTTAGAAAGGATTATGCCCAAAGTGAGGATTCAATGATGAATATAGGGATGTGTAGAGACAAAATGAGGAGGTTTTGGCCGATCTAACGGCTTGAGAGTTGTGAGTATGGTGGTAGAGGTGGGGGCCTTTTATAAGAGGAGAGGAGGGGCACTCTTTAATAGTTATAAAAGGATACTTTATTATAAATTTATTTTCAAATTTTAAAGGTCCAAAAATTATATATTTCTTGGATAAGGTGATAAGTGTTCAAAATCCACCCATACAATAGGTTTTTGAAAAGTTTAGGTCTTAGATTTTACATTATATTTTCATTTTATTTAAATCGTTAAATAATGAGGTAATCACTGCATCATCGTGGTTTCATAAATAAATTAATTTATTTAATGTCTAAAAATTATAAAGAAAAATATCATGATTTAAGAAATCTTTTTATATTTTTAATTAATATTTATATTCAAAAATATGACTTGTATAACCCCATTTAAAAATTGTTTTAGTAAAACAACTCATGTTTGTGACATTTTTATTTTAACTTTTAATAAAGAGTTATTTATGTCATTTTCCTACCAAAGTGGCTCCATGGGGTCCCCAAGATGACCCATGGATTTTAATAGTCAGAAATGACACATACAATTAAGTTAGGACATGGGTCTAGGTCATTTAATATTATTAAGACATTATTTTTACCTTAAATTACACTAATTACCTTTAATCGCGATTAATAAAACTTAAAAGTTACTATTCACCAAAAATTACTTTAATATCATTGAATCACATTTGACTTCTTAATGACAACCATGTATGTCAGATTTTGGAAAATAAAATCACAGAAGTGGAAAAGTTTCATTTAAATGAAAAATTAGTTTCTTTAACTACCACTTAGTGGTTTCACTATTCATCTAAAATTGAAGTTTTTCGGAAAAATACCAAAATTTCACCCTAAGCTATATTTGATATTTAGAATTCAGAAATGATGTCTATTTTACATAATTCAAAACATATAAGTTGCATTAATTAATTTAATAATTACTTCCCGCTCTCCAAACAAATAGTGTGTTTTTAAGAAACAATATCTATTAAAAGATTGACACTAGTTTAAGTCCAATTTCAAAGTGAAATTAAATCCAATGAACACTATTGGATTAAATGGTAAAAATATATTCTAATTTAACTTTAAAAAAATTCAAAAGATAATCTAATCATATAAATAAATTATATTAAAAAGTGGTTTTGAATTAAAATACAACATTCTTCACTATTCATTAAAAAATGAACTTTATCGGAAAAATACCAAAAATTTACACAAAGTATATTTTGATGTCCCGATTTTAAAGAAGAATTTTATTTTGTCAAATATAACACATAAAATTGTCAAAAGGTGGATTTAAAAAAGGTTCACCATCAAAAGGCGTTTAATCAACCTTCTAAAGAATATTAGAATGTTTACGCTTAAAATTGGATTCATTTGCATTTTTAATCCTCTAACATTTATTGTAAAAAGTAAAAAATATTTGACAAACATATATAATCATTTTTTAGTTAGTTCTTTTCATTCCCGCCATTATAACGACTAGGTGTTAACTACCATTTAAAATAATATTATTTTATTATTATAGTGCAACGTAAGATTCCCAAGAAACTCGTTATTGCGTTTTGGGTACACCATCGAGCATAGCGTCCCCTTTAAAGTAATATTAATATTTTATTCAAAAATATGGATAAATGTGAAAATTTCATATTCTTTATTTACCTGGGGTGTTACATCCTTCCCCCCTTTTGGGAATTGCGTCCTCGTAATTTTAAAATTGGGCTTGGAAACTTCATTGAAAATCCCACATCGGAACAAGAGTCAGTAAAACAATCACTTTAAAATAAAGAAAGAGAAGTACAAAGGTCACACGAGTTAACACATACTAGGATTCCATGTAGGAAAACATGGATATGGAGGAAAAAACAAAGGGTCATGTTCTGAGGGAGAGTGATAGTAAACATTTCTAGGAGAAAGTTAACAATAAGAAAATCACAAACTTGTGATGGGTTAAACGGTATTTGATTCCCCATTAGGAAAAGTTAACAGATAACATTTTTGTTTTAAATTACTCTTCATTGAGGAATTTATTTTTGAGCTTAACAAAATCATAATGAATCATACTTACTTGTCACGTAGAATTTTAACTTTTACTAGATTCCTTAATCAAACTAATATTTTCTCCAAAAGATGAGTATTTAGGAAGATTTGTTCGCATTAAAAGTACTATAATCAACTTCATGAGAATCACCTAATCCACAAAAGAGAACTATATATTTCCCATGTCTTTAGACAAAAATCAAAACCAAATTTTTTAGTATGAGATCAGATAATCCACAAATGTATAATCCTTTATAAAAAGAAAATCTATTCTTAATCTCCAAAATTTGTCCAAGAAAAACCCAAAGTTCAATAAAGACCATTCGATAAAAAATTGTCCATAAAATTATTTAAAGTAAACCAAACTAAGATTGAAACCCAAATATTTGAAGGATTTAATCACATAGTATTCCAAGGTACAAATTAACTTTTATCTCCAAATAACATCAGTTGCTCTTAAATTCTCATATTGAAAAGTAATTAACCTAATCACATATACTCCATGATAGGTTAATCATTTCCATAGATAACCCAAAATAAACTTACTCTTGATTCCTAAAATCATCTAACTAAAAATAATTAGTCAAACTAACCAGGGGCTTCACATAGTCCTGTGGTAGGCGATAAATACCAGACGCACTTTGGTTGTGGGTTCGATTCCTGCAGCTTAGTCCGACACGACGGGTTGTCACACGGTCTGCGTATTGTCCTTTTCCAAAACTATATAATTCTTAAAACATTCCCCAAAACAAGATAAAATCTTCAAAAATAATCATAACATATTTTAACCTCAATTTTATCTCAGGCCTTTCATTTTCCATCATATCATAGAGTAACCCATAATTACCTAAAAAGTAAGGATCATATAAACCCTAATGGTTACCTTTATAATTATTACCTGAACTTCCACATCGATTGGTTATCTCATACATGATGCATTACAGAACATACTAAGGTTCAATTGGTTGATCATGACTCCATGATAGTTGGTTTAGAACAACCATGAGTTTCCTCATTGAATCCCCCATTTCATCCAGTCTCTTAATCAGAGAACCACCACAGTTTCCTTCAAACCTATTGTCACTTTGGTGCCTGCTAGATCCATCCATTCACTAAAAACAGAAATGTCAGTGTGAGTATATCAAAGAAACCATCATGTACTAATGAGGAATATAAATACTAAGATATACTTACTCATTCACTTTATCTAAAACTAGGACTCTTTCTGAAATCCTAACCATTATGGTAATGTCACTTATGCTTAGAGAATAACCTAACCTCTAAAGTTATCTAAACCGACCTCTGATACCAACTATAAGGTCTCGACCTTAAACCTTACTTAATATTGAATTAAATGAATAATTCACATTGAGGAACTTTTCAGGTTTAGAGTTTTAGAGAATTAGATCATAAATCATGAATTACATTCCACATTTAAACAAAGTGGTTACATAAAAGATAGTATTTGTTTTTTCCCATAAACGGAAACATATTTAAAATAAAACATGGATTCTTTTTTAGGCTTCCTTGACACTATCATCATATCATACACCTTTCCCTTGACCTGTGAAAAACATTTCAAAAATGTGGGATGAGTATAAAAATCTCAGTAAGGCATATAAAAGTACGAAAAGAAAACATTAGTCCATGTATGAAATCATACTTTACTCATAAAACATAATCATTTTAATGTACCTCATCAAATCATGAATAAATCATAGAAATCATAAGGAATAAAGGTAACTTGAGGAATTTATAACATTCTTACGTAGGGAGTAACCCTCTTGGTTACGTTTGGAATACCCATCATAGTAGTTTCCCTAAATCTCTTCGGATAAACCTTAAAGTTTAACTCCTTCGCGTTACCCAATTCATTGGAGAGCTATATCGGGCTCACCCGCCCTTAGTTTATCACGGAACCACCCGTCTTCATAATAATGCCTAATAAACATAACATAATCGTATCACATAAAACATGAATAAAGGAAACATAACATTTCCACTTTTCAATCACAAGATATCAATACAACACATTGATATAAAAACATTATGAAAACCATTTTCAATACCAAAATAAAATAAAGGTAAAACATGGTATTTATTTTTTATTTAAAAAAAAGGTATGGCTTATAGAGGAAGCCGAAACTCAAATAATGGTCATGATGGTGGAGAAGTTGTTGTCGCTGCATATGTACGACAAAAACATTCCCTTTTGTCATTTAGTAAAATGCTTCGTATAAAAAGATTCTTTTTGGATAAACTTAAAATTCAAAGGGGTTTATACACCATATAAAATATGGTTGTGTATAAAAAAAATATGCCTCAATGAAAGTAGATTGAGATGAAGTCCCATACAAAGACCATATCCTTGGATTAAGGATAAATCAATTATATAATTACGTGTGACAAATGAATACACCAAATATAAGTGGATATGAAGTGTAAAACAATCAGAGGTTATTCACACATATTCATAGAATGACATATTCAAGGAGTATAAGTTTATCCCAAAGAATCAAAATTGGGTTAAGAAGTTACCTTGCAAAAATTTGACACCCTAACGGTGGCACTACAAAATTTAGAAAATGAGTTGATGAGAGATAAAAAGGGTATCTCATCACTTGGACATATAATTTACATAAATAAGGATATAGAAGAACATATCCCAACATTACAATATATAAATTAAAAGACCCAACAAAAGAAGTCTTTTAAAAAGAGGAGGGTGAAAGGTTCCCTTACCGACTTGGGTATCTTTCGAAATATACACCCCATGAAAGAAGGAAAATACAGCATTGATGTAAATACTCATAATAGAATGTATATTACACAAATATTAGAATAATGGGCTGTACATATACCACTCAAAGGAAATGTTGTCAAATGTAGCATAAATCTCATGAGAATAAAAGTGAGATGAAAAATCCCTTACGAAAACTCGGCAGCCTAACGGCGCCACTTAAAACTTCCAAAATGGATTGACATAAAGAAGAGTACTTAAAAAGAAAGAGAGAGGCTGGATCTCTTACGAAAATTCAGCAGCCTAACGGCTCCACTCAAAACTTCCAAAATGGATTGATGAGAGAAAATAGGGTCTCTCATCATATTAACATAAAAAAAGTGCATTAAGAGTAATATAAAAGAACATCCCAATCATAATAAAGATGATCTTAAAAGGAATGAAATAAAAGAGTGTACTTAAAAAGAAAGAGAGGGGTAGGTTCCCTTACCTCGTGTCCGACATGACTCGATCATTCTTTAATCTCCTGAATAATAAAATTTGGTCAATTTATAATTCCTTAAGTACCTCCTTTAAATATTATTATTCAGTTCATATCACATATTATAATGTTATAATAATCGGTTAATAAATTGAGTTCATATCAGACTTTTTTGTCGATGTTCGGTACATGAGTAAAAATTGAACTTGTTGGAAAAGAATTTTCCATGTAGTTATTGGTAAATCATATACAGAATAGTATTTATGTTTTAAATATCATATATATCCATTATATATTCATTTTATACTATTCCATAGCATTTGGAGATAAAAAAATTAAAAGCACCATTCATGGAGATGGTAGGCCGTACGTACGCATGAACACTACATTCAATTGTTGTCATATTAATGGAATTAAAACAAAATGAGAGATATATATATTATAATTACAGAATGATATCCATCATTTAGATGTAATATATTACATATATATCTGTTATATATATATGTACTTATAATAGTACATAACACTTGGAGATAAGAAATGAAATGTACCATTCATGGAGACGGTAAGCCTTACGTACGCATGAACGCTACTTTCATTTCTTTTTTTTATATTCAATGGAATGAAATAATAATTATATAAAGGTATATTATAATTCCAGTAGGATATCATATGTAATACCATTAATTCCATCCTTTATACATCCCACATATGGCATTAACGAATCAAATCTCTTTGAGGGGGCGGTAGTCCACACTTCCTAAAATGAAGATATCACGTTTACCCATAATGGAAACCATAAAGGTATTCCATAAATGAAAAATACAGAAGCTTAAGTAAAACATAAACATATTATATATCATATATAAATATAGTGACATCTTAATGGCAACCTTTGAATGTGTTGAAAGAATATTGAACAATCATCGTTTCGTGAGGCAGTAATTCGCCATCCACAAAAACAGTATGTTCTTTAACCATTAGACAGAGTTGTGTGAAAGTGTAGCTCGAATACTTCTTATAAAAATATCCTAGTATATTTTATATACTGTTTTTGTTACAAAAAAAGTAATAAAAAGAGTTTAGGGGTCTGGAGAAGCAAAATAAAACAAAAGAACACAAGGGAAGACATTACCTTTAAATCGGGTAACTCTCTTTGATTTGAGCTCAAGGGCTTCATTGGAAAGGATTATTCCCAAAGTGAGGATTCAATGATGAATACAGGGATGTGGAGAGACAAAATAATCAGGGGTTGGCCGATCCAAAGGCTTGATAGGTGTGGGTAAGGTGGTAGAGGTGGGAGCCTTTTATAAGAGGAGAGGAGGGGCACTCTTGGATAGTTATAAAAGGTTACTTTATTATAAAATGCTTTTCGGATTTTAAAGGTCAAAAAATTAGATATTTCGAGTATAAGGTGATAATTGTTTCGAAATCCAACCATCCAATAGGTTTTTGACAATTGTAGGTCTTATATTTTACATTATTGTTTCATTTTATTTAAATCGTTAAATAATGTGGTAATCGCTGCATCATCATGGTGTCATAAATAAATTAATTTATTTAAGGTATAAAAATTATAAAACAAATATCATGATTTAGGAAATATTTTTATATTTCTAATTAATATTTTTAGTCAAAAATATGACTTGTATAACCCCATTTAAAATTTTTTTTAGTAAAACAACGCATGTTTGTGACATTTTTATTTTAACTTTAAATAAAAAGTTATTTATGTCATTTTCCTACCAAAGTGGCTCCATGGGGTCCCCAAGTTGACCCATGGATTGTCTTGGTCAGACATGACACATCAAATGATGGTAGGACATGTGTATAGGTCATTTAATATTATTAAAACATTATTTTTACCTTAAATTACACTAATTACCTTTAATCGCGATTAATAAAACTTAAAAGTTACTATTCACCAAAAATTATTTTAATCTCATTGAACCACATTTTTATTCTTAATGACAACCATGTATGTTGGATTTTTGAAATCAAATCACAGAAGTGGCAAAGTTTCATTTAAACGAAAAATCAGTTTCTTTAACTACCACTTAGTGGTTTCACTATTCATCTAAAATTGAAGTTTTTCAGAAAAATACCAAAAATTCACACTAAGCTATATTTGATATTTCGAATTCAAAAATGATGTATATTTTACAAAATTCAAAACATATAAGTTGCATTAATTAATTTAATAACTAATTCCCGCTGTCAAACAAATAGCGTGTTTTTAAGAAACAATATTTATTAAAAGATTGACACTTGATTAAGTCCAATTTCAAAGTGAAATTAATTTCAATGACCACTATTGGATTAAATGGTTAAAATATATTCTAATTTAACTTAAAAAAAATTCAAAAGATAATATAATCATATAAATAAATTTGATTAAAAATAGGTTTTGAATTAAAATACAACAGTTTTCACTATTCATTAAAAAATGTTCTTTATCGAAAAAATACCAAAAATTTTCACAAAGTAAATTTTGATGACCCAATTCTAAAGAAGAATTTCATTTTGTCAATTATAACACATAAAATTTTCAAAAAGAGGATTTAAAAGAGCTTCTCCCTCAAAAGGCGTTTAATCGAACTTTTAAAGAATATTAGAATGTTTACGCTTAAAATTGGATTCATTCACATTTTTAATCCTCTAACATTTGTTGTAAAAAGTAAAAAATATTTGCAAACATATATAATCATTTTGTAGTTAGTTCTGTTCATTCTCGCCATTACAACGGCTAGGTGTTAACTACCATTTAAAATAATATTATTTTATTATTATAGTGCAACGTTAGATTCCCACGAAACTTGTTGTTGCATATTGTGTACGCCATCGAGAATAGCATAACCTTTAAAGTAATATTAATATTTTATTCACAAATATGGATAAATGTGAAAATGTCATATTCTTTATTTACCTGGGGTGTTACAATATTATTCACATTAACTTCTTTGATTCAATTTATAGTCACTTTAAAATATTACATCCCATATGATCATGGAAGAAGGAATTTAACTAAAATTATCCATTTCAATTTTCATATATATTAAAATTTACTAAACTATATATCATTTTACATACGGTTTCTACCTTGATAGATATTTGATTATTTGGGTAAATACTAATAATTCGTTATTCTTTATTAAATAAAAATATTTGATAAGGTATATTATTTATTTTGGTTATTCGATATGAAGAATACTTTGGAATGTAAATGATGGTTGGATTTCTAACATTATATAGCTCCTCAATTCATTGATTGGTTATCATGAGAAAAGTTAGTTGTGAAAATTAAATTGGTTTCTATCAGTATTTTTAAATTGTCTTGTTAAATTTCTGGATGGTATAGGTTTTCATGGGCCTTAGACATGATTTAAAATAATTAATCATATCCTTTATTTTGGTTTATTTATAAATTATCCATGATATTTTCTGTCAATAAATATATGGATGCATTTAATATTCAGTTAATTGGTATCTTTACATTTGTTTCAACTTCTTGCCTTTCCATATTTATTTTTCCTTATCTAGTTATTTGAGTGTCAAGTGTTTTCATTTACCTTTCTTTATTTTTTATTCACTTAGTTTCTAACCTATTGATTACATGGAATGTGTGTTCAGATATTTTCCTTTCAATGTTGATTTATTCATTTTGATTTATTATTTCTTCCTCTGTACATTACCCTTTCTAATCATTTGAGATCACCCTTATTATGTTTATTTTCCCTAGGAATCCTAGAATTAATAATAATATATAAGGATATGCTAGACAGAATAATGTTTTTATCCTCAATGTTATTTTGAAAAAAATTATGTTGTAATTAGTGTATTGATTTTTAATACATGACTCGTATATATATCTACTTTACCAATAGTACTAATCTCTTCAATCCTTTAGGATTTGATTCTTTATAAGAATTCAAATGTAATTGATAGAAGACACCAACATCAGGATATTCTTGGTCGGGTCGCTATAGTTGGTATCAAATGAAGTTTTGTAGAAAACTTGGGAACTAGATTTAGGAAAACATATATTAGTGGACATAACCCTATGGGACATAACCCTAAGGTATATTTTTAGAATAAGTGTAGAAGAACACCCTAGAATTTATTTAAAGTTAATATTTTGTATGAATTTATATAAATACATCCCTTTTTGGATACTATAATTGGATGTGGTCCGGGAACAGATGTACCTAGGAATGAAAACTATGATAAGGTGTGTCAAGATTGACTCAGCATAACTCGGTACCCGAAAAGATTCCTTACATCGCACCTGGTTTGACTCTCCCGGGGGAGATGCTTAGAATAATTCACATTTTATTTACAAACCATTATGATGTATTTTGAAAATAAATAACATAGGTTAAATCAACATGTTTCAGATTGAAGATAAGGTGTCATGATTTATAAATCCTACAAATGATATTATGGATGAAACCAAGACCAAAGAAGGATCTATGTTAAAATAAGTGGATTAAGTATTTCTGTATTTGGGATGTATTGAAAACCTTTGTCAAAAGGATATTTAGTGATTAAAATTTCTTCAAGTATGTCCATTATATTTATTTTTTTAAATTATATTAACATTGTTTTATAAAAGAAACACTTATATGCCGGGTGACAACCTATAGAATCCATGATTCTAATTCTGATTCATTTTTCATAACAATATTTAATGATTGTTTTTAAAGTTAATATTGATATATAAATCTGATAATTATTTCATGATTATTATTTTGTAGATGTTATATATTGACAAATTTGACCGTAGTTGATCTACCAAAGTTTTTTTTGATGCGTACACCGAATTTGGTCAAAACAACTGATGTAAATATCATTACTTAAGTAATTTTACACAAAATAGTAATAAGTGAAATAAAATTTATGATAAACACAAGAAAGGATCTCATGAAAGTAAAAAATTAACATAATTTTTTAATTCAAGAATATAAATACACACGAGATAAATCATACTCAAGGAAAGGGATCCTAATCTCATTTTTTTTAAATATGTGAGATAAATGTCATATTTACTACTTATTTATTTTGTGTGGTGTACCTACTTCTCCTTTTTATATGTTATGTAATTAATAATTTTACTTTAATTTCATTTAAAACATTCATTAAATTTTATTACTTCACGAGGATCATTAATCAATTGTTTCAAGGTGGTATGAGACACTTTGGAATGTTTAAGGATTATTTTACTCAAGAGAAATTTTAATTATATTTAAATGGTATTTTCATTAAAGAAAATTATATGACTAATTTTCCATAAAACCATTCATTTTTCTATTTTTTGGTTATTCATGACCATTTTTATTTATTAGTACCTTTATCCACTCTCTGGTACTCAAAATATTTTTAAGAAAACCTGACTTAATTTTCTCGTTATTCAGAGAACCTATTTTCTTCAAAAAACCTTATTTTATAAAAAGGTTTTCAAATTTTTTTAACATGATTTAAAAAATAAATTTTTACCCTTTTGACTTTTACCTATACTTTCATAGGAATCTTCTTATCCCTTTCCGGATAAATTTTTTTTTCTATCTTTTTTACAATGAAAAAGGTATACCATTTTTAAATCCTACAAAAATTATGGATTTACTCACCATAATTTATTTGATGTTTATATTTCATGTATAAAAGGTTACTTTTTAATGAATTTTTTTTCAAAAGTCATTTTCAAATAAAATGTTTTTCAAAAAAAAATCAAACAAAAGGATATTTTCCTCAAGAATGTTTAAAAGAGATTTTTTATTTATCTTAATCAATGACAACAACGCTTTTTTTCCTCCACATGGGATATATTATTTTGATACCATCCTTATTCTTATTCTTGATGATTTATTATTGATTTTAACAATTATAGAATTCACATTCACTTTCTTGATTTATTTGTTAGTCATCTTAAATTATTCAATCTCTTATGAGTATTGGATATTGAATTTGCCCTAAATTATATATTTTTGATGTCATGGATATTAAAATTTGATAAACCATATGGACTTTTACATACTATAACTACTTTTATAGTTATTTTTTTATCTTGGTAAATATTGATAATTCCATTTTCTTTATTCAATACAGATATTTGATAAATCATATTATTTATTTTTCTTATTAAATGTGAGGAATGATTTGGACTCGTAATGATGAGTGGATCCCAAATTTTATATAGCTCCTTGATGCATCGATATGTTCTTATAAGACAAATAAGTTGTGTAAATTAAATGGGTTTCTATTCTTTGTTTTATCCCATCTTGTGAACTTATTGATTGAATAGGTTTTTATGTGCCTTAGAAATAATGTCCAATAATTAGTCATTTCCCTCATTTAGATTCATTTATAATTTATCCACGATATCTTTC
Source organism: Viscum album (assembly GCA_963277665.1). Lineage (NCBI taxonomy): Eukaryota > Viridiplantae > Streptophyta > Magnoliopsida > Santalales > Viscaceae > Viscum > Viscum album. The sequence goes on along the minus strand of OY728136.1, from coordinate 478,526,491 downwards.
ATCAATATATCTATGGAAACATTTCATTTTCAGTTCATTGATTTATTGGATGTGTTTCAGCTTCTTAAATTTCCATATTTATTTTTCTTTATCTGGTTATTTGAATGGAATGTGTTTTCATTTAACTTTACTTATTGTTTATTCACTTAATTTTTCAGCCTAATGATTACATGGAATTCGTGTTCTGTTATTTACCTTTCCATGTTTATTTATTCTTATTGATTTATTATTTCTTCTTCTATATATTTCCCTTACTGAGCAGTTGAGATCACCCTTATTATATTTCCTTTACATAGGAATCCAATAAGTAATAATGATATACATGGATATGGTAGATGGTATAAATTTATTATCCTTGAAGTTATTTTGAAAAATAGTTATGTTGTAATTAGTGTATTCATTTTTAAAACAAGACTCATATATGTATATATTTTACCAAAAATACTAAACTCTTTGATCTATTGGGATTTTATTCCTTGTAATCATGCCAATGAAATTTATAGCTTAAACCAGCTCCGGGATATCTAAAATTGGGTTTATACATTCAAAACATGATTTAAATATGGGTTAAATGGTTTGAGGAATTGCTTCAGTGATATATAAAACCTGATACTTACATGACATGAAAGGCTTTCACACCATGAAAATCCTCTATGCATCACACCTTTATAAAATGTAGCACCTCAAGTTTTCTCAAACCCTATGGTTCTCTCACAATTTCTTAGAACTCCACATCACTCTCTCTATGATTTATAGAATCTATTATAAATGGATCAATTCCTGTCCTTCCATACTCAATATGGGGTGATTCGAGGTATGTTTTACCTCTTCTCACATGGTTTATTAAATTGGATCATACCCCTTCATCTTTACATGTGATGGAAGTTTCCCTTCATCATTATAACATATTTTTCTTGGTTTTTCATTCGTTTAGTTCTGAAGTGGTATCTTTGGAGGTATGTAGCTCTTTCCTAATGGGTGATTAGGATCTATGATGCTTGTCCATTCTCAAGCAAATAACACTGACACCTTTGAGGTTAGGGATTAATTTATTCCATTATTTATTTTAGTAAAATCATAATGTTATCATTGATTATCCCTTTTGATGGTAATGAAATGAAACTAATAAGTAATGGAACTAAGTCAATTAATAATTGGTTGAAGTAATCACATATTATTTTTTTCTACCATGATAATGGTTTGCCTCTTGATTTTATAGTTAGTGTGTTATCTATATTATTCCTATTATAATTATTTATTATGTTAGGGATTATCATGTTATTCTTGACGAAATTTATAAAGAACATAAATCTAGTATTAATCAACTAATTATATTAACAATTAAATAATAAGCTTATGGAAATCAATCAGTTAATTTAGGATGGAATAAAAATAAATTATTTGATAAAGATAATTACTAAGTCCTGGGTTTCTTGTCTTTTTTAGAAGTTAGAGTGCCTTGAGTTTGAATCTATGATAATTTTTTATGTTTTAAGTCTATATAGATAGTTTTTGGCCCTATATTTCCCTGTTGGCTATGCTTGTTTATTTATTACTTCTTTTGTGATGTTCTTTTGATGTGAAATTTTATATGTAATTTGATATGAGCATGGGAAAGCTGAGCCCAAGATGGGTGATGTGATGTGTGTAACACCCCAAGATTTCATAGTGTGTTATTTCTTCAAAATAATTCAATAACTTACACTACACACAACACTGAGTTCAATCACACCATGACTTACAAAAAAAATCCATTCAAAAGAGGTTATGAATAGTATTATCTAAATTTTAAACTTTATATAATCCTTATAATTTTAGAATCCATATTATGAGTTTCTTAGATATAATGCAAGAACAAATTCATTTTCAGTATTGCACTTTTATCAACTTTTAATAGTGAACCCTTTTTAAATACAATATTTTAAACTTTTTGACTAAATGGGGACATCAAAAATTTAAAATGAAACATCCCAAGCTTCCACGGTACACTTTCTTTGAATAATACAGTAGCGTGTGTTGTACGCAACCTTGAGTTTTAACACACACCACAACCAATCAAACTAGCCGTTATGAATAGTAATACCTACTTTTTAAAATTATATATATTTTATATTTGAAAATGGACTTCATTTTTGGATTCGGAATATCGAATTTAGCCTAATGTGAAATTTTGGTACATTTCGGATAACTTTCATATTTTGATGAATAGTGAAAAATTACTAAATTTTAATTAAAAACAACTTTTTTAATCAAAATAATTAATAGTGATAAATTATGAATTTCAGTGGTTTTAAAGTATATTTAGAATATATTTTTACCATTTAATATAATGTTGGTCATTGGACATAATTTTACAATTAAACCGAACATAAACAAGTGTCAATCTTTTGATAGTAATTATCTCTTAAAAACACGCTTTTTGTTTTGAGAGCGGGAATTAATTTTAAATTAATTTCTGCCACTTCTGTGTTTTGAATTTAGGAAAATGGATTCCATATTTGGAATCAGGATGTTCAAATTGTGTAAATAGGTAACTTTTATTTTTAGACATTTTGAATAATTACTGCGGAAAATATTTTATTTACCATGGTTAAGGGTAAATCCGGTAAATAAGGGTTAAAAAAATAATATTATAATAATACTAAATTACCCTAAAATGTGTCTTAACCCTATTGGTTGATACATGGTCGACCATGGGAATCTTTGGGTCTATTTTGGGACCCCATGGATCCACTTGTAAGTGATAATGACACTTTATTTTAATTAAGTTAAAATGAATACAAAAATGACACAAGCATATATCTTTTAGAAACACAATTGTTTCATAGGGTTATATATGTTGGATTTTAGATTATAAATATTCATTAGAAAGATAAAAAGATTTCCTACATAATGATATTTTATTTATAATTTTTAGACATTAAATAATTTATTTTATTTATGACACAATGATGATGCAGTAATTACTATAATAGTGAAAAATTAAAATAATTGATATTATAAATACCCAAATAAATAAAATATGAAACTTTTAATGAATTAAACTAATTTTCTAGGATAATATGATATATTAGGATTGATTTAATTGACTTTGTTCGAAGTAATAAATCTGTTATGAGTTTCACAAAAATCAACTATTGAATAGTGTCAAAATTGACATAAAAGAGTTCTTAAAACAAATATTATATTATTAATTGATATTAAATTCCTAAAAATCTAATGTTCGGCCAAGAGACTTATATCATGATAGTTTCATCATTAATGTACCACTTGGGGGTCTCTTGGATGTATATAGTAAGTTTATTAACCATATTATATAAAAATACAAAGAGACATTGTAAAAGTGAAACTAATTAACTTAGAGTTAATACTTAAAGAGAAGGTTAATATAAGTACCCAAACCTGTCTAAATTCTATTGGTTGAGTGGTTTTCGACCTATCCCAACCTTAACCTTTTAATAATAAGCTTTGGATCCATTAGAAACCGAATATGAATTTATTATAAATTAATATTTCTAGCTTTTCCAAAGGTGCCCCTCACCCCTCTTATAAAAGGGCACTCCTCCTTCTCATTTCTTCACACCTTCAAAGCCTTTTGGTTCGGCCAAACTCTTCCCAAATACTCTCCTAACATCCCTCACTACAACCTAGAGGCCTTAGTTTGATCATAAAGCCAACCTAAGGAGCCCTTTTGATCAAATCAAAAGGAAGAACCCGAAGAAGAGGTAATGATTTCACCACCCTTCTCCAAGTTCATTTCTTCTTCCACTTCTTCTTCCTTTGTTCTTACCATTCTAAAATAATAACTCCAGTATCTCACATATACTGTGATGTTATTATAAATATGGTACAACCATATTCAGTATTCTATCCACCCTTTGAATAACATGTCACCATACGTGCGTACGTACGGCTTACTGTCTCCACGTCGTGGTGTAATTGTTATTCAATATAATATTACTTGGATGGGTATAATAATGATGTGTAACTCATGTAAATAATAAATATAACATGTTAATGATTCTGTATATATGATATACCATCCATTTATATATTATTTTAATATCAAAAGAATGATATTGTCGCTCGTGCGTACGTACGGACTACCGTCTCCACAAACGCGAGGAGATTCATTCTCCATCGTAACCATTCAAGTATAATTATCATTTGATGATTTAAAAATGGTTTTTAAGGACTAGATATCATTCTGGATAAGAATAAGATACAACAACCCTGGCTTATGTAACAAAACATATAAATAAAATGAGTAAGTTAAACACCCGAAACGACGATAATTCTAAGATATTATTAACAAATCAATGTTAAAAGATTATATATGATATCATATTAATATATATGATTCTTGTATAATTTAATAACAATTATTTCACCATTATACAGGAGGTTAACCTACCCCAACCAAGGAAAAGTACAAGGTAAGGGTTTACTTTACAACCTCTTCATTATCCAAGGTTGTTTATACGTAATAATCTACTGGGATCTATTTATCATCCACATCCATGTTTCTTAAAAATGCATTTCAAAACATTTTTACTATTTACTAGAATATGAGTTAAAGTCATTTATACCCTTTTTGACTTTTATAAGTGGTTTATAAAGAAATCTTTCGGTCGTTTTCAAAACAAGGTCCTTTTTAACCTTTTCGACAGAATTAAGGTAAGAATGTTTTTTTTAACTTATACGGCGGGTGCGGTTATTTTCCGCCGTTATAAAATCTTCAAAGTTTTCCTTACAAGATTATAAGAATATTTTCAAGAAAATGTTTTATTTTATATGGATCTTAAATTATTTCAAAAATAGAAAGAGATATTTCTCTAAAAAGTGTTTTGATTTCATCTATGTCAACATCCTTTGATGGAGTTTACGCTTATTTGAAGTTGACTTATTATGATACAAAACTTCTATATTGTATTGAAGATTTTGTGATATGTTTGACTGTGGATGTGCTATTTTTATACCATTCATAGTCTATGGTGAAAGTATTGACATTTCGTATGCTAGTTTTAATACGAATGTTTATGTTATGTTTAAACCTTTTCATATGGGAATATATTGGACTTAATATGTGACGGGTGGAGCCCGCTATAGCTCCTCGATGCATCGGTAGGTCTCATGAGACAAACTAGTGTCTTGGCACAAGGCCTTGACAAAATCTTATTTGTAGTCTTGGCACGAGGCCTTGGCTATGTGGTTATGATAGTCTGGCATTATGCATTCCATCATTATGAAAGTGGTTATTAATTTTGCATGTGATTATTCGATTAGTAGAATAACCATGTGAGTAAGTAAATGGCATTATTGTATTTTATTTATTCCATACTATGTTAAATGTTCAAGTTGAAAGGCTTTTGTTTTAGTTATACATTTCTTTAAAGGTTTATTCTTATTTATGAATGTTTCTGCTATATTGTTATCCTTACTGGGCATTTGAGCTCACCCCTTTTCTATGTTTTATTTTTCCCAGGAAGTGAAGAAGTAAATTATGAATGACCTGCAGGGATATTATGTGGGGATATGAGTGTGAATTATGCAGACATTATGTTGTTGTAGTAGTTTTTCATTTTATGATGTAATGTAAAACTTATGAATATATCTAGTGTTTCCAAGGCTACTAAACCAATCGGTCTTTCGAGATTTGATCTTTCTTGTGATCATGCCAATGTTACGAAGTAATGCACCAACTCTGGGTAGCTGGGGTCGGGGCATTACAATGTGAAGAAAGGAAGCCTAGATATTGTGGTAGTAGTTGATGTATGTGATGGCGAGATGCATTGAGATATGCATATGGGTGTTGGGGATGGCACTGGAGATTATGGTATGGGTTGAAGATGGGTTTACTTGTTGATGTCATCAGGTTAGATTCTTGATTAAAATGAACATGTTTAATGGTCAATGGTTAGGTTTTTTGTTTAATATACATTACTTTTCCCATAACAAGAGACAATTAGATATTCATGATTTTATGTTTGATCTTGGTAGTATCTTTTGATGGTTTTCCTAGAGTACTTGAATTATGTAATGATTTTAATAACAAATATATAATTCTTATCCCATGGGGTTGTTTTTTATAGAATAAAAATTCTAAAAAAAAGTTAATATTGATAAAATGTTGAATTTCTTTGGTTTATTTCTAGAGTGAAAAGACTTTTCTTTATGGTTAAAGTAATTTAATTTAGAATAATTTTGTTGGTTAATTATGGAATAGTTAATTAATTAATTAATTAATTAATATCAAGTGAGTTTTTTAATTTAAGAAAATAATAAATTTATTGTAGATCTTTAAATTATTGGTTTCTTATAGGATATCTAGTCCCTAGAAGTGTAATCCAGGTGTCTGAGAGACGATAGTTGAATTTGGGATTAGGATTAGGTTATGCCCATAGTGTGGTTATGAGTTATATTATATCGTTTATATTTTTTGATTTTATACGCTACCCCACCCATTTCAGTTAGGAAAACTAACACCCATTGGACTCTGGGAGGGTGACTTCCCCAACATTTTGGGGGAGGATGGATGGTAGACTAGCCCCTATGGCCTCTTATATTCTCTTGGGGGTTACTTGTGTAGGTTTCCACAATAGTTAGTCTTCTTCGTATATGTGTGTGGAGTTATTTGATGGATTATTGTTTTCACACACATGTATCTTTGAATATATTATTGAAAGGATTATTATAGTTATGATGGGTATAGTATGTGATAGTTTAAGGTACATTACCTAGTGTATGGGTTCTCATGGATTAAGGTATAATACATGATCTAGGATACACAACAGGAAGGTTTTAATGGATCTCAAAAAATACTTGTTTACTATATGTGATATGGGATGATGTGATGATGTGATACATGAGGTTTGTGTTGTGATGACTTAACTAGGTGTCTTCAGACAAGTTTATTTTGGAGAAATATGGATCAGGGAATGTGATGTTGGGTGGGGATGTGAGAGAGGGGTACCCTTGATGTTTCATTGTTATATTATATTCTCTCTTATATGTGATACTTTGGGAGAGTTACCTATTGTTAGGCCTAGATCTTAGTATACCTATTTAGGTGATGAGTTATATTCCCTTTTTTTCATTATGTGTTAGCCTGCATTCTTTATCTTTTACATGAGAGGCATCTAGGAGGATTCGACAGAGTATACTTTTATTCTCATCCTATGTATATATGAACAATTGTTTAGGGAATCCAAAGATGTTTGGATATCAGTATGGACATTACTAACCTCATGGGTTTTCAAAAGCTATTTGGGATTTTTGGTCACAGATGTATCTACCTTTTTATACTTTTATTTTTCCTTTCATTTTCATTGTAATGTATTACATTGCATGTTTTCAGTAGTGTTTTCATTATATATATATATATATATATATATATATATATATCCTAGAAAGTGTTTATTGGTGTATCCATATTTCCCTCTCTTCTACATGTTTTCATATAGTTTAATGCCTCCCATTTTATGATTATTTTTCACCTGATGTTAGTCATCAACCTAGGGACTACTAGAGGTAGGACTTTAGAATTCATCATCTCCCTTCTCTCATTCCCATCCTAGGAGGATTAATCTTTATGGGGAGGGGTTATGACACATTCACTTTCTCTTTATGATCACTCATATAAAATAATTCATTATCTTAAGGTTGTGAATCTCAGATTCTAACTCTATTAATTAACTTTTATAATCAATTTTTAAAAATATTAAACTTTTTGAATAAATGTTAATCAGTTGTATCAACCCCCTTATAGACTATATGTCATCTTTCTAAAAGACCTAAAAAAATTAATATGTTTCATATTATAAAATAGTTCCATAAATGATGGCTTGGGTAGATAATTAATGTTCATACATGTCATCAAATGTAGTGTTATACTATTCTATGTAGTATGATATTTCCACGAATTGTTTACTAGTTGTGGGATTAAGACATATATCCCCATATTTTTACCATATATAATAAAGTCTCACAAAAATTTTGTCATTTGACCTTATATTATATAATATACAATTACTTGTAAATCCATATACAAAAATCCCTTTGGACATGATCCAAAATAATTTTGGAAATCAATCCTTAAATTCACCTCATATCACATCATATTTAATAACTTGGGAATACCATTAAAAAACATCATTTAGATTAGCTCTAGAACCATTTTTCTTAAATAAAGGTGAGTCAAAATAAATATCTATTTATTCAAATAAAAAGTTTTTCCTCACAAGTCATTATATCATTGAAAATAAATATGAATCTCTAGACCCATATTTGTAAGAAAATATAATCCTCTAGAATATTTAATACTACTCAAGATTTAAAGGAATATGGTGCGAAATCCATCAAACACATGTATCTCTATACCTATTTCTACCATTCTAAATCTTATGAAAACATTAATTATCATATTTTCCCTATTTAGAAGAAATTGAGTTGCCATGGGAAGAAATGTATATTAATCCCACATAATTTACTCATTTTATTCTCGATTCGTAGAGTATAAACTGAGATGGTTAATGAATACATCACTTTCCATTCATCTTTATGGAATATTAAATCACATGTAAATCATTCAAATAGATAATCACATAATATATACTTTTTAGGTGAAACTACATACTTCATAGTATATCCAATCAAGGGTCCAGATGTAAAACTCATTGTACGAGTGGATAAATCCCCACTTGGTTAAACACCAACTGATGACATGTTCAACAACATGCCCATCCACTCCATGATTTGAAAGGTAAAAATATAGAATTGTGTAAGTTGGGTATCAATGTATAAAGGTCACCATATTAGTTATATCACAAACCTCAGGTGAGAAGACTTAAATATGATCAGTGTACCCCCTAGTATACAAAAGACAAATGTATGACACTCCAAGTGGTATAATTTATAGGTCGTCCAGTTCATAAAAATGATTGTTTGTGCCACATGAGCATATTCTGTATCTTTATATAATAATTTTACACATTCTAACCTTAAAATTTCATCATAACCTATAATAATCCATAATGAAATTCAATTAGGTATAACTCAATGTCATATTATAAGAGTTAAATTATCATTACACTTCATTAAATTTATATCTATATATAAATTTATGCAACTAAAATAAAATATTGATAAAAAGGATATTTTTGTTTATATATTATGATACATTAAGAACTCTTAAAACCTATGAAGAATATTTAACAAACCCAACATAAATGCTTGTTCATTTTATAATTTATAATAAATTGCTATATTAATCTTATATAAGCTATAATTTCAAGGATTTTGTTAACTTATTACATCATATGTAATTCCTATCACATCTCTATGTGATTGTTTGATAAAACCTTCCTATAACTCTTTAGTGTGAAACATATATGAAGTAATAAAAAGTTAATAATGGTAATATTGAGGAATGATATTCCTAACTATTCAATTAATTGAATATATTTCAAATTCTTAATTTAATAACATCGTATGTTACCCTCCCAACTTCTATTGTATACTTAGAACTCATTCTAAGTGCATCATCATCACTCTTAAAACTCTTTCTATAGTGATGTAGGAATTTTATGCATTGATTTTTCAAATATTTAGATGAATATTCAATACATTACATAAACACATTTCTAAAGAATTTAATAGTTTAGTTTCTTTGGAATCTTGGAACACAATCTTCTTAATTTGGTGAAATATATTTAATGTATCCCACAATGATCTTCCCCTTTAGTACTCAACACAAACATAACCAATTTAAACCTTAAGTCATAAAATGAATAAATAGGTCATAAGAAATGGTGATCTAAATTTTTTATTAAGGGTAAATGGGGGAGATAAGTAAGCATAAAATGAATATAAGGGTATGAGAACATGATAATATCATATAAAAACCATTCCATGTATATCAAAGGACTAAATCTTGAGTCATTGAATAAAGATTATAATTTCATAATACATTACACATAAATAAATCGAAAAACCTGATCCAAGAGAGCATATAATTGGAATAACACATTGATTTATTGAATATACATTAACTTGTAACAATGTGAACATGTATAAATATAGATAGGTTCACTCATTAAGTTAAGGATATGAAATAAGGCCCTCACATAAACTTATAGAAATGAAATTAGGTCCATGTATAACATTCTAGAAATTAAATATATGTTTAGGGATAAAATTGTGAACACACAAAAAATTTCATGCATAACATTGTGAGCATATAATCAGCTTCATTCATAACAGAGTGAACATATAATTAGGCTCATACATAACATATTTACTCATGATTTTTCCATATTTATCCAATTTTTTTGAGGGAGATAACCATCACATAATGAAAATCATTCACATGTGTGCACACAAGATCATAAAGAATCCACCATATTATAACCCATGAAATGAAATATGTATCATAATCAATTCATCATATCATAACCTATGTAAAAGAGATATGTTTTAAAATCATTTCATTATTTCAAAATATCATAACATATGGAAAATTAAGTAGGTTTAATATGAAATTTATAACGTTATAGACCATGGATTTCATAAACATCTTGTAATGATAAACCATTCAGATAAATAATAATAATGGTATCCCAAGTTAATATTCACAACAAAGCATAATTTACATCAAAGGATATCATTTCATATCGAGAAGTATTTTTAAAGATCATTTGGACCATTTATTATGTAAAATAATAATTCTTTGAAAATTAATTTAAGAAAAATAAAAATAATTCAAAATACTTTTACTTGACAATAACATTAAAAACATATAAAGTAATATTAAAGATAATTTAAAAAACATCTTGAAGAAAATATGCATTCAACTTTGAAAAACACTTTTTAAAACATAATTCTTCTTAAAAGTAAATTTCAATGAAATTAAACTTGAAAACATATAGTGGAATCATTTAAGAAAAGATTATTTATGACAACATGATGTTTATTTGATGTTATACAAATTTAAATAAATATTTATTTCACATTTTTAGTAAAATCTAAAATGGAATTGTTTTGAATGTGACATGAGGATTACATTTAGAATATTAAAAAAACATGGGTAAAAATTAATTTAATAAATAATTCTTGGAATGCTAAAAAAATTGAAAAGACATTTAGAAAACATGGTTTTTGAAGAAAAATGATTTCTTAATAAAGAGACAAATAAATTTGGATGATCATAAAAACATTTTCTCAATTATTTCAAGTTCCAAAGAGTGTAAAATGTTTTTATTAATTGAATGTATGATGAATAACCATAAGAGAATAATAAAAATTAGTTTGTTGATATTTTTTACACAATATTTTATTATTTAACACATAATAATAATCAATCTTGATAAATGGTGAGATTTTAACCTGAAGTCTTTACCACTTTGGTAACTTTGAATCGTAAGACTCATGAGGAAAATCATTAAATGAATCTTTAAATAATGAAAGGATAAATAAATTCAATATATTACATGTCAAAGGTGATGTATATACACCTCATAAAGAAATATAGGTTCAAAACATAACATATGTCATAATAATGGAAAATTAAGATAAGAATCACTTACCACTTTAGAAATATTTTTGAATTGTAATACCCAATAAATAATAACATAAAATGAAAATTTAAATACCTTGAAAAGAATATGATCCATGATATATCATGTGAAATGAAAATTATATATTCTAAAATAATAAATCACTGGAGAGTTTTTATATGTATCCCAGAAATGAAAGAGATACTAGAAACCCCTTACCGTAAGTCTCGACTTCTTTCGTACTCATTCGAACCTCAACTTCTTCAGGTATTCTAATTAGGTTTTAACCAAAAACCTTCTTTTGTTGGATTTATGTACAAACTAATACTTTTAGAATGATAAGAGGGATTTTGAGAAGTTATTTTGGTAGTTATTGGCTAAACAAAAAGGGTGTGGATCTATGAAGAAGATAATATAGGGGTGGCCTTTTATAAGTGAGGTGAGTAGCACACTTGTAATTTTTTTTGATATGATTCAAACATAACCATGTTTTGTCATTCTAGAATCTTAAAAAATAGTCTATTATTGATAATATAATATATAAAGTCAACTATGGTAAGAAAATGGGGTTTTTAAAAGTTTGTAGGTTATATTTATCTCTTATATTATTATTTTAACCCCTGGTAAATCAGTATTTACCTTAATCGTAGTAATTATTTTTTACTTTTGTTATTTTCATTTTTCTAAAAAATTAAATTAAATTATTTCAAAATTATAAATTTTGATGATTCAAAATATTTAATCCATTTTAAAAAATTAATTCTTATATGTGAAAATATTTAATTTAAAATTAATCTCCCATACATGATGAGAACGTAGGTTTTTAGAGAGAAAATGTTCAATTTTTTATAATGTTTTTATACAAAATTTTACATAAAATTTACTAAAATGAAATAAATTGTATAAATGGATGTATATTTAAACTAGTTTTAATTTAAAATGAATTTAAAATTTAATTTAACTTTATAACTAAATTTTAAAAAAGATATTTTTCAAATAAAATTCAGTATTTTTTACTATTCATCAAAAAATAAACTTTTTTGAAAAATCAAAAAAATTACTGATTAGATATTTTTGAAATTATGGTTTCATAAATTAAATTTATTTTATCAATTTTATTTTCTAAAATTCGTAAAAATTAATTTGAAAAGAAGTTTTCCAATGATAATAAAATTTCTTTTTTAGAAAAAATACAGTTTTAAGTGTAAAATTGGATTTATAATTATCTCTTATATAGAAAACACTTTAAATGAATGTCAATAATTATATTGAATAATATATATATTTATATATATATATCATTAATTTAATTCACCAAAATTTATTTTTATAATTTATTAATTTAAAACACACTTTTTTCATAAGATAGTTTTTTAGAAAATGATTTTCATTTATTTGGACATGGTTTTTATTTTAGTTTCAACTTAATTTTTCATCAAAAAATTAATTATATATAATTTCCCAAACCATATTTTTGTAATTTATTTAATCTTATTCATACCCTCTATTCCATAGAATAGTTGATAACTATCATATAAAAAAATAATATTCTAATAATTTGTCACATTTTATTTAAACTTAGTGTTATTTGTGAAGCAAGATAAGATCAGTGTTTTAGGTAATGAAATCCAAACATGATATTGCATATAAATTAATTTTAACTTAGTGTCTCATGTATCAAAAGATAACAAAAATATTAAATTAAATTTAAATAAAATATTTCATAATATGTCAGGGTGTTACATTCTACCCCCTTAAAATGAATTTCCTCTTTGAAATTCTTCTCGGTCATCGAAGATTTAATGTTTGAAAATTAACTCATACAACCCCACATGATAATAATGGTTAATAAATAATCCTTTTTAAAAATATAAATGGTTGTGAGAAAATAATTCGGAATAACACATATTAGGTTTCCAAATAAGAGAACATAGTTGGGAAGTGAAAACATAGACATAGAAGAGAAAATTGACATCCAAATACTGATGGAGAGTGGTAGAGAACATTGATCTCAAGAAATTGAGTGATCCATATAATTTTAATTACCACAAAAACATAAACCAAAGTTCCATTTAAAAGTTTATTGATATCATTAAAAATGATGATAACATGAATTTTTTTTATTTCAAGATCTTATTCCTAACTTTGGGTTATTCTTTTTTCCATATAGTCTAAGAACATATAAAAAATTAATTATTTGATATAATTTTATTTCATAGGTAAAATTTCATTATTTTTTGTTCCTTGATCAATTTATACTTCATCTTTTAATCTAATAAATGAGGACGATTTTTATGCATACAGAACCAATGAATCTCAACATCCATAATAAAATGGTAAGGCATTCCTTCTATCTTTAGTAAAAAAATGTTAACATTGGTTATCCAAAATGGATAAATCTTCATATGGTAAATTAATATGTTAATATCTAAAACCTCATTCAAAATTTAACTTAATCTATTCCATAAATGTTTAATATTATAACCCTTCTAAAATTTAAAATTTATAAAGAAGGCTACTAAATTTATCTAAATAAACATATCATTGACTCACCATACATCATTAAGTATATCTTGATTACCATATACCCAAAATGTGAATAACTTCATAATATGTTCCCTTGAAACATGGTAATAACAAAAATTAACATAAAACATTATTGAAAATATACATGCTTCCTCATTTTTTGCGCCATTAATTAGATCTATTCCTTAAATCTAGAAATGATGAAAGCTTGATCAATGATATCATAAACCACTTTTACAAAAAATAATTATTTCCAATGTAATAAATAATATCCAATTTTCTTATTCATATCCAAATTCTATTTATCCCAACATAAATATCTCAATATCCAACGATTATTTAGGGTTATCTTCTATTAAACAAAATATCACATTTCCATTAAATAACTTTTCCAGTCCATCAGTACCATTTAACATATTCTTGAAAATACATAATGAAAAACTTAAACTAAACAAAAAATCTTTGGTTCATGATTTATATAAAATAATCCTTTAATTCAAATACCCAAATACTTTAGTAATGCCACTTCTTTCTCAAAATATTAACTAGGCTTCATCATATTATTCATTAATACCTCATTCTTTTCATATTTCATTTTTAGTCTCTTCATCATAAATATAAATACCATTACTCATAAAACCTTTCAAATTATATCCTTGATCTTTCCCCCATTAAAAATTTGGTTTCCATAATTCCCATACTTTCCATATTTGAAACTTTCAACCATCGATGATATAATAGGGATATTATTTTTCCCATATATTGCATCTACAAAAAATTTCCTTTTACTATAAAATTAAATGCATTGTGTCTTTATTTTCCACACTCAAATCATCTTCTCATCCCTATAAGAAATTACCTTTACTGATTTTTCCCCAATTATCAACATATAAGAAACATAGTCTTCTGTACTCCATGGACTCCATTACCAAAAATCTCAGTGAAATATATCTTTATATTCTTTGGTGAGTCTGATAGTTTGTTAAGGTTCATGTTATTAATCATATATCATGATAACTAATAAAAAATAATCACAATATATATATCTCTAGTCATCTTCTAATTTGGTTTCTCACAGTCACTTAATTTCCCATTAGATTCAATGTTAACATGATTCTTTCTGGATCCATCCATCAACTAAAACCAAAATCATAGTGTAAGAAACACTAGTAGTGGTGGGGAACCACATAATCTTGAAAAATAACTTATAGGTATCATAAATAATAACAAATTGTTTCAATAAATTAACACACAGTATTAATATAATCCATTCAGTTTCATCATATATTTAAATCCTTCATGATGGTTCACAAATTGTTTGTGATTTAAAAAATCACATCCCCTAGAAGTGTGCAACCAGATGTGAATCAAGGATAATTATCATACATGATGTGATAATTGATTTAATCTCAATTATCCTTTTATGGAGTTATTACCCATAGATACCTCTATTCTAGAGCCACATCCACTTGTAGTTTCTAGATATGGGAGTAATTTCTTTGAAACCACTTACTCTATCCTTTTAAAAAATTCATAGACATTTTTATAAACTTTTAATCATCCAAATATTTATCATTAGATACATACCTAGCCATATCCTTAGAGACATCCCTAGAGATATCACTAATGTTTTTTCATCCTACTTTCCAAAGGCTAACTAAATTTATCCTCTAATACCAAATATAGAAACTAAAGATTTTCATATGTGGATATTAGATCCTTTTATATTAATATTAAATATATTATAAAATCACACTCCTAAAGACCATAACAGTTGAGTGACATTGTAAATATGGACCACAATATTCTTAATTTGGGGAAATATCTTCAATATATCCAACAAACATCTTCCCCTTTAGTACACTTAAAAAACATACCCTATATAATCCTATCTTTATAACATGTGGAAAGGAAACAAATGAAATGGTGAGCTAAGATGCTCAGTAAGGGTAAACAAGGGAGATACATAAGAATAATATGAACATAAGGTAATGATAACATGATCATAATATATGAAAACCATACCTAGCATATCAAAGTTAAAAATCTCGATTCATGACATAAATATTGGTAGTTCAAAAGACATGAAACAGAATGAAATATAATAACATGATCGATGAGATATTAAAATTTGAATAATACATATATTTTTTCAAGCACATCATCTTATAACATTGTGGACATGTATAAATAAATACAGGTTCACTCATTAAGTCATGGACATGAAATTATTCCCTCGCATAAACTCATGAAAATGAAACCAGGTCTATACATAACATTAAAGACATGAAATAAAGGTCCATTAATAATATTATGATCTTGTAATTTGGTCTATGAATAAAATTTTGAACATATAATTAAGTTTATACATAACATTGTTGACATATAATTAGGTTCACACATAACATATTTACTAATGAGTTATCCATATTTACCCAATTCATTGGAGGGAGATATAGATCTCACCCATCACGTAATGAAAATTATACATATGTGTGTTACAAGATCATAAAAAATCCATCATATTATAACCCATAAAATTAAATGGGTTTCATAATCATTTCATCAGATCACAACCTATGGAAAAGAAATAGGTTTTGAAATCATTTCATTATTTCATCATTGCATAACCCATGGAAAAAGAAAACCATTTCATAAGAAATTTATCATGGTATAATCCATGGGTTTCATAAAAATATGTTAATGATAAACCATTCAAAGGAATAATAATAATGGTATCCTTAGTTCATATCCCCAATAAATCAAAAGTTACATAAAATGATATCATCTTAGATGGAGATGGATTTTGAATGATCACTAGGAAATTAATTTTTGGAAAATAAAATTTCTTTGAAAAATATTTTTAAAATAAAAAATATTTTCAAAAATATTTTCTTTAAAAATAATATTGAAAACTTATAAAGTAATATTTAAAAATAATTTAAAACATTTCTTGGGGAAAAAAGCGTTTTGACTTTGAAAAACACTTTCAAATACATGGAAATTTTTGAAACAGATTTTATTTGAAAATAAACGTAACTGAATATAATGGAATATTAAAATTAATGATTGTTCATGATTATGGGAAGTTCTGATCATGTCGTAAACATTAAAACAATGATTCCTTTCTCATTTTCGGTAAAATCCAAAGGAGAATTGTTTGGAAAACGACAAGAATATTCCATTAAATTTTTAAAAAAAAGTAAAACATGGGTCAAAATATATATTGAATAAATATTTTTTGGAATATTAAAACATTTCTAAAACACTTATAGAAAATATGGTTTTGGAAGAAAACATATTTTCAATCGACGATGGAAATAAAGAAAAATTTCTTAAAAGTATATTATCAATTATTTTAAGCACTAAAGAGTTGAAAATTCTAGTGTTACTTGAAATAATATTGAATGACCAGAGGAGAGTAAAATTCATGGGTTTATTGAGAGGGGATCATAATAATTTACAATTAGATACATAATAATAAATAATCCCGATAGATGTTATGATTTTAACATGAAATCACTACCACTTTGGTAACATTGAATTGTAATCCCCATGAAAGAACACCATTAAATGAAACTTAAATTATCATGATGATAAATAAACTCATGATATTATAATTCAAAGGGTATTTATATACACATATTAAAGGAATATAGATTCATAACATAACATATCTCTCAAAGAAGGAAAATTTAAACAAAAATCCACTACTGCTTTAACAATCTTTTGAATCGTAATACCCAATAAAAAAAATAAAAATTTAATAGGATGAAATGAACAGTGTTCATAATATGACATGTTAAAGAGGTTGTATATTAATGTATAAAATAAAAAATTGATGAATTTTAATTTTTTCACATAGAAATAAAAGAGACTAGAAATCCCTTATTATAAGTCTCGACTTCCTTCTCACTCATTCGAACATACTCTTCTTTGGGTTTCCTGTTTATGTTTGCACCGAAATTATTCATTTGTTATATTTATGTCCAAAATATGTCTTATAGGATAAGTGGAGGGAAATTGGGAAGTTATTTTTGTAGGTCTTGGTAGAACAAAAAATGTGAGAATATGTAAAGAAGAGATGAGAGTGGGTGGCCTTTTATAAGTTAGTGCAGTGGCACACATGTAATTTTTTTAAAATATTCAATCATAACCACATTTTTATCATGACACAAGATTATAAAATTATTAATTATATAAAATATATTATATAACGTCAAAATATGTCTGGAAAGTTTTTGTTGGATAATATAGTAGGTCATTTTTAACCCTTGTCTTCTTAGTTTAAACCCCGATAAATCAGTTTTTACCTTAATTGTGGTAATAAATTATTTGTGTTTTCACTATTAAAATTGGTTAAAAAGTATGTCGAACTTATTAGAAATTATAAATTATGCTGACTCCAAATATGGAATCCATTTTTTCAAATTCAATTCATATAGGAGGATAATTTTAATTTAAAATTAATCCCACAAACATGAACACATGTTTTTAATTATAAAATGATAGAAAGTTTACAAAGTTGTCCTATAAAAATTAAATATGAAAATAATTATAATTACCTAAATTGGAATAATTTTTGTATAATTGAACTAATTTTACTTTAAAACCAATTTAAAATATGATTTATATTTATAAAGAAATTGTGTGAAAAGGAATTTTTCAATTAAAAATCTTTATTATTTACAATTCATTAAAAACAAATTTCCAAAAAATACCAAAACATCAACCAAAGATAATTTTTGAATTATGATTTCAAAAATTAAGTCTATTTTAGATTATTAATTTTCAATTATTGGTAAAAATTATTTATAAATAAGTGCACCGAAGGTGAAAACAATTCTTTTTAAAAAAATCACTATTAAGCATAAAATTGGATATATTTTTATCACTGGAATAGAAAAAAAATAATATTAATATTAATAGTTAGATTCAATATATAATTTTTACAATTCATAAATATATTTTTAATAAATATGATTTTCTAATTTATTGCTATAAAACACACTTGTGTGCCTTCAATAGTTTTTCATAAAATATTATCTTTTATTTTAAAAAGGTTTTTATTTACATTTATAATTAATTTTTTAACAATGGATTCATTATAAAATAATTTAAATTTTTTTATAATTTAGGTAATCCTATTAATAACCACCATACCATCATCTAGGTGATACCTATTATATTAAATAATAATATTTTAAAAATATTTCACATTTTCTTAAACTCAATGTTGTGTGTAATACAAGATCATTCTGATATTTCATGTAATCCAAGCCAAAATCATTATTTTATATAAATTAATAAAAACTCAATGTTATTTGTAATGAAAAATATCAAAAAGACTAAATTAAATTGAGAAAATATTTTTTATAAAATCTTTGATTGTTACACTTTTTATCAGTATTTTCTTTAAAATTTTCCAAAAAATATAATTTTTATTTTATTACTCTTCCAGAATATCCTAAAAACATTTAGGATAAAGAGAAATTTACTTTTTAAGGTAACTTATGTAACTCTTTACATTTTTCCTTTTCCCCATATCATAAACTCTTTTAATATTCCTAGTTTAATTCACTTTGTAATTGGACTCGTATAATCCTATAAAAAATAGTGATGTTCACATATTCACAATAAATAAATATAACTTTTTATATTTTTCCTTATTATCACATACCTTAAACTATTTATGATATTTAGTGAAAAAAATTAATATTATACTTGCATATTCCTATATCTGTTAACTTTGAACTTAACTAAGTCCAAAAATACTCCCACTATCGTCTTGGATACTATATTATTTCAAAATATATTTTTAAGATATAAAAATATTTTTTAGTTAATAAATAACCCTTATTTACACTTACTATAAATATTTAACAAATAAACTATTGTATCCATATCATATATGGTATTATATGTGTACAAATTGTTTTTCCTAGAAAGATTATAATTCTTTAAAATTTAAAACTAATGGATGGAAGAATAACATTTTATCATATTTTAAAACATATATGGATAATCACTTTTACCCTTATCATATTTTTATGTATGTTATAGAATTGGATGATTCTTATACCATGTTTATACAATCTATCATCTCAATTTTTTCATAAAAAATCTTTATTATTGATCCACTTCACTTATCATATAAGAAAATGGAGTTGAATGTATACATCCTTTATATAGATTCTTTAAATCTTGATAAATGATTTTACAATCTGATATTTATTGTATCAAATCATTGATTCATCATTTGAATGAAAAATAAAATATTATCAATTCTTTCTTTGATTTAGAACTCCTTTATATTAACAACACTTGATAAATATGTACTTAGTATCACAAACCATTAAAAATTAAAGAATTTATTTCTATAACAGTTAAACCTAACTTCAAAATTATATAGAGTTTCCAAAAAAATATTTAGGTAGCTTGGTAATCTATCATATGGAATTTTTACTCCTTCTCCCTAGAAACCTTAGGTTTTAATGAACTTGACAAGATTATTGTAGAATTATTATATAACTTCCTAAACTGAGTTTTCTTCTTCTGGTTTTAACTTTTACCCACATTCACCACCTATATAATATTGATACCTAGACATCCTAAGCCTAGTTCACTTATTATCAATAATTTGAAAATATTAGTTAAAATATTATTAAATTCAATAATATCTCTAGAACATTTACATAAATTAAAATAGTATGCATTTACATACTATAACAAGAAATTTTTAGTCTCCCTTTAAGAATTTTATTGAATTGAACAAGTAATAAAATATGTCTACTAAATAGACCTATCTCATTTCATTAACCAAAATTTTTTACAAGCAGTTCTAAAGAACAAAATGAAATAAAATACACATCTTTAATGAGTTTTTTGGAGCATGAAGCATCCATGTTATCACATCAGAAACACATTTTCCCCATTACTTTTAGAAAATTAAATCCCCTTCAATAATTTATTGTATTCTGACCTACTATAAAATTTTTATGAAAAATACATTCGACATCATATATCTATAAGAATAATCCTTAAGTAAACCACTAGTCTCACCAAATCATTAATATATTCAACAATATTGAATATCCTTTTGCATACCAAACCACATTGAGTACATGAAACTAAAATTCCTTATATCATTTAGCATATAATGACTTTAAAACCTCAAGTGTGTCATTATATGCTTCATAAGGATCTATATTCACTTTTGTAACTATTTCAACACTTAGTTACATAATAAGGAACTATTACTACACATATGATTTTCCTTAAGAACTTTTCTTAAGCTACCAGAATTAGAATTCAAATACATTAAGCTCATTATTACAAGGATTTATCTTAAGGTCAAGTTTAATGATGATTTTATTTATTCTTAATAGA
Source organism: Viscum album (assembly GCA_963277665.1). NCBI lineage: Eukaryota > Viridiplantae > Streptophyta > Magnoliopsida > Santalales > Viscaceae > Viscum > Viscum album. The sequence continues at coordinate 478,505,024 of OY728136.1, read as the reverse complement.
GGCTTTCATCATATGACTATCATTATTTACCACTTAATAAGGCCTTATTAAATTGTCACATGGTAAAAATGATCACCCATTTTTAAAATTCATTATACCCTTTAGTTGGAAAAGATCTATATATAACAAATAAATGAGTCTAATTTGGTTTTCCCCATGATAATTAATTATTAAGGTAAATAATAATATTAATAATTATTGGTAGGAGTAGATAGAAAGAGTTCGGGTTGAAATTCTCTATTTAAAATTTAAAGAAAATGAGAAATATGATTTCAAAAATATAGTGATTTTGAAATTATAAAGAAATAATATGATAAAATAAATGGAGTTAAAGTGGATAAATTTTATATTTATTAATAAATTGAGTAATCATATAGAAAATTATCATATCTGTTTTTACAATTATGTATATTAAAGATGAATACTAAAATGTGTAAAATAAATTATATATAAAACATAATTTGACAAGGAGTTTGGAAATTACTTTTTGTGAAACCCTATGTATCCACCCCTCGAGTTGAGAGGTCTATGTTATAAATACCTTTACATTTATAGGGATCAAGAAACTCATCCTTAATAATTATTGTTTTTGAGAACCCTCTTGAATTTATATGGTATCTATGGAACTTCCCCCTCACTTTTTCGGAGTGAGAACCTATTGAATAAGGTTATAAGAAGAAAAATATTTCTTAGAATAAACCCATTATAATTATTCTCCATAAATATATTGAAATAATGATAAAAAATCGATTGAGGTATTGAAAGGTTATATTTGAAAAGATCCTTTGAGAATAATGGTGAATTGGATATTAGATCTTGAGAGGATCTGCTATAGATTCACTTTTGGATCAAGGATAAAAGAGGAATTGATGGTTACTAAAAGCAATTCCCAGACACCCAAAAATTTTATTTATAGGATCTAAAATGTTAGGAATCTTATAAAATACATTAGGGTTTCATTAAAGCTAAAGAAGATAATAATAATTGAATGTTGGATAATATTAAATTCTTTCCTGGAGATACTAACCTCAATCCACCAATAAAGATATTCTAAAATTCATTTTTCATTAAATAAAAAAAATCAAAATAAAGAGATTCATTATTTGACATAAAAATCACATAATAATCATAAATTATAACATGTAAGAAAAACTTTAAGATGTTTTTTAGAAATAGTGTAAAGAATAATAGAATAAAAAAACAAAATAATTTGTATGTACTTTTCACAAAATTCTTATTTACTCGTTAAATTTATTTTGACTACCATTAAATTAATTCTTAGATATAATATACTGAATCCAATGTATACCTAGTGCACTTAAATGACTGGATTATGGGTCTACTGGAACTCACTATTCTACTAAAACTAGAACCAATGAGTTAGTACTCCTCTGTAGGTTTACTGATGGACACTTAGAGGTCGAGAATGGTTCGACTTTCCCCACATACCAGCCAGTGGAACTCCACTAGATGTCTGGTGGGTCTTGTAATCAATAAGATCTCTATTCACATGGAACTATCTGACCGGTACCCAGCATTAACTACCCAATGTATCCTACAAGACTTTACCTTCATGCATGGCCTCCCGATCATCCTTCTATAAACTTTTATGGAATTTCTAATTCCATTTAATGGTATTAAGATATGAAAAAAGTTTTATCCAAGACTTTCACAAGATTAACAAGTTTCTTTTGGATGAAAATTAATGATATCCAGGGAGACCCTTAATTACATGACTTAATGTCAAAATATAGAGTCTTAAATTCACTCAAATTAAAGCAATAAATACACAAAAGAGTGTTTGTGATCATGAAAATAACATAAGAGAGTGATTTGGAACATTTATATCATTTATTTATATTATATAGTTGAGAAAAAAACTCATTTCCCATCCTTTATATGGATAAAACCAATTCTATCCCTTTTTTATTAAAACCCTTAGGGCTTTCCAACTATGTTTAACCCAAAAAAAATTCCAAGAACATATTAAAAAATGATATTCCAAAGGCAACATTATTTATAAGAACCTAACTAAGGATGATCTAATATTATCCATTACATTCTTACTTTACATAAGATAATCTAGTTGAACTATTCATTAGTAGAACCTACTCATTTGGATGATCAAGATCTTGAAAAGTATTGCTTTGGTATGTGTATTAAACTTAATATTTTAAAGGGAATTTAAATCTGACCATATTAACTCGTGTTATTTCATTTTTATTAACGATTACAGTAATTTAATTTTCGTATTTTATTCACCAAATAAATATGTTTGAACCATATTAATGTGTAACACTTTACACAACCCACTGTTTGTGTTACTCATCCAATATTTAAAGTCATACATACTCATACATATCCAAATTCATTATATGAACAAGGAATATGAACTATTATTGTAAAAGAATAGTGTTATATGTTATTGATAAGATCCACATGACTCATCCTTGAGTGATATATAGATAACAACATTAACCTTCTTAGACAAGGCATAGGCCTCCGGGATGGCAGGTAGTCTGAAACCAAGTCCCTATCCCTAGGGAGACAGTAATCAAGAGAGAATAAAATTAATCATAACTCTAAAACCTAATATTCATAAACTATATTTAATAACTAAATTGATGTTCATATATTTTATTACATCTGCAATTCAAGGTACATGAATAACTATATTCATCACGATGTCATTTTTAGTGTGAAAATGCAAGGATCCATCTCATGGAAGAAGATTATCATATATCTTTTGGCATAAAAATATTCATAATATAAAAAAATTATAATTATGAATAATATAAATAATGAACTTTATATAAATAAAAAGTTAAAATATTGAAACAATAGGTAATCATTCTTGGAAATTTCATAAATAAAATATAATTATAAACACTTTTATAATTTTAGCCTTATTCATTATAAACATTCCATAATTATGATTATTAAAATTTATATTTATTTTAATAAGAAAATTTCATATTATTTATTATATGGAATTTCATTTTAAATATATGAGTTTATCATGAATTATAAGATAAATCCTTTTATTTATAATTAATAAAAAATTCAATATAAATTTAAAAAATATTTTAAATATTAAATTTTAGTATTTATATAATATCTAAAAACAAAATATTTATAAAAAGATTCATTTAAATATAATTCATTAATAATATATAAATTAATAAACATATAATTAATTAATAAATATCCTTAAAATACCTTTTAGTCAGTATTTAAAACAAATTATAAATAAATAATACCAAATTCTAGATCAATTTTTTTAAACAGGACTTACCACATCATTTTATACACCATGGTAATTATTTAAAGGTAATTTTAATAGACCACAACACCTATGGAAAATGACATCCACACCATACCCTAATGAAGACATGCTGGATATTTTTCACATGCTAGAGCTTAATGTGTTGTCAAAAATGACATTCTCACCACACAATAGTGTATTAATTATGGCCATTTTACATGTGATAACACATAAAAAATGGTTTGAAAGGGTTAATTCTATGGTGTGATGATGATCTGGGAAATCCATGGTGATGATTGGAACATTTTTCTATTTTTCTACAACCTTTATTTTGAAAACATGATTTCATAAAATTAGGATCACAACTTATTTTGATACCACTTTTGGGTTTTGATGATGTTTATTAACACTTAATAAATATAGTATAAGTAAAAAAACGAAAAATATATCCATGTAATAAATATGAAACTATATAAAAACTATAAATGAAGAACTATTGTAAACTTGCATATCATTTACTAAAGAAGCCTCTATAACCTTCTTGATCTTCATCTAACGTGTTTGATGGGGATCAACAAAGTGTTATAAAAATCCTCTCACCACCAAAGGTATCCAAAGTTCAAGCACAATTATCCATCACACTTATGAGATCAATATAATCCTCATTCCATGAAAGTACCTGAATTATAAAGGATAAGCATAAAAAGTGTTTTGGGTTCCTAGGAGTTTAATCCAAGAATCCACACAAATGCCTTTTAATTACTTGTAAGTGGAATTATATATATGCATTAGGATACCCCCAATAATTTTATCACATTAAATCATGTTTTATAATTCATAAATAAATATTATTTTATTTTATTTCATCATATGCATGAGTGTTGAATATCTATGAATATAATCTTAATAAAAAGTTCCTTAAATGAAATCCTTAGTGGGGGATTACTCTAGTGTCCAACCACATCATCAAAGGTAGTTGAATAATATTCCATACAATATAATATATCCATGAACCATAAGTAGGATGTGCCTTTATGGTATATATATCCTTTAAATGGACCTAACTAACCAAACCTCATGAGGTGCACCAAATCCGCACTCCTAGGTCCTATGCTAAAACAACATAATCTTTTTTTTATTTTTTTTATTTTTGAAAGAAGAGACTTAACTTTAAAAATATATAACTAAATAATAAAATCGAAATAAAAAGTTACTGAATTCCAAATTATTTATTATTTTTATTAAATATTAAAAAAACATACTATTTCCTTTTAAATTGACATGTTTACCATTATTACAAACTCCTATAATATTATTCTATCTTTACTCAAGCTAATTAAGTTTTGACTATATAATATAACCTACTCATTAAGAGCTATTTGAGAAATATTTGAAAACATGGGATAATAATAAAATCTCTGTAAGGGGCTTGTAAAAAATTAGAAGTCACTTTTTTTGAAATTATTAAAAACTTAATAATGTAGTTTCTTTAAAAAAATACTTTGTGATCTATAAAACATTTTAAAAATTACCCTTTAAAATTAAATAGGGTTTTCTAGAAAAAAATTTAAAAAATAAAGGAATCCTCTCAAATTATTTTTTGAGAAGACATAAAATACTGGTGAACCATTTCTTTATAGACATAAAATATTGAAAATATAATTTTAAAATAAAGAATATAATTTTTAAATACCAACCTTAAATTTCAAAAAATATAACAAATTTTCCTTTTAAAATGGAATATAATAACATCTTGAAAGATTAAAATAAATTGTTGAGTCCACCTATAATATTAAAGGCTATATAAGGCCCACTCATCACATTAGTGGAAAAATTCCCTTGAGGTTTGGGATCACTCCCCATTCATCACCATCATTAATAATTCCAAAGTTTCAAATTATAATAAAAAAAATTTAGTAGATTTCCATAATCATAAATTTAATTTTAACATTTCCTTTCAAAAACAAAACATCAATGTAAGATTATTTTCAATAAGAAAAATATATAAATTAATGTTTAATTAATGAGTATATATGGAGAAACAGATTCATTTCCATAGTGTATTTTAAAACATGAATGATAAATATGAATTAATTTCATTAAGAAGATCTTCTTTAGGAAAAAAATGTTTTAATATATAGATATTGGGAGTATTTGAGAAAAAATATTTAGTATAAATGGGTTGTTTTAGAAACTCATAAAATGCCGACTTTGAAAATAACTCCTTTAAGAGGAATAATTGTTTTCCAAAATGAAGTAGGAATTCAATTTTTTTTTATAAAAAGTAAATGAATTCATTAATAGTTTTAAAAATAGAAAATTTTAAAATTAAAACCCTTAACTTAATTCTACAATAAGAACTTACTAAACTCTCCTCTTTACCATATCTCCTTCCAAAAGTTATCTCTTAAAAACTATTTCTTCATCCACTTTACATCTCTCTATTTATAACTGAATTACATATATATTATTTTTTGAAGAAGATTGAAAGATCTTTATTAGAGGAAGAACCAAGTAAAAAAGTTATCATTTATATATATCCAAACTTCTATATGAAAATAAACATAATATTAGTGAAATATTATTTTAATTATTTATTCATGGATCAAGAATTGAGAATGTGGTGACCTTAGAAAAAAATGGGATTCTATGAAACTATAACATGTCCACCAAGACTAGAAAATTAGTTATTCCTACTTGAACTTCTATCTACCGTGTGATAAAAACACTTAAATTTATATGTATATAACCCTCTAATGTACATGAAAAAAATTCATGCGAGGATGAAGATGATGACTTCTTACTATGTAACATTTACATTGTAGTGTTGGCTTCATATTTTCCTTGTTCTCATTTCAAACTCCTCTACATAGATCCCTCGATGTGGAATTTATTTCTTACTCTTAATTTAAACATAGAAAAAAGTTACATTCAAACAATGCCCTAAAAATTTTTACCAATAGGTGAGGCTGAAGAGAATTTAATTCTATATTGTTCAATACATTATTTTTAATTACTTTAACTTGATATAGAATTTGGTATATATGTGTAAAGGTAAATCATACAACCTTTAAATGAGTAATTATTATTAATCTTATCTAGTATTACAATGTAAATTTTTACCCTTATGTATCCTTTAAATCTCTAATGTTACCCTTATGTGATTTAGAGTATCTACCCTTACATGAATTAATTGGTTATAATATACCCACATGCATTGTTTTTAGAACGTTCAAAAATGTTTATTAAATTTACATGAGATTCTCCCCACCTTCTTCATAAATATGTTTCATCCTTAACTATACCATATATATGTATTTATATATTTATAACCTATAAATAATATTCTATAGTCTCAACTTGATATTAAAGATGATGAGTTTAAGGGTTTTTTGTTGAAAATGCATTTAATGTAAGAGGATTATTAAAAAAGTGGTTTAAATATATTCATACATGAATAATTGTAATAAGCTTAATAATGAAAAATTAAACATATCCCAAATCAATTTTTCCTACGGTTTTATTCTCCCTTATATTATCATTCAAGGCATAAATAAGTATCATAGTTCAATGGGTATTAGTGCTTGCATGTGGCCTCCCATTTCAACCATTATGTTAGAGTTTAAGCATCATTGTTACATGTGTGTGAACCCATGCACTTTTTTATTGACCTATGATTCATATTAGATTTATCTTGTTCCACTGCCTAGTATCTATGGTTGATTATTGGGTGGCCCATGTTGGTTGTCCTAATCTCTCCAAGGCCTAGGGATGGTGGCTATTTTTATAAAATATGATATTAATTACTTAGACAAAAACATATTATAAAAATATATTATTAAATCATTAATTTATTACATCTAATTAGGTTATCAAATAATTATTCAATATAAATTTATATAGTCATTTCATTATTTCTATCTATTTAATTAATTTCATTAATGATAATTTATTATTCGAAACATATTTCTATATTTTACATTTTTTTTACATATATATTAATGTCAAACACATTCTATTTATTATATATCTTAAAAATAACTATTAGTTAATTGAATTTTTAATTATATTAATTATTTTATTCTATAACAATCATTCCATCCTTAGAATTTATTATTATAATTATATTCGATTTTAATAACTTAAGTATTATATTTTTATTAAAATATATAATGTTGTTTCAAATTAATATCATTCACCCAAAATTATATTCACTTTAATTTATTATTTTAATTATAGTAGTATTTATATTTATCAGTAATTTTTTTTAGAATTTATATTTACCATATACTATTGTTTATCCAAAAATAATTCCAAATAATCAAAAATTAATATAATTAAAATTTCTCCCACAAATTCATAGATAAAATAAATATTTTGATCATCCATAATATTATAACATTTTAATTAAGAAAATATTAAGAAGAAATTCATGTTTCATAAACATAAGCTTGCATATTATTTTCAAAATCTATATAGATAAAGTATCACATGAATATTTTAAATTTATTTATTTCTTATTTTAAATAATATAGTGGTAATTTACTCCCCAATGACTATAAAATGGTTACATTTTATTCATTAAATACCCACACTCCAATTTCCTTTTATTTAGATCATAAATATGATTCCTATAATTATGCTTATCCTTCTTCTATATATATTCATATTTGGAGGGCTTATTTTCATAGTCAGTCATGATGATCAGTACAATAATATTTATTCTTCTGTGTTCACATTCATGTATTCTACCATCTTACTTATAACTATAGTATTTATGGTTGTATTTTCATCTATATAGTAAATATAGACTTGTAATTTCTATAAAAGTTATTTATTTTATGGATTATAATATTTTCACAATAAAATATAGTGTAGATTGATATAGTTGTGAAATAACCTAATGACACAATATTTATTTTGAAATAATATGTGTGTGTGTGTATTCATACTCGGGATGTTACACTTTATCCCCTAAAATAAATTATTCCTTCACAATTTTAATAATATTTTACATTGAATGAAAAATATTACTACTTTAACCCAAGCTTTGGTGTTCTACTCTGTAATTTTCCCCCTGTATAGAATAGTATAAATCTATTTAACTAAAAACAATTTTGTTTTCAACGTATGAAATTATTATGGAATAATCATACTTTAACTAGGGTATCCCAAAATTTCTATCGTTGGGTCATTCATGAAAATATATGGTCCATGTTGTGCAATAATGTTTCATAATAATCGCAAAATCATCTCCTTCCTTGATAAAAAAAATCATAAAATATTAATAATATAGATAGAAACAATGATGTAATTTTTACAATGTTTTTTCTAACATTCAATTCCAAAATGTCTATTTTCACCTTATTTTTAGAGAATATATTCATTGAGTTATCTTTGTAACTTTTAAATACCGTTCCTTCTGAAATACCAAATGTATGTCCATGGAGTAAATAAGTTAAAACTATTATATTTGTCATTAAAGGGTATCCTTCTTATATAGGTACTTTAAAATCATAGTATTCTTTAAAATTTAATAACAAGGTGAAATATTTTAAAATACCATATTTATACCTCCCTTTTCGAGAATTATGGGAGAGTTGATATTTTAAAATTTAGTAGAAAATAATCCAATACCCATGGTGATACTAGGGTATGGTGGAGGATTCTGATATATAATAGAACTGATTTCAAGAAAAATTTATATTGGAAAAGTATTTGAAATTAAAATTCATTAGTTTACAATAATAAATGAAATTATATCATTTATACATAATGAAAGAGTCATTTATGATCTCTCTCCTTCCATCTTGAAACATATCTTTAACCATCAAATATCATAAAAAATAATTTGAATGACCTATGTCATGATATATTTCATTTAGTTAAGAAAAAAATTAATTATATATTCTAAATTATGATTACATAAATTTGGTTAAGATAATTTTCATATAAAAATCAAAAGAAGTTATTCCATTGAATATTTTACTTTTTAAATACAACTTTATTGATTCCTAAATCTGGAATAATAAATTCAATAAAATGAACGTACTGGGAAACATAGTGGAAGCCTAGTGGGATAGAAATTTAAAATTTTTCATTCATCAAAGAAAACTAAATTCAATTCTTTTGGTGATATGATCCCTAATAGAGGTATAAAGATGTTGTGTGAATTTAATAAGCACAAAAATTAAAACACAAACAATTACTTCATTTAGTTAGATGAGTGGTCAATTGTATCTCATCGCTAGTGACTGTTTTGAAAAGGATCTGAAGTTGAACCCCTCTATACCATATAAACATGCTTCAAGAATCCATGCATATTAAGTTCATCAAAATCTAGGTTCTAATATAGAGCTTAGATGATTTCTTTGACTTCATGATGATCACATAGATCATGTTACTTCGATCCATGAAGGTGTACTTGGACCATTTTCTCAATTTGATCATTTCTCTCTCTAGGATTTTGGAGGGAAGATAATCTATCAATTTTAATTGATAAATAGTGAATGGAATGAGCTTATCTTCTAATTATATAGTGGATTTCAAAAATACAATTTTAGGGTTCCCCAACCCCTTATATTTAACATCTCCCAAATAAGTAATGAATAAATAATTATCAAGACCTCATGACTTCATAAATATTATATATATTTTATGTCATACTTTCAATATATATTAAATATATTATACGATAAACCTGATTCATTAACTCGAATCATAATTCATGCTAAAATAAATCAAACCATTATTATTAAAATAATATTTATTTATGTAATATTATTACATGTATTTACTTAAACACTTGTAAATAATTATAATAAATAAATTCACCCCAATTACTCTATACTTGAATAATAATGAACTTATTTATTCATCAATGATTTAGAATGCATGGAAAACTCTTTTACCCCATAGTGGGACCCACTTTGTCGTGTATACCTAATCACCATAATAATGAAAAATAATGAATTCACAATTATGTGTGACCATCTAGGCCCTTATCTTGATAGTAGTGAATAATATTCACAAACCAAAAGCAGAGTGTAGAAACCCATCAAGTATCCTAATGAGATATGTAATAATCATAGAAACAAAAAGATTTTTTATGAATAGACATTGTGTAATATAATATATTTGTCATATGATATATCATAAAGAAGGACACACAACTTGTGTCATCATCCATTATTACTTTATAGTTTTTTTTTCAAACTGGATAGACATACATTCGTCTATAATGGGTATAGATTTAATGAATTCACTATAATCCTAGTCAACTAGGCTCGAGATATATCTTCTTCAACATGGAAGTGGAAAATTCTATCTTGTTCATTCAACCATTGTCATACCACCAATGAAACACCCAATGCAATAAACCTCACCACAACTTTAATATAATGGTTTTTTCCTTACATAAAAATATGCAATAAAATGGAACACAATGATAATGATCTCGTGTAGAGAGATCAATACAGATGTTCATAGATAATAATAACCAATGATACAAGAAACATTTGATGTTCTTATTGGAGGTTCTATCCACATGAACTCATCTAATCGAGATCTCCAAGTGAAAACTTCATGAGAAGAAGTGTCAATGATTATGATCCCCCAACACCTGAGGGTTTCATATCATTCATATCTTTTCAATATGTTTTATTTTTACCATAGTTTATAACTTTATAATTACTATCATAGTATCTCTATGTTCTCATTATAACCTAGGAACTATTATAACCCTCTGATACTATAAGTAATCAAAGAAAATTAATATAAATATAGTGGACATAAAACTACCAACACTCTTATGGTAAGATAAACACCTGTATATGTCAAACTGTATATATTTAATTTTAATCAATGTACATACATATGTTGGGTCTAGGGAACCCACTTTCAACACTCCCATTTTCACTATATCCAACTGCTAACAAGTCTCAATCCTCTAGCTATCACATGAGAATTATAATTCTACTGAGATATGGCTTTATTTAGTGGTTCTGCCAAATTTTACTTTGCATATACTCTTTTAACTATGAATTAACTACTCTGATTTAAATCCCTTAAGAGATGAAATTTTCAAATTATATTATTTTAACTTTTTTTGTGAAATAGGGTCCTTATCTAACAACATTTTTTTGTATTATCACCATAAATTGGAATAGAGTCAAAACTATTAGGCACAACACTAATTTCTAAGACAAAGATGTATATCCATACCACCTCCTTAGCAACATCAAAAGCCATTATATAACTCAGATTCTACTTTAGGGTCGGTGGATATGGGTTTATTTGAGCTTCTCCAGCTCACTTCACAACTATTCAAGAAAAATACATAGCCTAACTATGATTTCATGTCAGCATGGTTTGTCAATAAACTAGCATCATTTTATCATCTGAATTACAATTCCTCATCTCCTCCATACACTAAGAACATATCCTTTATATTCCTCAAGTACTTCAGGATAGTTTTTATCGCTTCCCAGTGCATCTTGATATCTTCCAACCATGGTTTATGTAAAGGAAATATAAATCCTAGTATATAGCATGGCATACATGATACATCCCTCTTATAAGGAATAAAGGATTATACCTATTCTCTCAGTCTTATCCTGTGTATATGCACATATTTTTTGGAGTTATTAATACCCTGTGACATGGGAAACAACTCCCTCTTGAAATGCTCTATACTATAACTTTTAAGTACCCTGTCAATATATGTACATTTACTTAGCCCAAAAATCCTCTAAGACATATCTTGATATATCTTGATCCCTAGAATGTATACTTCTTCACCAAAGTCTCCCATATATAAACATTCATTCAAACTAGTAATAATTAAATGTAATACTTGTACTTCATTTCCCATAATTAATATGTATTCAACATATAATACTAGGAAAACAATGGAATTGCAACTAAAATTGTTATATAATCATGGATCATTTTCATTCCTGACAAAACCAAATTCTCTTATAGCCTCATCAAAATGAACATTCAATGATCGTGACACATTCTTCAACCCATAAATGTATATATGAAGCCTTCACACTTTTTTGGAATTCTTTTACTTTATAAATCATATGGTTTGATTTATATAGACATCTTCAACCATATTCCTATTTAGAAAAGTAGTTTTAAAATCAGTTTTTCAAATTTCATAATCATGGAAGGCTTCTATTTCAAGTAATTTTCTAATTGATTTAATCATTGATTCTAGTAAGAAGGATTCATCATAGTCTATGACATGAAGTTTTATGAAACCCTTAACTACCCATATTACATTATAGGTATTGACCTTTCCATCCATGTACATATTTTTATTAAATACCCATTTTCACCCAAAGGGTTTTAGATCAATTTTAGGGTCTACCAAAAACCAAACAAGATTTTGATATATGGAATCCATCTTATAGTGCATATATTATTTCCATTTAGTAACATTATTTCAATCTTTTATTCCTTGTAGGTTATAGGTTCATCATTTTCAAGGAGTAATGTGTCAATTGAATTGGTTAAAGGGAAACTATAATGCTCTGTTTCTCTAACCTATTGAGTTGACCTACACAATGGTTGTCTAAGGAACATCTTTATCTCCCACTATCTCTTGGTAAAATTGTTCTCATACCAACTCTTGTGCCCTTGGGGCATCAACTTTATTAAAGTCACTCTTTCTCCCACTATTTTCATTGGAAAATTTTACCTTTCTAGAATATGGTCTGGCTTTCCATAATCACTTTTCTATAAAAATAGTTATATAGGTAATATCATTTGGTTTCTTTATGATTACTTATAAATATGTACTTCATGATTATGGATACTATTCTATCACTAGGTATATACTTGATAAAATTATCATATCCCCATACACGTATATGTGATATATTTGGTTTATTTTCACACCAAAATTCATATATAACCCCATATGTCACTTTAGTTGGAACTCAATTATGATTTTATGATTTTATATATAAGATGTGTACCGAAAATGATAATGGAATAGTTTCTTGACACATCATTTTTCTGACCATGTCAAGAAAGGTTTGATTCCTCATTTCTCCATTCAATTATGGTTTATAATGAGGTACGAGTTAGGACACTATCCCACACACCTTAAAGTGATCAATGAAAGAATGATTAAGATACTCACCATCTCAATCTGAGTGGAGTTCCTTGATCTTCTTACCAATATGGTTTTCTTCTTTTGGTAGGTATTCGTTAAAATTCTAAAAGAAATCTGGGTTATTCTACATTAATTAGATATAGAAATACCTACTATGGTAATCAGTAAAATTATTGATGTATGAAAACACACCCATTTCCTCTATTGGAAATGGACCACCAACTTCAGTATAAATTAATTCTGGTAATTAAGTGGAATTTTTTCCCTTCTAGGATAAGGGTTCTTTGGTTATTTTTCCTTATAAACAAGCTTGACAAACATAAAAAGGATTTAACTCGGTTGATTCTAAATTCCTTTCTTGATGTAATTTCTATAATCACCTGTCATTTTCATGACCATGCCTGAAGTGCTATAAGATGGTGTTATATGTTTTATACAAGTTGGGTTTTTCATTTATTATCATTATGGGGTTTAAAAGTTCAAGTATATATTCACCATTGGTAATATTTTCCATACCAAAAAACATGTTATCCTTTTGAAAGAGTCAAAATTTATTTCCAAACTACAAATAATATCCCATGGTGTCTATAATTGACACTAATATTATGTTTATAGTCACTAAGATAACAAAATAACAATTATTCAATAAAATAAACTAAACACTAGGAAAGTTTAAGTGACAATCTACCACTTCCAAGGGTGAATGACATACACCATTTTCAACTAGAATATCCAACTCACATTTTTCAATATTCTTTAATCTAATTATTTCTTGTAATTGAATACAAATATGTGATCTACACATTGTATCCAATACCCAAATTATATATGAAGAAAAATTTCATTCAATGATAAAAATAACTAAAGAATAAATGTCACCTTACTTCTTATTCCTAGATGTAAAAGTATCCTTCCAGTTTCCCTTCCTTCTACATGAATAGAAGAAAACCTCCTTCTCATTTACACCCCTCTATATCATAGTATTTTTGGAAGGATGGTTATTAGGTTTCATTGAATTATATTTATCCTTAGACTCCTTATCCTTTCTATTCCTCTTATTTTTCACCATAAGGACTAAATAATTAGTATTCTTAATATCCTTATCAGCTGGGATAACTAAAGCTAAAATATATTTATGTGACTTTTCCATGTAATTCAAATTATAATTAACAATAAAAGATAAAAAATTCAGTGGTAAAGAGGCAATAATTAGATCAGTTGCCAGTTCCTATTTTAGTTTGAACCTAAGGGATTCAAGTCTCTCAATGTACCTTATCATCTTGGGTACATAATGTTTTGCTTGATTCCATTATGATATCATTCTCTTATATAGTTCATAGGATATCTCAAACCTTTCATTCATTTCCTTCTCCTTATACAATTCTTAGAGTTGAGTTAGCATCTTTTAGGAATCCTTTTCCTCATGTATTTTTTATAATTGAATAGACATAGACGAAAAAATGATATATTGTACATCTAGTGAATCATATATATGAATTTTATAATTAACTTTATCCACCATTATTGCACCTAGAGGGGGTTCGTAAAAAAGTGGGGACTCCAGCACATAAAGGTTCTTTCGTTAGTATAGTACTATGCACAAGTGCCTATACCACTCTTAGAAGTTATAGATGGTCAAGATATTTTCATTATCCAGTATTGATAACCGTGATAATATTTTGGTGGCATTGTTGATTTACATTTTTGATCTATAACAAATAAAAATTAGTTGTTATTAATTTATCTTGATTACCTTTTAGATATTTTTGTTTACTTATTTATTAAATCATTAAATGGAACTCAATTTTATATCAAACTCAAGAATCCCTCACTACTAGTATCAAAATAATATTTTTCATGAGTATTTTAGAAGAAAGGATCCTTGAATATTCTCCTCATAGTTTGAATGATTTGTTTATGACACTACATATATAGTTCAAGGTAGGTGTTTCATTGGACTACCACATTAACTTGGGGCCCCTATATCTCTTGAGTAAAGTCCCATATTCTAAAATCATAAACATAATTTACTCAAATCTTTCCTTTAAAGTTGAAACAAGATATATTTGGATACTTATTTTCTTCCAAGTCCAGTTAATTCAACCATTGACCCATATAAGAACTCATATATATTATGATCCACCCTAAATTCTAGGCAACGAGCACCCCATGCAACCAGTTTTGTTCAAATTCAAATGATGATAGGCATAATAAGAATTTATATTTATTTAAAGGGATTTTATTATGTATGAATAATGTAATCATTTTATATTGAATATTTTTATACTATGTTGTCATGATCACAAATGAATATTCATTTAATTAAATTCATTCATCATATCTTTATGCGTCTTATCTCTTTATTATTTTTTGTGTTCTCAAAAACATGCTAATGAATAAAATAATAAACAACTCATAAATTAAATAAGTTACCTAACTGGTCTTGAGCATATAATAACAGTTTATCTACTTAAACTTAATGGATAAACCATAGTGTAGAAGTATCATACCTGAGTCAGATCATGACTCGAATCACAGCTCACCCCCATCTATTGTTTCTAAGTATTTATCTTGGAATTGACCTCATCTTGGTGCCACTCATGTTTTACTTCACCATTTTCAAAAAAAATAAGTATACTCACACATAGGTGAGGGTATCTGAGAAGTTAAATACACATTCAGATATGAATGTACGCACATTCCCTTATATATATTGAGTGAAAATAATACGATGCACATACCATCACTAATGTTAATTACTTATTATAGACATAAAATGTAGGTAATAAATAATTAAATGAAATTAAAAAAAACATACACATATTCAGTCACTGATCATGAATAGTTGATGTGTTAAATAAAAACACAATAAAATATAATTTCCAAAAATTTAAAGTACGGGAGCATTGAAATAAATTATATAATTTTTTTAAATTCAATTTTTTTTAAAAGTTTGTGGCCGAAGCCTCAATTTATTGTCATTCGGTCCATTCATTAATTTAATTTATTACTAAAATTAAATTAATTTTATATAATATTAAAATATTTTTATTTTGAAACCAAAAATTAATAATTTAATTAATTTAATTTAATTCAAAAATTAAATTAATTAATTAGATTATTTTTTTTAGATTATATAAATTTTTTAGGGCCCTAAAACCATGTTTGGACCCATTGCGGGTTGGGTTGTAATGTCGGATGTCTATTTTGGGCTAAGCAGACCTCCTGTATGGTTGTTTTTGACTATTCTGGCTCACCCAGACCTGTTCCAGGTAGAGAAAAATCAGCTAGGAATGCTATGGGGCGGGTCAAGTCCATCAGAGCTTGTATAGCCCATGGGAACCTGAGGTAGGTTGTCTCGCTATATAGGGGTTCTGTACATTGGGTTCGGTTGAGGGAGGGGTTTCTAACAGTGAGCTAGTGGGGGCCACATAGTGACCAGATGAGGTGAGGAGGTTACAACATAGGGTCAAACATAGTCGGTGGATACAAATCTAGTTCCATGATAGAATGGGGCTCAGGTAGAGTAAGGGAGGAGCATTATCCAGTGGGTGGTGACTTATTGGATTTTCATAGTGAGGAGGTGGCAGCCGTATAGTTCTAGGTGGATCGAGCATGAGGCAGGATAGTGACCCCACGACAGGTAGCACTGGGTTGGATGAGGTGGCATCTTGGTTTCATAGATGTGGAGGAGGACCACATATATGGTTTCTCAGTGGTGTGTTGTCCGCTGGGTTTTGGGGTGGCTGATGAAGCTTCCTTTGAAAGCTTAATAAATTCCCATTATTAATATTATTATTATTATTAAATGTTTTCCTTCAATGGGAATAAAATTATAGGGGACATTCGGGCACCCCTACCCCCATCAAATTTTGGATTGTCAAAAGGTATATGATTTTATCCCTTTGACAAATAATGATATTTTATTTTTATTTTTTATTTTTTAACAAAGCTTCCTTAGGAAGAAAAGATCATACTGAACAAAAAATGTTCTGACCAGAGGAATTTAAATCATTAGATTCTTGCCAGATATTGGACAGAAATGGATCATCTAAAAAACAGAAACAAATTTATATTTATATTTTTCTTCAATTTTTAACTAGTAATAACTATATTATTTATCCATACCAAAAATTTTGGATGGTCACAACTTGGCCATCTAGAATCAAATTGATGTGTCGTCTATTTGGTTTGGACCAAATTAAATCCCTCTACTTAATTTAAACCAAAGTAATGTTTTCTTTGATTAGAAATTTTACATGATCCCTTGGACACCAATTGAAGATACTAGGGTGCACAGTCAAAGTGGTTGGTCCAGGAATTAAAAAAAATTTATCTATTAGAGAAAAAAATACTTTGAAATCATTGGTGATCCAAGCCTCAGTAGACGTCTAAGGACTTAACATGAATTTAATAAGAACAAAAATAAAACACAAAGGGTTGCCTCATTCATTTCGACATGTGCTTGATTGTATCTTTTCACTGATGTTCATTTCACAAAGGATCTGAAGTCAAACCCTCTAGATCATCCACAAAAGATTCAATAATCTATGCGTAAATCATTCATAAAAATATTGCTGCCAGAACATAGCTTTGATGATTTATTCGACATCATGAAAATCAATTCGATCTTGTTCCTTCGATTCGCAAAGGTGTTCTTGGATCATTCATTTGGTTAGAGAATTTCTCTACCTTCGTTTCGAGATGAGATATAATCTATCAATATTAACTAATGAATAGTATATGGAATGACCTTCCACACTACTTATATAGTGGGTTTCAAAAATACTCAGTTTAGGTTTTTGACCCCCCCTAAATTTGAAATCCAATAAATAAGTAATAAATAATTAATTATGATGAACTAACTATGTTATAAATATTAATTATATTTTATCACATAATTATAGTATATATAAAATATATTACATTATAATCCTATTTAATTAACCCGGCTCAAAAAAATTTCCAATTTTAAAGAAACATTGAATTTTAAAATAATATTCGTTTGTATAATATAATTCCATGTATTAATATAAACACTTGTAAATACATGTAATAAATAACCTCAAACCAATTATTTTATACTCAAATAATAATGAATTTATTTATTAATTAGTGATCGATAATGCTTGGAAAACTCTCAGACCATGTAGTGGGTCATACTATGTCCTCTATACCCATTCACTGGAATATAACATAATGTTTAATGCACTATTGAGTGTAACCCTCTAGGAACTTATATCGGTAGTAGTAAATATTATTCACTGACTAAGAGTGGAATCTATTAACCTAAAAGGCCCCTAAAGAGATAAGGAATTGTTAGAGAAACAACATCCTTTCCTGTGAACACACACTATGTAATATAATATATTTGTCATATGATATCTCATAAAGAGGGATGACTAACATGTACCATTAACCATTATTACATTATTGTTTATTGATCTAAATATATGGAATTTCCTTTGACTTCCATGGAAATAGATTTAATAAAGGTACTACCGTCCTGATCAACTAGGCACAATATATCACTTTCTCATCTTGGAAGAGACAAATCCTATCTTGATTATTAAACCAATGTCATACCACCAATGAAACAATCAACACATGATACATGACCACAAATTCAAGGTCATTGTTTTTTCTTGCATCAAATTACATGATCAAATGGTGCACAAAGATAGTGATCTCATGTCAGGAGACCAATATACATGTTCGTAGATAGAAAATACAATTACACTTACAACATGTGGTGTTCCTATTGGTGGGATTGTCCTCAGGATCTTATCTAATAGATATTACCAAGTTCAAATATTTTGAGAAGAAGTCTTAATGATTATGATCCCCCAACACATGATAGTCACAAATCATATATGTCCTTCTAGTATAATGTATATGGACCACATGAAAAATCTTTAAGATCACGGTGATATTATATCCATGTTATCATTGTTACCTATGAACTACTATAAACCATTGATATGATATGTAATCTAGGGATATTACTATACATATTATAGACACATAAGTATCAACGCTATTCCATTAAGATAAACACATGTATATATCAGTCTTTATAAATGAAATGGTAATCAAAGTACATACATCAGTTGGGTCTAGGTCACCAAAATTAAACAGAAATTCCTTGGAATATACGTGTGTGTGTGTGTGTTGATCAGATAGTCTTTATAAAATAACTTTTCCCCAAAATACCTTTATTCAATTAAATTTATATTCATGAAATTATAAAAAAACATAAATTTTCCTCAACCAATAACAACCTAATCTTCAAATTTATCCAAATCTTCACTTTGATACCAAATGAGGCACATAAACCAAAACTCCTATATCTGGTGCTAAAAACAACATAATATTATTCTTTTTTTAAATGAATTTGATATTAAAAAGTATCCTAACATTGTCATTATATAGTTACATCATAAAATAAAAATAATGATTCACTAAAATCTCAAAGATCTTTTTAGGCCAATAAATTTAAATAATTTGGAATTTACTACTATAATACCACTAGGATTTTAAAATGTATTATCTTTTAAATAAATATGATGTTCAAAAGCATGCACCGCACATAATACTGATCTTAATACATATTGTGATATACTATAGAAACATTATTATGTGGTTGTTATAACCTAGACATTCATTTGAAGGGTGTGAATAAGAGTAAATGTATTATTAAATATATATATAAAACCTTTCATTTATTTAAATGGATTTATATATTCTTAGGAAATAATAACTTGGTTTTTAATGAAATCATATAATATTAAAGGATATTTTTTTAGAAAATTGATTTATGTGTAAAAAGTATTTTCCTAAAAAAATATATTAATTTATATAGGGAATTATTTTATTAAAATAACTAGATCATATATTTAATAAAAAAAATTTACCTTAATCAAATAGTGGTAATTAGATAAAAATTATTATAAATCAATTTATACTTCAAAAATACCTTTTCCTTAAAAATGGGTTTTATTACATTTTATAATGGATATTATAATTAATTTATATCATTTTTTGAAATTCTATATGATAAAATAGTCATTTTTGAAATGATCATTTTAAAATAAACGTATGATCAATTATTTTGGTGAATAGTGAAAACTCCTGGTTTTTATAAAAATTATCATTTCTTTTCAATTTTTTAGAAATTATCATTATGTTTTGGATTGGTATTAAAGAATCATCAGTCCAATTTGAATAAAAATATTCAAATTTAATTCCTTATGATTCATTATTATAATTTATTATGGTATAAATTCATTTTTTTTAATAAAAACACATATTTCTAAAAAAAGTATTTTCATTTTGTGTTCTTATATTAAAATTAATTTCTAAAAATTATACATATTGAATAATGAAAAATTTATTTCACATTTTGAGTCAGTATGTTCAAATTTAGTAATAGTACCAACTTAATTTTAGTTCACAATAGATAATTACCATGGTAAAGGGATAAATAGGTTAATTAAGGTAAAAAATAATTGATAGGGTTAAGAAAACATATCATAATTCTTGTAAGATGAGAATATTTTAACCCATATCACCTTATATTAACAAATATATTCATTTAATTCCAATTTTACATGAGTAATACGCTTATAATATTTAAAATTTAATGTAATTTACATGTGTTCCACTCCCCTCACTTATAAAATGGAACCTCTTCTCCTCACTTATTTCCAATGTCTGAGCACAATAGATCAGACATTGTGACACCCGTTGAGTTAGTGATATGTTTAATTTTGATTTTTTTTATATTTGGATGTGTTTGTGGAGATATCAAGTGTTAAGGGTCGGAATCAAATGTTTTTAGGGGGATCGTACATGGTGCATAGTTAGTTCATGGTTTTTCTAAACCATGAAGTAACTATGAGAGGGGTGTTGTTGTCTTAACATAACGTTTTATCATAGTTTGGGATTGGATTTTCAAACTATGAGACACCAAAAAGTAAATTTTGCAGCCTATTTTAGGTAAAAAATGGTTCTCTTATGGTTGGAACACAATTTTCCTAAACAGACGGCCAAACCATGTGACCCTATCCAGCTCATGTAAAATTTTAAAATTGAAAAAAATCCAATATCGAGTTTTTTTTTTAGGATCTTTATACTCATCTATCATGTGCATCTATCTTACCTTGGTGTTAAAGTTATATCACTTCTTACTTGGTGTTTTTGTCTTGTATTCAAGGTGTATTGGACTGAGTTATGTTTATTTCATCGTGATTTTATCTTCATTTCCCCTCTTCAATCCATGATCTTCCATTTTTGTGGATGTGTGGCACACTAGTGGGGATGTCAACCAAATATTGGGTGTGAAATATGGGTTTTGGTTTGATATATTATGTTTTAGGTGTGTAAGTATAGGGCCCCTGCCTTAAACCTTACTTAATCTTGAGTTATTACAAGATTACACATTGAGGATCTTTTCAGGTTTAGAGTTTTAGAGAATTATATCATGAAACTTGCATTACATTCCACATTTAAACAAAGTGGTTACATAAAAGACAGTATTCATTCTTCCCATCAACGGAAACATATTTAAAATATAACATGGATTCTTTCTTGACACATCCTTGACACTATCATCACATCATGTACCTTTCCCTTGACCTGTGAAAAACATTTCAAAAAAACATGGGATGAGCATAAAAAGCTCAGTAAGAGTTATAAAAATATGGAAAGGAAACATGAGTTCATATATACATTAGAATGAAATCACACTTTACCTATAAAACATAGGCATATCAAATCATGAATAAATCATAGAAAACATAAGAAATAAAGGTAACTTGAGGCATTCATAACATTCTTACGTAGGGAGTAACCCTCTTGGTTACGTTTGGAATACCCATCACAGTATATTCCCTAAATCTCTTCGGAGAAACCTTAACGTTTCACTCCTTCGCGTTACCCAATGCATTGGAGAGCTATATCGGGCTCACCCGCCCTTAGTTTATCACGGAACCACCCATTTTCATAAAAATGCCCAATAACCATAACATAAATGTATCGCATAAAACATGCATAAAGGAAACATAACATTTCCACATTTCAATCACAATATAACATTTTAGTATATTTAAATAACGAATCCATTCAAAAAGAAACCATCTCCAAAACCATTTAAAACATTTAATAAAGAGATTTTTGAATCAAAGTGTCCCATACCACCTTGAAGCTTAAAATTTTAATCCATTAATATCCATATAAATAAATCCTTAAAACCATTTTTAAAACATGGATATTAATAAGAACAAATAATTAAAACATTTAAAACGATATTTTGGTTAAAGGGGTTTTACCAAAATTAGAGACACTTGAATACAATAATTGAGGAATAACATTTAGTCAGAACTTTATAATATCATGAGAATAAATGGATTCATGATATAATACTCCAAAGGACAGTATATACACCATATAAGAGTGAATTGGTGCATAACAACAATTAACCCTCAATAGAAATGTCAAATGTGATGAAATCCCTTATAAATAAGGTATCCTTAAATTAAGGACAAATCAATCTCAAAAATATGTGTGACAAATATAAATACACCCAATATAAGTGGAAATTAAGTGTAAAACAATAAAAGATCATTCACACATATTCAATGGATGACATATTCAATGACTACATGTTGACCCCAAAGAAATCGAAATTGGGTTAAAAGGTTCCCTTGACAGCCTAACGACATCACATCAAAATGAGTTGATAAGAGATAAAAAGTGTATCTCATCACTTGGACATAAAATTTACATCAATAAGGATATATTAGAACATATCCCAACATAACAATATGTAAATTAAAAGACCCAACAAAAGAAGTCTTTAAAAAAAGAGGAGGGTGAAAGGTTCCCTTACCGACTTGGGTATCTTTCAAAACATACACCCCATGAAAGAAGGACAATAGATCATTGATGTAAATACTCAAAATCGAATGTATATTACACAAAGAGTAGAATAATGGGCACTAAATACACCACTCAATGGAATTTGTGGCAAATGTAGCATAAATCTCACGTGAATAAAAGTGAGATGAAAAATCCCTTACGAAAACTCGGCAGCCTAACGGCGCCACATAAAACTTCCGAATATGGATTGATGAGATCAAATAGGGTATCTCATCACATTACAATAAAATGTACAGAAAGAGGAATATAAAAGAACATCCCCCAACATTACAAAGAGGAGCTTAAAAGAAGTGACATAAAGGAGAGTACTTAAAAATAAAGAGATGGGTTAGATCACTTACGAAAGTTCGGCAGCCTAACGGCGCCACTAAAAACTTCCAAAATGGATTGATGAGAGAGAATAGGGTCTCTCATCACATTAACATAAAAATTACAGTAATTGTAATATAAAAGATCATCCCAATAACAAGAAAGATGAGCTTTAAAAGGAATGACATAAAAGTGTGTACTTAAAAAGAAAGAGAGGAGTAGGATCCCTTACCTCGGGTCCGACTTGACTCGATCGTTCTTTAATCTCCTGAATAATAAACTTGAGTTAATTTATAATTCCTTAAGATCCTTTTTCAAGATCATTATTCCTTTTATATCACTTATTTCCATGTTATAAATATTATGTAATCATTTAAGTTAATAATGTTCATTTTGTCGGTATTTGGTTCTTAAGTCGAAAGTTGACTTCTTACAATTACATGTTGTTCATGTGGCCAAATGTTT
Source organism: Viscum album (assembly GCA_963277665.1). Taxonomy (NCBI): domain Eukaryota; kingdom Viridiplantae; phylum Streptophyta; class Magnoliopsida; order Santalales; family Viscaceae; genus Viscum; species Viscum album. Next base: position 478,480,920 of record OY728136.1, on the reverse strand, counting down.
ATTATATCCATAATTGTATTCATGATGTATATATCATATATGTAATATATATCCAGTACATGCATGCATTTATAACATTACATAATCATTTAGAGGTAAGAAATGAAATGCACCGTTCATGGAGACGGTAAGCCGTACGTATGCATGAACGCTACTTTCATTTCTTTGTCATATTAATGGAGTTAAAACTAAATGAGAGGTATGTATATTTTAATTACAGAATTATATTCTTCTTTTAGATGTATCATTCATCATATATATCCATTTTATAAATGTAATTATAATAGTACATTACATTTGGGGATAAGAAATGAAATGCACCGTTCATGGAGACGGTAAGCCGTACGTACGCATGAACGCTACTTTCATTTCTATATCATACTTTAATGGGAAGAAATAATAGTGATATAGAGGTATATAATAATTCCATTATAACATCATATATAATAACATTAAATCCATTCTTTATACGTCCCACATATGGCATTAACGAATCACATCACTTTGAGGGGGCGGTAGTCCGCACGTCCAAAAATGAAGATATCGCGTATACCCATAATGGATTCCATAAAGGTAAGACACAAATGAAAATACAGAAGAATAAGTAAAACATAAACATATTATATATCATATATAAAAATAGTGACATCATAATGGCCACCTTTGAAGGTGTTAAATGAGCATTGAACAATCATCGTTTCGGGAGGCAGAATTTATCCATCCACGGAAACCGTATGTTCTTTAACCATTTGATGTAGTTGTGTGAGAGTTTAGCTCAAATAAATCATATAAAAACATCCTAGTATATTGAAGATACTGGTGTTGTTACAAAAGAAGTAAATAAAAAGAGTTAAGGGGTTGGAGAAGCAAAATAAAACAAATGAACATGAGAAAATGAATTACCTTTAAAAGTGTAACTCCTTTTGATTTGAGCCTAAAGGCTTCCTTTGAAAGGATTCTGCCCAAAGGGAATACTCTAGGATGAGGATAGGGATGTGGAGAGAGTAAATGGTCAGGGTTCGGCTGAGCCAAAGGCTTGAGGAGTGTGTGAAATGAGGTAGAGGTGGGGGCCTTTTATAAGAGGAGAGGAGGGGCACTTTTGGAAAGTAAGAAATATTACTTTATTTGAAAATGTGTTTAGGTTTTAAAAGGTCTCACATTGATATAATTCCTGTATAGGGTGATAATGCTTCCAAATCCACTCATCCAATATGTTTTGGACATGTGTAGTTCATAGATTTTACATTATCTTTCCATTTTATTTAAATCGTCAGATAATGATGTCATCGTTGCATCATTATGATGTCATAAATAATTTAATTTATTTAATGTCTAAAAATTATAAAAAAATTACTATGATGTCGGAAATATTTTTATATTTCCAATGACTATTTATAACAAAAATACCTGACTTTTATAACCCCACTTAAAAATTGGTTTAGTAAAACATATCATGTTTGTGTCATTTTTACTTTTACATTAAATAAAAAGTTATTTATGTCATTTCTCAACCAATGTGGATCCACGGGGTCCCCAAGTTGACCCACGGCTAGTCTTGGTCGGCCATGACACAACCAATGAGGTTAAGACATGTTCCAAGCTCATCTCATTTTATTAAAGCATTATTTTTACCTTAAACTACACTAATTACCTCTAATCTCGATTAAAAACTTAATAAGTTACTATTCACTAAAAAATTATTTTTATCCCATTGAACCAGATTTTACATACTAATGAAAACCATGTATGTCGGATTTTCAAAATTCAATACACATTAGTGGTAAACTTTCATTTAACTGAAAAATCAGTTTGCTTGATTACCACTTAGTGGTTTCACTATTCATCAAAAATTGAAGGTTTTCAGAAAAATCCCAAAAATTCACCCTAAGATATATTTGATATTCCGAATTAAAAAATGAAGTCTATTTTAAAAAATTAAAAACATATTAGTCACATTAGTTAATTTAATAATTAATTACCGCTGTCAGAGCAAATAGCGTGTTTTTATAAAACAATAAGTATCAAAAGATTGACACTAGTTTAAGTCTGATTTCAAAGTGAAATTAATTCCAACGACCACTATTGGATTTAATGGTAAAAATATTTTATAATTTAACTTTAAAACCAATTCAAAATATTATCTAATAATATAAATAAATTAGATTAAAAAGTGGTTTTGAATTAAAACACAACATTTTACACTATTAAAAAAATGAACTTTATCGGAAAAATACCAAAAAATTACACAAAGTAAAATTTGATGTCCTGATTCTTAATGAGAGTTTTATTTGGTCCAAAAGAATGTATAAGAGTGATAAAAACTATATTTAATGACAGTTCTCCATTAAAAGCCGATAAGTGAACCTTTAGTGAAAACTAGGGCATATACACCTAAAATTGAATTCTTTCTGTATTTTAAGCCTTTAGATTTTATTGGATATATGTAAAAACATTAAAAAACATATATAATCATATTTTAGTTATTTATATCCATTCCTGCCAATACAACGGCTACATGTTAACTACCATTTGAAATAATATTATTTTATTATTAGAGTGCAACGTAAGATTCTCAAGAAACGCGTTGTTGCGTGTTTGGTACGCCATCGAGCATAGCGTCCCCTTTAAAGTCATATCAATATTTTATTGACAAATATGGATAAATATGAAAATGTCATATTCTTTATTTACCTGGGGTGTTAAATCTTTCCCCCCTTTTGGGAATTGCGTCCTCGTAATTTTAAAATTGTGCTTGGAAACATCCTTGAACGTCCCACATCGGAACCAGAGTCGGTAAAACAATCACTTTAAAATAAAGAAAGATAAGTACAGAGGTCACCCGAGTTAATCCATACTAGGATTCCAAGCATGAAAATATGGACATGGAGGAAAAAAACAAAGGGTCATGTTCTGATGGAGAGTGATAGAAAACATGTTTAGGAGAAAGTTAACCACAAGAAAATCACAAACTTGTGATGGGTTAAACGGTATTCGACTCCCCAATAGGAAAAGTTAATAGAAAACATTTTTGCTTTAAGTTACTTTTTATTGAGGAATTTATTCATAAGGAAACATAATCACTTATCATGTTGACTTTCAACTTTTACTAGATTCCTTAATCAAACTCATTTTTTTTCCAAAAGACGAGTATTTAGGGAGACTTGTTTGCATTAAGAGTACTATAATCAACTTCTAGAGAATCACCTAATCCACAAAATAGAACTATATACTTCCCATGTCTTTAGACTTTAACCAAAACCAAAACCCAAAAGGTTAGTACAAGATCAGATAATCCAGAAAAGTATAACACTTTATAAAAAGAAAATCTATTCTTAATCCCCAAAATTTGTCCAACAAAACCCAAAGTTCAACGAGGACCATCTGATAAAGAATTTGTCTATAAAATTCTTAGAAGTAAACCAAACTAAGATTGAAACCCAAATGTTTGAAGGATTTAGTCACATAGTCTTCCAAGTTAAATCGTAACACTTATCTCCAAACAACATCAATCGCTCCTAAAGTCTCACATTGAAAAGTAATTATCCTAATCACATATCCTCCATGATAGGTTAATCATTTTCATAAATAACCCAAAATCAACTTAATCTTACTTCATAAAATCATATAACTAAAAAGAATCATTCAAACTAACCAGGGACTTCACGTAGTCCAGTGGTAGGCGATAAATACCAATTGCACTTTGGTTGTGGGTTCGATTCCCGCAGCTTTGTCCGACGCGACGGGTTGTCACACGGTCTGCGTGTTGTCCTTTTTCCAAAACTATATAATTCATAAATCATTCCACAAAAAGAGATAAAATCATCAAAAATGATCATAACATATTTTAACCTCAAGTTTATCTCATGCTTTTCATTTTCCGGCATATCATATAATAACCCATAATTACCACAAAAGTAAGGATCATATAAACTCTAATGGTTAACCTTATTATTATTACCTGAACTTCCACATGGATTGGTCATCTCGTACATGATGCATTAAAGATCATACCAAGGTTCAAGTTATTGATCATGACTCCTTGATATTTGGTTTACAACAACCACGAGTTTCCTCATTGAATCCTCCATTTTATCTAGTATCTTAATCAGAGAACCACCACAGTTTCCTTCAAACCTGTTGTCTCTTTGGTGCCTGCTAGATCCATCCATTCACTAAAAATAGAAATGTCAGTGTGCGTATATCAACAAAACCATCATGTATTAATGAGGAAGGTAAATACTAAGATACACTTACTCATTCACTTTATCTAAAACTAGGACTCTTTCTGAAATCCTAACCATTATGGTAATGTCACTTGTGCTTAGAGAATACCCTAACCTCTAAAGTTATCTAAAATGACCTTTGATACCAACTATAAGGCCCCTGCCTTAAACCATACTTAATCTTGAGTTATTACAAGATTAAACATTGAGGATCTTTTCAGGTTTAGAGTTTTAGAGAATTAGATCATGAAACTTGCATTACATTCCACATTTAAACAAAGTGGTTACATAAAAGACAGTATTCATTCTTCCCATCAACGGAAACATATTTAAAATATAACATGGATTCTTTCTTGACACATCCTTGACACTATCATCACATCATGTACCTTTCCCTTGACCAGTGAAAAACAATTCAAAAAAACTTGGGATGAGCATAAAAAGCTCAGTAAGAGTTATAAAAATATGGAAAGGAAACATGAGTTCATATATACATTAGAATGAAATCACACTTTACCCATAAAACATAGGCATATCAAATCATGAATAAATCATAGAAAACATAAGACATAAAGGTAACTTGAGGCATTCATAACATTCTTATGTAGGGAGTAACCGTCTTGGTTAAGTTTGGAATACCCATCACAGTATATTCAATAGATCTCTTCGGAGAAACCTTAACATTTCACTCCTTCGCGTTACCCAATGCATTGGAGAGCTATATCGGGCTCACCCGCCCTTAGATTATCACGGAACCACCCGTTTTCATAACAATTCCCAAGAACCATAACATAAATGTATCGCATAAAACATGCATAAAGGAAACATAACATTTCCACATTTCAATCACAATATAACATTTTAGTATATTGAAATAATGAATCCATTCAGAAAGAAACCATCTCCAAAACCATTTAAAACATTTAATAAAGAGATTTTTGAATCAAAGTGTCCCATACCACCTTGAAGCTTAAAATTTTAAACCATTAATATACATATAAATAAATCCTTAAAACCATTTTGAAAACATGGATATTAATAAGAACAAATAATTAAAACATTTAAAACGATATTTTGGTTAAAGGGGTTTTACCAAAATTAGAGACACTTGAATACAATAATTGAGGAATAACATTTAGTCAGAACTTTATAATATCATGAGAATAAATGGATTCATGATATAATACTCCAAAGGACAGTATATACACCATATAAGAGTGAATTTGTGCATAACAACAATGAACCCTCAATAGAAATGTCAAATGTGATGAAATCCCTTATAAAGAAGGTATCCTTAAATTAAGGACAAATCAATCTCAAAAATATGTGTGACAAATATAAATACACCCAGTATAAGTGGATATTAAGTTTAAAACAATAAAAGGTCATTCACACATATTCAATGGATGACATATTCAATGACTACATGTTGAACCCAAAGAAATTGAAATTGGGTTAAAAGGTTCCCTTGACAGCCTAACGGCATCACATCAAAATGAGTTGATGAGAGATAAAAAGTGTATCTCATCACTTGGACATAAAATTTACATCAATAGGGATATATTAGAACATATCCCAACATAACAATATGTAAATTAAAATACCCAACAAAAGAAGTCTTTTAAAAAAGAGGAGGGTGAAAGGTTCCCTTACCGACTTGGGTATCTTTCAAAACATACAACTCATGAAAGAAGGACAATAGATCATTGATGTAAATAATCATAAACGAAATTATATTACACAAATAGTAGAATAATGGGCAGTACATACACCACTCAATGGAATTTGTGGAAAATGTAGCATAAATCTCACGTGAATAAAAGTGAGATGAAAAATCCCTTACGAAAACTCGGCAGCCTAACGGTGCCACATAAAACTTCCGAATATAGATTGATGAGATAAAATAGGGTATCTCATCACATTAAAATAAAATGTATAGAAAGTGGAATATAAAAGAACATCCCCCAACATTAAAAAGAGGATCTTAAAAGAAGTGACATAAAGGAGAGTACTTAAAAAGAAAGAGAGGGGTTAGATCTCTTACGAAAGTTCGGCAGCCTAACGGCGCCACTAAAAACTTCCAAAATGGATTGATGAGAGAGAATAGGGTCTCTCATCACATGAACATAAAAATTACAGTAAGTGTAATATAAAAGATCATCCCAATAACAAGAAAGATGATCTTTAAAAGGAATGACATAAAAGTGTGTACTTAAAAAGAAAGAGAGGAGTAGGATCCCTTACCTCGGGTCCGACTTGACTCGATCATTCTTTAATCTCATGAATAATAAACTTGAGTTAATTTATACTTCCTTAAGAGCCTTTTTCAAGATCATTATTCCTTTTATATAACTTATTTCCATGTTATAAACATTAAGTAATCATTTAAGTTAATAATGTTCATTTTGTCGGTATTTGGTTCTTAAGTCGAAAGTTGACTTCTTACAATTACATGTTGTTCGTGTGGCCAAATGTTTATTATATCCATAATTGTATTCATGATGTATATATCATATATGTCATATATATCCAGTACATGCATGCATTTATAACATTAAATAATCATTTAGAGGTAAGAAATGAAATACACCGTTCATGGAGATGGTAAGCCGTACGTACGCATGAACGCTACTTTCATTTCTTTGTCATATTAATGGAATTAAAACTAAATGAGAGGTATGTATATTTTAATTACAGAATTATATTCTTAATTTAGATGTATCATTCATCATATATATCCATTATATACATGTACTTATAATAGTACATTACATTTGGGGATAAGAAATGAAATGCACCGTTCATGGAGACGGTAAGCCGTACGTACGCATGAACGCTACTTTCATTTCTATCTCATACTTTAGTGGGATGAAATAATAGTTATATAGAGTTATATAATAATTCCAGTATAACATCATATATAATAACATTAAATCCATCCTTTATGCATCCCACGTATGGCATTAACGAATCACATCACTTTGAGGGGGCGGTAGTCCGCACTTCCAAAAATAAAGATATCGCGTATACCCATAATGGATGCCATAAAGGTAAGACACAAATGAAAATACATGAGAATAAGTAAAACATAAACATATTATATATCATATATAAAAATAGTGACATCATAATGGCCACCTTTGAAGGTGTTAAATGAGTATTGAACAATCATCGTTTCGGGAGGCAGAATTTCGCCATCCACGGAAACTGTATGTTATTTAACCATTTGATGTAGTTTTGTGAGAGTGTAGCTCGAATAAATATTATAAAAACATCCTAGTATATTGAATATACTAGTGGTGTTACATAATAAGTAAATAAAAAGAGTTTAGGGGGTTGGAGAAGCAAAATAAAACAAATGAACATGAGAGAATGAATTACCTTTAAAAGTGTAACTCCTTTTGATTTGAGCCTAAAGGCTTCCTTTGAAAGGATTCTGCCCAAAGGGAATCCTCTATGATGAGTAAAGGGATGTGTAGAGAGTAAATGGGTAGGGGTTGGCCAAGCAAAAGGCTTGAGGAGTGTGTGAAATGAGGTAGAGGTGGGGGCCTTTTATAAGAGGAGAGGAGGGGCACTTTTGGAAAGTAAGAAATATTACTTTATTTGAAAATGTGTTTCGGTTTTAAAAGGTCCCACATTGATATAATTCGTGGATAGGGTGATAAGGCTTCGAAATACACTCATCCAATAAGTTGTGGACATGTGTAGTTCATAGATTTTACATTATCTTTCCATTTTATTTAAATCGTCAGATAATGATGTCATTGCTGCATCATTATGATGTCATAAATAATTTAATTTATTTAATGTCTAAAAATTATAAAAAAAATTACTATGATGTAGGAAATCTTTTTAGCTTTCCAATTACTATTTATAAAAAAAAAATATGACTTGTATAACCCCACTTAAAAATTGTTTTAGTAAAACATATCATGTTTGTGTCATTTTTACTTTTACATTAAATAAAAAGTTATTTATGTCATTTCCCAACCAAAGTGGATCCATGGGGTCCCCAAGTTGACCCACGGCTTGTCTTGGTCGGCCATGACAAAACAAATGAGGTTAAGACATGTGTCAAGCTCATCTTATTTTATTAAAGCATTATTTTTACCTTAAACTACACTAATTACCTCTAATCGCGGTTAAAAACTTAAAAAGTTACTATTCACCAAAAAATTATTTTTATCCCATTGAACCACATTTTACATACTAATGACAACCATGTATGTCGGATTTTCAAAATTCAATACAAATTAGTGGTAAACTTTCATTTAACTGAAAAATCAGTTTGCTTGATTACCACTTAGTGGTTTCACTATTCATCTAAAATTGAAGTTTTTCAGAAAAATCCCAAAAATTCACCCTAATCTATATTTGATATTCCGAATTCAAAAATGAAGTCTATTTTAAAAAATTCAAAACATATTAGTCACATTAATTAATTTAATAATTAATTCCCGCTGTCAGAGCAAATAGCGTGTTTTTATAAAACAATAAGTATCAAAAGATTGACACTAGTTTAAGTCTGATTTCAAAGTGAAATTAATTCAATGACCACTATTGGATTTAATGGTAAAAATATTTTCTAATTTCACATTAAAACAAATTCAAAATATTATCTAATCATATAAATAAATTAGATTAAAAAGAGGTTTTGAATTAAAACAAAACATTTTACACTATTAAAAAAATGAACTTTATCGGAAAAATACCAAAAAATTACACAAAGTAAAATTTGATGTCCAGATTCTTAATAAGAGTTTTATTTGGTCCAAAAGAATGTATAAGAGTGATCAAAACTATATTTAATGACAGTTCTCCATTAAAAGGTGATAAGTGAACCTTTAGTGAAAACTAGGGCATATACACCTAAAATTGAATTCTTTCCGTATTTTAAGCCTTTAGCTTTTATTGGATAAATGTAAAAACATTAAAAAACATATATAATCATATTTTAGTTATTTATATCCATTCCCGCCAATACAACGGCTACATGTTAACTACCATTTGAAATAATATTATTTTATTATTAGAGTGCAACGTATGATTCCCAAGAAACTCGTTGTTGCGTGTTTGGTACGCCATCGAGCATAGCATCCCCTTTAAAGTCATATCAATATTTTATTCACAAATATGGATAAATATGAAAATGTCATATTCTTTATTTACCTGGGGTGTTACAGTAAGTCTTTGTTATACTATGTATTTGTGGTTTTAATCAACGAGAATAGATTTTGACTAAATATGAGGTTGGTGTCTCTATTTAATGTTGTTTTCCATAGAATGCCGTTAAATTTATAATCACATTTGGTTTGTTTTGATTAAGTTTCAACTTAAATGATTTTTTTAGGGCGTGTATTCCATGTTTGATTTATTTCATGGGTTGGATTAGCAATTTGAGTACTTAAAGTGGGTATTTCTAAATGGGTGTGGTTTATATTCCTACCAAGTGTTTGATAAAATGGATAAATTTGGTTTTGTAGTTTTAAATGGATTTCTAATGTGGTTTTCGAAAATATTTTAACTTGGAAATGTTTTTGGGGTAAAATGGTCATCTTATTTTGTGAAATTATCCTATGTTATGGGTTTTGATTGATAGGAACTTGTTGGTGATTGTGCTGGCAGAGAGTAGAACATGGGTCAACAAGGGTGTGAGGGAGGGATTGTCCTAGAGACCGTGAGAGCCTTTAGGGAGGAAGATTAATAGAGCTTATTTTTGGGGGTTTGAGGTACCTATAGAGCCTTTGGGTTGGAAGACCATGTGAGCTTCCATTTTTTGATTACTTAGAGACCATGTGAGCTCTTTGAGTTGGGACAGAGGAAGACCGTTAAAGAATCTACTTTTCTTATCTAGCTAGTATAACTATATACTCACTCAATATAGGCTTTATGATTACATACCTAGGTTTATATTACACATGTGGGTTTGATTTATTGGATTTATTCATTTTATTAGTTCCATTTTGATGTGATCATAATGTATTGTGCCCATTGTTCATTTTAAATTTATATAGTTAGTTGATGCTGAGGTTTATGCTCACCCTTATTATGATTTCATGGTCATGTTGAGCATTTGGTGCCTTATGGACTTGTTTATTTATTTGATTGATGTTTAAATTTTTTGAAGACCATGTTTTATTTGGAAAAAGTAAAACCAAAGAGATTTTAATGGTTTACTTGAAAATTGTGTATTTTCAATGTGGATTTAGTTTTGAAAATTTTTTCAAACTAGTTTATTAATTTTCATGAGTAAAATCTATAAAATTGATTCATGATGGTATTCTACTAGGCTTAGTTCCTCAAACCCTTCTTGGGCACTTTGGGGAATTTGAAGATTTCATTTTGTAGGACATAAGTAAAGGTAAAGGAACCATCTACCAGGGTGGATATTCTTGATTTTCATTGTCCAGTGTTTTGTGGTGGAGACATTGTTCCTGTAGGGATGGAATCATGTAGAGTAGTGTTTGATATTTTTACCCATTGAGTTGTACTTGGGAATATTTTATCATTTTACAAATTATTTTGAGTTTTGGTTTTTTTGAGATACCATGTGTATGTATATGTCATGTCATGGGATGTATATTCAATAATGTATCTTTTGGACTATGGTATCTTCCTATCTTCTTCTATTGACTCTAATGATATTGGTGTGGTCATCCCATTATATGGATGGGTCCTATCAGATTACCTATGGAGAAATCATCCCCATGATATGGTTAGTTATTCACAGTGCTTGTCACTAACTTGTGGAGATCAAGAATGTGCTTCGATCAGGATCAGATTAACCCACACTATTACACAAGTTGGCCTTCCACATAGTCCAAAGCCCATTCCTGATCACCAAAAACTAGAAATAATAATTGTTCATAACCAACCATTTCATGGGAATTATTTCACCATATTTAAACAGGAATGAATCATCCATAACAGGGGATGGACACATTTATATCATCAGAGTCAACAACATAAGATAAGAAGATACCATAGACAAAAAATTAAATTATAGTATAACCATTCATTGATAGGACATATATTGTAACCAAGAATTTTCATAGCTACAAATGGAGTGTATTTTGTGTGTTTTTTCAATTCACACTAGGTTTAATCACATAGTTTGAAAAAAATGTAATATTATGGTTAATATAGATTTATTGTTAAAGGTGGCATCATTTCCCATTTTTTTCCAATTTTTTGAATTTCAAAATCAAGAGGGGGAGAAAAATTCATGAAATTTGGAGTTCTGAGTTAGTATCTTTGAGATATGGTAATTACAATAGTTTCATGAAGATTGTGTTTCCTAAAGGTTGGGTTTCATAATGGCGTGGAGCATAAAAATGTGATGTGGAAAGATAGTTTTTTCATGACTATGAGAATAATTATGAATACACATTTGGAAGGTAGTATCTAAACAAATATTAGAAGATTTTCAAGTGGGGAAATTTCACTTGATCTTCAAGAATAAAGGATATTTGTGAACAAGATAAAATATGTTCATGAAAATGTCCCTGAGATCTTGGTATCTTCACAAAGTGCTAAGATTATAAATAGGATACTACCCCTCATTTTAAACATGGAGAAAATTAATGAAAAGGATGAATCAATCTAATTTCATGGAGGAAGGGAGATTTGTGAATCATGAATTCTATGAGATAGTAAGTATCACTAAAGTAATGGTTAAGACTTAACTGCTGCTAACACATTTAAAAAATGGGAGTTTCATGAAGATTGGGAGTTTTATGATGACCTAGATTTCCATGAATGCTACGAGATTCTTAAAGGTTGGTAGATATACAAAAGTGTGTTGGTTCATGAATGTTGGTGTATCTTTGAAACATAAAGGGGTTTTATGAAGGATGGGAGATTCAAAAATAGTAGTGTTGAAAATCTTGTTTAATTGAATAGCTTTGGCAGTACATTAACTCAGGACTATAGTGACGGTAGAGTCCCATGCTAATTACGGACAAAGACTTATATTACCAATCTACTGAGGTGACCTTCAAGCCATTAAACTGAGTATGACTTCACCGAAGGAGGGGGAGTCAAATGAAATGTTCCAAGTGAGGCTGTGTGTTATCCATAAAACTCTTGTAAAAGTAGTGTACTTGGAACATAGTGAATTTGTATTATCTTCTGTACTCCATAATAACTAGTGAGGATTAGTGGATTTTAGTATAATTGAAACACTATTTATGTATGCTCCTTGAACTATCCCTTAGTGGTGAACCAAGTAAAACTGCTTTGTTGAGTTTTTATTTATGCATCTGGGTGTTTAATAAAAGCATGATTCTATCAGAAACTTTTAGTTGGTTTCTACCAACGTGAGGAGAAGATCTATCTCACGTAAATAAAAGGATAACTCTATAATTCACACCTCCCCTCTCAGGGTGTTCTGGGGTCCTACAATATATCCATACACATGGTATCTCAAAAAAACAAAACTCTAAAAAATGGTACAATGCTAAAGAATGTCCAAGTAAAACCCAATGGGTAAAAAATACCAACAATAAATAGACATGAGTTCATCCCTATAGTACATGTATCCTATAAAAAACACTAGATAGTGGTAATAAAGAATATTTACCTTGGTACATGGTGCCCTTACATTTACCCGTGTCCTGCAAAATGAGATATGTAAACACCCCAAATGTCTTAAGAAAGGAGTATGACATAAAGACCCATAGGTTAACACCATAAATATATTTTAGTATTTTTACAATGAAAAAATATCTACTATTTTAAAAACATTTTTAAAACTAAAACCACATTTAAAAAATAAAATTTCCAATCAAACTTTAAAAATAAATTTACTTTTCCTTTTTAGAACAAAACATGGTTTTTAAAAATAATTTCAAAACATGGCTCGCATAAATAAAGAACGAAACAAGGAACCACGTGATAAAAATAACCAATAAGTAATAATATGGGTGAGAATAAACATCAAAATCAATTGAAAATATATATAGAAAATGAAAAATGGGAATAATACATCACATCACAAAAAAATGGAACTAATCAAATAAAAAACACAGATAAAACAAACTATATTGAGTAATTTTTACGTAGGTATCCACCCATCAGGAATATAATGAGTAATTAAAAAAATTTCCTAGATATATAAGAACTTGTAATCTCTCAATTTATTCCTTGGGCCCAACTCTAGGAGCACACACGGTATCTCAATAATCAACATGGAAGCTCACTTGGTCTACCTACCTAAAGGCTCTCTCGGTCCCTTGGAAACAAAAATGAAAGAAATCATGCTCTTCCTACTCAAAGGATCTTGTGGCCCTTCTTAAAATCCCTCACTAACACCCCCAGGTAACCCTTGTGATACTCAATTCCAACACAATCACCAATAAGTGGAAATCAAATAAAATCCACAACATTGTCTGACTTCATAAATAAACATTACAGTTTTATCTAAACACCTTTTCCAAGGTAAAAACATTTATAAACCCAGATTAGAAATTAATTTAATACAACAAAACCTCATTGAGACATTTTATAAAAAACATGGTGGGAATACAATCAACACCCACTTGAAAACCCCAATTTATGCAACAAAAATACCAATGCAATCCAAAAAAATTCATCAATCCTAGAATATGAACCCTGAATACATCATTTAAGTGGTAATTTTATCAAAATAAATAAAAATATAGTATAAATTTAATGGTATTAAATTTGAAACACCCTTAAATAGAGACACGTACCCCATATTTAGGCCAAATCTCATTTCCCTTAATAAATACCAGTCAGAAAAGATAGAACCAAGCCTTACACACCTAATCCATAAGAAATAAAACCAAAACCCCCATCACACACCTATATTCGGAAAACACCCACACTATGGTTCCATACTTTAAAAAAATGGAATAATATGTTTTAAGGATGGGAAAAGAATAAGAAATCATGATGAAATAAACATTCCTCAAGACAATAGAACTTGAATCCAAGAGAAAATTACCAAGGATGGATATGGAGATATTCAACACCAATGAAAGAGGGTTATACACACTGGGTGGAGAAATAGTCTCAAAACAAAAAAAACCTAAAAGGGTAATTTTTATATTTTCAGTAATTTTAGTGAGTGGGACATAGTTTTAGGTTTTCGCCACATGGTTAGGCAAACCATGCTCTAACCTTGTGGGTTCTATTGTCCACACAAAATTAACAGCATGGTTTCCTCTAGGGCGTCACATTATTTGGAAAACAATTCCAAAACAATGAAATCCACACTGTAAAACTACAATACCCCTTACTCTATTACTAAATGGTTTAGAAAAAGTATGTTCTAACTATGCACCCTATTTTTCCTCCCTAAAAACTGATCGTTTCGACCCTCAACACTAGAGAACACCAAAGAACATACCCAAATATAAATGAAACTCAAAATTAAATATCCTAGTGTCCCAAATCTGTTCATATAAAATAAATACATAAATATACTTCTTACTTTATAACCCTTGTCCGAGAGGTCCTTTTCTCACCAAAATTTCAACCTAAGAAGGCTTAATGTGTAATCCAAAGGTGTTACTCCAAAAAAAGATCTATAACTCTTAACCAAGTTCTTTCAGGTTTATTTCATCATCAAACTCCCTAAAATATTTCATAACCATTATTATATAATAAAATTATTATCTCTAAAATATTGAAGTTTTTTTATGTTTATTTTATAACCCTTTTTCATCTCTTTTTCCGTCCAATGAGAAATGAATGCATCCCTTGTGTGTATGTATGGACTACAGTCTCCACAAAGAGTTATATTTCACTTTTAGTTGCCGCCTCTCATTGTTGGTTAAAATGATGGTTCAAATGAGTATATATTTTATTTTTTAAATAATTATTATTCATTAATGATGATATATTACTGATATTATTATCCCCCCATATGTTAAAAAATGATAATGTCGCTCCTGCGTATGTGTGGACAACAACATCCACAAAGTGATGTGATTCATTTTTCATTACCGCCTCACTTGGATGGTCATAAGGATTGAAATAATAAATAAATATGAAATTTTATATCGTGGTTAATATTCTATAAAATTAAAATATTATCCACTTTATTTATTTTCCGCCAAGTAGAAAAATGAAAATGTTGTTCATGCATATATACGGACTACCATCTCCATCAAATGAGGTGCTTCATTTTTCATGAACACTTTACAAGGATGATTATAAAAGTATATTAAATGTAAAAAAATAATATTATTTCATGATTAATATTTTATATATGATGGAATAATGAACCCTTTGACGATGGCCAACCAACTAAAGCTATTATGAACTAAACATCCTCAAAACATCCAATATGAACTTAACCAATTTAATAACTCAATAAATGTTGTAATAAATAAAATAAAAGGAATAATAGTAGAATAATTTACTTTAAAAATATTCTCAATAAATTTTTAAATCAATAAAATTTTATTATTTAGGAAAGTAAATGATGTATGTTGCGAGCCAGGAGACAAATTAATAGACTTCTCATCTCAATTTATATTTTTGAGACATATTCTATTTTGACCTAATATTTTATTTTTTATGGTTTATATACTATCCCATATTTGTATTTTATCATTAATTACATGAAATTAATTTGGTTTATAAATAATTTCAAATTATCTTGTTCAATTCTCTTATGATTCAAAAGTTACTAGAGTCATAAATGATTTTTCTTTAAAATATTATTTTAGAGGTTTTAAACTATTTATATTCCATATCCATGTTAGTCAAAATGATTTAAGAGTGTTATATTTTTTAATTAAATATTTTTAAAAGGTAATTTTTAGTTATCCTTATATTTTTACAATGATTTTTGAAAATAATCATTTAATCATTTTCACTATAGGTCCCTTTAGACTTTTTTTTACAAAATTACAAAAGAATATAGTTCCATGATTACTACATGACTACCTTTCCCCAATTTCATATAAGTTATTAGTTTTCAATATTCCTCTAAATGTATTTATGTTTTTTCAATGAATATCCTATCCTAATGTACTAGTAATTTTTAGTTTTAAAATTTTTTCAAAAGAGAAGAATGTTTTTTCATTTTTATGTGATAACTGAATATGGTAGTACTAATGGATATAATGCCAAATTTTATGGTTTTTATAATTGAAATTAACTATTTTTTTTTGTTTTTCTAATGATATGGGTCTCAAAAATTATATACAATAACAATTGATCCAAATATATATCGAATAACTTTTGAGGTCAATATAGCTCTCTAACTCATTGGGTACTGATGGTATAGTCAATGGGAAATAAGTTTCTCTCAAGATATATATTGGAATTAACTATGATTTCTATTTCATTCTAAGATTTATTTTAAGGGTGATTGTAAGGATAATTTACTAAGATGCGTAAATGTTTTTTCAATGATTTCTATAGTGTTTAAAGAAAATATTTTGATTTCATAATTGAAAAATAAGTTTCATGAATGAAGCATGAGAATAAACCTAGTAACCATTTTTTTGGGCAAAAATATAATCTGTGTATAAATATCCACATTGTGATGTATTGGTTTTCCTAGATCTCTAAAACTATACACCTAAAAGATCCCTAAAATATAAGAAATCGAAACTATTGTTATAAAACATGTAGTTATTTATTTTTTAAGGAACATTTATTTATATTTGGCATCAGAGGAAAAGAATTTGAAAAAATTAGAGGTTACGATGTTATTTGATCATAAGTTATAGTTTTTCTATAATCTAAAATATTATTATATTAAGAATAAATATGGTTATTTTTTAAAATTAAAGTCTGAACTAAATTTATTGAATATAAGTTCACATTGTTAAATATATCTCAATATTTATCCTCTCCGTAAGATGTTTTATAATGAATTTATTTTATATAATCACTCTAACCATTTTTGGATTTAATAAATGGGTGGAACTATTATGAACCAAGTAAACAATGGATGTGAAGGAAAATATGGTAATTTTATGAACAAAAAGCTAGATGGGATGGGATATATAGTGAAAACTCTTGTAGTTATGCTTAAACAACTGTATCAATTTATTATTAAAGTCCTGAACCTTAGTATGTTTCCTAATGATCCAAATAATAGAAAAATAATGTTTCCAGTAAGTTCAGGTGATAAGGATTTTGAAGGTAAAAATATTCCACATACTATGTGTCAAGAATGTGGAAATAATGTTTCCTATATTCTATACTTTACCACATATGAAACATATTTATATTGCTTTGAGACATTTTACTAGGTTATTATTTCCACATTCTTGACACATAGTATGTGGAATATTTTTACCTTCAAAATCCTTATCACCTGAACTTACAGGAAACATTATTTTTCTCTTATATTTTGGAATGGTTTTAAAGTAAAATTATTTAACTCTTAACTAAAAATGATATAATTAATTCTAATGAATCATCGTTATTCATTATATTGGTAAAAAAACTTTTTAAGATTAAAAAATGCATTTTTCTAAAAGAACAATTTTCTTTTGTGTTCTGCGTTATTACATTAAAATTAATGTAATACACTTACACAGATTGAATATTAATAACTTTATTTCCTATTTGTAATTAAGATGTTAAAATTTAGTAACGATGAAAATTTCATTATGGGTAATAATGAATAACTGCCCTAGTAAAAAATAATTTCAAAATAAAGGGTAAAACATGCTAATTAAGGTAAAAATCACGTGATAAGGCTACAAAATATCATCCTAATTATTATTGTATGAGTTTATTTTAACCATTATCATGTTATCTTCAAAATTTTATTGATTTATTTCCACTTTCTCATGAGTAATACATTTATAATATTTAAATGCTAAGGATTTTACATGTGTTCTACTCTCCTCACTTATAATAAGACACCTATTTCCTCACTTATTCACAAGATATTAGCACCCTATCTCTAAAAATACCTAAAGCATTCCTTTATTAACTTCCTTTCCCATGTACTATAGTTTTTGGTCTCACCAGAAGTATAACCTTAAAAGTATTAAGGTGTAATGTAAATAAGGTTTTCAAAAAGAAGAGGTATAACTCTTAACTGAGTTCTTTTGTGTTTATTTATTATTCTACCTACTTAAAAAATATAATAAACCATATTATATAATAAAAAAAATTGTATCTAATATATATAATTTTTTAGGTTTATGTTATTACCCTTTTCATCTCATTTTCCATCTAATGATAAATAAATGCATCACTAATGCAAATGTACAGACTACTATCTCCATAAAAAGATGCATTTCATTTTTCATCACAACCTCTCATGGATTGTTAAAATTATGGATAAAATTAATATATATTATATTTATTAAATAATTATAATTTTTTTAATATGATATATTACTTCCCTTCTTACCCACCCATCATTTAGAAAATTATTACGTTTCTCATGCGTACATGTTGACTACCATCACCATGAAGCGATGAAATTAATTTTTCAATACCGCCTCAGGTGGATGGTCATAAGAATAGAAATGAAGAATAAATATTACATTTATAACACAATTATGGTTCGCTAAAAGTAAAATATTTTATATCATATTTATTTTCTACCCAGTAGAAAAATGAAAACAACATTCTTACATACATACTGACTACTATCTCTGTGACACGATGTACTTCATATTTCATAAACTCATTACAAATAAAATTATAAATGTATAATAAATGTAAAAAAAGATAATTATTTAATGATAAATATTATTTATT
The DNA here is from genome assembly GCA_963277665.1 of Viscum album. Classification (NCBI taxonomy): domain Eukaryota; kingdom Viridiplantae; phylum Streptophyta; class Magnoliopsida; order Santalales; family Viscaceae; genus Viscum; species Viscum album. Next base: position 478,461,988 of record OY728136.1, on the reverse strand, counting down.
GAATTTATAAATAAATTCTATTCCAATTTCCAACCTACCGAATTTGTTATAAATTTAACATCCTCAAAACGTCCAACATGAACATAACCTATTTCATAACTAAATAAATGAGGTAATAAATAAAATAAAATGATAATAATAATTGAATGAACTTCATAAGGGTTCATAATAAATTAAAAAATAATATAATTTTATTATTAAGGAATGCAAAATATTTAAGTGGTTAGTACTAAGTCAAGGTAAGGTATTTCTCGTCTCAATTTCTGTTCTTTGAGACTTAAGACATTTTCACAACATTTTTTCCTTCATGATCTATGTATATTGAGATATATAATTATTTTATATAAAATTTACTAAAATAAAATTGGTTTAAAAATATTTTTAAAGTTATCACCTACAAGGTTCTTGTCATTCAAAATATTCCAAATTCGTAAGAGATTTTCCATTAAAATATTTTTTAAAATTTTTAGACTCTTTCCCTTCCATATCCATGTTCTTAAAAATGTTTCAAGAATATTATTATTTATAATTAATGGATTGTTGAAGGTAAATTTTAACTATCCTTTAATTTTTAAGAAATTATAAATAAGTCATGTTTTAAGAAAAATATATGGGTCACTTTTGATTTTTTTACCAAAGTAAAAAAATAATTTATTTTATTGTTTACTATATGACTGCCTTTTCTAACTATCATCCCCACTGATCATTATCGGTCTTACTATATATGTATTTATGGGTTTTCAAAGAATATACCATTAATTTTTTTCTAGTAATTTTATGTTTTTATATGTTTTCCAAAGAAAATAATATTTATTATCATTTTTATAAGATAACGAAATGTAGTTTTTCTTATAGACTCTAATGTCAAGTTTTACAAGTTTTATTATGGAAATGAAATATTTTATGTTTTATTTATAATTATATAGTTATTTTACATTCTATAATATAATTGGTGATCATGATATAGTATTGATAATTTGTGATCCTGATATAGCTCCCAATTGCGTTGGTTTATAATGTCGGAGTTAACTGGAAATAATATTCTCCTAAGAGATATATTGGAATTAATAATGATGATCATTAATTTTTAATGTTTCTTATAAGGGTAATTTTAAGGATAATTTTTCATGATACCTACATGTTTTTTAAATGCTTTCAATGGGATTTAAAATAAATTTTTTGATTTCATAAGGTAGTAAAATGAACTCTTGATTTTAATTAAATTGTATGATCTCTAAAGGTGAAATGTTTATTTTTATGAGTTATCAAGTTTTCATAAGTGAAATTAATGATTATGAATTTTTCATCATGATTTCATACAAAATTATTTATGAAAACTTTCGGCTTTGTAGTTTATATCAAGAGTATGTAATGATTATTTTGATCTCAATGTTTATTATTTAAAGGGGAAAATTTCCTTAGGTGTTTTCAAGAATTTTCAATTTTTTTATATCTGTTAGTGATATTTATTCCCATATAACATTTTCAAATGTTTTTCATAGGTCTCATGGATGTGTAGAGATTATATAATGGTCATTGGTGAAATGTATTGAATGAAGAAAAAGTATCATAAATGAAATGGGAGTGTAAACATAGGAACCTTTTCTGTGGAAAATTTGTACAACATTAAGAAATCTACCGTTTTTTATGTATTGGATTTCATAGTTCTAAAAAACAATAAACATTAAAGATCATATAATTTTAAGAAATTTCATCTATTGTTACAAAACACGTAATCATAAGTTATTTAAGGAACTATACATTACAATTACATATCATAAAACACATATAATTTCCTTCAAAATGATAATGTTCTAATTATTATAGACTCCTCGAATAATATTCCAGCTTCACCCAATATAATCAAGACCTAACTCTATAATACCCCCTACTCATCATTATCTTTGTGAAATCTTTTTTTAAGTATTGGTATGAACATAAAATATTAGTAAGGGATTTTAAAACAAATTAGAATACTATTTTTTAAAAATGATTTAAAACTTATTAAAATGATTTTTTTAATAAGATACATTTTTATTTTAAAAAATTTTAAAAAATTAACCTATAAAAATAGATAAGGTTGTCAGAACACAATTTTTATAAAAGGGAATGATTTAAAAACTTTATTTGAGAAGTCATAAATTTTTTAAGTCCCTCTTATTTAAAGGAATAAACCATTGAAAATATATTTTTAAAATAAATAATCCTCTTTTTGTGTAATGACATTTAATTTTAAAAAAACATAACATTATTTATTTTTCAAAAGTAATTCATTAATATTCAAAAATATTAAAATAAATCCTCATTTTTAACTAGAATATTAAATACTATATAGGACCCACCCATCCCCTTAGTGAAAATGGTCGCTTTAGGTTTGGGTTTACTTCCCATCACTCCTCATCATTTACAATTCCCAAGTACTAATTTTTAATGAAACGTTTTTAGTAGGATACCTTCCATATAAATTTAATTAAAAAAATAATTTCAAAACCTCAACATTAGTGTAAGAATATTTTCAAGAAGATTGAAACAATATAAATACATTGTTAATGGATTATTATATAGAGAAAATGATTATTTACCATGGAATATTTTAAAAAATGAATGATAAATATAAATAAATATGACGTATATAAGTTTTTTTTAGGTAAAAACATTCTTTAAAAAATATATAATGGTAGTTTTTTGTAATAAAACATGTGAAACATAAATATACTATTTTTAAAACTTATAATAAACAATTAATTAAAATTACTCGTTAAGAGGAAGATTTTGTTTCTGAAATATTGTAGGAGAATATAATTTTGTTTCTTGAGATTAAAGGAATTCCTTGAATGTTTTGAAAATTGAAAATTTTCAAACAAACTCCCTTACCATAAATTATCAATAGAATCTTATTGAAATATCATCCTCAGTAGATATATCTCACAACGTAATCTTATAAAAACTCTATCTTCATCATCTCTCTATCACTTTCTCCCCACAAATTTAATAAGCATTTTTTTAAAATATTATTAGATATTTGTTAGAGGAACACTTGAGTAAGAAGGGATCCTTTATATATATCCAAACTCCTATGATGAAATTGATTTATAATATTACTAAAATTTTGTTTAACTTCTATATTTGGGGATAAATAAATGATAGTGTGGAGTCCTTTAAATATAAATAGCTTTGTCCACAACTATCACAATTTCATCAAGCCTATTAAATTAGTTACCCCTTCATGTAATGTTATCCATCATGTGATGAAAAATGTGTCAATATAAACGCATATAACTCTTTAATCGCCATAAATTAGTTATAAAATAAGAGTAAGATGATGAGAACTTAATTTTTAGTGTTTATAGTGTGGTTTTTACTTCCTCCTTTCCCTATTATCATTTCAAACACTTAAATATAGATACCTATAAGTTAAATTTCATTATTACCTCAAACATAATCCAAAATTAAATTTTCACTAAAAAATCCCAAAAAAAATTCATTATAGGCGATCTTTAAGATTGTTACATTCCACATTTTTCTCTATATTAAAGTTAAACTAGTTTACCTTAATGGTACATCAAATATATGTGCATAAAATTAAGTCATATTACCTTTATGTGAGGCACTATCCTTACCCTTAAGTAGTTTTAAAAACCAAAACATTACAGTTAAATTTATTCCAAATTAGTGGCATTAAACTCTCATTTGTTATAGTATCTACCCATACATGAAACAATATGTAATAATTTACCAATATGTGTTATTATTAGTGCATGATCGTAGGTTTGTTACCTTTACTTGAGTTACTCCAAGCCTTATTTTTGAAATTTTCAATACCTTTAAATTTATTATATATATGTATATTTTTATATCCTCTAAATAATATTATGAAATCTCCGATGGAGATTAAATATAATGAGGGTGAATTTTTTGTTTCTAATTATACATTCATGAGTAAGGAGGATGACAATGATAGTGGTTAAAATTAATTCGTGTACACATTATTTTAATAGTATGAACAACAACCAATTAAATATATCTTTCATTAGTTTTTACTATAGTTTCATGCTCCCTTATATTAAAACCTATTAAATAAATCATAATAAAACATTAATGGGTGTCATTAGTCATGGTTCCCTCCCATACCGACCAGTGATTCCCCAGACCCGCATTCCCAGATCAGATTCATATTCCCATATTTTTCATGTTGTCTTTGATGAAAATAATATATTCTTGGACATTAATATACCATAAGTAAAATTAAATAAAGAATTTTTTTATCATATACATTTTTAATGTCCTTATAATTTAATAGATTTAGAGAATTTCTAAAAAGAAACATAAACTAACAAATCTCATGTTCTTTATATCAAACATACATTTTTTCAATATATATGACACTATTTAATCATTAATGAGTCTTTAAAATCTCTAAAAAAATTTACTTACATGTTGTCACTATAAAAATGTCTTGTGTACTACTTTGATTCCTAACCTAGACAATGGAAACATAGTAAAGGGATGATATTAAATGATTAGTAAGGGAAACATATAAATGAATCTGTCAAAAACATAAGCATTGTATACATAATATTGAAGGAATAAATGATATGAATAATTCTATATTCAACTAAAACTGGGACCAGGTTATATCCCTAAAAATAAATTATAACATTTCTATCAATAATAAAAATATCGTATTTATGGAAGATATAATTCTGGACAACAAAAACGTGATGTCAAGACCTCGTGCGAAGACACAAATCTGTTATGGGAAGATGTATAGATCAAAACCCAAAATATTTTCTCTCGTGAGACCTTTAAATGGATCTAGGGATATATAATATTGATCCCCCCCATATAACTTATTAGATTCTAATACATTCACCATAATATTCAATAATACATTTCATGTTGTTTTCTAAGGAATCTCTTGATGAATAAAAACATGGTTATCAATATAATGAAAAATATGTAATATCATTACATAATCAACCTGAATTAACAGTCAATAATCATCAAGAATGTCAATACATTTCCTCATGTAAATAAAAGGTATAAAATGATCATAACTCATCCATATAATAAAGGTGTATTATAAAACAATACATAGTAAACTTTCTAATAATCATCAACATTGGAATAACATTATATGAAATGAAATTACTTTTCCCCATGTAATTAAAAGGGAGAACATGATCATTACCCATTCAAAGGAAGAAGGTGTGTAGAGACCCGAAGCTTATCGTACATGGACATTACATTACTTTTGCGGAATACTTAGTACATAACAAAAACACACACACAAGGATCGTAATAGTTTAGTGTCTTTGGAAACTCGGAACGTAATCTTCTAATCGTGGGGAAAGATCTTCAATATCTCCCATAAAGATCTTCCCTTTTTTTACCTAAAAACCTTTCTTTATATCCTGGGGAAAAGAAAACATAAAAGGGTGAGCTCAAATGCTCAGTAAGGGTAAACAAAAGAAATATCAATCACATCATATACATAAGAACATAGCTTTTGGAAATCTTAACCTGCAAAAGAGATCATAATATCATAACATGGGATAAATCATAGAAGTGAAAATGAGATCCCCATAATCATAACATAAAACTTTAATCTTTGTGGCATGCACACATAATCATGGAAAATCATTTCTTGTTAGTCATGACTCATTGCCAAGACTATCTTAGTGGACAAAGTCCCTTTCTGAACCGAGTTCACTCCTCGTTTCAGTCCTGTATCACTGAACCGAAATAACCTTCCGTTCCAGCCATGTCTATCTCATGAGATATAAAATCATTACCCAATGCATTGGAGGGAGATATAGGTCCCACCCATCTTATAATGAATCCTTTCTTATGTGTGCCACAAAATCATAAAACATACATCATCGCATAACACATATAACAAAAATGGGATTCTTGAAACATCATGACATCATAAATCAATTCATATATGATAAAGGAATTCATAAACATAATTCCATCACAACATAGTCAAACCAATGTAAAAATATGGATAGAAACAGAACCCTTTATTATCTTAGATGGAAAATAATTTTGATAAAACACTTGAATTGAATTCTTGAGGAAAATATCCTTTCTTCTTCAAAAACATTTTTCCTTTCATAACATGTCATACATCTTTAAAATAAAATAAGTTGATTAAAAATAAACTTGAAAACTTGTAAAGGAAGCTTCTTTGAAGTAATGTTTTAAAAATCCATTCATGCCGTATAAGTTAAAAAAAACATTCTTCGTACTTTTGTCGGAAAAGTCAAAAAGTACCTCGTACGAAAAACGAAAAAAGATTCCTTTCATATCCTTTACTAAAAACTCATAGAAGGGTAAAATTGGATTTAAACAATTGTAGGTGGATGGAAATAATATTACATATTGAGGGAACATGGATTTGGATGATAAAATACACCCCAGTAAATACTTACGAATAAACAATCTCGGATAAAAATGAGATTGTGATATTTCCCTTACCTTAGGTCCGACTTGCTTTGTAAGTGTCCGAACCTCCTGTATAATGATTTAAATCATGTTATTGACTTATTAAAGAATCATATTCATTGTTATGATATCATATATGGTTCACTTATGACATTATATTACCCGTTCTTTTGTAAATTCCATGTTAAAGAAGCATTTTGGGTAAAATCGTTTCATTTATCGTAGGTGTTTTGACTTGTTGTTCTTGACATCATTATTACATATATCATGATTTACTTACTTCCAGAATATAAAATATGATTTATATATCATATATATTCAGTATATATATATATATAATAGGTAGATAAATAAAATGAAAAACACCGTTCATGGAGACGGTAGTCCGTACGTACGCATGAACGCTGTTTTCCTTTCCTTATTGTCTTGAAATGGAAGTAAGTAGATGACATACATATGTATATATATACATAAATCCAGTAGCTTTATAATGTCATATAATTCATTATTATTTATTATATATACATTATAATCACTCTTAAATGGTTAACATGGAGAATGAATCTCATCGCGTCGTGGAGACGGTATTCCGTACGTACGCACGAGCGATGATATCATTTCTATAAATATTGAATTGAATTGGAGTGGATTATACAATATATCAGAATCAATATGATGTTGTAATAACTATGTATAGTTATTCTTTACACCATTATACCCATCCATGTAAGGTGGTGGTGGAAAATAGATTACACCACGGCGTGGAGACGGTATTCCGTACGTACGCACGCGCGGTGATTTCTTTTTCCGTAGGATGGATAGATGGTGAAATAGGGTTGTTTCATACTTATAATAACATATTATTATATGAGTGATACTGATGTTATTACTTCATAATGAAACAACCTAAGAAGAAGAAGTGGAAGAAAAGATGAAAGAATTGGTAACGGTAATTACCTCTTCTTTGAAGTGCCTCTTTGAGACCTCCTCTTAGGGCACTAAAATTGGTCTTTGAGGAAGACCAGAACCTCTAGGATGTTTCTAGGGAAGTGGAGAGGAGAAATTGGCAGGGGTTGGCCGAGCTTGAGTGCTCAAATTGGTGTGAGGAGGAGGGGGAGGAGGTGTCCTTTTATAGGGGAGGAGAGGGGCACCTTAGGAATATCTCAAAATATTATTTTATATTAAAGTCAAAATCGGTTTATAATGGTTCCAAAGGGTCTTATTTCGAAGCTAAAGTGGGGAGGGGTCGAAATCCTATCAACCAATAGGATTTAGACAAGTTTAGGGTATTATTTTAACCTTATTAATTAGATTTAACTCTAAGTTAAATAATTTAACTTTTACCGTGTCTTTTTGTTTTCTTTCACTATATGGTTAATAAACATACTATAACATGCCAAAAGAACCCCAAATTGTATATTATTAATAAATATATCCTTATCTATGTCATTTGGCCGAACCTTAGATTTTTAGGAATAAAATAACAATTAATAATATAATATTTGATTTAAAAACTATTTTGTGTCAATTTTGACACTATTTGATATATGATTTTTGTGAAAGTCATAACAGAATTAAATGTTCTAAAAAAGTTGATTAAATCAACATTAATATATCATAGTAACCTAGAAAATTAGTGGAATTCATAAAAAGACTTAAATTACATTTATTTTGGTATTTATATTATCAATTATGTCAATATTTCATTAATAAGATAATTACTGCATCATCTTTGTGTCATAAATAAATTATATTATTTGATGTCTAAAAATTACAAATAAAATACCATCATGTATGAAATCTTTTTAGCTTTCTAATGAATATTTACAATAGAATTTATCTTATTTATAACCCCATATTAGAAATGATTTACTTATTAAACTTTGATTTTAACTATTTTAACCCTTCTTTAAATAAATTAATAATAAATGTCCTAATCTAATCCAAGTGGGCCTAAATGGTCATATTTTATTCCTAAGTTTGTTTTTGGTCGAATTACACTTGTCCAATAGAATTAGGACATGTTTTAGGGTAATATTAATATCATATTTACCCTTAGTTACCCTATTTACTATTAACCGTGGTAAAAAAAGTAAAAAGTTACTATTCACCAAAAAATTATTTTCATCTCATTGAACCACATTTTAGTCCTTGATATTAACTGTGTCTCTCGGATTTTCGAAATTTCATTCACAGAAGCGGTAAAATTAAGTTTTATGCAAAATTCAGTTTTTAACCTACCACTTAGTAGTTTCACTATTCATCAAAAATTGATGTTTTTTCAGAACAATGCCAAAATTTCATCCCAAGCTATATTTCATATTCCGAATTCAAAAATGAAGTCTATTTTACCAAATTCATAACATAAAAGTTGCATTAATTAATTTTTTAATTAAATCCCGCTGTTAAAACAAATAGCGTGTTTTTAAGAAACAATATCTATCAAAAGATTGACACTTGTTTATGTCCAGTTTAAATGTGAAATTACATCCAATGACCAACATTGTATTAAATTTTAAAAATATATTCTAAATATACTTTAACACTACTCAAATTAATAATTTATCACTATTATTTCGATTAAAAAAGTTGTTTTTTAATTATAATTTAGTAATTTTCACTATTCATCAGAATATGAAAGTTATCCGAAAAGTACCAAAATTTCACCTTAGGCTATATTCGATACTCCGAATCCAAAAATAAAGTTCATTTTGAAAAATAAGATTTACAGAATTTTAAAAAGTGGTTATTACTATTCATAACGGCTAGTTTTAATAATATTTTAATAGCATATCGTTGTTTAATGAAACTCAGTATTGCGTATTACACACGCTATCGAAGAAGGTCGCGATTGTGTGTAATGCAAGACAAGTCAAGGATGTGTGTTGTGCAAGCTCCTTTTGGTGTAGCGTACAACACAAGACATTAGTGAAATAAAAAAGAATATTTTTCATAAAATCTCGGGCTGTTACATTCTACCCCCCTTAAAATGAATTTCGCCCTCGAAATTCGTCGGGGTTATAAATGGTTTACTATTCGAAAGTTTCTTTAATAGAAACCCACATCGTAAAAGGGAATACCAAAACTTGGCTTTAAAAACTAAAGTATGAAATGTAACGATTACCCAAATAAACTAATCACTGGGTTTCCACATAGGTGAAAATATGGATATGGAAGAGAAATATAACCATCATGTTCTGATGGAGAGTGGTAGAGAACATGGCTATGAAAAAGCCAGTAATCACAAATCCATAGATTTGTGATGATATAAGGTACCATCTGATTCATCAGGTATAAGATCACTAGGACATCATTTTTGGTTTTCAAGATCATTTCCCTAAAGTTGAAAATTTGCTTGGAATAAATAATTACTTTATTTTGGTACAATCTCCCTTTTGTTCGTGCCTCGAACAATTTCTACTTCATATCTTAAATAAATGAAGTTGAATTTGTTATTTGTGAAGTGTTATCAGATCATGTGATAGAATGACTGTTCATTCCATCTGTCTCAAACAAAAGGTTAGCAAAAGTTATTAAATATACATAAGTCATTCTATAGTGAGATTAATCATATATGGTTCCTAAAATGGACTTATACTTCATATATCATACTGCTTAATATAATAAAACTAGTTTCTTCTAAACAGGGACTTCCTGTAGGTCAGTGGTAGGCGATAAAGGCCAGTCGCACTTCGGTTGTGGGTTCGATTCCTACAGCCTTGTCCGAAGCGATGGGCTGTCGCCCGTCCTGCAGGTTGTCCCTTTTTCTAAAACTACGTTACTATAACATCCCATCTTCTATCCTTAAACAATACTAACTTATGTCCAACATAATCCAGTCTAATCTTTAGGCTTATACATAATACTGCAGTCCACTCTCATAATATAGTGACATCGATTACCAGAGATTTAATACTGTCGTTGATCCCCACATATCATAAGATATGTCTTGTTGGTCACATTCCAAACATTCAAAGTCCTTAATCGTGTATTCTCTTGAATACCTTAGTGAAAACATGAGTGTAGTTAAAAGTTAACACTTTCCACATACCAAAATCCTCAAAATTCTATATACTCAAACCATGATATCACTTTGTCCTTATATCAATCATGAGCTCATGAATACTATTAAACATTTCATTTTCTTGTCTTCATTATGCGCATATCATCTTATTTCCAAAAAAATATCTCAATCACTTTGAATACCACATCAATAAATATTGCAATACTCAATGATACAACATTATTTTGGAATCCCATTACATAAACACTTAATCATTCCACCACATCGTTGTCATATTCAACATTGCCAATAGTGATCGCATGTGATTTCCCTTTGTCCTTTGCCTTCAGTGGTTGCTCATGTTGATCATCACTAACCCTTGGATTAGGGCAATTATTAGCATAATGCCCCATTTCCTTGCACATGAAGCATTGAAGTGTTGACGGTGCGTTCTCTGCAGTGTTTGCTTTGTTCACATCATTAGAAACCCTTTTTCCATTACTTCAACACTCAGCTGCTCGATGACATTCTTTTCCACACTTAAAACATTTTCTAGTCCCTTTTAGACAATCTCCACCATGCTTCTTTCCACACTTTGTGCATAAGAAAAAATTCATCTTCTTTTCACCATTATTCTGAGATTTCTCCTTGAACTCCATCTTTCGTTTCTTGTCAAAACCATGAGATGGATATGTAACACCAACTTCCATTTCTACCTTGATAGCACAACGCACAATTTCTTCATAGCTACTGAAGTCTCTTATAGCTAATGCCCTTCGAAGACTTGGTTTTAAGCCACTGAAAAATCGATCAACTTTACTTTCAGGTTGGATGATAATTCCAGAAGCATACCTTGCAAGTCTTGTAAAATTTGCTTCATAGGTACCAACAGATTCATCATCCCTTTGCTTCAGTTCAAGAAACTCTTTCTCCATCTTTGTTCGAAGAATACGAGGGAAGTACTTACTGAAAAACAAGTTCTTGAACTCGTCCCATTCCATGGACTCAATTTCATCTCTTGGCCTCGTATTCTTGATAAGATTCCACCATTGATCAGCTTCACCTTCCAAACGATATACTGCTAAGATGACTTTATCATGTTCAGAACATTGAAGAAATGAAAATATCTTTTCAGTAGTACTAATCCATTGTTCAGCAACTAATGGATCAGTAGACCCACTGAAAGAAGGTGGGCGTTGCCTCATGAAGGACTCAATAGAATATTGTTCCCTTCTCTGCTCATTTGGAAGTCCAGAATGATTCATAGCTTGTGTAAGTATAGAAATAAGATTTTGCACTCCATCTCCCATAACATTTGTTTGTTCAGGAGGGCAATCATTGCATTGTCCATTTCATTGATCAACACGGTTCCTTCGGGTTCCAGCCATCGTCTAAAACCCATAAAGAATAGTGTGAGAGGCAAAAATCATGCTAGGGAAAACAACATAATAAAGGGGTAGTACCTTCAATATCCAACATCTTAGGTTTAATTCTATGATCGTTAGCGTAATTCTGTTACTATAACCTATATGTATACTTATCCTTAGAGACATCCCTAGACATACCTTAGAAATATCTCTAGGGATCTCACTAACGTTTTCGCATCCTAGTTGCCAAAGGTTGACTAAACCTTTCCTCTGATACCAACTGTAGAGACCCGAAGCTTATCGTACATGGACATTACATTACTTTTGCGGAATACTTAGTACATAACAAAAACACACACACAAGGATCGTAATAGTTTAGTGTCTTTGGAAACTCGGAACGTAATCTTCTAATCGTGGGGAAAGATCTTCAATATCTCCCATAAAGATCTTCCCTTTTTTTTACCTAAAAACCTTTCTTTATATCCTGGGGAAAAGAAAACATAAAAGGGTGAGCTCAAATGCTCAGTAAGGGTAAACAAAAGAAATATCAATCACATCATATACATAAGAACATAGCTTTTGGAAATCCTAACCTGCAAAAGAGCTCATAATATCATAACATGGGATAAATCATAGAAGTGAAAATGAGATCCCCATAATCATAACATAAAACTTGAATCTTTGTGGCATGCACACATAATCATGGAAAATCATTTCTTGTTAGTCATGACTCATTGCCAAGACTATCTTAGTGGACAAAGTCCCTTTCTGAACCGAGTTCACTCCTCGTTTCAGTCCTGTATCACTGAACCGAAATAACCTTCCGTTCCAGCCATGTCTATCTCATGAGATATAAAATCATTACCCAATGCATTGGAGGGAGATATAGGTCCCACCCATCTTATAATGAATCCTTTCTTATGTGTGCCACATAATCATAAAACATACATCATCGCATAACACATATAACAAAAATGGGATTCTTGAAACATCATGAAATCATAAATCAATTCATATATGATAAAGGAATTCATAAACATAATTCCATCACAACATAGTCAAACCAATGTAAAAATATGGATAGAAACAGAACCCTTTATTATCTTAGATGGAAAATAATTTTGATAAAACACTTGAATTGAATTCTTGAGGAAAATATCCTTTCTTCTTCAAAAACATTTTTCCTTTCATAACATGTCATACATCTTTAAAATAAAAGAATTTGATTAAAAATAAACTTGAAAACTTGTAAAGGAAGCTTCTTTGAAGTAATGTTTTAAAAATCCATTCATGCCGTATAAGTTAAAAAAAACATTCTTCGTACTTTTGTCGGAAAAGTCAAAAAGTACCTCGTACGAAAAACGAAAAAAGATTCCTTTCATATCCTTTACTAAAAACTCATAGAAGGGTAAAATTGGATTTAAACAATTGTAGGTGGATGGAAATAATATTACATATTGAGGGAACATGGATTTGGATGATAAAATACACCCCAGTAAATACTTACGAATAAACAATCTCGGATAAAAATGAGATTGTGATATTTCCCTTACCTTAGGTCCGACTTGCTTTGTAAGTGTCCGAACCTCCTGTATAATGATTTAAATCATGTTATTGAATTATTACAGAATCATATTCATTGTTATGATATCATATATGGTTCACTTATGACATTATATTACCCGTTCTTTTGTAAATTCCATGTTAAAGAAGCATTTTGGGTAAAATCGTTTCATTTATCGTAGGTGTTTTGACTTGTTGTTCTTGACATCATTATTACATATATCATGATTTACTTACTTCCAGAATATAAAATATGATTTATATATCATATATAATCAGTATATATATATATATAATAGGTAGATAAATAAAATGAAAAACACCGTTCATGGAGACGGTAGTCCGTACGTACGCATGAACGCTGTTTTCCTTTCCTTATTGTCTTGAAATGGAAGTAAGTAGATGACATACATATGTATATATATACATAAATCCAGTAGGTTTATAATGTCATATATTTCATTATTATTTATTATATATACATTATAATCACTCTTAAATGGTTAACATGGAGAACGAATCTCATCGCGTCGTGGAGACGGTATTCCGTACGTACGCACGAGCGATGATATCATTTCTATAAATATTGAATTGAATTGGAGTGGATTATACAATATATCAGAATCAATATGATGTTGTAATAACTATGTATAGTTATTCTTTACACCATTATACCCAACCATGTAAGGTGGTGGTGGAAAATAGATTACACCACGGCGTGGAGACGGTATTCCGTACGTACGCACGCGCAGTGATTTCTTTTTCCGTAGGATGGATAGATGGTGAAATAGGGTTGTTTCATACTTATAATAACATATCAGTATATGAGTGATACTGATGTTATTACTTCATAATGAAACAACCTAAGAAGAAGAAGTGGAAGAAAAGATGAAAGAATTGGTAACGGTAATTACCTCTTCTTTGAAGTGCCTCTTTGAGACCTCCTCTTAGGGCACTAAAATTGGTCTTTGAGGAAGACCAGAACCTCTAGGATGTTTCTAGGGAAGTGGAGAGGAGAAATTGGCAGGGTTTGGCCGAGCTTGAGTGCTCAAATTGGTGTGAGGAGGAGGGGGAGGAGGTGTCCTTTTATAGGGGAGGAGAGGGGCACCTTAGGAATATCTCAAAATATTATTTTATATTAAAGTCAAAATCGGTTTATAATGGTTCCAAAGGGTCTTATTTCGAAGCTAAAGTGGGGATGGGTCTAAATCCTATCAACCAATAGGATTTAGACAAGTTTAGGGTATTATTTTAACCTTATCAATTAGATTTAACTCTAAGTTAAATAATTTAACTTTTACCGTGTCTTTTTGTTTTCTTTCACTATATGGTTAATAAACTTACTATAACATGCCAAAAGAACCCCAAATTGTATATTATTAATACATATATCCTTATCTATGTCATTTGGCCGAACCTTAGATTTTTTGGAATAAAATAACAATTAATAATATAATATTTGATTTAATAACTATTTTGTGTCAATTTTGACACTATTTGATATATGATTTTTTTGAAAGTCATAACAGAATTAAATGTTCGAACAAAGTTTATTAAATAAACATTAATATATCATAGTAACCTAGAAAATTAGTTGAATTCATAAAAAGTCTTAAATTACATTTATTTTGGTATTTATATTATCAATTATGTCAATATTTCATTAATAAGATAATTATTGCATCATCTTTGTGTCATAAATAAATTATATTATTTGATGTCTAAAAATTACAAATAAAATACCATCATGTAGGAAATCTGTTTAGATTTCTAATGAATATTTACAATCGAATTTATCTTATTTATAACCCCATATTAGAAATGATTTACTTATTAAACTTTGATTTTAACTATTTTAACCCTTCTTTAAATAAATTAATAATAAATGTCCTAATCTAATCCAAGTGGGCCTAAATGGTCATATTTTATTCCTAAGTTTGTTTTTGGTCGAATTACACTTGTCCAATAGAATTAGGACATGTGTTAGGGTAATATTAATATCATATTTACCCTTAGTTACCCTATTTACTATTAACCGTGGTAAAAAAAGTAAAAAGTTACTATTCACCAAAAAATTATTTTCATCTCATTGAACCACATTTTAGTCCTTGATATTAACCGTGTCTCTCGGATTTTCGAAATTTCTTTCACAGAAGTGGTAAAATTAAGTTTTATGCAAAATTCAGTTTTGAACCTACCACTTAGTAGTTTCACTATTCATCAAAAATTGATGTTTTTTCAGAACAATGCCAAAATTTCATCCCAAGCTATATTTCATATTCCGAATTCAAAAATGAAGTCTATTTTACCAAATTCATAACATAAAAGTTGCATTAATTAATTTTATAATTAAATCCCGCTGTTAAAACAAATAGCGTGTTTTTAAGAAACAATATCTATCAAAAGATTGACACTTGTTTATGTCCAGTTTAAATGTGAAATTACATCCAATGACCAAAATTGTATTAAATTGTAAAAATATATTCTAAATATACTTTAAAACTACTCCAATTAATAATTTATCACTATTATTTCGATTAAAAAAGTTGTTTTTTAATTATAATTTAGTAATTTTCACTATTCATCAGAATATGAAAGTTATCCGAAAAGTACCAAAATTTCACCTTAGGCTAAATTCGATACTCCGAATCCAAAAATAAAGTTCATTTTGAAAAATAAGATTTACAGAATTTTAAAAAGTGGTTATTACTATTCATAACGGCTAGTTTTAATAATATTTTAATAGCATATCGTTGTTTAATGAAACTCAGTATTGCGTATTACACACGCTATCGAAGAAGGTCGCGATTGCGTGTAATGCAAGACAAGTCAAGGATGTGTGTTGTGCAAGCTCCTTTTGGTGTAGCGTACAACACAAGACATTAGTGAAATAAAAAAGAATATTTTTCATAAAATCTCGGGCTGTTACAAGGTGTATGGTTAAATAATACATAGTAAACCTTAAAATAATCATACGTATTAGAATACCAATATACCAAATGCCAATATTATCCCCATGTCAATAAAATAACATTCTTTCGAGGTGAAAATTATCCAAACTAAATCATTTAAAAAGTGGCATTATCACCGTATAGATAAATGGGTATTCGAATAAGATAATACTTGAATAAAATGATTATGATTCATCCAAATAAGTAAGTATGATGGTTTAAAAATAACATAACCCCATTTTAAAAAAATAAACATAGAATGATGTTAATATATATGAAAAATAATCTCTCAAAATAATGCTTGGATGATACAACCCAAGAAGGGATTTTGAATTTGATTGTTTAGCATCATGAGTTCATTCCATCAAAATATAAATATATATTATATTATAAATTTGGAAACATAAAACCTATTAAGTTAAATATTTTTTATAATTAAAATTGAATTTTAGGTGAAAACTTAAAATAGATTTTAGAAAACATTTTTACAATTGATGTAAAATAGGAAGTTATGGGTCACTTCTAGAAGTATTTTTCAAAAGGTGAAGTGAAAACTCTTTGAAAACAATTAAATTTAATATTAATATTCAATAATAGATGCCTAAAAGTATATAAGATTTATCTTTGAGAAATTTAGAGATAAATACAAACTTATGAATGTTAAAGGAAAACCCCATTTTAATATTTTGAAAATTAATTTTTCCAAAACTCACATTTAAAAAGAGTAATAAAACCATCTTTATATTAAAAAAATATAATCCTAAACAGGTTTATAAAATAACATAAATAAAATATTAAGTTGGGATAACACATTTTTTGAAGAACAATGTTCATGATAAAACTTTATTACTCAAATAATGATATTTGATTTACTAATATCCCGTATAGGCAATATATAAAAATAAGTGAAATTTTTTTCAAAGGGTTTATATGGTAGGAATGAATATATATAGTTAATAATTGAGATAATTACACATAATAAAATAAAAGGGAATATTGTAACATAGTAATATAAAATAATTTTATGATAATGATCATAACTCAATGAATGAAAATTGAGTCACCAAAAACTCTTACGATGGGGGTAACACTTGTGTCAAAGGATATTTAAAGAAAAGAACTTGATTTGTATTATTATGTACCAATAATTACACTAAACTAATTTATATAACATTCATGGGATATTAAATCAATATAACACCATACAAAGGAAACATGGTGTATAACATTTTACATGTCTCAAAGAATCACAATTGAGACCAAGAAAAGCCATACGAATTTAGAAACTTTTGAATAAAACCCCATTGAAAGATAGGTATTGTAACTAGAATTAAAATAACATTATTAAAATATAATTCAGATATTATATCTCTAATATAAAGTATATAAACTACATAAATGTAATTAGTTGCATAATATCAAACCTATATTAAAAGAGATATGTTTGAGATGAAAACCCTTAACTTGTTTCAGATTCGTTCTATGCTTAACATAACTTTTTAAATAATAAAATTAAGTTTATTTGATACCATATTAGAATCCTTATTCAACTATAATTTATTTTATATAGGAACATTGTTAATAAATTCTAATTATTTATTACATAGTTTCCTTGTTTGGATCGGTTACTTTAGGTTGATCGGTCGATTTTTCCATAATTCCTTATGTATGTTGGCCATGGTAGAAAGCATCATAAAATAGTTTCATATTATCCAAATTATTAATAGTACTATGGAAATATTTTTTTATATTAAATATATTTTTAAATAAATCCATAATGGGTGGTTATGAAAAATGAATATCATTTCCCATGTAGGCGATAATCCGCACATATGTAAGAATATTGTTTCAATTTCATAATGAATGCAAGGGAAATAATTAATATGATAGATTTATAATTTAATGTAATATGTGTACTATATATTTCATATTTATTATTCAATAAAATCATTAGAACCAACCATGAGTGTTTATTATGAAAAATTGAAGACGTCGCTTCATAGAAGAAGTAGTCCACATACAAGCTCTAACAGTACTTTTGTTTTCCTTAGTGGGTGGAGAGGAATAAATCATGGTTGTTCCATTCATATAAAAACATCTCATTATAATAATTATACTTATTTCATTATATTGTTATGTATATAATAGTTTTAGAGGAGTAATATTTATAATAAATGATTTTAAAGTAGGAAATACTTATGTTGGATACTTGATCATATCTTAGAGATCACATTAAAAATGAAGGCCTAAGGCTAAATTCAAGAGATTAGGTGATAAAGTATATAGAATAGGGTATTAAGTATGAAAAAATTAATTATAATAGTTTTTTTTGTTAGAGGTTAAAAGGAAATTATAATTGTATGTTTACCAATGAAAGGGGTGAAAGTGATCCCATTATATATGTGAAGAAAATGGAAACTTTATTAACACTATTCAATTTTGAATGATATAATTACAATATTAAATTGTCAAAGAGACAAAAAAAATTATAAATAATTTATTTTAAGATGATATTGGTTCATTAAAGCCTCAAAATATTATTTAGAAATATGTTTTAAACAATTTTGAATTCATTTATTATTCATTTTTTACATTTTCCCTCACTACTAGAAAAGGAAATTATACCCAGGATTTGTAAATGTGGGTATATCCCCTAAAACTATTGGTATAGGCTATACCAAAGGTTCTGGGAACTGTGGCTTGATAAGGAATTAGTATAGACCAATACCCATAGTTCCTATACAAACTGTTGGTATAGGTCACATGGATTTTTCAATAACAACGGTTTTTTACACCATGGGTATATCTATTCCCATAATAAAACCTATACACCTGGCCTGTAGGATCGTGGGTATAAGCAACTACCTGTATTTTGAAGCAGCACCCACATGACTTCTTCTTCAAACTCCTTAACCTGAAAATTAGATAAAATTGAAAATATACATTCATTGTAGTAAAAATTTTCTACATTTATCAACCCACCAAATAATTTTAATAGTTTTTAAGTCATATAAAATATTAAAACATACATATACATCCATGAAAAATCAATTGAAGTCATCACAAAACTGCATGAGTCTTCTTTCTTATATGTAATAAATGGAGTGGATCAATATCTCTCCCAATTGTCAACATACTCATCCTCAACATCATCATCATAATCGTAAGTAGAAAAAGAAACATCCTCACCAACATTATCATCTATAGAAACAACATAATCAACAACAACATCGCCACCAACTTCTTCTCAATCCCTACTAGGACCCTCATTGGAATCATTATTGGAATCAGTTAAAAAATGAATCAATGCCATATATGAATCAACATTATTAGTATTCTCTAATACAAGTGGTTGAATTATAAATGAAATAGATTTTAGGAATTTTTTTGATCATATTACTTCTTTCACACTCATGTATGCTTCATTCATGCTCCTATGATGCTATTTTTTTTGATTCATCAACTTCTACATGAAAATTTTACAACTCAGGGCGTATGATATCCTTGAGTGGTTGCCGATGAAGACCATTTCTGAGAGGTGAGTCGACATCATACTCTTCCCTAATTCTCACCACCTAATACCCATATCAAATAATAATTTGGCCTAAAGTTTTCATATTATTTATCATGATGGGCCTCTAGGAAGGTCTGGCGAAAGTATAAACAAGATATTTAATTAGGAATTTCATATAAATATTTGATATATAAATAAAAAAATTACAATATTTTCTTGTGTATTTTCATTTACTACACTTCCATATTTTTTCTTCTTACTTGAGAAAAATAATTTAGCTCAAGGTAGACTACATTTGATGCCCAATATAGCTTGATGAAAATGAAATTGATTATTGTAAACATATCAACAATGTAAACATTTTATAATCTTAAATAATAAAAAATGAAATAACTTTTAAATAAATGAAAAATTCATAATTAATGCGATAAACATTCTTAATAAACCTAGGATAATATCCCATTGAATAAGAAAATAGGGGTGAGAATAATTAAGTCATTGTAAAACAAGAAAAAAAATGAAGTGATATAATTTGACACAATTATGATAAATAAACCTATTATAGGATAATGGATAGACTATAATGGATCTATGGGATGTCCTAGATCACAACTGATGAAGGAAGTTTTGGATCTAATGCAAGATCTAGGTGACCTTCATGAACTGGAGTGGAAACTAATGGAATAGTCTCATCATATACTAGATAGATGGTATAAATTAGAGGTGGAATAGACATGGAAGAATATGGGTAGCAGGATAAGGGATACATTATTGGATATGGATATGGTAAAGTTGGGAAAATCTATAGCGGCGGTTTAGACATGGTATGGGAAGAAGAGGCTAAATGAGATGATAGAGGCATTAGTCAGATCATCTTTGGAGGTGGCATAGACATGATACGTGAATAAGAGGGTTATTGATATAATGATGGAGGCATTGATAATAATATCACTAGAGACTCTAGAAAGGGATGGAAATGCGTAGTATATTGGGTGTTCGTTGGTGGTTCAGTGTGGGAACGGGTATGATGGGGGCTCTGTCAAGGTCTAGGAGCATCCCTAGTCAGACCCATACTAGAGGGATGCGAAGTCAACTCTGGTGTAACTGAGTGTACCTAAGATAATTTTATAATTAATATTAACATGAGATTATATTTACTGTAAAAGAAAAACATTAAAATTATTATACACACTGAGGAAAGAGAATGATTCAATTCACGATCACACACCTATTGATCGGGATCAAATAGTAACTTCCTTCAAAGTTGTGAAGTATTTTGAATAATATTCAAATTAATGAAATGTACATTTTTTAGAAATAGTTATTATAAATCATGTATAGAACATAGAAGTCAAAAAAGAAATAAAAAATGTCATAACATCTTTTAGTAACAATAATTTAAAACCAATTTATACATTTTTTAAATACTAATTTTAAACCAAGTGTTGTAAATGGAATTAAATATAATTAAGAGAAAAGAAACCAGTAAATACTAAAACAAACATATCATTTCAAACTGAAACTAAATTAAAGTAATTACAGTAATACTAATATGAGAAACTCATGTCATAGTAAACCAAATGAATAGTGAAAATATATGGTTTCATTAATATATTACCCACCGCTACATTAGGTAAAACATAAACTCTCATAATTCATCAATTTGATTCATCAAATGAAATGTTTTTTTCAACACCAATAGGGGTTTCAATATTGGAAATGTCATCACCATCATCATGAAAAATATGTATTGGTATTACGTTATTAATGACATCATAATCATCTCTCATATTATCTTTAACATAAAACACATGTTTAGCCATTGATGCCAAAATGTATTGTTCATTAGTATGTAGAAATCAAAAAATTTCAATAACTTTGAATCCATAGTCATTAATAAATGTTTCCAAAAACCTCATAGAATCAAACCATTTACATTTCATCATAGTGACTCGACCTTTCAAGTAGTAATCTGATAACAATATTTTATAAACTTGTCCATAATAATACACATCTTCATATCGATGATGACTATCTAATACACTAGAATAACCATCCATTGTAGTAGTAAACATAATGGTAGCATTTTATGTTCTCATTTTCACCACTTGATTAGTTGTAAAACGTTTATACCCATTGATTATTAATGATTTTAATCACGAACCAATGAATTGGGACCAAAAACCAATGCACTTAATTCTTGATAAATGAAGCCAATAAGTAAAATAATTACCTAGAATATATATGAATAATATTATTAAATTTATATATATATTTTAATCTATTTAAATTAATGTTTATACCTTTGATTTAACCAAGTAGGAAACTCTAGGCTATGAAAAGTCTCTCTCCTTCTCAATGAAAGAGATCAATGAATTATTGTTACAATTTTTTTATATTCCTATGTAAAATAGTAATAAAATTCTAAGGAATATGTGAAATACCATAATATGAGATAAAATATAAATATCTAAAATAATTACTTGATATATTCATCGAACAAAACAATGTTAAACATGACTATGCAATGTACCGTATCATAATCTTCAAGGATCAATGTATTTAATGTATAAGACCCAAAAATTCCTCTTATTTGTGGAAGATATGGAAACAGTGGCTTAATTTTTCCATACTGGTCATCTTCGTTTCTCATTGTCTCATTATGTGCTATTATCACATCATACAAATACATTGAAAAAATATCCGTACATTCTTGAGCCAGATAACCTCTCACAATTTAAGCTTCCTGATAATTCTTGTTTCTTTGCATATTATTTCATTGTGAACATATTTATTTTAGTAGGATACATCCACCAAAAAGAAAATTTCCCCCCAAGAATTGTTTTAGTTGGAACAGGGACTGTTAAATGTAACATGCAGCTAAAAAGGTATAGAGAAGTTTCTTTTTATGTCACAAAATTAATTGTGCCTCCTACTGAATTTTTATCAAGAATGACTTGGATAAATTTTATCTTAACAATATCTAAAATAATGGCACAATAGAATCACTTTCACACTTACATAATTGGATAGAAACTGCTGAATTTCTATTGGAATCAAATCATGAATAAAGATGTGATAATCATGAGTTCTCAAGGATTTTTGTTTCGAATACCTTCTATTGAATCATTTAGATTTGTTACTAGAATGGCCATTAGGAAGCTTGATATTATACAATACTACCAAAATTAATATTTATATGATGGTTTCATCATATAAGAATCACAACAAACATACCATTTTTTTCACTAATACACATAGGATACAGTTTTGGTTTGATACCCTAATCCAACAAGACTCGATGAGATTAGAAGTAATATTTTTTCCTCCCCTTGATATTTAGAATAATTTCAAGAAATATTTCACATATATTTATCTCAAAGGGAATTATGTCTAAACAATGATATATCATATTGTTAGACCAATATGGAATCTCAAAAAATGTACTTCCCCTTTTCTAATTATAAGTGGCTTCAGTGTCAACATTTTTCCTCTTTTTATATTTCAAATGGCCTTTACCTAATGAAAAAAAAGAAATCATTTAATTAAGTAAGCACATCACTACGTAAATTACATTGTGGTGTTCGTTCTGTGTCAAAAGAATTATCAAACCTCCAATGATTCTTCCTATATTCCTGATCCATGGGAGAGAATCATTGATTCCCCATGAAACTAAAACTAAAAAGATATTTAATCCTTCTCGATTGTGTATTATTTAAACATACACTACATGATAGTTTTACCTTTATGCTCTAACCAGAAATCATTTCACAAGCATGGAAATCATTTATATTCCATAGATGGGTAGTACACATCTAAAATATATTTTTGGAAGAATCCTAGGATGTATACACACCCGTATCCAAAATATACTTCAACTACCTTATTAAAGGATTCAAAGAGATGTCTATATCATTTTCAGGATTAGAAGGTCCTAATATTAGTATACTCAAGAAATTGAAATATTTTTTCATATAAATCCATTTAAGAAGATTTTGAACATGAATAAAAACTGGCGATGTGTTGTGAGCAGTAAGAATATGACCAAATGGATTAAAACAGTCACATGATAAATTCAACTTAAAATTACACCCCTCAACTAAAAAATCATATAATTGTGAATCAAATTACTATCATCCCAACACATCTACAGGATGAGATAACTCATCATTATTATTAATTCTATTATCATCATTCCATCTCATATTAGATGATATTTCTGTAAAAGTAAATAGATTTTTAATTCCATTAATCAATTTAAATTTCCACATGAATTTATGTGGCACATGATATGTTGTTCCATCTACATTTTCCTTCCATCGAGAAGTACCACAATATTTACTCTCATTAGGGTCTTCTATTTCCTCCCAAAATAAACTACAATCTTTTGGATATACATGAACTTTATTAGTTGTAAATCCAAGTTTCTAAATTAACCTTCATTCCTTATAATGATTTGAGAGAATATATATGCCATCAAGAAGCAATACCTTAAAAATGTTAAGAATATAATCAATAGAGGTATTAGAAAATACAAACATGGTTTTCCCATGATATAACCACATTAAAAATTACAACTTGGCCATTTTAGTACATTATTGATATACTGTAGGTCTAGATTCATCTATTAAAATTTTCACTCTCGCAACGTCATCATATTTAGAATTTTTATAATGTGTATTGAAATAATTTTCTTCTTGCACTAACATACTATCTCTCTCTTGATGATACAAAAATGGAAACTGATCAAATATTAAATTCTACATACCACTTATTTCTTTTTTATCATGAATAACTGAATATTGTCATGTCTCTCAATGGTAATACCAAACATAATAGTTTCTTTGAAATCCATATTTATTTTATATGGCGGCTAAATTCTTCCAATCTTAACCATGACCTTCAAACACAATTATAGCATGGACATTGTATAGAACCTCCATCAGAAGCATTGTAAAATGAAAAATATAAAAAAATCAAATTCATTTGAAACTTGGATGAAATCTGATCGGTATGAGAAATCCATCTTCTATACATTCTATTACAAGGGAAAAAATTATGTTCTAATAAACAATATAAACCATAATTAATAAATTCATCACAACTAATTTTAATATGAATGTCATTAAAGCATACTAGTATCCATCAAAACAATGAATAATAGAATTTAAAATATAATATAAGAGATGATTATAAATAATGAATCAAGGTGGGTATCTAGATGTAATAATTTTTATAATGTAAATGAAATATCAGATAAACACTATCAAAAATTCTCAAGCATATAATATTTTGGTAAGAAATGTGTTTTAGATCAATAACATATACAAATTTAAAATTATATATTAAAAATTAATTTTTACCTTTGGAATTGATGACATTTATTATTTCATTTTAAACGGGAAGTCTAGAACCAAAATATCATTATTGATGAACAGTGTCAAAGTTATACTTATGTAAAACACTATATATAATATATTTAATAATAATATAATTGATAAATAAAGTGGTGTATACACTGAGGAATTTTATCAATAAATTATTAAAAATGTGGCATGCCCACCTTTATGATTTTATGGGTGGTTGAACTTCTAGAAGTCACCGAGCTATGATTCATACATATGATGTTAATATACTAAGTAAAAACATGGGATTCTATCTTAGGTAATCATTCTTATTATTCAATTTTGAATCTAGATATATAGTTACAGAAAAGATTTTAAGTAGACTAATTTTATCTAAAATAGATTTTGGAACCTATATTATCCTTATTTATGGTATTTTATAAATAATGTAGAAGAAAAGAAAACTATTTTGGGTAAACTATAACAAGTATATATTGAATTTAATTCATAAAAAAGATTCCATATTTTATGAAAATAATTAAAGATATTGTATTGAGATGATCCTATTTTTTAGGAATATATTGGATAATTTTAATTAATTACAAATAATTCTTTCATATAAAATTTAAAACCATATTTTTTATCTTAATTTATTAATAGTGTATTTATTTGATAGAGTTTCTCTAACCACTTTCATTGTAGAATCCAATTTTTCAATTTTTTTTTTGAAATTAATGATCTTCCCTTCTATGACTACATTAGCTTCATTTATATTTTTTAAATTTTTTTATTATATTATTGGTCCTTAAAACCCCAATGTGTTACTCCATTTGATTTTTACTGATATCCCTTAAATCTTGAATTATTTTTTCCTTTGGTAAATAAGTTCATTCAACTCGTCAGTGGATTATCATCAATAAAATTATTAATAAAATAAAATCATCAATAAATTCAATTCCTTTTAGAATTTTATTATATACATGTAATTTTTTTATTCTTTCATTATATGATTACAACTCTAGACAATGTATCCTTCCCATTATTATTCATTTCCATCAAAGAAATTCTTTGTTGAGTTATGACATAACTAGGTTTGTCATCATTATTTTCATCATTGAAATTATAGTGATCCTAATCATATTCACGTTTATAGAATTTATTTACCCATGGGATGACATTCATTACATTACATAAAATTAAAATTGAGACTCCAATCAATTTATTTTCTAATCTCATTTTCCTTCTATCATACCCCAACTCTACTAGAACCCATTCTATGTTAATAGTGAAGTTTGGTGTGCCCTATGAAGCTTACATATAATTAGTTATGGCTTGGAGACTATGAATGAGGTTATACAAAATGTAATATAAAAGACAATAACATATTCAATCACTAGAAAGGAAGAAAATATACCAATCAATTCAAAAAAAATGGATGAAATTAACCAAATAACTTAATAAAATTATAAACATCCACATATTATCATACAAACTAAAACATAAATGAGGATAATACAAGATTAGAACTACTCATAAAGAACAATAAGTCCTCCAATATCAACTAATATCTTATATTAATCAGGTGTATAGTCTTCCCAATCTCAAACACGATTTTAAAAATTATATAAATAATATATAGAAGTAGTGTTGATCATATAAGCATAATCAATAGTTTACTCTAAATAATCTACGTTCCAAAATTTGAAAATGAAATATAACTATGATTTTTAGTATAGTCTCTTTTAATTTCTCATGTAATCTGAATCATGTTAATTACACACTAATTATAATAATTAAAAATGTTAAATCACCTACAAAAAACTTTAGATGAATTCATCACATCACCAAATGACGAATTTCAATGCTTAAACTCCCACATTCTCAACATGGTAATCTCATGAATAGTGACTCACTTAGATAACAGAAATATTATTTATATCAATAAATAAACAACTATATATGGATCACTAAGGTGAAATAACAGTATAATGTAGGGAAGGGAAGAGAATATCACCTCATAAAGAACCCAACAAAAAAATTGTCAAAAAATGGAATAACGCCGTTAGATGGGTGCAATGTCGCCTGGGGGATGCCAAATATAATTGAGCTGGGGAGGTAGGAGGAAAAAATTGTCCAAGGGGAGGGGGAAGCATGGATGCAATGGGGAGGCTTAGGGGTTAAATGAGGAGTAGGGGAGGAGGAGCCCGAGTGTCCAGGATATATCACGACCCCTATACCAACAGTTTGTAAAAAAATTTGGTATATAATGCCACATACCAATAATGTTTTAGAAATAATTGGTATAAAATTTTAGATAAATCCAATACCCATGGATTTTCTAAACCATTGGTATAACTCCATTGGGATAGATGGATTTTCTAATAGTGCCTTCTTGTTTTTACCTTGGAAACTAGTTTTTATTCGTATAGTAAAATATATTTATATTAATATACATATATATATATATATATTTATATGAATATATATATTTATAGTGATATTAATATATATATTTATAGTAATATTAATATATATATATAGTAATATTAATATATATGTAGTTATATTAATATATAGTAGTTATATAAATATTAATATATTGGTATTATAAATAAAATGGATATTAGTTATTATTTAGATAGATCTAATATATTTTATATGTAAATATGTTTAATTATTTATTTTAAAAATTTAATTTTTAGGTGTGAATATATAAAAAATATGTACATATAGTTATATATTTGATTATAAATAGCAGTGCATTATGAAAAAAATTAAATTTCAAAGACATAATAACAATATTATTGTAATACCTTAGAATAAATTCAATCCCCACCAAAAAATCCAATAATACCCCCTCAAACAAGGCTGAAAACCCACAAAATGTTAAAAATCTAGGTACCCCTACTAAAAACACAGTTTTGGAGGCCTTATGGGCCAATTTTGGCCTTGAAATAAGCTTGACCAAGGTCCCCCTATGTCTCAGAAAAGTAGATCTTGTCGTTGGCTTCGATTTGATATGTTGTAGAGCTCAAACGGACACTCGGATCCAAAGTTATGGTCGTTTGAAGTTTGAGTTGCGTTTTAAACATATTTTGGATCTTTTTTTTAATTTTTTTAATTTTTTTATTATTCAAATTGTTATTAAATGAATATTACTCCATAATAATTATCAAATTATTAATTAAAAATATTTTCTTAATTTTTTAAGAATCAATTTTCACTAAATATCTGATATATTAAGTATATTAAGTGTAAATGTACATTTATACTTATCTAAAATATATTTAAAAATTATATATTATATGTATATCAATATAACTATATAACTATATTTATATATTAACATATTTTTTTCAATTTTTTTTTGAAGTCGTCCCTTTATCAGTGCTTTTAAAAAAAGCGCTGATAAAGGGGGGGGGCCTTTATCAGCGCTAAAAAAAGCACTGAGAAAGGGGTACTTTTATCATCGCTTTTTTTAGCGCTGATAAAGGCACCCTTTATCAGCGCTTTTTTGAGCCCGGATAAAGGCCCCCCCTTTATCAGCACTTTTTTGTTAGCGCTGATAAAGGGGGGGGGGGCACTGGGAAAAACTATTTTTGTGGTAGTGGGTCAATGATTGGTTGGCCCTAGTTGGATGGACTTATCTCTCTATGGGCTAGGTATGCTGGACAATTTTCTATACTATATAATATAAATTACTTTCAAAAAATAAAATATGAAAATATATTATCAGATTATAATTTTATTACTTATAATTCTATTTTCTAATTATTATTCAATCTAATTTTATACAATAAATTTATTATATTTATCAATTTATTTGCATTCATTAATGATAATTTATTATTCACTATATATTTCAGTATTTTAAATATTTTTTTATACATTTTAACATTAAACACATTCTATTTCCCATACATCTTATACATAATGATTCATTTAAAAATAATTTTTCTATGGTATAGTTATTTTTATGAACTTTAAGATGGCATGCCATGTTGTGCATGCTGTGTTTGGCTATAGAGTTAGTTGAGTTCTTCAATGAATAAAATGAAACATGGAATGTTTATTCATGGAAGATGCCATAAAAGATATATTATCCAATATATCATTACTTATTTTAATAAAATATGACTCATATGTTGTGTTTATCAACCACACATCATGATTCTATTGGAATAGTGTACCTGAATCCATTATTTGGATTTGGGCCAACTACTAGAGACCCATTCTATACACTAGATTGAAAATATCATTGTTTGACCTTCACAGTGAGGTCTCTTGTCCCTTTTAGTGGCAGCATTCCCCTGATCAGGGGTCTGAGGTATGAAGGCCCTGATCAAAATTTTAAAGCACTATGGAGATGTTTACTAACTATAGTATAAATAATCTTAAACACTAATAATGGTACTATATCAGTTTAAACTTCAACATGGTACTGATGTTGCATGTGAGTGGTGACACTGATACGTTACTATAGATCTGATGACATTTTTTTCATCACAATAATAACACATTGTATTTATTATGTGGATTGACACTATTGAAAGACAAGTTACTAGAACCCCATGCTGCTTTATCATCTCCCCTCAATCTGGAGATTCTTTAAAACTAGAAATCACTATAATTTTCTTCCCAAAGTAGTGAATCTTTTTTTCTCTCCATTGACTTGGGATTATTCCTAAACCACATAAATATATGGATCTTGTGATCTTATTATTATTCTTTTATATTTTTTCTCTACTTTAATCTCCTTCTAATTCAACTATTTTATGTTGCACATGATATTTCCACAATATTTTCCTTAGTGAGATTTAATCTCAGAAGTTGTTCCCATGGAATATGGGTTGTGTTATGATTCCATGCCCTTTATAGGATGATATCTTGTAATTTTTGGGTATATCAACCAAATTTTTTTGAGATAAACATGATATAAAATGGTTTCTGGATAAAAAATCCATCCTAATAAATTAGAATCTATATTTTTTGACTCTTATGAATTGGTAAATTAAAGTGAAAGACTCAAAAAAATAGAAGTTGATAAATTAAATTAATTGAGAACATTTGAGGAGATGATGATTATTTCTAAAACACAGAGTTTTTCAATACTAATATATCATGTCAAGGGTTTCATTAAACATTTTACTAAGACAAATAAATAATGAAAATCCAAATTTTAAGCAATATAATTTTTTCTATGAATTTTAATATTTTTTTCAAAAACACCTAAGATATTTTTTATCAAATAAAATATATGGATATTTGGATTATATACCTAAATAAATGCACTATGTAAAATATTTAATTATCAAAAATTAAAGATATATTTTTAGATCATAATAAACAAATTATTTTTATTAAAAATAAATTATTCACAATGTTTATTGAAAGTTGATTCAAATATATTTTTGTAAATCTACAGATATGGTGTGTGCATATGTTTATTAATGTTAATGGTATTGACATGACTAAAATGTTGTGTAATGGTGTTATTTTTTTTATTTGAATAAAATCATCAACCATAATTGACTTATGTCAAAAAAAATCATTGTAAAATGGGTTATGATGAGAGTCATTTTGGATATCGCATGATACTTTCTCTGGTTTAGAAAATTTTTCACTATTCTCAGGTTATCATTTCTATAGTTTCTGATTTACATAATTTTTGTTATTAAACTGCATGATATATTTTACATATTGATTTCATATCTAAGAAACCCACTTTTCTTACTCTAAGTATTCCCACATCATTGAGTGGGACACCATCATTGATTCCATTCCATAGTGATTCTGTATCGACCATATTAACCTAATTAAAACCCTTAATCAATATACTATGGGGTTTTCATTCTAAAGTTTGTTCATTCCACATAATTTTTATTCTCTTTATCTCTTAACATCATTTTAAGAAAAACTTGGTAAGAATTGTGAATGATGATGACAACCATATCACTAAAATTTTCTTGGATTAATACCATTATTGTGTTTGATGAGTACAATAATTTTGAAATTTAGGGGTTCTTAATAAGGAAATATACAAGTATTGGTGTGTTTATGGGTTCATTTATTTATACTACATATGTTAAATAAAAAAATCAATTTGAATGGTCTTCATATCTTTAATGTTTCTTGACTCAATGTACTAGAATATAATTCAGTAGGGAATTAAGGGATCTCATTAGTTATCCTAGTTAAAATATGAGAGACACCCCATGGGATGAATCATAATGATAAACTTTTTTCTCATATATTACCCATTTGAATTATTTCTCTCACTACCATCCTATATTAATGTAAATTCCTATTAAATTATTTTATTAGATAATTTTCATAATCACGTACCAAGACATATTGAATAGTAAATCAATCACAAGGGATACAAGTATTTATATGGATAACCTTTAATGATGGAGAGATTAATATAAGTCAAATATACAATTACGTCTTTAATGTACAAAACACTAATACACTTCCAATGGTGTATTTTTGATTCCATCTAATCCAAGCCTCACTACCTTTACAAGTTCACGCATGTTAACTACCTATCCTTGGGCTTCCTTGCACAACAGGATCAAAAACCATTACAAATAAGGATTTATGACCTATAAAAATGTGGAAAATATATTATTATTATATACCACCTTAAACCAAATAGGATCAATTTATCTTTATATGTTATCTCCATCAATCTGATATGGATGAATTTCTTTGATCATCATGGATCAACCTTTATTCTCCAATAAATTAATAAATTCCCCAAAATTCTCCTTCTCCTTTCATAATAATTATTCTCTTGGATATGATATGTACCAATTATTTTTTTATTCTTATTATAGACCTTTAATATTTATTATCTTCTTACAGGGTGATCAACCAATATTTTTTTACCTATTTTAATTATTTCTCTACCTCTAACAGATTTCCATCCACTATTTGTGGTAATTAATCTTAATTTCTTTTCTTATAAGATTTAAGAATCACTTACTATTAGGTATCTGACTAAATAGTTGGGATTGAAAATAAGATTTAATTAAAAAATAAGTCATTTTTTATATTTTCTAACATACAAAACTAAATGATTAAAATAGTGGAGGGAATAAATATAGTGTTACTGTGGAATACAAAGGACAAAATAGAAGAATAAATAGACGAGGAAGAAGAATTCACTTCAAAAGTATACTTTCTAAAGATCTAAACCAAGACCTCCCAAGGTTCCTGCACCCAGTATCTAGCTGAAGTTCCAATCAATTATTACCTCTCCCCCATATGATTCTCTATTATTTAATACTTTAACCAACTAATCAATTACTCTACACCACTATATCTTGTCCCAAAAATTATTTATATTAATGTACAAAACATCCCCTAGTAGTTAGACACACACATCAACACCTCAACTCCATGAAAAAGCTCACTTTAGAGACATCCAACCTCACCCATTCTAGATGGCACTACTACCACCCAACCATCAATAAACTACAGCCTCACCAACCACCTTCTTAACATTAAACCCTCAAAAAACAACTTTATCCTTAAGTTCAATTACTTCATTCTATACAAGTAGGGTTGGAGATTTATTAGTTCTAGATCCAATTTTACAAACAATATCTTGATTGTTTACTATTATAATAATCCATGTTATTTATAGATGATAAAAATGAGTTGCATCCAAACATTCCATTTCATACCTCTTATAATTTTTCAAGAAACAAGTATCAAACATAGACTAATATTGCATTTATAGAAGCAGGGAAAAAACAACAGTCTTTGGAATAACAAGAAAGATTGTATACTTTTTGTTTTAAAAAATATCTTTAAAAATATAATTTATTTATCTAAAAAATAATTACACCAAAAAAGAAAATTTCATTATAGACTACAACTCTTTGATCATTATTTTCTATGCCGAATGCAAGCCTTTAATAGAAAAAATATTGGTGACAACTTCAACAAACTCAAAACACATTATCATACTCTTCAGAGTTGAATATTATTATTACATTATCTGAAGATAACCAATAGTACCAAATGACTTAATAATAATTTGACTAAACAATAATTGGAGTTACAAGCATTATATTTTCAAAAGAATCTTGCATGTTTCACATTATAGTGATGTTATACCACTCGTATTTTTTTATAAATTTTATTATTTTCTAGATAGTTACCAATAAAAAACAGAAATTCTTATATTTATCGACCTTTAAAATCTCTTAAAACTATTAGACGGATCACCATCCAATGATCTTTATGATAAAAAAATCATAAATGAATCCTCCAATAGAAAATATTTCAGAAATAATATACAAACACTCTCGCCCTTACCTTCGGTCTAACATAACAAGACCCAGAAGAATTCTCTCAATAATAAAATAAAAATTATACATATATTTTACTTCATAAATCCAAGATGTTAACTCTTTATTGACTTTAATAAATTCACACATATAGTGATACAGTTCACTCCACATAACACTAGTGTTTCATCCCAAGTAAAACTACTTTATTAGAACATTTCCATTTATATATTTATAAAACATATACCAAGGTGTACCAATCCATACATTATTCTATAATAATTATGTCCCAAATCAATTGATTAAAATAGAGGACCTGAGTTTTTTTATCTTCTTTAAATCTTAAAACTCAAAGAAAATAAGAATATCCACTTTTTTTAACACTACTTGTGACCCTAACTACTCTAACCCTATTCTAAAGAACCTTTATTCCTTGGTATCACATAGAAATAGATATATATTGGGATGAAGTAATATTAATACCAACTATGGTATTAGTTAAAATATGTATTCTCTTCCTAAGGATCAACTTTATCCCATTTAAACCTACTTTATTTGGGGTGTACAACTCCCAAAATAGTGATGGTTTCCTCATATTTGAATTGGTATTGGGAGGAGAGAAAGATGTATTCATAAATACATAATATTTGACTCCCATATTGAACATTAATCTTGAAGGTAAACCACACATACTAGATATCCCAGTTTCTATATTTCTCTTACTATATATTTTCTCATCCATCTCAGTATCTAAAGGAAGCTCTTTCCTCATTTGTAAGGCCTTTTGTAAAATCCCTTACATTTATCAAATAGTATATTATTTCACTACCACATATATTATATCTACTTAAAATATAGTATAACCACACACTTGTTCATGACTCATTCTATTAAAGGTATAATGATTACCTTTATTCATAGTGAAGAAGATAATGTGATGTTTTATGTACCTCACCCTACTTTTTTAGACTCTAATGATTATAAAAATGATCTATGGGACATGTATACTGAACATTATCTTTTTATGTTGTAGGAGTCTCTCCCAACCCTCACCTCAGTGTGACCTCCTTCCACTCCAGTGCAACTGGAAGAACCCTTGGACCCATTTACTCCAAAATCATTTAATTTTACTCACAACAAAACCCTCTCTAACAGTTACATATACCTATTTGGGATATAATTACCTTTTTTGGTTCCTCAAAAATCATGACACCCATAAAAAATGTGTCCCTAACAATATACACTTCTCTAAAAAGCACAATTTTTTTGTAACCATCTAAACAAGTAGGACATGAATTATTATTTAGGAAGAAAATATTGAGTTTCATATATTACAAACTTCACAAAATTAAACTATTGATATAGATTAAGGAATTTAGATAATTACCCACTAGAATAAAAAAGGTAAAAAATATTATAATATGGATAGGGGATGAATAACTATCCTCAAAAGGCAACATCCTTAATAGCTATGCCAAGACCTCCCTAGGTTCTAGAACACATCAGCCGGATAAATTGCCAATCAATTCATAACCCCCTTATGATTCCACCTTTTTTAATTATATAGCCAACCAACTAAAAAAAATTTAACCACTCTAACTAGCCCCATCAACTATATATAACTTTGAATGAAAATTCCTCGAAAATTTAACCACACATATCAACATCCTGACTCCCTAAAAAACCTTACATGGGAGATATCCAGCCTCACCCATGTTGTCAAGTTCTTCTACATCCAACCTCATGGGAAACTATAGGCTAAAAATTTACCTTAATAACACTTACCCGTGAATTTTTAATAACAAATCTAACACAAGGGATACAATTATTTACATGGTTCACCTTTCAAGATGAAGATTTCAATATAAAGCATCTAGAAAATTACTACTACAATGTACAAACCACTAAAACACTATCAATAGTAGATTTATGATTTATTAAGATCCATGAATCACTGCCTTTACAAGTTAATTAAATTAAACTACCTATCCATGGGATTCCTTGAACAAGAAGGTCAGATTACTTTATAAATGTGGCTTGATGATCTATACAAATTTTGATAAATATTACCAGTATATCCTACCATAAGCCCGATAGGTGGAATTGACCTTCATATGTTATCTCCAAAAATTTTATATGCATGAATATCTTTAGTTATTATAGTTTATCCTTTGTGATCTAATAACTTAATAATTAGTGTAAATTATCTTTATCCTTTCACACAAATAATTCCCTTGTATATGAAATGTACCACTTCTATTATATTTTTCTAAAGAATATTTAATAATAATTTTATTGTCACATGTTTATCAACCTTTACATAGTTTTGACCCTTTTTAATATTTTTCTCTCACTCTAATATATTTTTATCCACTGTAAGATGGAATGCCTCTAAAATTATTTTCTTATCCTATTTTCTAATCACTAACCCTCACATATTGAATAATAAATCAATAATAAGGGACCACATATTTATATGGTCCAAATTTGAATATAGAGGAGGTAATTTAAGACACATGGAAAACTATTAATGCAATTTAAAAAATTATTATACACCATAAATGTTGGATTTAGGATTTTTGATAATCAAAGCCTCCCTACCTTCACAAGTTCTTGAAATTTAACTATTATAAGTAGGATACCTAGTACAAGCTCATGTGTGTACTTTAATTACAATTAAATGTATACAGCTTGATATATACATGTTTCTATCTAATTATAATTGTATTAATACTCACATTTCCACTATATTTATGGTAATGTCTATAGATTACATGTCATATCAAAGGGTTTTATAAGTTCATTGGATATAATGAGAACATAGAGATACCATAATATAAATTTTAATGTTATATCCTATGGTCCAGATACATCATGACGATAGGACATATATGATCTATTAACATCAGGTGATGTAGGAAATTTAGTATTTAGGATTCTTATCATGAAGTTCACACTTTGTGATGTCTGTTAGATGGGATCATGATGAATGAAATTCCAATAGGAACACCACATGTTTGAGGTTTAATATATTTTCCTATTGGTAAACATGTGCAATAGTCTCTAAAATGGATATTATTATCAATACAAACTATTTGATCACATACTTTGATTCATGATGAAACTATTTCCTCGATGTTGTAGGAAGTTAGTGTTGTAATAGTGGGTGCCCTGGACCCAACTTAAACCGTACATTTGATTACCACATCATGTATACATATAAATATAAATAGGGAATTATTATCATTATAATGTAGAATATTATTCACCCACTATTTAATGTCAATTTCCATATATTAATTATCATATAAAAAGGTTATATTATATCCAAATCTATAATGAGAAACTAGAGATACTATGAAATTAATCTTCAAAAAAATAATTGTGGTCTAGATATATCATACTGAGTGGACATAGTAGATTTTTGACAATCATGTGCTGGGGGATCATAATAATTTAGACATCTTCTCATGAATTTCACACTTGGTGATCTCTTGTATTGAGATCATGAGGACAGACCCGCTAAAACAGACACCACATGTTTCTGGTGTAATTGATTATTCCTATCTATAGACATTTGTATTAGTCTCTTAACATGAGATCATTACTAATGTGTTCCATATGATCACATACTTTGATGAAAGGGAAAACCCATAATAATGAAATCATGGCAAGGTATCATGTGTTGGGTGTGTCATTGGTGGTATGCCATTGGTTGAATGGTCAACAAAGGATTTGTATCTTCTGGGTTAGGGAAGTATTTTATCTCGGGTCTTGTTGAATAGAATGGAACTACCTTCACCCAACCTTGGAAAAGGAAGTGAAAGGTAAATATGTCCAGTTATATCAACAAATAATAAAGAAAGAAATGGTTTTGACACAAGTGTGTGTCCTGCTTTATGATATATTTAAAGACAAAGAGATTATATCACACAGTGCATGTTCTTAGGTTGGTTTCCATTGTTATAACTTTTGTATCTCTTTATCGGCTTTGATGGGTTGCTAGAATCATCTTCTTTTCTAGGGATTTTATTCCCTTCTATCAAGATAAGGTCCTAGAGGGTCACACACAATAGAGTATTTAAAAATATTCATGTTAAATTGAATAGGTATATTGGACATGGTGGGACCCACTACAGGATCCAAGTGTTGTTCATATCATTGATAAATAAAGAATAAATAAACTCATATTGTTCATGTTAAGAATAATTGGGTTAAATACATTTATTAAAATTATTTACAAGTTAAGTAACTGTGAGAAAAAATATTAATCTAATGAATATTATTTAAAATTGTAGGTTCGTTTAATATTAAGAGGGAATGAAGAGTTGAGTTAAATGAACCAGTTTTTATCATATAGTATATTTAATATATATTACTAGTATATGATAAAATATAAATAATATTTATGATTCATTTTAGTTCTCTATAAATTTATTTATTTCTTTTTAGTGGGCGATATATTTCCCGAGGTTGGAGAACATGTCTAGGTATTTTGAGACCCACTATTAAATTAAGAGAGAGGATAATTATTATTATGTTGTTAATTTAAACAAAGTGAGATACTATTTATATTATTACATTATATAGAGAGAAATATTCTATCTGAGGGCCGATCTAAGAACGCCTTCGACGGATCGATGGAAACAGATCATGGTGATCGTCGCGACAACGAAGGACCCATCAGAACTTTATAGTAACACATGGATAATGATGAATGGTGAGAATGTAGATTATTGGAGCATGTGTGGATGATATATAGGGGTTTGAATTAATATACTTCAAGAAATTATCACCGATGATGAGGTTCAGTCATGTGTGCTTCAGTTTCAAACAAGGTGTGAGTTTGTTTTTATTTTTTGTGCTCTGTTTAATTTTAATGATATCCTCAG
The DNA here is from genome assembly GCA_963277665.1 of Viscum album. Classification (NCBI taxonomy): domain Eukaryota; kingdom Viridiplantae; phylum Streptophyta; class Magnoliopsida; order Santalales; family Viscaceae; genus Viscum; species Viscum album. The sequence continues at coordinate 478,423,602 of OY728136.1, read as the reverse complement.
ACTGTACTAGGGGATGGATAATTGGAGGCAACAAGTCTCATCCTCCCAATGATTAAATATTTTAAATCCCCAGCCCGCCGGCTTCCACTATGACCTTGGTGCATTCAATTGGTATTAATGATGTTGTATTAATTATTTGAGCCAAAAATATTAATTTATATTTAAATTCAGCAGAGAATTAAATTTCAGTCTCAAAGTATCCAACCGTGATTTGACCTAAGATCGTATGACCATGTTATGGGAATCTTAAAATTTTTTATGAATCATGTGTGGATTGAACTCAAGTGTTAAACATTGTTTTTAACTAGGGTTGTTTTTAATCGTTTAATCTGTGTACTGAATGGACTGCCGGTCATCAGAATAGAGACTTCTGGCTAATTAATATTTTATTGAATATTTGATTTTTTTTCATAAAAATAATAAAAAAATTATTTTAATAATAATTATTATTAATTTATTATAAAAATAATTAATATTGTATTTCTTTTTTGAAAACTAGAGGTGTCAAAAAAAATTGAGTATCTCCTTTTTTTAAATGGTGACAAATGTTTGTTCAATATGTGGAATTCCATACACAAAAAGCAAAAATGAGGTAGGGAGACTATATAGGAAAGTGGGTGGGCTTTGATAAAAGAAACAAACCAAAAAATATAAAAAGAAAGGAATCGTTCCCCACCCTTGTCAGCCTACTGAGGTGCCTCCCATAGGTTTCCTACAGCCTCCCTTTCCCCGTTCAGTCACCTTTTTGAACCAGACCAGAGCTGGCCTCTTCTTTGTTGGGTGCCTAATGACATGGATCCCCTCAATTACACTTATTAGTGCCAAGATCTGACCCCCTATCACCTCGATCAAGTCAACCGCACCCACAATGGCTCCTCCTCTAGTCATGAGGACCCATGCCACCACCAACAGTTGATCTAGATATACCACCACCCTCTGTCTCACCATGTCACCGTTGATGAAGGACGATCCACTGTTAGAGCCCTACTCCTCCAAATGTTCTCCTACTTGGTCTTCTGCAAACCACCCAGTAGGGAGCCTCCTTCTCATACATGTCGCTGGAGTGCAGCCACCGTATGCAAAACCAGACCGCCCTACTATCGCCTACCTCATGGCCACCGTCAACCTTCATGAGGTTCCCTGCATCATTGTTGTCCGGTTCTTATCCTTATGCCAACCCTCTTTCTCGACCGAGGTTGAGCCAACCAGTCACCGCCAGCCAATGGCTCTACCCAAGTCATTGGCACTGCCTCCTCCAACCAGATGCATAGATCGACAAAGACTCATCGCCGCTCGAGTCGCGTCCTCCCTCGGTCTCCCACCTAGTCAACTCTTGCGGGTCATTGGGTCACCTAGATCTAGTGCTGCCACCTATGTTGGACCAAGCATGATAGCTACAGGCTAAAGATAACCCTTATCATGTTCTTCTATATATATTATCCCCTAAACAGGTTTAAGAGGTATTTTCGACTAGGTACTAGTCTAAGAAGAACTTTCTGACCCATAATATCCGTGAATGGGATTTGTATGGTCTAGAATGGGCCTCCGTGGGTCCATCCCAACCCACACAGGCCCTGCACTGAGTTTTAGGGGCCCAAGTTATTCTAAATTAATATAATTAATTAATTAATTTTAGAATTAAATTAATATAATTAAAATATTTAATTTTTTATTTTAAAATAATAATTTTAATACCCAAGAAGAAATTAATTTAATATTGATATTAAATTTAATTAATTATTTAATTAAAATTTTAGTATTAAAATTAAATTAATTATCAGACCAAAAATAATTAAATTATTTTATTTAATTAATTCATTTAATCTAATTAAAAATCCCTAATACTTAATTTATTGCAATTTAATTTTTATCATGCTTTATTTTACCATTGACCGATCTGGATCATTGACCTATGTGTATGTCTATATTTATTTAATTATTTATTTAAATATGTTTGATGATTATAATTTATTAATATGTAATGCACATCATCATTTATATTTGGTAAAAATGTATAAGGGTTTACATGTCCAATTTATCTAATTTATATTTGGCTCCTAGATCCCCTTACTTGCGTGCGAGAGCACTTTTACTATGAACGAAGAAAATGTATTCCATTGTCCCTACCAAGAGAGGGTGGTACACCATAATGAGGATGGTGTAAGATGTTAACCATACCAAGATGCGGTGGTACACCAGATGAGCTGTGGACCCATCCATGATGAGGTGTTACTCTATAAGAGCATAAAATATACTAAATGGGGGTGAGCTGCATCAAGATTCAAGCTACAACTCTGATATGATACCCCTAGGCCGTTTTATATTAGAAAGACTAATTGTGTATCTAGTTTCCTTTATGAATTTATTTATTATTTTATGCACTTTATTACAGTGGGAAAATACATAAATTATTAAATAATAAAATGCATTAAGAATCGATATTGTTTTAATCTTAATGTTCAGTTGTGAGCACAATAACATTATATGAACAAGATTAATAGAAATGAATTAAATTAATCAAGGAAAAAATCTCAAAAACCTCAAAGAAATAATAATTTTAAATGACTTTTGTCATTTTAATTCAAACATAACAAAGTGTTTAGGGTTCTCAGTCAGCCATAGGTGAGGATGCATCTTACTACTCGGGAGTACTTATGAGAAATATGGGTTGACTTAACTAAAATAGAAGTAAGTATTATCCATAGATAAATTGCTATCAATTTTGATTAAAGTATTGATAAATTCAAGTTTATGATTTTAGAATCTTGGACCTCACTCAACAGATCAAGGAGTTTTGAATTAGTACGGTTGGCCAATGCCTACATTGAAATCTCTGAGTAGTGGTATAGCCACAGCTTATAGACTATGGGGGAAGGCTCAAGGATCATTTCCACTAGAATAATAAAGTGATATAGTATTTTTATTTTCATATTTAGGGTTCCTATAATTCTATAAAATAATGGGAGACATTTAATGATTTAATTAATTAATAAATAGTTTCATAATTCATAATCAAGATAAAAATAAAATCTTCTAGATTTATTTTTGTAGAAAAATAAAAAATATTACCATAAAAACACTATGATAATTATTGGAAAGGGTAAATTTATAGACTATAATGAATTTACAAGTATATTATAGGTGTATGCGCATATTAATGTGATATTGAAAACTCATGGTTCTAGTGTACTTATACCTGTTAAGACACCTTAGGAGCTGAGGGTGTTTAAAACTTCTTATAGGAGACTCTTATATGAATAATATGATGGTTATATTATAACGTTGTAATCAATTTTTAATGCTAGTTGTGGTCACTACATCAAGAAATAGATGATATAACATGTAGTCTCATCTTCGAGAATCTTTTGAGGACAAAGTGAAAAAAGATATGACCAGGTGATAACTACATCGGTCGTGTGAAAATTAGAAGTTGGATTAATATCATTTAATGGATCCCTTTATCATATCATTTTCACCCATTTACTTCAGTTTCATTTAACGAAGTGGATAGAGTAAATACTCCCTTACCATTTAGGTAAGGTTCACCAAGTAATAAGAATATTAAAGACAGTTTAATATTTAGTTCTTATGGTGAATAAATTGAAAGACATGGCAACATGTCCAATGGAATGAATGATGCAAAAGGTAAATTAGGGTAATCCTTCAAACAAAGAGTTAGTTAATAGGGGTTATTTTCATTTCATATTATGAAATTAATTTATAAAAATTTAAATTCAATTAATTGAATTGAATAAACAAGTTATCACTTCTTCTTCAGGTATATTCATAAATATAAAATGTAATGTTTCAACCATACTTCTTGGGTATTAAATACAATATGTATCTTATATATGTGTATCAAAATAAATTAACCATGTAAGTAATATTTACATTAGAGTATGTCATGTGTATTCTCTAAGTGACTAATAATGGGTGATTCATTTGTCTATAGTGAGAAACACATAACTTCTAATTTCTATATAGATGATTTAAGTCAAATTATTATTGAGTATAACAAAAAAAATTATCTCATATGTCCATTGGACATAAGGATACATCATTCCATGTTTTAGAATGAATTTTGTTTCTGGTGTCTCAAATTCAAGCATTAGTTCACTGGTACTTGAATCATAAGAAATATGTGATGAATATAATAATGTAAGACTTATTTACCCAGTTACAAAAATATTATTCTATGTCATGAAAAACTAAAATTGGGCGTAAAGGATATAACTAGTCTAGTATTTCGGCTCGGTATAGCTAAACACCTATGGTATTACCAAAGTATTTAGTTTGGACAAAAAAACATTATAAATATAGGTTTTCTATTAAGATTTAAGTATTATTTCAGCTAGTGAGTGACACCTATTATAGGGGTAAAATAATGTTAAATATAATTCATAAGAGTCCTTTAAGTAATTATGGGATGGCTAAGGTGACGTACGATATGTTCATGGTCAGAAGACATGAGTTGCTTCGAGCTATCTTGCCGAAGAATATCCTTACCATACATTTATTGATCATGTAGCATGAAGTAATTCCTAAATGTAAATTACCATATCTACATCATGAAATTGATGTCAATAAAAAGGATAGATAATAAGTATTGCATTTTAACATTGATCAATAAAATTTAGCATGGAGAAATTCCTAAACTAACATTTTATACATTAGAGTCATGATGTAAGTAGTATCAATGTTGCAGCTTTCATAAATATCACTTATATTTCAAGACGTAATTTTAAAATAATGGTGATATCCCATAACCATATGACATCTATAATGAAAAATGGATATCATATGAGACATTGTCATGACCCATCCCCTAGGGCTCATGTCGTGAATATCCCAAGCCTGCCTTCCATAGGCTAGGGGCTGGCGACTAGCACCGAAAGGTGTATTCCCTAAAACCGGGAAGGAATTTCCATTATTTCCTGTAAACACACACAACCAAGAACACAACAAGATATAAACACAAGTAAACTATATAGTAAAAAGAGTTTGTACAAAAAGAAAAAGGGTCCAGGATACAAGCCCAAGTGAAAAGTACAAGAAAACTGAAAAGTACAAGTAAACTGAAACAACTCATGTGAACTCCCACCAAGGAACCTTCCTGAAGGGTAGGTACAACTCTCGAAGGACATATCTATGGTACGCCTCATCTAATGTCCACCTCTGAGCTACCTCCAGTCCTGGTACTCTCATCCTCAGTCAGCGTTGTCCGTCGTCTACACCAAACACAACAAGGTGCGGGTGTAGCCCGCACAGGGTTGAGTATAACGATACTCAGTAGGGACCCTGAGACTCCCAAAGGTCATAAAAAATCCAAAAAGGATAAAATAAAAGCATGTAAACAACAATCAACCCTACTTAGGTATATTCCCATACATATACCTAGGTTATCATGTATACCCATATCATTCATGAGGAAACACAAGGCCCAACTTATTAGCTCAAATCCCAACTGTTCCACGAAGGAAAGAATACCACAAAGGTAACACCACAAAGGTGAGTACCAAAAAGGTAATGCCACACATAAGAATACCACAAAGGTATCACCATGAAGGAAAGTGACACATAGGCAAGCCACACATAAGAATACCACAAAGGTATCACCACGAAGGAAAGTACCACACAAGTACGCCACAACAAAGAATACCACAAATGTATCACCATTAAGGTAAGTACCTAATTGGTATGCCACACACAAGAATACCACAAAGGTATCACCACGAAGGAAATTACAACATAGTTATGCCACACAGAAGAATACCACAAAGGTATCACCATGATGGTAAGTACCACACAGGTACGCCACATAGAAGAATAACACAAAGGTATCACCACGAAGGAAAGTACCACATAGGTACACCACACAGAATAATACCATAAAGGTTTTACCATAAAGGAAATTACCATAAAGTAATTCCACATAGAATAATACAACAAGGTATCACCACGAAGGTAAGAGATTAGCTCACAACAGGTATAACTTAGGTACGGTAGTAAAGATTATTAGATGTAACTATTGAATCATCTTACCCTGTTAAGAGGCAAACCCACGTAGGATGCTAAATCATCAGAACCTTGTAGGATCATAAATCATCAGACCCAAAAAGGATCCTAGTACATCATCAGACCCACAGAAGATCCTATTACATCATCAGACCCACACAGGATCCTAGAACATCATCACACCCACACAGGATCCTAGTACATCATCAGACCCACACAGGATACTAGTACATCATCAGACCCACATAGTATACTAGTACATCATCATACACACACAGGATCCTAGTATATCATCAGACCCACACTGGATCCTAGTACATCATTAGACCCATATAGGATCCCTTTCTTATGTTACAGCCAGCTACAGCGTTCCCGCACTAAGATCGCTTGATTCTGTGAGGGTCTGATCCTCATTCCATAGGTCGATACTCTAACTTCCATGAAGAATAATCCCAAAGGTCCGCCATGAAAGAGGGGTCTCAACGCAACTGAGGGTACGTCAATCAGATGCCCGGTCTGCATGTTATTGTCCTTTTAGTCCCGAGGGCCCGGTAGGATTCATGTTCGATCCAACCCAGCCATACCCCAAATTTATCTAAATCTCACGTGGGGTATACGAAAAAGACCATCAAGATCCAATTTTTCTAACATTGTAGATGGTTTGTCAAACAAACATCTGAAGCTCAAGATATGGCTGAAAGATAAAAAATGGGTCGAAGTTGGTCCGGGTCCGGTCCACCCAGTCAGACCGACCCGACCCGGCCTGGGTCGACCCGGCCTAGCCTGGGTCCACCCGGACCACTGGGTCCGGCCCAGCCTAGCTCTCCGATGCATCCCGGCTGCCAGCACGGTGCAGCGGCCCACTGCGCTAGCGGTGCATCGACCCATGGTGCGGCGGCCTGTGGGGCGACGACCTATGGTGAGAGTGTCTGCGTTTGAGGAAGTGTCGACATTCGTCTTCCCCCACAACTAGCCTCCAACAGCATCACACATTCTTCGATCTCCAGTTCAGGGTTTTGGTGTCTCTCGTCACCTCCCTCTGGTACCGGCTCCATCATCCAAGGGTTTGGCATCATTGCACTTTGTCAGCACTTCGTTGCTTGGTGAAGATGTGTCGACACCTCTCTCCAAGCTCTATATAAATAGGATTGGGGAAGGGTGTTCAAAATTCATGGGATAAATGGAGGCCCATTAATTAGGAACCTTCCTAATTCCCCAATGGTGTAGTTACTTAGAATCGAAAGGTCAATCCATTTATTGGTTTGACACGTTGTCGGTCCCACTTTACTGTCATCTTTTGGAAGAATAAAATAAAAATAAAATAATAAAGTTATTTTATTTATTCTATTAAAATTTCTGAAAACTAACTTTTTCTTCGGACCGAATTCGGTCAACATGAAGGTATGTTTAATCGAATATCAGCACTGTGAGTTCAAAAGTGTCCTTAGATATTAATTCTGAGCCCTCCTTCAAAAGTTCCAAAACGCCTCTTGCACGTTTACTGAACGTACCCGAAAAAAAGTTCAGAAAATTAATAACAGTCACCCTTGACCCACGCTGGTCATGGCTAGGCTCTGCCTAAGGGAAACATGCCCCAACGAACCCAATGGTACTCTTGTATTTCCAATCATAGTTACCTTTTAAAAGTTATGTATTTTATAATAAAATAATTGTCACTTAATTATTTTATTTACGACCAAAAACTAAATTTCACTGGTGGTCCGCACTGACCAATGTTAGTATCTTCCTAAATAGAATATACCCTCAAGATTTCATCCATGGTCCCAGATATTCAATCCGAGTTACTGTTTGTGAGTTATAATCATTTGAAAAATACAATAATTTATTTAATTATTTTATTCACGATTATGCCATTTTTGGGTTTTCTCATAGGAGGCTTGCATCGACTAAACTGAAGTCACACCTAAGGTAAAACCACCATCCTAAACGCAATGGTACCCTTATATTTTTTATTCAAGTTACCCTTTAATAGTTATTCTATTTTTTCATGAAAACTACTTACGCGTGATAATTAAAACTAAACCAAAATTCAACGGATCATTGTGGGCACTCTGGGCCTTGGAATTGCGCACTGTCAAATTTCACAGTCTCAAAATAATTCCATATATTAATAATAAATAAATAAAAATTATAAGGAATTTATATCACATTACATTCATAGTATTATAGAAATCCATTATGGAATAAGTATATGTGTTTAGATGTAAAGTGTTTTTTAGGATATAAACAAACCTTCATCAAGCTAAACAGATTATTCACATAAGTAATTATCCTAATGGTTTCTTAGGATATTAAATAAATCCCTAATATAGAAAAGTGATAATCAAGTACTTGATTATATTTCTATAAATGGTGAACATATATATTTTAGATAGTTGGATCAAGATTAACTTTAGTTTAGTTAATGCCATATATGCAAATTTAGTTGGCATAGGAACACGTTCCACAAGACATATGTAAGATAAATGTTACAGAGACACATACTGCATAGGAAGGTTAAAACAAAAATGCTGGTTTTATATTCATTGTGTCCAATTCTATATTATTCACGCGAATAATAAATCCAATAAGTAAAATGTATATGACAATTATTAGAGATTAAAATGATCAATTAAAATTAAATAATGAATTCCTTGTATTAAAGTGAAAAGGGTCTTATTATATTGAATACTTTGGTGAGTAATCAAGTGGGATGATACATGAGTGATACAATAATGGTACCAATAAGGATCGATTGGTTATAACAAGTTGATATTCCTAAATCCATCATAATTTTACTTTTCATAGCTAATTTCATAGATCATTTAATTGGTCATTAGATTTTAAGACCAACTTTTGTATAAGTTGTCTAAATATTGCAACCAGAAAGGGGTGATGACACCATAGGATTCTAATAAGAGTTTCAAGTTATTGAAATCCAATTTAGGGTTAATTTAACAAGATCTTAGAATATTCTTTGGAATGAAACTTTTCCATTGTATACCAGATGTTAGTGGTAGATCCATTTTTTCCAAGTGAAATATGTTTGGAAACATTTTGAAAATAGATATTGGTCTTATAATTAGATAAGGCCACTATAAATGTATTTCCCCAATTATTAACATAAAGTAGCAACCTAAGTTCTAGGGAATAGAATCTACTGAGGTAGATTTAATGGTTTATTAGACCTATTCAATCATATAAATACTAAAATTATACTGAAAAATACAAACTACAACAATTCAAGAGAGGAATTGTTACCAATTTCAGATGGAATAAATCCATCCAAGTAGACATGAAACGGAATATGAGGAGATTAAGTGGTGAGTTTAGTTCCATTCACCTTAGAAATTACTCAATCATGAATTCCATGATATGTGAAAAATATGATATTTCCAACATGTAGTTATATTTATAAAATATCAATTATTTCTAAGAGAACTACCAGTGAAGCAACTAGTAATATCTAATTGTACTTCACCATGTACAAAAGACAGGTACCTGGTAAGTGGATAAGAAAAGATACTAGTTTTGGTGGGACACAAACAATTTTTCCTTTGGATCAAAGTGATCTAATATCATAGTTAGGATAGTTTTTTGACCAATAAAAGATCATAAATTCTAGTGAAATCCATACCTACATATACTGAGTATATTTCATCTTTTGAGGTAGCTAAGAATAAATTAAGATCAACAATTATTTCTAGTTCTTAGAATCACACCTTGTAAGTAAAGTATTATCTTAATGTAAATTATGATATTATTACTATCCAAGATGTAAAGTTATGATAGTGTATATAAGGGATATACTCATGGATACCATCTCTTGAGAAGTTTTACTAAAGGAGATGAGGTTTCAAATAGCATAATATCCACACGATTTAATAATGACAGACACTTAAACTATACTAATTACATATCATAAACATGGTTTTTATTATGTTAGTACTAACAAGGTTCTTTATCAAGTTGGATCTAGTGTAAGTGGGAGTGTTGTAACAGTGGGTTCCCTAGACCCAACCGAAACAGTAATTTTGATTACCATATCATTTATATAGTTAGATATACATGATGCATTCTTACCATTATAGTGTAGACTTTTCTGTGCACACTATTTAATGGTAATGTTCCTAGATTAATTTCCATATAAAAAGGTTATAGTATATCACATGCTATAATGATAAACGTAGAATACTATGCAATTAATCTTAAACAAAGGTTATATGGTCTAGATACATCTTACTGACTAGACACATTAAATGTTTGACTATCAAGTGTCAAGGGCTCATAAGCATTGATACTTCTTCTCATGATGTTTTCAATTGGTGATCTCTAGTAGTGAGATCATTAGGAAGGTTCCAAAAAAAGAAACACCAAATGTTTCAGGTGTCATTGGTCGGTCCTATCTATTAACATGTGTATTGGTCTCATAAATTGATATCATTACCAATGTGTTCCATTTGATAGAATACTTTTCTGGAAGAAAAAACCATGATAATGAAATCGTGGTGAGCTAGCTTATGTGGGGTGTGTCATTGGTATTATAGAATTGGTTGAATGGAAAAGAAAGGATTTGTCACATTTAGGTTAAGGAAGTATTATATATCAGGCCTTATTGACTACGATGGTAGTTCCTTCATAATAATTTATCCAAGGAAGTCAAGTGTAAATCTGTCTAGTTAGATCAATAAATTATAAATCCAGAAAAGGGTGATGACAAAAGTGTGCATCCTACTTTATGAGATATTTAAAGGAAAAGATATTATATTACATATTGTGTGTTTATAGAAATGTTATCATTTATATGACTTTACTTATCTCAATATAGACCTTGATGGGTTGCTAAAATCCGCACTTGGTATATGGATTTTATTTGATGTTATCTAGATAAGGGCCAAAAGGATCATACACAATAGTGTATTCAAGAATCCATCTTATTCACCTGAAAATGTATATTTGAAATGGTGGGACCCACCATGGGGTCTGATTTTTTTTCCATATAATCGATCACCAAAGAATAAATAAGTTCATATCATTCATGTTAATAATAATTGGGTTGAATTTATTTATTAAAAGTATTTACAATTTAAGTAAATAAAATAAATAATACTAATTGAATGAATATTTTTTAATATTCTTGGTTTGTTTAATATTAGGCGGGAATGACGTGTCAAGTTAAATGGATCTGACTTTATCATGTAATATATTATATATATATATTACAGGTATGTGAAAATATTCATATAATATTTATGACGCGGTTTAGTTTGTCATAAATTTATTTATTACTTTTTAGTGGGTGATATATTTCTAGGGGACAGGGAACCATTCCGTGTATTATTATTCTCACTATAATAGAAAAAGAGAGGTTAATTATTTTTTCGTTCTTTATTTCAATGAACCGAGAGCCTTTCTATCTTCCTTCCTTATAGATAGATAAATCTTATCTTCAAGCCCAAATCCAAACACGCCTTTGATGGATTGAAGGAAATTGATCATGGTGATTATAGCGACGCTAAAGGACTCATCAGAACTCTTTAATAGCACCCAGATTAAAATGAATGGTGAGGGAACATATCCATAAAGTGTATGTGGATGATCTAGAGGGGTTCAGGTTTAGATCCAATAAGAAATGACTGTCGACAAAAAAAATCATGTGTAATTTGGTTTCAAAAAAGTTATGTGTTATTATTTTTGTGTGATTTTTAGTTTATGTGGTACCCTCGGACCATAGCGGGGCTCAGATCATTTAAGACAAAAAGTTTCATCATCTTGAAAATGAAAATGTTTAAAACCCCCCACACAATGGTTTCTACTGCGACCTCAGTACCTTCAATTAGATTGTGTTGGGTTTTTCATTAGTGGTATGAAATTGATCGGATAATCAAGATATAATTTGTCACTTCCAAAAGGAAGTGATTTATTTGGCATAGTTGATCAGGATGGTAGTGTCTTCAATAAATCCGTGTCCATGATAGAAGAATGTAATTCCATCCAGATAGGTCAATGGATAATAAATAATTAAATGATGATGACCTAAAGTGTTAATACTTCTTTATGAGATATCATGAGACAAAGAGATTATATTAAATGAAGTGTGTTCATAAGAAATGTTATCATTGGCATAACATTTCATTATATATTTATGGGCTTTTATGGGATGCTAGAATCCACTCTTGGTATGTGAATAGTGTTCAATGCTATCAAGATAAGGGTCTAGAGGGTCACAAAAAATAGCATATTTAAAATTATACCATATTCTAGTGAATAGGAGAATAGGACATGGTGTTACCCACTATAAGGTCTGAGAGATATATCCAAGTATTAATGATGACTGATGAATAGATAAATTCACAATTATTCAATTATAGAATAATTGGAGTTGAATTTATTTATTAAAATTACTCATAAGGTGTTAATTGAATACATGGAAACATGTTATATGAATGAATATTATTATAATCATCAAGGTTCATTTATTTTTTTGGGAATTATGACATGGGATAATGAATTGATCTAATCTTTTAATATGTTTATTATATTTCACAAGTAACTGATAAAAAATATAAATGAAATTATAACACAGTGAGTGGCTCATAACATGTCGTTTATAGCTTATTTAGTGGGTGTTATATATATGAGGGTTGGGGAAACCTTTAGAGGTGTTTAATTTCCACTATGTATGCAAGAGGGAGATCTTTTAGAATATGCTACTCATTACCATGAGTTTGAGAGCTCCTATATCCTACTTCCATATCATAGAGAGATAATTTCTTGTTCCTCGCATTAGATCTATGATCGCCATCATTGATTGAAGGAAAATAATTGTAGTGATCATCAGGACATTGAAGGCATCTTTGTTCCTCTGTGTAAACAACCATATTCTAATTCTTGGCATTCCCACATGCTCTTGAATTTTTTATAGATGATCTAGAGTGATTTGACCTCGGATCCTTCAATCAATATTCTCTGGAAATGAGTTTCTATCAAACACACCATCAATACAAATGAGTTAATCATTAATTTATTTATTTTTATTAATTAAATTCATGTGATATATTTGGACCTATATTGGGGATTATATTTCCTAATATAACAAGGATACATCACTCTAGTGATGAAAATTTTAAAATTCCTAGCCCGCTGGATTCTGCTATATGCCCCATGACCAACAATATTTATTAGGTAAAACACGTGAATTTATTAAGACAAAGAAAATTTAATTGGAATTAAATTTAAGGATAAGGATTTGTTTCAGTCCCAATGGAACAAACCACACTTCAATCTGATCTCAGACATCCAATTTATGGCCATCTGAAAAATTTAATTCAGGATGAAATCATTTTTTATATGTAATAAAATTGAAAAAAATATTTTTATATATGTGATAATATTTTCCATGTTTTGTTGGCTAGTGGATTTTTTGGTGACCTTATATTTTTTACCAGGATCCAGCTAGATATCGGTCATCGAAATAGTATAGTTCGATGAAAATAATTCCATATAGTTATGGAATCCTTCAAAAAAGCCTAAAATTTAGGCTTAAGAAAAAATGGAGAAGGGGTAGTTGGTGAGTGGTGTTTTCCACAATAACAAAAAAAGTAATGATAATTTAAAATGGATAGGAATATTGGATGTGGGGAAAACCAAAATAAGAGTCCAAATAAACTGGAAAAGGCTAGGGGAAATTCCCAACATGTAGAAAGAAAAGAAAAAACAAATATTTTTAAAAAATATTTTTATTTAAAAGAGGGGAAGCTTTCTATGGAATCCCCTATTGGTTGGCCGCCATCTATCAATGACTCTGCCATCCAAACACTACCAAACAACTAGAACCCACCACATTGGTCACCCGTGATCATCCTAACCCAGATTAGGTCGTGGGTGGGTTCTTCCCATCCAATAAGGTCCATCCTAAGTTCCGTCCGACCCAAAATGGGTCTACACGGGTTCAACCTAACTCACAAAAGGCATGTGCGGGATTGGGGGTTCATGAAAATATTTTATATATCCAAATAATTAATTTAAATATTTAGACTCTAAAAAATAACAACTTAAGTATTTGAATTTTTTTATTTTTGGTTTAAAATTAAATTAATTCTAGGACCAAATGAAATAAATCATTTATATTTAAATAATTTATTTAATTAATTTAAATTCTCTCGACTTTGAATTTATTAATATTTAATTATTTTATATTATAAATGATCTTGATCATTTTTAAACCACTTTTTGGGGTTTTTATCTTATTTAAGTAATTATTACAACCTTCAATGATGATTGTAATATTTAATTTATTTTTTCTTTCAATTTTTCTATTATCTTTTTTATTTTATATGTATAAGGTCATGTGAATCCATTAGTTTTATTCTATATGTATTTTTTTACATAAAAATACCCTTTTCCTATCTATGAGTATGTATGTATTATTATTATGATCCTATAAGATGTGGACCATTCCAAGATAAGGTGGTATCCTAGATGAGTTGTGGAAAAATTACAGTAGGGTGCAAGTTGCAATATGATTCAAGACTTGACCCATGTATTATACCTCAAGGTTATGGTTTGTACAATGAGTATAAATGAACCAATCAATACCAAATTCTCAATATCAGTTGGGTAGTTTATTTATTTTATGCACTTTTTATTATTTTAGAATATTAATGTTTGAAGGAACTCATAAAATAATTAAAAAATAATGTATAAAGATTCAATGATTGTTATTTATTAACACATGTTCAATTTTGTGTGTGACAAAATATTCTGAATAATTTAACAAAAAAGCATTACATTAATTAAGAAAAGATCAAAAACCTCAATTTAATATTAATTCTTAACACCTTATGTTACTTAAATTTGAACAAAATTGGGTGTATGGGGTGCACGTCAACCCTAGTTGAGGGTGCATCCTACTACTGTAGACTTATTATGAGAGTAATGATTTGACGTAACTAAATTCGGTAGTAAATAAGTATCCATTAATAGTTTTCTTCCACTTTATTGGAAAATTATTGATGGAATCAAGGTTATGATTCTAAGAAGATGAGATTTCACTAAATAGATCAAGGAGTTATGAATCTATGGGGTTGTCCTTTCTAGTTCATACCTGGAAACTCTCAAAGTAGTGGTGTAGTCATAGGTTAGACTATGAGGATATTTTTTTTAGGATACATTCCACTATAATACTCAAGAAACTGGTTATTCAGAATATATTAGTGGCGAATACTAGGGTTCAATAAAATAGTGGGATACATTAAATGAATTAATAAATAATGTCTAAAATCTAATCAATATAAATTAATAATTGTTAAATTTATTTGTTGTATACAAAATAGAAGTCAACATCATTGGTAAATTATCACTATGATCAATTTTAAACAAATAAAATATTTGTATTTTCCATAACTTCCATGAGTTGTTTAAACACTTTTGTATTGCACTACACCAAGAGATGAAGCTTTATGTGCTAGAGTCTTCACTTACTACTAATACTCATTAGAGTGTTAGGAAGGAGGATAAATAAAATTACATGAATCATGTATATTTTACACTATATGTCCAGTTTATCATGTTTTCATTGATGTTTAGTCAATTTCAAAAAATTCTTATAGATGAAGATTCCTACAATATGATAACTCATCTCAAACAATTATATCATGTGAGATAAAAGCAATAAAGGTGGATGATATCAAGTGAACTATATAGGTTAAAGATAGTGTAAGGGACTCAAGAAGGACTACATGTACTCAAGATGATAAGATACATTGAGAGGCTTGAGTACCATGGGTTCAAGTTAAATAATTAACTAGTGAATGATCTCATTCTGGACTCATTACTGCAATGATTTTCAAATTTTATTGTTAACTAGAATATAAATAACTAGAATAAGTCTCTACTAGAGCATTTTTATTTATTTATACAAGCTGATGAGGATATGAATAATATAAATTTATCAGTCCTTATGGTGAATTAAATGAGGAAGATAAATCGAAGGGGTCTATGTCTAAACCCAAACAGAGAACACTGATGTGTTTTCCTCCCAAAAAGAGAAAGATAAAGAGGAGGGGAAATGAACAATAGGATATCTTCCTTGCATGTGGAACAAAAGGCCATTGTAAGGAGAATTGAAAGGCTTGAAAAAGGAATCAAACAGAAACTTCTACCTCAGATAACATTTTCATTTAATACGATCTGTATTTCCTTAAAAGTTGGATGTTGGATATAGTATGTGGTTAAAAAATTTTATTTATATATATGAACCAAATAGATTCATAAGATTGAAAAGGGATATGTGGATCTATGAGCTATAAATGGTGAAAGACTAGTAGCCTTTGTAGTGGGTGATTATAATCTAATATTTCCTAGTGGTATCATTCTTATATTAAATAATTTTTATCATGTTCATTCAGTTACCAAAAATATAACATCAATGTCCAGTTTAGACACCATGGGATTTTATTTCATGTTTGGAAATAAATTTTGTCTCTTTCATAAGGATAATAGATTTCATTGTATAGATTATATTAATAATGTATTATATATACTTGAACTCAAAAACCCTATAATATAAATCAATAAAAAGAATAAATATGACTCATATAACACCTATATATGGAACTTTAGACCTGGTTTTGTAAATGAGAAGAGTTTACAAAGATTACATCAAAAAATGTTTTTAGACTTCACTGAGTTATGACCCATTGATGTATGTAATTCTTGTTTATAAAGGAAAATGACTGGATAAACCTTCCCTAGTAAGGGAAAAATAGATACTAAATTAATGAAATTGATTCATACTAGCGTATGTGGTTAATTTCCAGTCAAGGAAAGGGGTGGGTTTTTGTAATTCATTATATTTTCTTGTAAATATAGTAGGTATGGGTATATCTACTTAATGATGAATAAGTTATATTCCTTTCATGTTTTTAATTAATACCCCCATGAAGTAGAAAACCATCTTTGTAAGAATACTAAGGCACTCAAATCTGACAGAGGTGGAGAGTTTCTTAATTAAGTTATCATTGATCTCTTGAAAGAATGTGGGATAGTATCCCAAATTACTCATTTTTATACACCTCAAGGGAATGGAATTGTTAAAATGATGAATTTGGCCTTAAATGGCATGTTCAGTAAAATGATGAGTTAGAAACTCTTCCATTATCCTTTTGGGGATATTCATTGCAGAAAGTGGTATATACCCTTAATAGAGTTCCAAATAAAGATGTAGATTATATTCCATATGATTTTTGGTACGAAAAGAAACCCAATCTATCACAAGTACATTTATAGGGATGTAAGTATTTTCTATTAAATATTCCTAGTAAAAAAATTAACATACCAAAGTATGAATTTAATCTTTATATGTTACCCTAAAGAAACTAAATTATATTACCTATGTAAACCTTCTGATAGAAAAATGATTGTGGAAATACAGTCTATACTTCTTGAAACAAAACACATTTCTATTGGAAATAATGGCATAATGATTGAATTTTATAAAGTTGAAGATCTTTATATATGAAAGTTGGAATGAGAATAATCTACATTAGAGAAAGTATGAGATGAAGATGTTCTCAAGACATAATAACTGCATAGGTCTACTTGATAGGTTTTAAAAATAGAGAGATATTATTTTCTATTCATTGAATCAAGTGACACATTACTATTTGAGAATGATGAACCTATAACCAACAAGGAAGTACTATAATGAATGTATGTTGATAAATTTAAAGAAATCTATTTATTATGAGATAAATTATATCTACCAAAATGATGTTTGTTTTTTGGTAGACCCTCCAACTGATGTAAAACCCATTGCGTGAAAATGGGAAATCATGAAAAATCCATACATGGGTGGTCAATTCGATACCAATAAGGCTTGAATGGTAGAAAATGGTTTTAGGAAATATTAAGTCATAGAATATGATGAATCCTTCTCATTAATAGAGATGCTAAAATTTAACATAATATTACTTGCAATATTATCCTTTCATGATTTTGAAATATATAAAATGGATGTCAAAAATTATTTTATAAATGATAAGTTGGTTGAAGATATTTATATGACCAAGATTAAATGGTTTATAGTTTCAAATATTTAAAATAAATTATTTAATCTTCATATATCCATTTATGGTTTGAAGTAGGGATCATGATCATGGAATGTTTTTTATGAGGCTATAAGAGTATTTGGTTTCATCAACAATGAATGTGAGCCATGTGTCTATAAGAATTTTACTAGGAATTCCATAATTTTACACATATTATATTTTGATGACATATTAATTATAGGAAAGGAATTAAATGACTTATAGTTATTTAAGACTTGGTTAAATGAATGCTTCCCAATAATAGACTTTGGTGAATCAGCCTACATTCTAGGGGTCAATATCTATAGATATAGATCACTGAGGCTATAAGGGCTAAGCCAAAGTAAATATTTTGAAAAGGTACTAAAAAGATAAAATATGAAACAATCTAAGAGTAGTTTTTTTCAATTCTATATGGTACCAATCTATCCAAGAAAATATGTCCACAAAACAAGGAGGAGATTGAATGAATGAGTATAATACATTATGCCTTACTAGTGGGATCTATTATGTATGAAATTATATGTTCAAGGTTTGATGTTCCATTTTATTTAATCATGGTTGACATGTATCAAGGGAATCTGGTAGAGATTCATTGTGAGGCTATAGAAACTATTTTTAATTACTTGATACATACAATGAATATATGTTCCAGGTGTATGGATGATATGAGGAACTTGTAGTGAGGGGATACACTGATGCTCATTTTCAGAGAGACCATAATGATCTGAAATCATAGTAAGGATATTTTTTTTCTAAATAGTTATGGAATAAGATAAAAAACTCAAAGAAACCTATGGTCATTGATTCCACAAAAGATTCCAAGTATATAATAGCTTCTATGGTAGATAAGCTAACGTTTGGATACACGAATTTATCTCAGATATTAGTAATGTTCCCAATAGCGCTAACAATGTTCTAGTTTATCACTACAATAAAATGCCTCTATTTCCAAAGAACTATTGACAATGTTTATTAAAATTTTGTAAATAGGATATCTAATTTCATAGTTAACTAAAACCATATCCATAAAACCCACCACGATCGATCCCCCCTCATTTACCTTGTGTGATTGAGCACCCCCATCTTAGTCCCCTTATCAAGAATACCCATCCCATTTTGTGATCAAGATCCCCCGTCCCCAATCCTCTTCAAATATCACTTATCCATAATTGAGAAACCCCCTCCTATTTCATGACCAAACACCACCCCCATATCCATCGCATATCTCTCATATCCAGTACTGGCGATCAAGTTCCACATCCTCTACAGATATCCCCCAAATAGTGCTTGCTATCGAGCCCGAACCTCTGCAGATCTTCTCTTGGATAGTTCTTCCCCTCTTCTGGATCAATACCCCTATCCTCCCCAAAATTAAACCACTCTTCCCTACCTCCTTATCTCATGAAGAACCTGATTTGGTCCTTGCTCTAATGACATCAGCTCATGTCAAGGAACCATATCTGCTTCCTCCTCTCATGACATCAGCTCTTTAAAATAATACTACCCTCTCTAGGTCTATAAAAAAACCTTACCTTCTCCCTTCTCACACGGATAAACCATACCAACCTAGGGAAAGAAAATGTTCACTCCTTACTATCCCGATTCACCTATTCACATAGCTAAATACAATTCATCATTCCCTTTGAATGAAATGAAAAAGAAATTTCATTTCACCTCACATTGGTTTCTTTATATTTAGTGATCCATTACATTATAATTCTGAGGCAGATACCAAGTATATCTCTCATCATCACTAATAGAATTTCCTTTGTTCATAAATACCATCTTCACCAACTATGGAAAATTAAGGCCAATTTGGTCTTCATTCCACAAATTTCTGCAACACAATAGTCTTATTACTATAGGTGAGTTCCCTTTTTTCTTCCCTTTTACCAATATTTCATTTCGAACATCATAAAAACAATTATATTATTATTCCCAATTCATACTATATATTTTATTTTTTTCATATTCGGTATACTCGGTATATGCAAACATCATATGTTTTATATGATTTTTTCATATGTTTTATATGAATTCTTCATATATTTTATATGAATGATGCATATCCACTACAAGAATATTAAAAATTAATCTCTGAAAATAATTGTCTTTTTACAGTTACCCATATCATAATGAATCCTCATATACCATTCATTTATTTCTAAAAAATTAACAAATGATGATATTTTTTTAATATCAATAATCAATTACTCATACTGGTTTCTTTTTTACTAATAAATTATATGTTATCTAATTTGAATATCATGATTGTGTTATATCCCTTATCACACTATAAGTAGTTTCCACATTATATATTTATATATATAATTTTTAAATTCCTAATTACTATTATTTTTAACAACAAAATTACCACCACTAAATGAAATATTTTTATTTCAGAAGCACTTTTTAGGAAAAAGAGGGAAACCAATGATGTTCAGAATACAGGAAATTAAAACCTCATAAGAAATTATCTGGCCATTCCAAAATAATTTAAAATGGTTATAATTACTTACCTTAGCTAAATGCCATTCAATAGAGGTAACCATCATATCTGGATTTTTTCTTAATGAGTTCCTCAAAGTGTAATGCCATTTTTTCTTTAATTAGCACATATTCTTCCAGGCTTGTCTTCCCCTCATTAAAACCTCATATTAAAATCATACTCTTCTTATCAATACATGAGGATTTATCATCATTCATATCATCTTGTAATGGGTTTTGAAACATTTTATGACCATTCTCCTTTTATATATTGATCTTGAATGATTCATATAACATTTCTTCCTTTGAGTTCATGATAATATCCTAGGTGTTTTATGGTTCCACTTACTTCTATATCTACATTCACCAAATTTATGTTAGTTTGTTCCTCTACTTGTGTTTCACTCATCTCGTTAATAGATATCTCTATAGGTATGATATACCCCTTATACATACTCTTTATACTATCAACAACATCATTCAATTTATTTTGTAGGAGTTTCCCTTTTCTAGAGGATCTTATAACCAGAAGACTTGGAAAATTTGAGTAGTCCATCCTTCTCTACGGCCTCCGCATATATTGTATAAAACCATATGACTCTAGGAGGGTGTTATTTTCTTTATTTTAATATGATCAAAGGTAATAATCTAAGATTTTAGCTTCCTTGGGCTTTGAGGGACAAGATTATAAGGGAGAGTTAGAATCCACACCATTTTCATCCAACATACCTTTATGTTCTTCCCCCTCATCAATCCCTTCTTCAAAAGGAGGGGTATCACCTTCTCCCAACACCACAATGCATTTCTGAGAATTATAACTAGAAAATCCATCTTGAAATATACCTATTAAAGAGAGAGACCATATGGACTCATCTATAACTAGTTTATTAGGAGCCCTGGTGGGGCATGAACTGCTCCCAGATCATAATCTAGATCCTTGACCTGCTGAAACCCCCAATCGTGTATAATCCTAATCCTCACCTGTTGCATGTATTGTAACCTTTTGGGAAGAAAAATAGTTAGATCTATTATAATTGGAAAATTTTGGAGGTTCCTTTAAACTGATAATTGGAACCACTCACACCCCCACATCCTCCTTGGAATCTCCTTCAGGTTACGTTGATATGGAGAATATGCCCAAATCATGCCTCGAATGAGCAGAAACCTCCTCTATCAGCGGGTCAGAAACCAACTATCTTGACTCTTGCATGATTAAAGGATGTCCCAACTCATTAGAATCCCCTGGATCTCTCTCAGTGGGTTTTCACATTGTATAAGATTTCTTGTTGAGTCCAGCCTTTCCTACATCCTACATGTTCATATATTCTCCCATAGAAGAAGAGACCTCTTGAGAATTGTAGACCAATCTATGCACGCATCTAGTAATATCATGACCAAAATTCCAAAAACCGAGCAGAAAGAAACCCATGATTCATTTCTTACCTTATAATACCAATTTAGTTCTCACACAACATCGGTTTAGATATAATCCAATGGGTTATTGAAAATATCAACTTCAATATAAATCCTTAGAGATACAGGATGAAAATCGGCCTGGGTACGGGTATCCAAGTAGAGAAACTTCCCCACCATATTTCAAATCAAATGAAAAATAACTATATTTTGAAATGGTAGTGTATGAACAGGAAGAGAAATCTAGATAGTCATGATAGGAGAATCATGTTATAGGTGAAAATCCAATGACCATCAAAATAGAGTCTTACTTCAACCACTTCTACTCAAGAAACACCTATATCAAATGATAATTCTAATTCCATTCAAACACTAAACAATTTCATGTCACTTCCCTATACCAAATCATATGGTTTTCACAAATCCTATAACATATCTTACATATCTATAAATTTATAATATTACATTTCCTATCACCTCTAATTTTGAATAAAGATACCCAATTTTTTTGGGGGGCGGGTATCTTTTATGGTGCCTGTTGCCTTAGCACCTCTTGTGATGGTGCGTGAGGCGCGTTCCATTGGTGTGCCTCATTAAAGTCATAGCACCTCACAAATGGTGAGGTTATCTCGGTGTTCTACATGGTGCCTCTCTCTAAGGCGCACACCTTAGTGTGCCTTTGATAACACTGTATGACATGGAAGAACATAGAGGTGGATAAATAGATTGATATTTTTTATTAGTTTTTGAATGACTATTTCTTTTATTATAATGTAAAATCTCATGCATGGTTTGGTGACACAATGAATTATTTTTTAAATGGAACCATTTACCCACTCTTTACATATCAATAAATGAAAAAAAATATAGTTGAGGCAACACATTATTTATATGATGAACTTTTAAATATCCTTAAATATAGATATGGAATCATTCAATGATGTGTACCCAAATCTCAATTGAAGAATATTATATAATTTTTTCATTCATTTCCAATTAAAGGAAAACATCATCATCAAATACCTGTGGCCAAGATAATTTAATGTTGTTTTTACCACTCTTTAGAAGGATTCAAGAGAATATGTTTGATATTTTGATGAATTTGAATGAATGAGAAATAAAATAAAAATGGATGTTATGAATCAAAACCCCAATTATTGAATTCACAATGTTTGATGTATGGGTTATTTATTTCACTAAAACCCTTATATTATTCATCAAAAATATAGAATTTCTTATTTTTCTAGATATTTTTTAAAATTGGTAAAAGTGAACTTGATATTATTGAATATAGAAAGTAACTAAATATATTTTGCTGAATAATGATTTTTCTTAGTTTACAATTCCTCGATTGCTTATGGTGGCTTAAATCAAATTTATCTATTTGATCATTGTTAATATATGTTATAGGCTATGTGTTTTTTCTAATGTGTTTAATTTTTGGATGTTCTATTAAATCTATTTTAAAAATATTTTATTTTTGAAGATTTTATTTACACAATTATTTTAAAAAGGAATATATAATTGTGTTTGGTTTGAATTTATTTTTTTAAATTTTTAGGGTATGTTAATTCATTATAATAGGGGAATTTGTGCATTTTTATTTTTAATGGTCTTGATTTTATAAAGGGAATGATAATGTTCATGGTATTGGTAAAACCCTTGAGATTTAATCAATTTATATGAGATGATTAATTTTTTATAAGTGTTGTTATAATATTTAAATGAATCAAAAGTCTTCAAAATTACTAAATAATGAAATGAAAATACTTTTACCTATTCTATAATGAATATTTCATACTTATGAATTCATTAATAATTATGATAATAAATTAATGAGTCTATATAACAATTTTCATAAGAATGAATGAGTTGTAGTTTTTTTATTGACAATAAAAAAATGTACTAACTAATTTTTATAAAAATTATAATGGATAGAAGTTGTATGTATAACTTTCATTGGACCACTGAGGAGTTTTAGAAGAAGTTGGAATATTTTTTGGATTTTTAATTCAACAATGGTGTAGATGGAAGATTGATTTGATGCCCATGTTTTGATTTCATTGGAATATTGTGGGTTATAATATGATTAAGTGGGTTATAATATCACTAAAAAATGTTCTCAAAAATAATATCATGTTTGGTATCACAATGGGAAAAAAGATAAAGTAGATAATGCCATTAATTCAGTTGAAAGTATCAGAGTGGAAATTTTAATTTCTGGCCAATTTGAATTTGTTTCTTAGGAAAAAACATCATGTAGATCAGTAGAATAAGAAATTAATATGGGAACATAGTTTTCATCTAATAATAATTATGATGACATTGAGCATGTTAGAAATTTTTTTGAGGGTGAGAATACCCCAGTTTACTAATCATGTGAAAAAATGACAAAACATTAATTTTAATGTGATTATATCATGGGAAAACAATATATGTATTTATTAATATTAATATTGACTATATTCTTACTTTATTTAATGAATTAATTCATGTTTATGCATATATTACTGAATATTAATATAAGGCATCAAAGTTGGTTGACAAAAATTAAATTTTGAAGTACTAAAATCCACGCATTCCCTAAAGATTGTTGTACATTTTGGAAAGTTAATATTGAGTTAAATGAGTTCAAAGAATTTGGCACAATGAGATGGAAGAATAAAAAAGATAAAATTCAATCCCATGTACTAAATAGAGGGATGTGACATATTGTATTTATTCCTCGACTTCATAAACTTTTCATTTCAGAAAAATTTTCTAAGAATATGATATGGCATGAAGATTAAAGAAATAAGGATAATGATAATATATTTTATCCTTCTAATGGGTTGGCATGGAGAAAATTTTATAGGTTATATCCTGATTTTTCATCGAAGCCATAGAATGTTGGATTGAGATTTTCATGTGATGGTTTCGACCCATTTCATAATATGTATACAACACATAGTACATGGCCTATTTTCATTCATATTTATAATTTTTCATCATGGATGTTTATAAAAAATCTAGATACTATCATGAGTATATTTATTTTTGGACCCAATGATCCTGGAAATGATATTGACATATACTTAAAACCACTAATAGATGAGTTAAAGGAGTTTTGGACCGATGGGGTGCATATATATGATGCATTTTGAAAGTATTACTTTATGTGTCATGCATCATTATTATGTAAAATAATGATTTCATTACATATGGAATGATTTATTGCTACAGTGATCAGGGTAGATTTTCCTATTATATTTGAATGGAAAATACACATTATAGGAGATTAAAGTTTCAACAATCTCTCAGTTTCATAAGGAATCAATGATTTCTATACATGGATCATACATATATGAAAAATTGAAGACAATTTGACAATTATATAAAGAAAGATAATTCACCGAATGAATTTTCAGGGGTTATATCATTAAAGAACATGGTTATTTTATTTTTATTGGAAAGGGTTAGTCAAATTCTATAAAGAAGAAGATTGTTCCTTTGAATTCCAAAAATAATTGAAGAAAAAGAAGAATATTATTTTATTAACTTAATTGGCCATCAAATTTGATTCATCACTACTTGGATGTAATTCATATTGAGAAAATTGTGTGTGAAAAGTTACTTTTAGTGATTTTAAATGTAAATGGAAAATAGAAGATGATTTGTCCTCATGTCATGATTTTATGGAATTGGGTATAAAATAAAGACTTAATCCTTAGTTAATTGGTCAAATTTTGTGTAATGTCCCGTTTACTCTCTTTTCGAGGAATAATATAGATAGAAAACAATTTCTCCATGTTCTAGAATGGTTAAAGGTTTCAAATGGTTATTCGAGTAACATTTCAAAATGGGTGAATACACCAGATGTGAAACCAAAAATACCTTAAAACCCATAACTACCACTCCCTATTTCATTAATTGATTCAAATAACTATTTTATATTTATTTTTTTCATAATTTCAGGTTCACTATGATTAGATTATTTCACTTTCATCGAAACTTTTACATTGAAATATTAAACAAAAGAGTCATGAAAAAACTGTATAAATATTCATCGATTTTTATTTTTTTACTTGGAAAAAGTTTTCCTAAGATTGTTTTCACATTTATCTCACATATGACCATACATCTTACAAAATAAGATTTTTTTTTGGTTCTGTTTCTAGGCGCTGGATGTATACAATAGAAAGAATGAATTTTACACTGAAATTTTATGTGTTAAATATTAATACTCTTAAAGTATCTGTTGTAAAAGGCTATTTATCCCACAAAGGATTGGTTTTTTGTTCTATGTGTTTGGATAATGTCACCATGAGATATAATCATCCAATGAGAGATGAAGATGACTAGTATTATCCCATTGAGAAAAAATTTACACACTTCCTTAAATTGTGGGGGGGGGTCTGGATCATAGAGGTTGTGTACTTTGAATAGGGACAATCATGAAATGACTAATCATATGGTATTATTAAATTGTTTCATGGTTGAAGATTAGATCAACTAAGTAAAATTATAAATACATATATTTTTGTTGTATATTTTTTTCAGAGTTTCTAACATCATTAAATTTTTATATTTCTAGAGAACATAGTAAAATTATAAAATGATCACATTGTTCATCTATTAATAAGAATAGTCAATTAAATAGTAAAAAAATTTCTTCTTGATTGAAGTTAAAAGTAAGAAATTCTTTTTTTACCTGAAAAAATATTGGGTTGTTGTTTAAAATTCAATGATGATATATTTCAGGTCTAATGTTAACCAATTGATGATATATCTACTGAAATAATGTCACTGTCATTTGGTTTGAAAAATGTGGTCCATGATTGTAATGAAATAGTTATCAGTGGATTTAAATTTATTTTAAATATATTTTTAAAGAACATGAAAACATGGAATGATGGCTTCATGATAAGTGCAACAACATATTGTTATTCTAGTGCATTAGACCAACATTCTTTATTAGGAAATATGTCATATTATGGGGTTGTTGAGAGAATATATTTATTAGATTACTATGTACATGGTAGTGTCACTATGATGAAATGCCAATGGTTTTATTGAATGTTACAAAAAGTAATTTATATAGATAGTTATAGATTTAAAGTGATTGATATCAATAGTGACCTATGAATATATGGTCTTTACATTCTTACATGACAATCTAGATAAGTTTTTTATGTAAAGGATCAATTAAAATCAAAATTTGGTGTTTTCTATGTTATTCCAAGTCATATTATTTATGAAGTAATATATGATAGTGATGTTTTGGATGAACTGGTCAGTATTCAATCAAATATATCATTCGGTGACATATATTATTCAATTGTTAGAATGGATTGTGAACCAAAAATTATAATAGAAAATTCACAGCATTGACATGTTTGTAAGTATTTAGTTTATATTATTATGACATGGTACATTTTTTATCTTTAAAAAATGGTAAATAATTAGTTTTTTTAATTATATTATAGTAGTTATCTATTTTTATATTGCTTGTATGTTTCATACATGGTTGAAAAATATTTTAATTCTCGAACAATTTGTTCAAAGATATTTATTATAGTGTAATATTTCTAAAATTTATTCTACAAAGTTCTAATTATTTTATCATTTTTACATTAATATGGTTAATATTATTGAAATGTATGTAATATTTGATAATAAGAATGAACTAAAATAAAGGGGACATTATCTTTACCATTATAAAAAATTGTTTTTGAATATTTTTGTATTTTTACATGCCTGTTATATCCTCAAAATGTATACCTAATATGATGTTTTGGGTAATAAATACAAATATAATATCATTTTTTAATGTTTAACTAATAATGAAAGCCCTTTAGACAACTAAAAACAATTATTTATCTTAGTTTGAAATTAAAATTTTGCAGCTTATTTTTTTTCTAATGTTTTCATTTTGTTAGTAAACAACTTAATGAAAATAATCTTTTTTAAAAACATAATTTATTGAAAAATAATATTAATTTCCATAGAATATTTATATTGTTTTAATATTTTGTTATATTATTAATATTATCACATCACTTCTATAATTTTTAGGTTATTACATATTATGAGGAGGTTCGTAGAAAACAAATGGAGGAAAATAATCACCCTTTTTGAGAAGATGGAATAAAGAATATAATTATTCCAGTGAGTTCCTTATTTATTTATTTACTATGTATTAACTTTAAACAAATCATATTTAGTATTTATAGGAATTATCAATGAGGCATCTTGAATTATATGGGGATAGGTCAGGAAGTCATGAATATTATATTAAACCTACATATAGTCCCCCTACATGAAGTGCCTCAAATACCATGGCTCTGCAATCATCAGGACACTTTCCTCCCATCATAACTCCCCCTTATATACCTTATTCATACATGGGATACCGTAATTTTTATCTATTTTCTCCTAGTAACATGAACGTTAGTCCCTATCCTTCGACCCCAAATCCTTTTCCCCTTATCCACCTTCGTTTATATAGGGTACACCTCCATTGTATATGACCCATATGTTAACATACCCTCCTTCCCAACTTCAACATCTGTAGTCTACTATAGAGAAAAGTCTTCCAATTTTTATCCCCCAACAAAGTGTGATGGATCGAGCATCAACAAATAGTGATATTGGAAAAATATATAAAAATCAGTGAAGTTGATATTTTTTTATTAAATTTTTGTTATATATGTGTATAAAATATTCATTTATTTTTTTCAGAATCATATTCTACTAAAATATTTTGTCATAAAAATATGAATACAATATAGAATATACACACACAAATCATGTTTCAATATAATAAGGACATGGACATTATTGGAAAATGGAAATCATTTCAGAGTTTGATGCAGACACTCAGTAAATGTAATAATATTATCCTAGTTCAAGAAATATAGTGGGGAAAATTTGGATAATAAATAAAAGGCAATTCTTGTGTGAAAAGTTGGGTAATTTAATTTTTGAAATTTATTTTCAATTTCTTTATAATGTATTATTGAAAATTTTGTTTTAATATTCACCTCTGATATAAATTACTAGATGGTTTACACCTAAGGGCACCTAGGTTAATAGAATTGGATAAGACGTTGAGGGCCTAAATCAGTGATAGTATGTTGCATCGAAAAATATAATTGGTACTGATCTAGAAAATATATCAATCTTTAATTAATGCCCACTTTCACAATATAATGACCTAATTTCATGTTCGAGCAGAATTTCACATTTAATTTAGTTTTTTATATTAGAATTGATTAACTATTTAACACACAAGAAAATAATTTATGATTTTAATTAAAGATCAATACCTGAACTCTTTCCTTGAATGTATTTATAAGGATCTTAGTATTATAAAAAACATGAATTTTTTTTATATAATGGGTTTTTTTAGAAAGTTAAGGGGGATTTAGGGATTTCTAATTTTATACTGAATACACTGACTTTTTTTGAGTCCATCTACGTTTATACTTAACTGATACACATTGTTAGGTTGTAAAACTAATGGATTTATATATTTATCCATCTCTATTTCCATGTTAAATAATAAAATCCTTATTTTTCAATAGATATATTCCATCATTTAGCTTTCAATTAATAAATGTATACATCACATCCATTTGAAAAATATTATATATTAAAAAGAAAAATAAATGTAGAAGGCATAATAAAATTATTTATAAACAAACTGAGCCCCCTGGGTGGCATGACAGAGTCCCTACAAAGTAGAGTATAATAAATCTTTACATTATAACCTACCAACATTTCCATAATTCATAATTAATGATCTTTATTATTGAAGATGTAACTTTTGATTTTCTCAATATACCATGTCATAATAAGAGACTCAATATACTCTATGAGATTAATTACATTCCATATACTCATTGTCACGAACCAGGATGGGTTGCCATCAGACCCAGCGCCCGACCCAGTCTGCGGTAAGGCCCGAAGGGCGTTCCCGATCCCCACGGGCTGGCACAAGTGCCCGGGTATCAAAAATAAACTTGTGAACGATTTACCCGGATAAATAAAAATAAAAACAGACAACAAGTTGAATAAATTGAAACTAAAAACTGACAACCAAACAGAACCTTATACCAAGTTCAGATTTAATGTTTACAACTTGAACCAAAAACCCAAAGGAGACTACATCGAAGGAAACCAAAACTCCAACACAAACCTCTGTGCGACATGAGGAGTCACATTCCCAAGACACCATCACCAAACCAACACGAGGATGCCACTGACAACCCGAACCACCAACGCTAAGCCCGATGCCTCAACCTGGAGAAAAAAACACACAATCTACATACACCCGAAGGTGTATGTAGGGTGTGAGCTAAAAGCCCAGTAAGATGCCACCAAGAAAAGGTTCCACGCACAACTATTAAATGACCAATACATTTGCAACTTAAATTAAAGAAAATAACTAAAATCATAATCCACTTTTAGAGAAAAAAAGGTTTTAAATAAAATAGTTTTAATAAGGAACAACTTAAATTAAAACATACGCACACACACACACACTTCTGAAAATAACCAAGATTCACACCGATGAGCGTAGAGTAACCAATGAGCACTAATATGGGAGAGGTCGCATAGGTGTTAGCAAGCTTGGGTCCCTAGAACTTCGTGTCTCAGTGAAACGTGTATTAGAAGGCCACGGCCCTCAGAAAACGTGGCTTAGATGGCCACGACCCTTAGAAAACGTGGTTTAGAAGACCACGACCCTCAGAACAGCATATGTTTAGTTAGTGTTGCAATCGTCAGTCCTGCTAGTGAAACTGGGTTGAGTCACCTCCAGAACACTAGCCCACTAGTCTAGTCTACCCTCCTAGCTACCCGGGCTTCCCAGTTTGTGCTCAAACCAACTTCAAGTTCATGTCACATGCCATATTTATGCACCCAAATAAAACAAGACACCACACATGCCAAAAACCACTACTCTTACTCAGAAATACCATTTTGGAAGAATACACGCCCTAAAAATATTTCAAAACTAAATTTTCACTAATTACATGACTAAAAAAATAGTGTGGTCAAAGAAAACACTTTCGAAGTCAAACAGACCATTAAAAGAATTTATTAAACAATTTCAACCTATGCCGCACTACTTTAAACACCAGAAACCTTTACACCATGCAGTCAAAACAAAATTTTCATCTTTAATAATTATTTAATAAACCAATCCAACTTTTCATAAATAAATTTTTAAAGATCGAAACCACTCATTTACACACCTAGCCGACCCAAACCCCCCTCACATGACCATACACACACGACGTCACCTCCGGAACACAACCCACATTACACACGCAATTAAAGAAGACCATCCACTCAGTTAAAAGACCATTTCTATAATTAATTGAACTACAAGAAAAATTTGTCAAACCATTTTTAAATACGCCGCATGGCATTAAACACCACAAACTCATTAAATGTTCATTTATGACAAATTGCATATAGACACTACACCTGAAACACCATTCGCACCCTTTTCACATACTAACAAAATAAACTGCACAACTTATGAAACACTAGAAAATAGTTCAACAGAGATTTTCATCGCAACATACTCATTTAAGACCAAATGCATACCGATGCTACACAAAAAAAATCAATTTCATCCTTTGCAGTTCCAAAGAAAAGGGACTCACAATCAACCAGAGATAATATTTCAGCATCAAGTACACGTATTATGACGACACCCTACTAAACAGTTCAAGGCATGTCAAACTTAAATGAAAATCAAATCTGCACCAAAACTTCAATGAAAATAAACTTCGCACCACACGCATTAATTAAATAACACTCCAAACAAATCAACCTTGCAAATTAATTAACCAAATAATAATTGGACGTGAAACCACTTACCTCAACATAGAACAACTTCGCAAATTTTGTGTGCAATGTCCACTGCACTTCAATCGCACCCCAAATAGACTCATTTGTACCCAAACTCAAGAATTAGAACAATTATATCCCTATATGATGCTACAAACAGAACATGAGACCATTTATACCGAAAATTGAACCAAAGAAACACCAAAAAAACCATATGGAGATCGAATGAAGACTTACCAGCGTGAGCAGAATTGGGGAGAAAGGAGGGCGGGTTTCCGAAGGTGCGCCGCGTCAGAAAAAAGGGTGGTGCATGGCTGTGCGAAGTGGGAAAATGGGTAGCGAGGATGCTGGTCTCCGGTGCGTGGTGGTTATACGGTTCAAGGTGGCTGAGGGGAGTCCGTTCGCGAGGGTGAGGAGCTCGGAGAGGCACCGCCGGACAGGAGCAGGAGGGGCACGACTCATCGGAAGGGTATGTTGGGAGGTCCGAAAAAGAGGGAGGCGGCACAAGGAATGTCGTGTGCGTGGTGAGGAGGTCGGCTTGGCTGAGGTGCCCTGGTCCGAAGGGATGGCGCCGATCATTGTGAGTTGCGCTGCTGGTCCAGTTCGCTGGAGGAGGAGGAAGAGGCTGGTCCAGGAGAGGGGGCGGAGGTGGTATAGTGAGGAAGAGGGATCGGGGATCTTCTTGTGCGATCGGATGAGGCCGTAGGGAGTATGGCACGGCATAGCTAGGTCTGCAACCAACCGAGGGCGGCTAGGGTTGCAGAGGGAAGTGGCGCAGCAAGAAGAGGAAAAAAACGGAAAGTGGCGGTGGGGGCCTGGCGCGACGGGGGGGAAAAGGGGAAGAAAGAGGAAACAATAAGAAAAACATAAAAATGAAAGAAAAAAAATAAAGAAAGAAATGAAAATGAATAAAAATTAAAAATAAAGTAAAATAAATCCAAAGAAAAGTAAATGCCAAACCAATCTAAAAAAATGATAATAGTCATAATAATAATAATAATAATAAAAATAAAAATCTTAATTTTAATGAAATTATTATAAATATTAAAACAACACAAAAAAAATTATCTTTGCGACCGCAATTTAATATTATAACCAAAATTAATATTAGTTGAAATAGAAAGTATAATAATAACCTAAATAAATTGTTAACCAAGATAATAATAATAATAATATTAATATTAATATTAATAATAATCTAATTCAAACGTTAACTTAAATAATCATAATATTAACAATAATACAAAAGTGATAAAATCAGTTACAAAATAATTGCATTAATTACTGAGTCTGGACTTCGTGCATAGATGCGTGCGTGATCACGACAAGTCGCGCATCCATATAAAAATAAATTTATTCATAAAAAATTCCCTTATTAAGGTTTGGCGCTATACCCAGGCATGCGTATAGTCACGCACCCTTACCAGATCCAAATTTCTTCCAAAATAAAACTGGTTCAAACCACAGCTAAAAAGTGAGTCCCAAAATAGTTTAAAATAAAACAAGTGTCAGGTCGGGGTGTGACAATTCTCCCCACCATGACACTTTCTGCCCCCAGAAAGCCCTAAAAGACTTGGTCAGCCAAGTGTTCCAAGCTAGACCACGAAGACACCGAAAACAAAACCTCAATCGCCTAAAGATATAGAATTCAAAAGGCCCATGCCCTGAAACTATGAATACCTCAAAACTAGAATTACTTAGAAAAACAACCAGCAACCAAGAATTTACCTCAAGCAGAACTACAAATTGGAACACCTCGACCCCTAATTTAGGGATCATCAGGACCACTAAAGGTCTACAAGAACGCTCGTCAAGCGACCCACTACTTAAGTTATCCAACTAACAGGGTCGAGGTTGGGTGGAGCAGAAGAAAGGGGTTGCTCCGCCAAGCGCACTTTGAAAACAGATCCATCCACAAGCCCATCTTATGGTGGTCTCCCCACCGTATTAGGGTTCCCGGAAAACATTTGTTCTCTAAACCAAAACGACCCCCAAACCCAGATAACTCTAACACTGGCTTGACCCTCAGAGTTCCCTATGTTGAACTAACACAAGACGGGACATTGGTGAGACCCGCACAGGGTCTCCCCACCATTTTAAAATTTCCTAACACCACGAAACCCGCGCGGGCATTCCTAGTTTACTTTAAGCAATACCGATTGAACCCTTCATCGCGAACCCGCCACACGGGCCGACCCGCACTGATCATTCCTACAGTGGACAACACTCTGCCACGTGAGATAGCTTTGATAGCAGAAACCCCTAACCAGGAGATGAACCAGACAGGCACACAGCATTTCCACAAGACATGAGTATCTCCGACCGCAAGAAGGTTTACGAAGCACCCCCACTGGATTTACAAGAATATGGGTTTTTTTCGAACCTCTTTAAGGCCATATAGGAACTCTTATAAAATAAGACCATGACAAGTTGACAAGGGATCTATTCCCCTGACAACAAAAATGACACCTTTAGAGAGGGTACCACAATAGGGAAATTTATGTTGTCCCCGTCCCGACATTGCGGACTAAAGTCAGAAAAGCTCGCCCCACGTCTGACGAGTTCTGACTGAGCGCAAGCTTCACCTAGAGACCTATGGCTGGGGCACTGATGTTTGAAGCATCTCTAGCCTCGCAGTCCCAAACTGACCACTTCTAAATGGAACTTCCTCCGCTGGAAAAGCAGCCTGCATACTTCTCCTCATGTCTCGCACGACCACTCTATTAACATACCCACTGAGGATTGTAGCGAACGACTTAGAGTGTCTGACTAACCACACTAGAGATAGGAGGTT
The DNA here is from genome assembly GCA_963277665.1 of Viscum album. Taxonomy (NCBI): domain Eukaryota; kingdom Viridiplantae; phylum Streptophyta; class Magnoliopsida; order Santalales; family Viscaceae; genus Viscum; species Viscum album. Next base: position 478,388,958 of record OY728136.1, on the reverse strand, counting down.
GAGCGGTCTGTCAAATGCGAGACACAAACTGACAAGAGGGGTACTCCAAGAGCAAGCCCCTTTGGTTCAAATTCTTCTTCAGATGAAGATCATTCATTTACCACAGTATAAATGGGACCATCCACTATTACTAGCTTTAAACTGATCGTTACACACAACCTCTGGGGAACAAGAAACTAACTCATCAGAAAGGTCAACATACCTCCTTCACCCTCTGTTGACTAGTCAAGCACCTATGAGATCCACCACTTTCCTTCACCTTCACTGAGGTACTACTGCGGAATGAGACTAGTCTTGAGGGTTGCTCACAACGTCACTATTCACAACAAAAACGGAACTATCACCGTTTGCTGGTTTAGTCTCGCTCCTCCAAACATAATCTAGACAACTTACGCATACACAACATTTAGAGTTCCTCTAAAACTAGAGACACTTCCAACTTTCCCAAAGCACTCAACGACATCCTACTGACATCGACGTCTACGAACAGCCGACACCACCGAGAAGAACCAAACTCTGCCACTCCACTAAGAGTCTGAATCGGGCCAAGAAAAGATAGAGACATGCTAGAACCCATGGAACGTTTCTAGGGGGCATATCCCAAACAAAAAAACACGAACCAACTTTCCAAAAATCCAAACACATCACAATATAAACATCAACATTCCAGAAACAAAACCAACAATTCCAAATCTAAAACATCAATTCATTTTCAAATAAAACGCTCACTTGAAAGACCAAGCCCTGCACAATAAACCCAAAATATATTTTAAAAATCCATCTTTACTCTAAACGCAATGTCATTTTTTTTCATTTTCAAAACCATTTGTGCACAAAAACCCATTTAAGAAAAGGTCCCACTTTCTAGGAAATAAGATGCAACCTTAGAAATCAATCAACCACCACTGATATTTCGTGGCGCCACGCAAATATGAATTTTCGTGCCACTCAGGCAGTCGTCCACACGATTCACCAACTAACCACTAATCAAGTCTGTACACACATGCGAGCACCCATAGGAATACCACTGGAAAAAAAACAAGGCTACTCCTCATTCAAGACTAAACGTTCTCAATATCAGAAAACATTTTTTTTCTTTTCAAACCCGTTTCAAAAATTCAAGGCAAATTCCAAGAATGCTTTCCATTTATAAAACAGCCCATTTCAATTTCAGATAGCCCAAGAAATCCCTTTTGAAATTAAACTTCGAAAAATCAATGCTAAATTCCAAAATCAAGGTCCAAGAGAAAAGCACCCCAAAAATATTGTCAAATGCACACCAAAATAAAATAAGAGCAGCACCAAAGTCCACTTCCCTTTCTAAAGAAAAACAATCTCACGCCAATTCCAAAATTGAATCAAGATATCACAAACATTAAAGTACCTGGGCGGAGTACTAGTGGTTGTGTTTAACCCGGCTATATGGTTTAGCAGACCATGCCCTAGGTAAGCACCAACCACAAGGAGTGTCGAACCGTACTCTCGGGCATCACATGGGTCGCTACTCCATGTGAGGCCGTGCGTAGTACCAGTTTACTCCTATTTTCATCCCCCATCCACACAGAGCAAAACCAAAAACTTAAATCCCAAACTACCCCTGGTTACTCGAGGATTGGAACGAGTAAAAGTTTGCGACGCTCTTCTCGCACCTATCCCTCGAGCACCGACAGTCCTATCTCCAATCCAGCTGACATCCCAAACAACAAGAACAAAACCGCCTCTGATACCATTTTGTCACGAACCAGGATGGTTCGCCATCCGACCCAGCGCCCGACCCGGTCCGCGGCAAGGCCCGAAGGGCGTTCCCGATCCCCACGGGCTGGCACAAGTGCCCAGGTATCAAAAATAAACTTGGGATCGATTTACCCAGATAAATAAAAATAAAAACAGACAACAAGCTGAATAAATTGAAACTAAAAACTAAAAACCAAACAGACCCTTATACCAAGTTCAGATTTAAAGTTTACAACTTGAACCAAAAACCCAAAGGAGACTACATCGAAGGAAACCAAAACTCCAACACAAACCTCTGTGCGACATGAGGAGTCACATTCCCATGACACCATCACCAAACCAACACGAGGATGCCCCTGACAACCCGAACCACCAATGCTAAGTCTGATGCCTCAACCTGGAGAAAAAAAAACACAATCTACATACACCCGAAGGTGTATGTAGGGTGTGATCTAAAAGCCCAATAAGATGCCACCAAGAAAAGGTTCCACGCACAACTATTAAATGATCAATACATTTGCAACTTAAATTAAAGAAAATAACTAAAATCTTAATCAACTTTTATAGAAAAACAGGTTTTAAATAAAATAGTTTTAAGAAGGAACAACTTAAATTAAAACACACGCACACACACACACACTTCTGAAAATAACCTAGTTTCACACCGATGAGTGTAGAGTAACCAATGAGCACTAATATGGGAGGGGCCGCATGGGTGTTAGCTAGCTTGGGTCCCTAGAACTTCGTGTCTCAGTGAAACGTGGCTTAAAAGGCCACGACCCTCAGAAAACATGGCTTAGATGGCCACGACCCTCAGAAAACGTGGTTTAGAAGACCATGACCCTCAAAACAGCACATGTTTATTTAGTGTTGCAATCGTCAGTCTTGCTAGTGAAACTGGGTTGAGTCACCGCCAGAACACTAGCCCACTAGTCTATTCTACCCTCCTAGCTACCCGGGATTCCCAGTTTGTGCTCAAACCAATTTCAAGTTCATGTCACATGCCATATTTATGCACCCAAATAAAACAAGACACCACACATGCCAAAAACCACTACTCTTACTCAGAAATACCATTTTGGAAGAATACACAACCTAAAAATATTTCAAAACTAAATTTGCACTAATTACATGACTAAAAAAATAGTGTGGTCAAAGAAAACACTTTCGAAGTCAAACAGACCATTAAAAGAATTTATTAAACAATTTCAACCTATGTCGCACTACTTTAAACACCAGAAACCTTTACACCATGCAGTCAAAACAAATTTTTCATCTTTAATAATTATTTAATAAACCAATCCAAATTTTCATAAATAAATTTTTAAAGATCGAAACCACTCCTTTACACACCTAGCTGACCCAAACCCCCCTCACATGACCATACACACACGATGTCACCTCCGGAACACAACCCACATTACACACGCAATTAAAGAAGACCATCCACTCAGTTAAAAGACCATTTCTATAATTAATTGAACTACAAGAAAAATTTGTAAAACCATTTCGAAATACGCCGCATGGCATTAAACACCAAAAACTCATTAAATGTTCATTTATGAAAAATGGCATATAGACACTACACCTGAAACACCATTCGCACCCTTTGCACATAGTTACAAAATAAACTGCACAACTTATGAAACACTAGAAAATAGTTCAACAGAGATTTTCATCGCAACATACTCATTTAAGACCAAATGCATACCGACGCTACACCCAAAAAAAAATCAATTTCATCCTTTGCAGTTCCAAAGAAAAGGGACTCACAATTAACTAGAGATAATATTTCAGCATCAAGTACACGTATTATGACGACACCCTACTAAACAGTTCAAGGCATGTCAAACTTAAATGAAAATCAAATTTGCACCAAAACTTCAATGAAAATAAACTTCGCACCACACGCATTAATTAAATAACACTCCAAAAAAAATCAACCTTACAAATTAATTAACCAAATAATAATTGGACGTGAAACCACTTACCTCAACGTAGACCAACTTCGCAAATTTGGTGTGCAATTTCCGCTGCACTTCAATCGCACCCCAAATAGACTCATTTGTACCCAAACTCAAGAATTAGAACAATTATATCCCTATATGACCCTACAAACAGAACCTGAGACCATTTATACCGAAAATTGAACCAAAGAAACACAAAAAAAACCATATGGAGATCGAATGAAGACTTACCAGCGCGAGCAGAACTGGGGAGAAAGGAGGGCGGGTTTCTGAAGGCGCGCCACGTCAGAAAACAGGGCGGTGCGTGGCTGTGCGAAGTGGGAAAATGGGTATCGAGGATGCAGGTCTTCGGTGCGTGGTGGTTTTACGGTGCAAGGTGGCAGAGGGGAGTCCGTTCGTGAGGGTAAAAAGCTCAAAGAGGCACCGCCGGATAAGAGCAGGAGGGGCGCGGCTCATCGGAAGGGTATGTTGGGAGGTCCGGAAAAGAGGGAGGAGGCGCAAGGAAAGTCATGTGCGTGGTGGGGAGGTCGGCTTGGCTGAGGTGCGCTGGTCTGAAGGGATGGCGTCGATCATTGCGAGGTGCGCTGCTGGTCCAGTTCGCCGGAGGAGGAGGAAGAAGCTGGTCCAGGAGAGGGGGCGGAGGTGGTCTAGTGAGGAAGAGGGATCGGGGATCTTCTTGTGCGGTCGGAGGAGGCCGTCGGGAGTATGGCGCGGCATAGCTGGGTCTGCAACCAGCCGAGGGCAGCTAGGGTTGCAGAGGGAAGTGGCGCAGCAAGAAGAGGAAAAAACGGAAAGTGGGGGTGGGGGCCTGGCGCGACGGGGGGGGGGGGGGGGGAAAGGGGAAGCAAGAGGAAACAATAAGAAAAAGATAAAAAAGAAAGAAAAAAAATAAAGAAAGAAATGAAAATGAATAAAAATTAAAAATAAAGTAAAATAAATCCAAAGAAAAATAAATTCCAAACCAATCTAAAAAAATGATAATAATCATAATAATAATAATAATAATAATAATAATAATAATCTTAATTTTAATGAAATTATTATAAATATTAAAACAACACAAAAAAAAATTATCTTTGCGACCGAAATTTAATATTATAACCAAAATTAATATTAGTTGAAATAGAAAGAATAATAATAACCTAAATAAATTGTTAACCAAGATAATAATAATAATAATAATAATAATCTAATTGAAATGTTAACTTACAAAATCATAATATTAACAATAATACTAAATTGATAAAATCAGTTACAAAATAATTGCATTAATTACTGAGTCTGGACTTCGTTCATAGACGCGTGCGTGATCACGACAAGTCGCGCATCCATATAAAAATAAATTTATTCATAAAACATTCCCTTATTAAGGTTTGGCGCTATACCCAGGCATGCGTATAGTCGCGCACCCTTACCGGATCCGAATTTCTTCTAAAATAAAACTGGTTCAAACAACAGCTAAAAAGTGAGTCCCAAAATAGTTTAAAATAAAACAAGTGTCAGGTCGGGGTGTGACACTCATATAATCAAAATATAGTTTAATTTTATTTGAGTAAGTAATAGAGATATTCCACCAATATAATGTCCAAAACATTTGGTTAGATGTATATGATATAACACATTTGATCTATGGTGGGATGGATTGTTGACACCTTTTAATATAATTCCATATAAATGAGTGATTATAAAACAAATTTTAACTTATATTCATTAAATAAATTAGAACATTTGGAATCTAAGTATTGATACTAGTTTTTGAAGAAGTTTCCATAAAAATCTGTTAATAATATAGATGTTGAAGAAACTTAGTTTTTGAGCCCCAAAAACCCAGATTTAATGTGTTTATAACAATTTTTTCATGACAAAATAATATAAATGTTCTCAATGATACATCCACCCTGAATGAAATTCTTAATATACTTTTCAATCCTCTTATAGAGTTCCCTTATAATTTTATAGCTGTGTAAACTATATACAAAGGCATGAATGTCCTGTACTAATTAAACATAAGTGACCTCTTAAATGATAATGAAGAACTAATAATTAAATTCATTCTATCAAGATGTTACAATATCCTTCTATATATTCCTTTCCTTCTTTTTTATGTTTCATAACATCATATAGAGTCTCATAATTTTCTATGTTCTTTTCTTCAAGAAAAAAAATCAACTCATATTCTATTTTCAACTACATAAATAATTTAAATTCTATTTATGTATCATTCTTGAATTTTCATTTGAGGTTATATTCACTTTTTATTTATAAATTAATAAGACTAATGGAATGTTCATCAATATATTTTACATCAAGACATTTATCTTCAAGTGTTAAGATATTTTCATTAACCCTTTCCGAATGAGTTTTCATGGGTTTCTTTACCATATTAATAAGCTTAAACATTCTTCTATATTTTTAATTCATTTTTTTCTTCATTTAATCCAAATTTTAAATCAAGGAGGAGTTTATGTGTGTGCATGACATGAATTTAAATTGCTTTTTGTGTTTTCAAATTTAAAGTGTGAGTATATAATTAAATAGAATAGGGTAATATAAATAATAAAAATTACAGTTGGATTAAATGAATTTATATTTGGGGATTTAGGGTTGTGGTAAAACTTGTGATTAATGAAAAATAAATTACAAAAAACATTAAAAACAAAACCAATTTCCAAAAACATGACTGTACACAAATTTTAGAAAAAAAGAATATATTTATTTATTTGTGAAACATATTTTAAGTAGTGACATTTTTTTAACAAGTCATGTAAACATCAGTAAAAATCATTACACACATTAATACATCTAAATAGAAAATTAAAATCTATACTACTTAGAATGATTTAACAAATTAAAACAATAGATAATAAATACTTCTAATGTGTGAAAATTAAAAATTACATGCTCATAAAGAGTAGGTAATGAAAAAACAAAAACAAATAGAACTATATTAAACATAATTGAAACATCCCAAATATACCAAAATATAGTTTAGTTGTTCACTTTTCTTTTTAATATATATTTCTTATATGTTTTACATTAATGTTTAATGATAGTATAAAAAATATATTTTTCTTGATCTTTTTTGCATTGGTTGGTGATTAATATTTTGGATGATTAAAATATGAGATTCTAATAACATAATATATTATATTTATTTAGTTAGTCTGTTAATTGAATTTAAATTTGGTGCTAATGAGTGTGCTTTGTTTTATGAAATTTTACAAACCTATTTATTTGAGTTGTGTCTCGAACTCATTAAATTATTAAATTGAAATTTTGACTTTTTATCCCCTATGACCTGTTCAAATATTGGTTTTTTTGTTTACTAATAAGAATAATATAAAATAAAACAAACAAATAAGGGTTCTATTAAATATATTAATACTCTATGGTGAACTATAATGCCAGATCATGAACTGTCACATGTAATATGTGATTTAACTTTGAATATAAATTTGTTTTTTCATTGATTTATTCTTAATTTTTATATAGAAACAAGACCTAAATATTTATGGACATGTTCTACAACCATTATGTTTTTTCTAGTATAAAAAAGAAAGATAAAAGGTCTATGAATTAAGAGACATATAAAAACATTGTAAGACTATTTAAATTTTTAGTTTATATTTCATAAGGTCCATATAATGATTTGATTACATTTAATTATATTTACATCATGTTCAAAATAAGTATCTTTTAAAAATAGTTTCTCTGTTATATAAACTCATGAAAATAAGTCTCAATCAATAAGAAACTAGACATAGGTAGGTGATAAACAAAGGAAATTGTGATTTTTTATTTCTATCTCAATTCGTCTTCAGATACAACTTATGTGATATTGCGAAAACATTGGTCAAGACTTTTCTTACTTCATATTCTTCCCTTTTTCTCTTTTACCTTTGTTGACAATAGGTATGTAATGAAAAAATCTCATTAGCATTCTTAACTTATCCTCTTCTTATTATTCCTTGATAAATAGTATCATATCTATAGTTTATCATTATCTTAACTCTCACTCTATCATACTCAAAATGATTACTAGAATATAATGTTGGTTTATAAAACTCTTTAATATTCAGGATGTTCTTAAAAATAATGTTTCCAGTTATCCTCTATTTCATCACACATTATATTTGATTCATCTACTTTATATTATTCATAAAATCACATGATTATTATTTTCATAACTCAAAAAATGAAATATCATGATATATGCAACAATAAGGTTATCAAGTTTCCCTTATTGTATAATTTATTTTAAAATATTAAGTTCTAATATTTATTGAATATATTAAAATATAAGTATTTGAAACCCTACAATTATCATTCAAAGATCTTTTCATTACAAAAAATTTATTTCTTCACCAATCTTGGCTTGAATTACTATAGAATTTATAAAAACATACTAAAATTTTATACTTTAATCCCAACATAATAGAGCCTTTCTTTTATCTCTATACATATCACATTTTTATCATAAAATTCATAGAATACTCTTATGTGGCCAATTGGTTAGCCTTATTCATATCTTGAGAAAATCATTTAAACATTATGTGACCCCATCTTCACATTTATATATCTTCATAGAAGACTGGTTTACCCTTATGTATCCACCTCATATCCTTTATGTATTAATTATAAAATTTGTTTCACCATTGTGTTCATCCAATTACCTCTTATGTATATATGGAAATTTGCGTTAACTTTTTTCACATCATAGTGAAGTTCAAAAAATTTCTATAATCTCAATTTACTCTATGAGTGACCTTATATATCCCTCTTTGATAACCTTTACACACTGATCATTAAACATTTAGATTTCAAATTTTTTCTTGGTACTTTTTCAATCTCTAGTATAAAAGTTTTTGACTATCCTTATGTATATTGAGTACCATTAGATGTAATCATATATATACATCAAAACCTTAGAGTGAATCTTAATCATGATTTATAATTCTTAATAAACCCTTATGTACTAAAATTATATATCAACATAATGATTTTACTTTCCCAATTGTTAGATTCAACATATAATTCCCAAAAATATTTAAGTCAACTCAAAACAATTTCAAGTCATGTAAATGAATCTCCTACCACTCCAAACTATATCGAAACACTATAGATGTCTTTCAAAATTTATCAATATCAAAAGATTTTTTTACAATTACTAATGATATAGTAATTTAGCCACTTATAATTAAAATGTTTAAGAATTACCAATGTAATAGTATTACTAAAGAATCTAAACATGATAATATTTAATCCTTGATAGTGTAATGTTGCTAATAATATTAGATGTAATACTGATGTAATTCTTTGTTACTAATATTGTCTATAATAGAATAATACTACTGAAATACTAATACAGTAGAACTAATACTAATGAAGTGAAATATTTGAAAATTTAACCACTTTTATTAATTATGATAGTTTAATACTATTATAAAAATGATATTGAAATCCTGCTTCCCATCAATTAAACTTGATCTCGGACTATATTTTCTAGAACAATTGGTTTTAATCAATTAAATGTTTAGTTTATTAATATTTAAAAAGTTACAATCATGTTTTATATTATTATTTTTTATTATCTACTAGAATTCTAAAACCCTTTTATAGGATTCTATTTATGCTCTAGTGACGAAAGACCCATTAACATTTAGACCAAATGATTATTTAAATCAGGTCATAGGTGATGAACATGGTGGAAGAGTTTATTGTAAACCTAGAAATTAAATTATGTCATATAAATATTGGGATTTAGGTAATTAATCTTCTAGAAACACTATAGGAATGGTTACCAAAGAATATGTACACACATACATTAAGATAATAAAGAAACAAGTTCGAGAATATTCTCAAGATAAGTAGAAAATGATAAATGAAAAATTGTTCAAAGTGATATCTGATATATTCTCTTCACTTATTCCACAGGGTTCAGTAATAGTGGGTGGATGTTCATTGATTTTGTTCTTGATGTATGAGGATGGAGGTGATTTTGTATCTGATGATGTTGGTGGAGTGGCTAATGATGACGGAGAGTGTGCTTTTAAAGAGGCTGATGATAGTGGAGAGGGTGTTGGTGGTGATGAATATGATGGTGGTGTGAGTGTCATGCATGTTGATGGCATTGATATTGATTCCGATAATGACGAGGATTTGAATTAAATTTTTGAGAGTTATTTTGGATAGTTTATATATATATATCATTTTGGTTTTATTTTTTATAAAATTTGAATTTTATATGTATTAGTTTTTTATATATATTTGTTGAAATGGGTATTGAAGGTGGTGGAAAGGGTATACTTCATGTGGTTTGTATGATATAGGTTGAAATGGTATGCTACACATGGTGGATTTTTGGGGTAATGGTATATTGTAGGTGGAATTTGGGTTGATATATTTCCATAGTTTTAATTATGGAAATATATAGACTACTTCCATAGTTTTAACCTTGTAATTCAGTTTAAAAATCCACAGTTTTAACCTTGGATAGTATAATTGTACCCTATGAAGCCCATTTATCCAAGAATCTGAGGGAGATAGACTCATTGGGATTTTCCCTTGAAGAATACCAAGATTATATTTAACAACATAATCATGAGAAAATTCATTATTGGAAAATTTTAAGTTAATCCACATCACAGACCAAATCGTGTTTGTCGAACCATTCCAAGAAAACATCACCATTTCAGAACATACCCTTAGGTCATACACTTGTTTAATAAGAGGTTATGTATCTAGACTCTAAGTGTATTACTTTTATATTTTTATTTTAAATAAATATTACACGTATTTCTTTACTTTATAAATTATTAAAAAATGAATTTCATAATAATTAGATTTTAATATGATGAAAATCGAATGAAATTTTTGGAAAATATATAGTTACAATCAAGAAATTATTTTTTATGAATTCAATAATTATTTAAAAAAATAATATTTTAATAAATTATATTATATAAATTTATTAAATATAAATTAAAATATAATTTGTGAAGTCAAATGTAATTTTTATAAGGGTTAGAAAACTTATATTTTCAAAAAAATAGTATTTTACAATAAATATAGATTATTTATTTAAACTTTAAATTATAATATTTATAGAATATATTTGATAAAATAAATATTATTTTTGAAATTATTATGTTTAAATCATACTATGGTTAATTTTTTATAATGTTCTATGACATTCAAACTTTTGGGTAAAAATTAAATATGATATAAATATACACTATGTATTTTGACATCATAATAACCCAAAACTACTATAATATATTCCATAAAATAAATAAATGAATAAGTATATTTTTCCCTTTAAAATAATGTTTTTTATTGTATTTTATTAATTTTATAAACCCTTAATGAATCATCTAAAAAATAAATTTTATTTTAATGTTTTAAAATGAATTATTTATAAAAATAACTCACTTCCACATCACCAAGGGTATTTTTTTAATGAGTTAATTTATTAAAAATATAAAATAATAAAATACACTCCTCTGGTAGAAAAAATTGTTGAAAACCGTGATATGTTTTGTTTTTTGTATTAATTTATTATTTCAAGTCCAAAACCGATGTTTGGAAATTAATAAATAATTCACCAACATTTTGTTATATAAATCCACACAACCTACTATTATTATTCCCTAAAAAACCTCAAAGCATGAATTTACTCTACGCTTAATTCTATAAATCCCTCTCAATGTTTCCACAAAATCTTAAGAATCACCTCCTCAGCTTTAAGAAGTGTCCTTTCAAGGTAAGGGATCCTTTTTTTTCTCCCTTTTATTAAAGAACCTTCCTTATATTATTCCTTTTTATTCCAAAATTTTCACATTGAGATATGTTCTTAAACATAACTCTTATTTTACTTATTATTTCCCAGTTTTGATAAACCCCTTTTAATATCATATCACCCATTAATGAATCTTTATGTACACCCATTGTACTGTTAAAATTATCATGTGGTTTCTTCCATGATAAACATTTTCATAGTGAATACCCATCCACATTTCAACTCAATGTTATTCACATATATGTTCCTATAATTCATTTATTGGTTAGTTATATAATTTTTCTAACACTCCTTATTCATGGGATTAAATACGATGAAATATGATCCAAAGATGAATTATCTATGCGACATTCTTATGCATGTACATGATATTAATGTGAGGGGTGGGTCTGAAATTATATACCCTTTAATTGAATTGGGTGATATTTTTATCTCATGAGATGACATGTATGGTGAAATTTAGTTTATCTTATGCATTATATTCTATCAAGGCTTGGCAGTTTTCATTGAATTATGTTTATGATTCCATGGGTATGTTGTTTCAACATTCTTATACTCCCTTCATGTTATCGTTATATATCATGTTTTGATGTTCATGTTTATGATTATTACGCCTGTTATATTACCTTTATATTTCTAATGACTCGCATTTATTAATTTTACCATTTTATACTTTGATTATTACCTTAATAGTTTCATACCTCACCCAGTTATTATCTGTATACTTAGGTTATCCCATGAAGTTTTAAAATATCTATGGAATATAATAGAATTTTTTGTAGTTTTTAAATTGTCATGTTTCAGTCATCTTTTAAGTTATTATTTCATGCATCGAATTTCCCAAATATAGTAGGCCTCATGATCTTATGGGGTTATATTATGTTTACATTTATGAAATGATTAATAAAAACAAGTTTCTTAAAATATGGGTTGTTATAGTAGGTATCAAAGAAAAGTCTATTTATTTTTGGGGATTCTGATTAAAAAACTCTTGTGAAATTCTTTGAGATAAGAATAAACATTTAAAAAATTCCCTAACTTTTTTAAAATATATTTTTAGTGGTTTCTAAGAAAATATATATCTTTATGTATGTTGTAAGTAGATGTGGATCTAACATAGTTGTTCCTAGGTGTAATTACCTTGAAAAGGGAGAATTTAAATGGACTAAATCATCACCTGGTGAATAACAATGGGTCTTACAACATACCTAGTTTAAAACTCCATGAAAATATTCTTTATTAATTTTAGATGATCTTTATGAACAATTATGAAGGGAATAAAAAGTTCCTATAAGATTTTATACTAGGAAAAATATCATCAATAACATATATTGGAACCTATGAATTAATAATTTAAGGAAGATATGTCATTGATGAGTTATCCCTTTAATGTTCATGGTTTCACCTTTATGTTATTAGAAGTTGAAAAATACCCATCCCAAATTTTTCTATTTATTTTTAGTCAATGGATGGAAGTAAGAGAAAATGAGTCAACAATCAATATGAGCTGAAATGTGATGATATGCCAAACCAGATGGAAGAAAGAGTTGGGATCTTCATAAAAATTATTTACAAATTATATCAGGTTTTGAATTAAAACTTGAAACATGGAGAATTATTTTATCCCACCTAAGAAAGTGAAAGATTAAAATTAGAAATTTATATCAAAAAGGCCTGTAACTTTCAGTGGATCTTTTGATCCCTTGATTATGGAACAATGAATACACCCCATTGAAAACATATTTTTTTCCCTTCAATACACTAAGTAAGATAAGGTCATGATGATTGTTTGTCATATAGATGGATATGATTTTCAATGGTGAGTATTGGTTAAGAATACAAATCCCAAGGAGGATATTTCATTGATGGAGTGTAAGGAATTATAGAATTTTTTTAGAAATGGGTTTCCTTACACTCTCTAACATAAAATGGATAGGGGATTCATTATCCTCAAGAAAAAGGATAAAGAATCCATTAGGGAATGAAAAGTGAACATCAAAATACTTTCACAATACACCATTCCATTTTTCGTTACAACCAAGAGTAAATTTGAATTCTTATTTGGTGGGATAAATATTAGTCTATTAAAAGCCTTATCCATTCCAGACTTTTATAGCTATGAGGAAATTATCTTATGTTCACCCAATGTAAAAAATGTAGATCATTGAATATAAAGGTTATCATGGGGATAAGAAGTAGAAAATAGAGTTTAATTCTAGTTCTTAGATGGATAAAAATCATATTGGCAAGAAAATTAGACATTCCACTTATAAAAATTGTGGGATGAAACATCCTTAGAATTATCTATTGGGGGTGACAAAATGATTTAGGTGTAAGAAATAAGAGATCCTAGCTGGTGATTGCTGATAGGATAAACCCACAAATGTGATTGAAAAAAATAGATTCTCTATCAAACCCTCAATATATTACCAAATTTTTCAATTATAGGGAACAATGAAACTATAAATTTAATTCCCAAATCCAACTGTTGTTAATGAAAACTAATTCTAATGACCTCAAAGTCATAGAGAGGAAGTGATAACTTATGAAATCACAACTAATGATCTGGATCCTGACAATTAAGTGGTGATAGTTATTATAGTTACTAATTAAATAATAAAAAATTTACTTTTTAATACTCATTCTATGAATTCTTTAATATCATGCATGTTTTGTAGAACTAATCAAACACCACCTCAAAACATGGAAGTTGAGTTATTTGTAAAGATAGTTAATGGGTCAATTACTGCATCAAAATTATACAAATTATCCCCTATGAAAATGTTTGGGTTATAATTCCCAATTAACCTTCTGATACTCCCATTAGTAGAATTAAATTATATTCAACAAATGGATAGTATTTACTCATGTAGATCCAATATAAATTACTCAGAGAAGGATATCACCATCTATATCATGAATGGCCCGCCAATTCTATATAAGTTCTAGCATTATGATGAATATCCTCTAGTACCATCATATAAATAATGTATATTATTTCTCTATGAGTAATAATATCTTTCTAAAATGAATGAGACTAAGAAAAATATCATCCATGAATGTAAATCCATCAGTTTTTGTGAACCATTTTTTTGAATAAATTAAATTTCTATGTCTTGTGTTTCATTAAACACTAAGTTAAACTTTATTTATATTCTATACATGTTAATATTTCACTACATGCAACACCAACTTAGATTTCATTACATAAAACACTGCATTTTTTTAAAATAACATTTTATTATTATAATTATTTAAACGGGATAGTTATAACATAGCCTTTAGAATTAGTAATATGAACATTAATAAATGATTATGAAAAAAAATTATAATGGTTTTATATAGATAAACCATATTGATAAGAAAAAATAATATTGTTTTAGTAAGGTATTTATATGTTAGAAAATTAATTTTTGAATTCATAATTCCACAATTATGTTAGGATGAATTTTTGGGATTTTTCGGAGAAAATTGATTTTTAGAAGAGTAGTGAAAATACTAAAATTTAATTCAAAACTGATTTTTGTATAATATATTTATATAGTTTAATTATATTTTATTTTGGTTTTTAAGTAAAAATAGATAAAATATGCATCCATTAATCCAATTTATTTCATTGTAAATATTTTTATATTGAATTTATATATATATGCTTAATGAACATTTTTACATTCTCACCTTAAAACCCACCTTTCTCACCATGTCTACGGGATTATCAATAAATTTTATTTTTCATATTATATGAATTTAAATACAAAAAATAGAACAAAATATTTTTAATAATTATAATATTTATATTATAATTATATCAAATTAATTTTTTACCAAAAATATTAGTGAAAGTCATTATGTTTAATTACAATGATTAAGGTAAAATTAAGCTTAATAAGGGACTAAACCATAAACATAAAGGACAACATGACCTAGAGTCTTGTAAAACTCCAATTTTATGGAAAAATTTCATTAAAACCTATCTATTATTGAATTTATTTGGTTTTTTATGACTTTTGTTTGGTAAAAACATTGGTACACCTAACTTATTTTCAAAAATGCCAAGTGTGTCCCATCCCTCCCCTATAATAGGACACCACCTCAACTTCTTCTTAACATATATTAAAACACTTAGGTTCATAAATTTTCTATAAAATTAACTTCCCAAAATCCATACCTTACTATTTTAAGCCTTTTTATGGGTAGAAATCCAACCAAGGAATCTCTTTGGTGCTAACCAAAAGGAGTTACCCAAAGAAGAGGTAACATCCTTCCTCAAGATCCATTCCTTTATTTTATTTCTCTACTACCTAAATTATTCTTATTAAATGCATAAATAATATCCTAAATATTATCAATATACTAATATTTTGTTGTTATAAGGTTTATAACTACACTTACACAAACATCCATCTAATGGTTAACAATCTTATTGTACTTATGTACGACGAACTACCACCTCACAAAACGTAGTTGTTCTTTCTTCCTTTACCACATCTCATGGTTGAGAATTATGATTTGAAGTTTATTTTTATATGATTTATATGATATATATGATGTATTTATTATTATTTAAATTTTATATAACACATAACTATTTTATTTCCATTTTTTGCAAATATGAAAAAAATGGGAAAGTGTTGAATACCGCCTCCTCAAAACGATGTGATTCATTCACACACTAACTTGAACATATTAAGGATATTTTTGGTGAAATCTTATGATATATATGAAATAATAATTCTAATTTAATAATATTGTATATATATATATTTTTTATTTCTTTCTTTTAATATTATAAAGAAAAAAAGAAACAACGTTCATGCGTACGACGACCTACCGTCTCCATGAACAGTGTATTCCATTTAATATTTATATATGATATTAATTATTATAAATACATATAAACATAATTTAAATTAAATTTATATCATGTTTTATATTCTGGAAATTATGATATAAGTATGAGGACAAAAAATATAACAAATTAGACACATGCGAAACACAAAGCGGATATTACCCGAAGAAAAACTTTACCTTGAAATCGTTGATAAGTAGGTAATATAAAGTAATAATCATACCTTATATGGTAATATAAATAATAATATGGTTATTTAAATTATTTATATTAAAATTATATTTATTACATAGGAGGTTTTCTATGGGTATAATGAGATTCAAGACATAAGGTAAGGGAATTTCATCTCACTTTTTATTTCCATGAGATATATGTCATATTCACCACACGCTTATTTTATGTGGTTAATATACTACTGTATGAAATTTTATATAATTAATTTTTATTATTTAATGATATTAAAATCTATAAATTTATGTTATTATTTCATGGTAATCACATTTCTAAAAGTTACTCAAGTAGTAAAGGTTTTCTCATCTCACTTTTATTTTTCTGTGAGATGCAATCCATTTTTGCCACATATTTATTATATGCTGTGTGTATACATCCCATATAGTTATTCTGTGATTATTATACTTAAATTTATGGGTATTTAAATATACAATTTTTGATATTTCATTCATGGGTTTTATAATTCAAAATTTACAAAATTGGTAAAGTAATTTTGTCTCAATTTTCCTTCTTTGAGACGCATGCCATGTTTTGCACTTGTATTTTTCTATGAGGTCTATATACTACCTCAGATAGATTAAATTATGAGTATAATTATTTTCATGATATGTTAATCTTCATGTAATTTTATTCTTTCCATTGTGTTATTATTCAATGTTACCAAATTGGTAATGGTTTATAGCTATAAACTCACTGTTTATCGAGATTGTTTCTGATAATTCTTTAATTGATGAAAACATATGATGCATCTCTCTAGATAACTCATGAATATTATTATACATTTTATATTCAGGATATATTCATATATTGGTTCCATTTTTCACTCTTTTCTACAAAATATTATTAAGAAATTTTTTTAAAAGTCTTAGTTCACTTCTCCCTTCGGTCAAAAATTTTCATTCTTTCAAAACCATGTTTTCTTGAAAGGTTTTTAAATAAATTTCAAGATTTTTTTATAATTATTCTAATAAAAATGGTTTTCAATTTTTTTTCAAGATTATATTATATTATTTCAAGTAAAATGGTTTTCAAGAAGTATTTAAGATTATTTTATATATTTTTAAGGAAAATTGTTCTCAAAATGTTTTAATTTTTGTTTTATAAATTTTCAAGGAAAATTATGTTAAAATTTTTTTCAAGGTTATTTTACAATATTTCAAGGGAAAAGGTTTTTAAAATCATTTCAAGCCCTATTTATAAGTTTTAAAAGTTTTTTCAAATAAAATGGTTTTTAAAAGGTAGAAACTTTTAAAAATCCATTTTCAAAGAAGTAAGTTTATTTTCCTTAAGAAATGTTTTAAATGAAATAGTAGAAATTTATTTATAAGAAAAGGATTTTATAAATAGTTTTATGAAATTTATTATCTAAGAAAGACTATTTTCCTTGAGAAATGTTTCACGTGACCTTTAAAAATCCTTCTCTATTTATGATTTAATCCTTTGTTATAGTTTTAGATTAATTGGGGATGCGATCCAACAATTCCATTCATATTATTTCTTGAATGGTTTATTTATTAATAGAATCATGTTTATGATACCCATTCATCTTCCACAGGTTATATGATTTTGAAACTCAATTATTTTAATGGATTATACATTGATTAAATGATTATGAAACCTATCACTAAGTTATGATTTCATGAAATGTTTGTGATACCCATTTCACGTCATGGGTTATGATATGATTTTTATGAAACCCATCTATTTTTATGGTTCATGATATTATGAAAGTTATATTATCTTATGGAACATGTATGAATTATTTTATTATGAGATGGGTGGGACCTATAACTCCCTCCAATGCATTGGGTCAATATTTATATCTTATGAGATAATGATGGGAATAAAGTCAACGGGCTTGATCTACTATGGGAATATGGGGAATCCTGATCCACTATAGAAAGATGGGGAAACCTAGTCCCTTAAAAGGACAGGATTATGACTAGGAATGATGGTATGTCCCATCCAGTAGGATCAGTCACCATAAAGATGGATGATGGGGAAACCCGATCCATTATAGGATGATAGTGAAACCTGATCCCTTACAAGTAAAATACTATGACTAGGGATGGTGGAGTGTCCCTTCTAATTTTTTTAGTCCCGAGTAAGTACCCTCATAGGTTCTAGAAAAAATTTTGACTTATAATTAATTATATTACATGTTTAAGTGTATTCCATAATTCCATGTCTTGTTACTATGTTTTTTTCAAGAATTATGTGCTTGTTTCTCTTATGATTCTTGTCTGATGAACTGCCAAAATTTATGTCATGATTCATTTTATGATCTTTAATATGTAGGGTATGATCTTATAATGTCATGATCACATTCCCATAACCTTATTCTCATGTTTATGATTACATATCTACCTTATTTACCCTTACTGAGCATCTGAGCTCGCCCATTTTTATGTTTCCTTCCCCGGGATATGAAGATATTTATTATGTATGGTGTGTATAAGAAGGTTTCTATTCATTAATAACATAGTGTGATATAATGTATCTAACTCACATATCATCATTTATGTTTCCATGTTTCCAAAGGCACTAAACTAATATGGTCTTTAGGTTTCTATTTTTGTAATGTTTTAACTATTCCATAAAAATGATGTACTATCTATGCACGTTAATGCTAGTTTATTATATTTGGTATCAGAGTGAAGGTTTATCCAACCTTTGGAAAATAAAATTATAAAAACTTAGTGAGATCCCTAGGGATATTTCTAAGGGTGTTTATAGGGATTTATCTAAGGAAAAGTATAAAGATAAGGAAAATGTATAGGAAAATGTCCTAGAATTTTGGTAAATGATAGAGCAAGTTGTTTCCTAGATATGCATCCCTGTCTGGATACTAAAGATGGATGTGTTTCTGGAATATTAATACCTAAAAGTAACAACTCTGATAAGGTACATCGGGCATGACTAGAGCATAACTCGGTACACGACAACGGGCCATACTACGCACTTAGTTTGACACTCTAAGGGGGGGTATTCGTTGGGAATTCAAAAACACTTCATGAACCAACATGAAGTATTTAAAAATAATTTGTCTATGAATACCCTAGGATAAACCTATGGTTTATCGATTAAATAATATGGCATAATTTATACATCCTATAAGTTATTTTTCATGATTATGTGGTACCTCACTATGAAAATTGTTTCTTAATCTATTCTCTCTGGTTTAAGTCAATGGATGGAACGATAAGGAACTAATTTAATAATGAATTTTATAAACCAATTTCTGATGAGTAGTCAAATGGTATTGTTACTGGTGTGAAGTAAGTTGTCTCCATGCTTCATCAATTTTCACAGAACATGATTAAAAATGTGTACCTTAACCAACTCTCAGACTCACCAAAGAAAAAAAGGAATGAGATCGTTGAGAGTTCAAGTAATTAAGTTCATAAAGGAAAGAAATTTTAGTTTCCAAAATTTGAAGAAGGTGGGAAGAAACACCCAAATGAATTTCTCAGAGTAACAATAAGATGTTTTGACTATGGAACAAAATGTCATAAATAAAGTAACTACAAAGGGAAAATAAAAATTTTAGTTAACACAATGTATAGGAATGTAGACTTTCTTAAGGTATAATCAATTGATGAAGGTTTTAAATGTATAAAGTATGGGAATTATAAAAATTGATGTCCTATTTGGAAAGATCATGATGAGAATCAGCAAGGTTGTATAAGTAATGGTTTTACTGTTGATGATGAAGAACCACAAATGACATATGAAATGTAAGTTTTGTTATAATAGTATTCTTGATAATCATGATTAAATTTATTTTTATAATTATTAAGACATGTTTTTTATTTCATATTCTAGGAAAAGTTATTAAAGAATATGTTGATAAATCCCAAGTAATGGTTGAAGAATAAAATTCGATGATTAATAAATATTTGTTATGGAATTAAAAGATTGTATTATACAAATCATAAAATATATATGTATTTTCATTATAAGTTTTTTATTTAGGATATGAAAGGATACGTTGAATGGTGTTTGTGAGGTAGAATATTGATTTCATGGAAAACTGATATTTTGATTTAGGGAAAGTAAAACTTAATTTATTCATATTTTTTAGATAATGAATTTTGGATAAAGATATATTGGATATGAATAAGTAAATTTTATGGTATTGATTACCTTATAACTGATAAAGGATTTTTTGAAAATCTAATCAATGTTATCATGGATGAAGTTTAAAACTTCTTAGATTTAAGGAACTTATCTGATAAACATTGGAATAAAGAAACATTCATGTTTTCAATAAGTAATTGTGTTAATTTAGGTTTCTACCATATTTTAGGAAAATAAATGAAAATGTTATTCACATGTTTGGTATGCGACAACCAATAGCTACTTTATGATATATGGGGGATCAATGTTAAGATATTTTTGAAATATTTAGGGACCTTCATTCTACAGTGTTGGAATTTCATCGTCCAGAATGGTTATAAGGTCAACCAATTATGGAATTGTTTATATTAAACTTTTGATAATTTTTTATAGATCAATTTATTATCTCACCATATGAGGATTTTCTCTTATTAGATAACATGTTATAAAAGTTTGTTCTTATAAAATTTATGGAATGACCTATCATTTTATTCATGGATCTCATGATATATTAATTTTTCATGAATAAAAAATTCACCTTCACTTATTGGAATGAGAGATGAAGTGGAAGTTGACCATGGTACAAAAAAGGGTAATTTTTTTATTGAAATCATATAATTATATATTTTTAATGAAAATTATTCATCTTTAAGAAAATGATCTTAAAATAAGTTTTTTATTATTATTATCATAATTTCTTATTATATCACTAAACACTTTCACAATTTATCAATTTATTATTTTGTGATTTTTAACTTTATATGGATGACCCACTTTCTTGTGATCATTGATCTTTATCAATCTCTATGATTCTTTACACTTTTCTTCAATATCCATGTTTTTACATTCAACATATGTTATCCTATGTAGAAACCTAGTAATGTGTTAATTTGGGTAACCATTATGTCTCAAAATTTCCCTTTTTAAACTAATTTTTACTATTAATTTTTATGATGTGAGTTTCTATGAAAGGATCTTTAAAATATTAAACCTTTAATAACCCAGACGAATTTTGAGGATGAAATTAATTTTAAGGGGGGTGGAATGTAACACCCTGGGTTTTTGTAAACCTTTTTTTCAAATAAATTAATCTTTGGTGTCATTAATTTCATAATAAACTAATTCAAATTTTATTTATATTATATTCCAATTTAATCTTTCACTAAATGTAACACCTACTTGGATTATGTTACATGCAACATTGAATTTCTATGAAATTGAATTTTATTATTATAATTATTTAAATGGGATAGTTATAGAATAGCCATTAAATATAGTAATATTAATAGTAATGACTAACTTTTAAAGATTTTTTATAATAGTTTTATATAGAAAAATCATATTGATGATAATAAATACAGTTTTTTAGAGAAGTCTTTTTATGTTTAAAAATATTATTTTCTTAAAGGAATTATTTTTAATACAATGTTGTCAACAATTATAAAATTAATTTTAGTAAATTTTAGAAATTTAATATGATAAAATAAAATTAATATTTAAATTAAAAATTCTACAATTATCTTTGCTTGATTTTTTGGGATTTTTCTGAGAAACCTCATTTTTCCATAAATAATGAAAAATATTGAATTTTAATTCAAAACTACTTTTTTGACAAATTTATTAATATAATTAATTTATATTTTATGTTGTTTTTAAAGTAAAAATATATCATATATAAATATATTGATTCAATTTATGTCATTCTAATTATTTTTATATTGAATTTAGATATATATCTTAATGAATATTTGAATTTTCTTGATGTAGAACCAGCTTTCTCACCATGTTTGTTAGATTAGAATTAAACATAATTTTTCCCCTTCCTTCAACTGAATTTATAAAAATGTACATACATGGTTGTAATAACTATAATATTTATATTATTATAATATCAAATTAATTTTTTACCAAAAATATTAGGGAAAGTGATTAAGATTAATTACGGCAATTAATGTATAATTGGGCTTAATGATTGACTAATCCATAAACATAAGGGAAAATGATCTATCAACTTATAAAAAACACATTAAATAGACATATTTTGGCCATAAAACTTCCATTATTGAGTTTTTTATGACTTTTTATAGGTAAAAACATGGGTACACCTAACTTGTTTTAAAAAATGCCAAGTGTGTCCCCTCCCCCCAATAAAAGGCCACCACCTCTCTACCTTCGTCACAACTCTAAAAACTATTAGTTTAAGCTAATATGTGCCAAATTAACTTAACATAATAATAATTTTATCATTTAATCCTCCAGTTTATAATAAATTAAACCAAGTAAGCCCTTTGGTGCAAACAAAAAGGTGTTACACAAAGAATAGGTAACATCCTTCCTCAAGTTCCTTTACTTTATTTTCGTTCTACACTTAATTAATTAGTATTATTCCATTAATAAATAATATTCGTATTATCCTCAACATACTAAGTTGTTTTTATAATAAGTCTTATACCTACACTTACACACACTTCCATCTAATAGGTAATGAACTTACCATTCTTGTGTATGAAAAACTACCACCAAACAAAACGAAGTTCACTTTTTTTCCTTTACCACCTATCATGGATGGTAATTATGATATAAACACAATATTTATATGATATTTATTATATATATTTTATTTATTCTTATTTAATTAATATATGACACAATGCTTCATGCTCTCTATTTTTTGTAAATACGAAGACTTCATTTGAGGAAGTGTGGACTACCGCCTCCTTGAAGCGATTTGATTCATTCAAACACTAAATGGAACATATTATGGATGTGTTTAGGGAAATTAGATAATATATATGAAATTATAATTCTACTTTAATTATATTATATATATATGTGTGTGTGTGTGTGTACTTTACTTTCTTTCTTTCAATATTACAAAGAATAACAAAAACAACATTCATGTGTACATACGGTATGTCGTGTCCATAAACGATGTATTCCCTTTCATATTTATATATACTATATATTATTATAAATAAATATATAATTAATATAAATTATATTCATATCATGTTTTACATTCAATAAATCATGATATAATTATGAGAACCAAAAATATAAAAAATTAAGACACATGTGAAAAACAAAGAGAATATTTCCCGGGAAAAAACCTTAACTTGGAATCATTAATAATTGGGTAATATAAAGCCATAATCAAAACATATATGGTATTATAAATAATAATATTTTTATTTCAATTATTTACAATAAAATTGTCTTTATTATACAGGATATTTGTGTGAGTATGAAGAGAGTTAATATATAAGGTAATGTAATTTCATCTCACATTTTATTTCTGTGAGATACATGCCATATTCCCCACTCACTTCTTTTTTTGGTGTATATACTTACCTATGAAATTTTATATCATTAATTTAAATTATTTAAGGATATTAAAATCATTAAATTTATTAAATTATTTCATGGTAATCAAAATTATAAAAGTTACTCAAGTAGTAAGGGTTTTCTTATCTCACTTTTATTTTCCGTGAGATACGATCCATCTTTACCTCATATTTCATATATGTGGTGTGAATAATGTACATTGATGTATTATATTATTATTATTCTCAATTATGGGTATTTATATATCAATTTTTTTTATATTTATTTCATGGGGTTTATGTTTCAAAAGTCACCAAATTGATAAATTAATTTTGTCTCAATTTTTCTTCTTTGAGAAACATGCCATGTTTTGCACCTATATTTTTCCATGAGGTGTATATAATTTATTTGAAATGTTATATAATTAATATAATTATTTTAAAGACATTTTAATATTTTTTTAATGTTATTGTTTCTATTATGTTATGATTCAAAGTTACCAAATTGGTAATGGTTTATAGCTATAATCTCACAGTTTATCATGATTATTTATGATTATGATTTCATTAGTGAAATATTATGATCCCTATATAAATATAACCCATGACTATTATTATCCACTATATATTCAGATATTGGTACCATTTTCCCACTCTTTTTTATGTAATATGATTAAAAAAGTGTTTCAAAATAATGAAATTACCTCTCTCTTTGATCGGAAATTTGTGTTCTTTCAAAACTATGTTTTTTTTAAAAAATCAAATTGTTTTTTTGAATTATAAATAAATTTTCAAGGTAAATTGTTTTCAAAATGTGTTAAGTTTTTCTGTATATTTTTTCAAGGAAAATAGTTTTCAAATTTTTTTCAATATTCTTTTAAATGTTTTCAAGGAAAATATTCTTCGAAAATTTTTCAAAATTATTTTATAAGAATTCAAGGAAAATGGTTTACAAAATGTTTTTGATATTTTTTTATAAAATTTTAGGGAAAAAGTTTTCCAAAATTATTTCAAGCATTCTTTCTAAGTTTTCAAATTAATTAAAAATAAAATTGTTATCAAAAGGTTTTATGTTTTAAAAATCGTTTTTTCAAAGAAGAAAGTATTTTTTTTCTCAAGAAATGTTTAAAATAATATTGTAAATAATTATCTATAATAAAAGTATTTTTGAAATGGTTTTATGAAAATAATTTTCAACGAAATGATATTGTCCTCCAGAAATTTTTCAATTGATCGTTAAAAATCCTTCTCTATCTAAGAGGTTATCCTTTGTTATAGTTTAAGATTTATTACGGACATGACACAATAATACCATTCATATTCTTTCTTAAATGATTTATGTCTTAAGAGTATGAAGTTTATTATAGTTTTTTCTCTTCCATGGGTTATATGATTTTTAAACTCACTTCTTTTAATGGGTTATTCTTTGATGAAAAGATTATGAAACCTATATATAGGTTATGTTGTAATGAAATTTTTGTGATACACATTTCATATCATGAGTAATGATATGATATTTATGAAACCCATCCCTTTTTATGGGTCATGATATGAATAATGTTTTATTATCTTGTCGCACATGTATGAATGACTTTATTAGGAGGTGGGTGGGACCTATATCTCCCTACAATTCATTGGGTAAAGATTTATATCTCATGAAATAATGATTTGAATCAAGTGGATGGGATTGATCCTCTATGGGAAGATGAGAAAAGTACATCCACTATGGGAAGATGGGGAAAACTGATCCCTTATAAAGAAAAAATTGTGATTGGGGATAGTGGTGTGTCCCACATAGTAGGAATAGTCACCATAAATATAGTAGATGTGTAAACCCAATACACTATGGTAAGATGGGGAAACTGATCCCTCACAAGGAAAGGAATGTGATTGAGGATGGTGGTAGGTCCCTTCCAGTAGGTGTAGTGCCCATGAAGTTTCCTGATTAGTTCCAACAATGCATCTTGTCTTATGGGGAATGATATTTCATGTGTATGTGTATCCCAAAATTCCATGTCTTATTCCTATGTTATGATTTCATGAATTACTCTCATGTTTCCCTTATGATTCATGTCTTATGAACTGCCAATATTTATTTCATGATTCATGTGTATGATATTTCATATAAATGGTAAGATATTCTAATGTCATTATCACATTCTCATACCCTTATGCTCGTCTTTATGCATACATATCTCTCTTGTTTAAGCTTTAGCATCATCTGATCTCACCTCTTTTTATGTTTTATTCCCCAAGATATGAAGATATCTATTATGTAATGTGTGCCTTAAAATGGTGCTAGTTATGAAGAACCTAGTGGGAGATAATGCAACTCACTCATGTATCATCATTTACATTTTTATGTTTCCAAAGGAACTAAACTAATATGGTCTTTGGGAATCTATTTATATAATTTTGTAAGTATAATTCCAAAATGAGGTATTGTCCATTTACATTAAGACTGAGTTGTTGCAATGATGACATTCCAATTGTAAGGGGATTCATTGATGTATTTCCCAAACAATTATCTAATCTTCTTTCTAGGTGATAGGTTGATTTATCATTCAAGATTATAACTAGATATTTGAAAATATACAAGACTCCATATAGAATGGACATTATTGAAATTGAGGAGCCAAAGGAAAAATTATTAGAGAATCTGGATAAAGGGTTTATATGCCAAAGTGATTCATAGTGTGGTTCACCAATCATATTCATCAAGAATAATGATTGGTAAAAGTGCCTCTACATTGATTATTGTGGTCTCAACAAGATCATGATAAATAACAAGTGTCCTCTACCATATATTTATGACTTGGTAAATTAGTTATGTGGATCCCAATACTTATCTAAGGTTGATCTTTGGTTAAGATACTACCATATAAAGATAAATAGAGAGGATATCCTAAATTTTGCTTATAGTATATGTTATAGGCACTAAGTGTACATATTGATTCCATTTGGACTCAATAATGATCCTATAATATTCATCGAATTGATGAATACAGTATTTATGAAATAAATAAACAAATTTTTTATAGTCTTTATATATTATATTATTATCTAATTCAAAAGAAAGGAGGAGCATGAGGAGAATTTCAAATTGGTACTGAAGACATTGACAAAGGAAAAGTTAATTTCAAAGTATATTAAATTTGGGTTTTGGATGGATAATGTAACTTTACATGGGCGTGTTATCACCATCAAATGGATATTTATGGATCTTTCAAATATAGAGGTAATTTATGGATGGCCAAAACCAAGATATGGTAAGTAAATACATAGTTTCCTTGTAATTTTTTGGGCACTATCATTGATTCTTGACAAAATTTCTATGATTTTCAATCCCACTAACCAATCTAAATCAGAAGGAATTCATGTATTTTTGAATAATGAATGTGAGGAAAGATTTTAAGAGTTGATGAACAGGATAATCACTATGCCTGTTCTCACATTACCCACTAGTGTGGAATGATTTTTCATCTACTATTATACATCCAAAAAGTTCATGTGTTGTGTACTCATGAAATATGAAAATGTGATACCCTATGCCTATCTCTAATTAAATAAGTTTGAGCAGAACTACCCATCACATGATCTATAATTAGATATAGTGATATTCACATTGAATATTTAGAGACAATATGAATATGGATAAATGTTTTACATATAAATGGATCATAAAATCCTCAAGTATATATTTACATAAAAGTATCTCAATATGTTCTAATGAAGGTGGTTAGATCTGATCAAGGATTCTGATTGTTTAATTCATTACCATCCTAGGAAGATGAAATAAGTGAAAGATGCTCTGAGTAGAATGAATCTTATAACCATATCCACAATGAGGATCACAAGGGATCCAGAATTCTTCGAAATTAATAGGATGGATATGGGAATAATAAAAGGACCTTCATATTACCTTACTCAAATAAATTCTCATCTATCTATTCTTGAGAGGATCAAATAGGCCCAGGTAGATGATCAGGTGCTATAGAAAAAGATATTGAATATTATTAAGTTTAAATATTCTAAAGAGGGAGTTATAATGTTTTTAAATAGGATATGTGTCTCATGAATAACATAATTTAAGTTGTAACATTTAGAATATGAACATAAATCATACTTATTTATTCATTCAGGGATCACTATAATGTATAGAGATCGGATGCAAAAATTATGATGTGATAACATGAAGGGAGATATTGTGGAGTTTGTATCTAAATGATTCGTATGCCAACAAGTCAAGGTGAAAAAAATAATTATAAGGTTATGATGAAACCATTTATCATAATAGTATGGAAATGGGAAAACATTACCACATATTTTTTTGTAGGACTCCCTATGACACCTAAAAGAATAAAATCCATCTAGGTAATAGTTTATTTCCTTAAAAATTTAGCACGTTTCATTAATCTTAACTTTGATTAATATCTTTTATAACTTTCCAATACATACATATGAGAAGTGGTAAGACTATATGAAGTTCAACTCTCTAATGTATCTGATCAAGATCTAAAGCCTACCTTGAGGTTTTGGAGAATCCTTTAGAATGTATTAGATATAGAAATGAGATTTAGAAATTTTTATCACCCTTAGATAGAAGTTAAATCTGGAAGGACCATTAAAACTCTATAGGATACGATAATATCATCTTAAATGTATTTTCAAGAATGTTAGGTTCAATATATTTCCCTAGTGGATTTCTCATATAACAAATATTTCTATTCTAGTATTCTGATGACACCGTAAGAGGATTTTTATGGAAAGGTGTGTTGGGATCTAAATACTAGGATGAAGTTAGAGATAGAAAGTTTATGCGAACTAATTTTATCCTTAATATAATAGAGATGCTTCAAACCATTCAACATCATATGAAAACCACTCAAAATCGACCGAAAATCTATGTAGAAAATCCTCAATGAGACCTAGAGTTTTAGGTCAGAGATAAGGTGTTCCTTCTTATATTTCCATGGTAAAAATTTATGAGGTTTGGAAAGAATATAAATCTTATTCCATAATGTATCATGCCATTTGAGATCCTTGATTTCATCAGATTTTTTCCCTTTTGACTAGAACTCCCACCTAACCTATCTCTAGTGAATTATGTGTTTTATATATCTATATTGAGAAGTAAATACTAGATACAACACATGTACTAAATCTAGATGTGGTACCATTGTAGACTTATCTTTTACATGAGGAGTATTCAGTGAAGATCTTATATGATAGAGAAAAATTTCTATGAAACAAGATAACTTACCTAGTCAAAGTGTTGTGACAAAACCACAAGTTTGAGGAAACGAAATGGGAGTAGAAAGGGGTGATGAAACATAAATACACTCATCTATTTTAATTTATAAATGAAAATATTTAGGTTGAAATTTATAAAGTGGTAATATTTTGATGAACCAATATTTTAAAAATAAAATTTCCTTTTGAATGAATAAATTCATTATTAAGTAATGTAGTTACAGAAAAAATATGCACTAATTTGGTTATTTTGGACCATTTTTTGTTATATCCTATTGGATTTAAAAGGTTATTAAGAATCATAACTATTGAAAGTATATCTATTGTACAATGGCCATTAATATTTGTATATTAAGGGTTATGATAAAGTCCAATTGGAATAGAAGGATGGAGTGATTTCCTCAACCAATAGGATCATACCATATGCAGCCCATTTTTTGGATCTTAGAAGGGTGATATCATCATTCAGATATTCTATTAATCAATCTAAATCTGGTATTCAACAATGAAAAATGATAGAAACCATTTATAAGATAATTTCAATCTCATAAAGATCATTGAACAAGCCATGATCATCAAACCACCCTAAGAAAATCTCACAATCGTACACCTTATCCTTAGGGAATACATTAGTGAAATAAGTTGTTATGTATCTAGACCATAATATAATGATTTTTTATATTTTTATTTTATGTAATGATTATATATATTCTTTAACATTATAAATGATTAAATAATGAATTGGGTAAAAATCATATTTTAATACGATGGAACTCAAATGGTATTTTTAAGAAATATATACTTTTAATAAAGAAAATATTTTTGTTGAATTAAATAAATTATAATATAAATTATATTTTGATAAAATATTTTTATTATATAATATTTATTAAATATAATTTATAATGTGAATTTATAAAGTAAAATGTAATTGTTATAAGGTTTAGAAAACTATTATTGTCAAAAGAAACTAATATTTTAAATGAATGTGTTTTTTATTTAAAAGTGTAAATTATCATATTTAGATAATTAATTATAAAAAATAAATATTATTTAAGTTATCCAATTGGTAATTTTTCATTATTTTCAGAGTGTTATATTTTTTGGTTAAAAATTAAATAAGATATAAATATATGTTATGTATTATGACATCATAATGACCAAAAAGTGATTTAATATATGCGATAAAAGGTATCCAAAAAAATATATATTTTTTAAATTTAAAATAAAGTGTTTTTAATTTATTTTATTAATTTTAAAATCATTAATGAATCCTCCACAACCTATATTATATTTTATGGTCTTAAAATCAATTCTCTATAAACATGACTCAATTCCACATCACAAGTCATATTAATTTATTGATTTTAGTTATTAGATTAAAAAAACAATTAAATTGAATCCTATTTGAAAAAAACCTTGGGAAAAACAATGGTATGGTATGTGGTTTAGATGAAATTATCATATAGGGTCCAAAAACTATGTTTTGAAATTAATAAAAAAATCTCCAATATTTTTCTATATAAACCCACCCAAACTCCAATTTCTATTAACTAAAAACCCATGGAGAATGTAGTTAATCTGAAATTACATTTATAGATCCATATAAAGGTACTCCTAATCTTTTAAGAAGCCCCTCCCAATCTTTAATAAGTTTCATCTCAAGGTAGGGTATCTTATCCTTGTCCTCTTTATTTAGGCACCTTCTTTATATTACGACTTTTTATTACCAATTGTTCATGTTGAGATATGTTCTTAAAAATACCTATTACTATACATATTATTTCCAAGGTGTGATAAACACATTTAACTCTCATTTAAACCTTCAATGAATCTTTTTGTACCCCATTATAGTACTGAAATTATCCTGTGATTTTTTCCATGCCAAACATTTGCATACCCATCCCCATTTCCACTCAATGGTATTCACCTAGATGTTCCTATAATTCACTGATTGGGGAATTACATGAATTTAACCCACACTACTTAATCATGGTATTAAATGTGATGAAATATGATCATATGCTTAATGATATATGTGGAACACTTATGCATGTACATGATATTAATGTGACAGGTGGGTCTAGAATTTCATAGTCCTCCAATGCATTGGGTAATGTTTTTATCTCATGAGATAACATTTATGGTGAAAGGTAGGTTATCCTAAGAAAACTATGTTATTATTTCTTATGGACACACTTGACTTAGGTTTATGATTTCATGTTTTATGTTTTTGTAAAATTCCTATGCTCCCTTTATGTTATCATCATATATCATACTTCAGTGTTCAATTTTATAAATATCACCCCTCTCATGTTACCTTGATATGGTTATTTTCTCACATGTATTAGTTTCATCATGATATTATTTGATTATTCAATTACTAGGATTTATAGTTCACCCCTTTCTTATGTACGTCCCTATGTTATCCCATGCAATTTTAAAAGATAGAGGGAATATAAGGGCATGTTTAAGAGTTTTTAAATAATGATGTTATACTCATGTTTTATCTTGTTATATAATGTACCTAATTTCTTAAATAAACTAGGTCTCATGGCATTATATGGTTTTATTAAGTGTAATATTATATAAATAATCATGAAATAAAGTTTAATAAAATATGGGTTTCCATAGACTTACCTTTAATCACCATGGCCATAGATTTAATAAATGTAATACTATCCTAGTAAACTGAGATTGATACATCTCATCGTTTCAGATGTGGAGAAACCTATCTTGATCATTCAATCAATGTCATTCCACCAATGATGTACTCAATGTAAGATATCTCACCCTAAACCAAATTCCATGTTTTTTTTGTCTTGAATCAAATTATGTAATCTAATGATTCTCGATGATAAGGATCTCAGTTCAAGAGATCAATACATGTGTTTGCATATATTAACTACCAATGAGACCCAAAACATGAAGTGTACCTATTTCTAGTCATTAATCATGATCTCCTCTACTTGGTATCACCTTGGGTGAACTTTATGATAAAAAGTATCTACGCTTATAGAACCCCATCACCTAACAGCCAAAAATCATCTATGTTCATCCAGTATGGTGTATCTAGACTATAAGACATATTTTTAAGATTAATTTCAAAGTATCTCTATGTTCTCATTATAGTTAGGAACTTCTATAATTAGTCTATATGGTAAATAATCTAGGAAATTACCTTTTAAATAATGAGAACGGAAGTTTTGGCATAATTATGGTAATAATTCATCATTCATAAATCTCAGTATGCATGATTCAGAAAGTGAAAACTATTATTAAATTTGGGTATAGGAAACCAAATTTTACAACACTAGAATGGGGATCATAGATTACTGCAACCTTACTTTTTTATGGGACACTCCCACGATATTGTATACATTTTTTTCCTCATTTGTTGGTTAAAAATTATTATTTTTACTCTTAGCTATTCTATATTCATTATTTGGATTATGTTATTGATTATATTTGGTCATTTTTCTTTTCCTGGTTAATGTTGTTGTTGTTTACTTTTGTTTCAATGTGGTGATTTATTACCACCTAGATTCATAGGTGTTATTTATTTTATGGGTTTGGTGTTAGTATTTGTTATCTTTGGGAATTTCCTTTATTTAAAAAGTATAAAATTTTCTCTCTACTACTTTCTTGGTGTAATTTTTAAATAGGTGGTAAAAGGTTATTCATTCTCCATTACTTCTAACTAGTGGGTATTTGTAAGGGCTTCATTTTGAAATTATTTCATTTTATTTAAATTCCAATTTTTCCTTAAAAAAATCAATGTTTGCTTAATTTTAAATTGTTTTAATTGTTACTTGGGTAAAATACACTAAAATAGTGGTTTCATGTGATTTTTTAAATTAAAATAAAATTCATAACATTATAGTTTTATTTTTAAAATTTCATGAAAGAGATTTATCTTTAAAGAGTATGCATGGAGTGTGGGGAGGTTACTTTTTAGACTTTTACTTATACATATATATTTTAGGTTATTCGTAGATTGTGGTTGGTCTTGGGTTTTGGGATTGAGCATGATTCTGGTGCCAAGAAATGGAGTATATCTCTTGACACATAGAGATGTTCGATCAGGGTCTTCATTTCATTTTGCTATTTTATTCATTTAGTGTGTTTTCCTATATCAACCATATAATTTTCATAAATTTTGATTATATTTATTGGATTTAAATTATAAATGATGAGTTAAACTATATTCTTATGTTTTTTTGGTTATTTTTATTATTGAAAGTATTTATTTTGTATGTGTGATAATTTGATGTCTCGAGTACTAATACAAGAATTTTGGGTAGAAGTTCTATGTTATTCTTCTTCAAATGAGTAAAATCCGTCCCATTTGTATATATTTGATACCCAGTTACTAGTTTTTAGTCCATGAGGATCGGTAATTCTCATCATTCCTTATCATGGGTTGACTTGCTTGTTCAAATCCATGCTAGTACGGGTTGGTTCATGGAAAAATGGTTCCAAATCCTGGTTTTGTTTTATATTATTTGAAAATTCAAGTTATATAAAAGATAGTACTATCATAACACAGGAAGTTGGTCATGATTAGGTCTTTCATCACTACCTTTTGTACCAAACCATGAGTTGTAAGGGGGAGATGTGAATGTGTAATTTTAATAGAATGTTTGGTTTAAACTTCTTTGTGGATAAATTCAATCTTTTAATAAGGTTTGAAGTGGAAACAATGATCTTTATGGTAAGGGTACATGGTTTTCATACTATGCACCCTAAACATGTATCTTGGAAGGGTGTTGTTTTTTTGTTTTCCATATTTTAATTCTTCTGGATGTTTTCTATGAATCTAATTAATATATTTTAATTAATTTTGGAATAGTTTAAAATATTTCAAGTTATTTTTCCTCGATTAATTTAAAATTAGAGATGAATTGGGATGATTACCTTGAGGTATTTTTATTGTTTAATTATGTTGAGTCTTATTTTTTATGTTATGGACTTTGATATATAAACTATAAATATGAATTTATTTGAAATGTTGTCTAAGATAACATTGGGAAATATTAAGTGAATTGATGAAACAATATGTTATTTTATAATATGTATGAGTTTAAAATTAATGGAATATTTATTTTAAAATACTCAAAAATATAACAAAGTTTTTAATGGGTGGATTTTAACAAGGAAGATAAACAATGTGATAAAATTCATAATTTTAATTGGTGAGATGGTTGGGTTTTGGAAAATGAATAGTTTTACAAATGGAATTATACTTTTTAACATATCTAGAAAAATTAGTTTCCAAATATGAAATTATTGGTTTTTGTTGAGTGGTTATAAGTTGGAGCAAGACTTACATCAATTTAATTGTCACTAAATATGTTTCATAGCTCTAGATAAATGAATTATTTCAATGGAACCCAAACTTTCAAGGGGTTATAAGTTCATTTTATAGATGGGTGTGTTTTAAATCATGGGTTTCATAAATAAATAAGAATAACCATGAGTTTAATAAGGGATTTTAGATTTCAATATTTTTTTATTAAATAATGGTTTTGGATAAATTAGTAATAAATACCCACAGAGATGATATTTTTTTCCATAGGTTTAACTTTTTAAGGAAAACATATTTCGAATACTTAAAGGGGTTTTTATTTTTATCAAATGAAATATTTATTTTGGCCTTGAAAGGTAAATAAGAATATTTCATGAACTGATTGGGTCAACCTAACATATCACCCAAACCAGTTCACAGTAAAGCCTCAAAAAAATTTCCATATACACCAGTGGCTCCTAGAAATCAATTGAGGGTATAAACAGATATCATGGGGAGTGTATATCCTCAATAAAAGTACAATAAAAATAAAAATTTCTAGACACCTAAAAATTCATAACATTAGAGTACACATCAATAAAAAAAATAAGATAAACATGATATATCAAATGAAATGTCGAAACATAAAGTCATAAAAACTCGCGGTCATGTTATAACACAATATATGATGTCCCACTGGGCCGATACATATAAAAAATAAATTAATAATAGAAAATGTATAGGTATATACTTCCAAAACAATGTCGTACCTCATATAAAACCTCAATTATCTGTCGAGCTGATTCATTCCCAATCCTTAGACTCCATATGATCAGTCCCACCTGATCATGAAACACTAGGCCTTAGCGTCATGTACCTTGTATCACTTTATCAACCTAAAAAAATATAAGGGTCTGCACATGCACTAATGTTCCCATACAGGGGGTAGAAATAAATATTAGTAGGCCACCCCCTAATAGTGAACCTACTAAAAAATAATTATATTTTTCCATTGGGTTATTTATGTTGGTAAAAATTCATTTTCTGTTGGTAAAATGTTTTACCAAAAAAACTGTCATGTCACTCAACTATCAATAGAAACTCTATCGCTAAATGTTATTATGATAGATAAATAGTTCTGTTACAATTATAATAATACCAATAGATAATATATATGTTATTTAAAGTGTTTAGCAACAGATTCATATGACAAATATGTCTTTTGGTAATAATATTACCAACATCTAATATCTGTTTATAAATATATTTAAATAAATATTATAAATTTTTATTTCTAGTAAAATTTCATATTATATTTATTAATTTTTCATATATAATAAACCTATTTTAATTATTAAACTGAAGATTTTTTTTAAGCATGTTCAAACATAAAAAAATACTAATTATATTAATAATATAATTTAATAAAAAATGGATCAATGAATATTTGAATTTGATTGATACCTAAAAAACAATAAAAACCATAAAACACAATAACCAAGGATCCATTTATCCAGTTGTCATCGCTACGCCCCCACCACCCATATCATCTCTTAACTGTAATACTCTAGCACTATCACCTTTTGACTACAATTCTCTAGTACCCATCAGGATATAAGAATTGTTACTTCCACCAAAGATCATTCATCACCCCACAAGTAGGTCACTATAAAAAAAACCATGTCAACTACATTACCATTGAGGAATCTCAAGTCATTATTATGTCACACCTTTCCGCTCCAAGATCTATACCACACAATAAGAAATATTTTCCACAAATAAGTGAAAAATATATGCATGAATTGAAACAATAAAAAGTATTAAAAATGATCTACAAAGAATGAGCATTTTTTATTCATCATCCCTGTTGAAATCTAAACCAATGAAGACAACTTCAATACTAGTGAAGAACCTAAAGTAGCTCTTATACCACACCATTCGGCTCCAAGATCTACACTACACAACCAAGGAGCACACCAATAAATTAATGAAAAATATAAAAAACAATTAAAACCAAAAAATATATAAATGAAAATATAAAAAAAATATGCATAGAATGGTAATTTTTAATTCATCATCTATGTTGACATCTCAAAAAATCAATTTAGCTCCAATACCAGAGAGGAATGTCAAGTCGCTGCTATGCCACACCCTACTTCTCCAAGTTCCACACCACACAACCAAAGATCATACCCAAAAATCCATTCAAAAAATCTGCATTAATTGAAACCAAAATAGAAAATAAATGAAGGTATAAAAAATAAGTTACTGGGAATGATATAATAAGCATGAAATAATTATATAACATTTTTATTTTCCTAATTGAAAGTGTATTTCAAGCTAGTGGATACAGAGTATGGGTATGAAAATATTATTTTGAAGTAAATCTATTCAGTCTTGTCAATATAAATTTTATTCATATCTCAATCTATAATAAGTTGATTTAGAATTTCTTTCCATATCAAGGTTCTAGATGTAAAATCTATCAGAACAGAACCAAAAAAAATTAGAAAACATGAATATAACCTCAACACCCAAAACAAAACTTGAATGATAAAAAAAATATAGGACAGAGATATCCAAAATCACTATTCATATTCATGTTTTCTATGAGTTAGAGGATATCCATTTCCTATTATATATATATGTAAGGCTTAAACCATGTTTCAGAGGAGATGGTGAATGTCCAGAAAATAATATAAAAAGAAGATGAAAATCATAGAAATCATGGAAACTAAAACTAAAGAGGTAACATATCATATGATTATCTTACCTTTATGATTTGAACCATAAAGAGAGACCCATTGTAGATACAAAAAGCTTTAAGTACATGGAAATTACATTACTTTTGCATAATACTTGATACATAACGAAAACAGACGCACAAGGACCATAATAGTTTAGTGTCTTTGGAAACTTGGAAAAATAATCTTCTAATCATGGTGAAAGATCTCCAACATCTCCCATAAATATATTTCCCTTTTGTTTTCTTACCTAAAACCAATATTTAAATCCTGGTAAAAAGAAAAAATATAAAGGGTGAGCTCAAATTCTCAGTAAGGGTAATCATAGATAACATAAAACAATCCATAAACATTTAAATACAAAAAAACTTGAACATAAAATCTAAACATCAATATCATGAGCAACGACATAAATCATGGAAGTACACAAGGCATAGATCATAAAGGAACATCAATCATGATAAAATAGAATGGGAATAAAACATGTAATTGCGGGAAACCATTAAGCACTTGATATGATTTCTATAGTAGCCAAGGAATTGTTACCAAGGCTATCTCAGTGGACAAAGTCCCTTTCTGAATCGAGTACACTCCTCATTCCAGTCCTGTATCACTGGTCCAGATTAACTTACCATTCCAGCCATGTCTATCTCATGAGATATAAATCTTTACCCAATGCATTGGAGGGAGATATAGGTCCCACCCATCTCATAATGCAATCATTCTTACGTGTGCCACAACATAAACATAAATCATTCATCATAACCCAAAGAATAAAATGGGTTTCATAAACATCATTACATCAATACATAATCCATATAAAACAAATGGATGTAATTTCATCATAAGAAAATTGAAACCATGTAAATCATAAGGACATTATACTTGAAACATACACATATGAAATAATTTCATCTTATATTTAAAATAGTTTTGATAAAACACTTGAAATTAATTCTTTAGGAAAATATCCTTAATTATTCAAAATAAGTTTCTTTTCGGAAAATGCCATGAAATTTTAAAAGAAAAGTATTTTTCTGAAAATAGTCATGAAATATTATAGAGGAAGCTTCATAAAAATTAGGTGATATGAAACTGTAAAAATCCTTTCATGCCGTATAAGTTAAAAAAAATTCTCCTCGTACTTTTTTCGGAAAAGTCAAAAAGTACCTCGTAATGTAAACAAAAGAAAGATTCATTAGATACCATATAGTAAAAGTAAAAATGGGTAAAAAGGAAATTAAACATACATAAAAACACTTTTATAAAACATGGGCATGGATGATAAAAATAACCCCAGTAAATACTTACGTATAAGCAGTCTCGGATGAAAATGTGATTTACAAAATTATCCCTTACCTTATGTCTGATATGCTTCATATATATCTGAACCTCTTTTATAATGATTTAAATAATGTCATTGACTTATTACAGAATCATATTCATTGTTATTATATCATATATGGTTCACTTGGGCATTTATATTACCCTTTCATTTGTCAATTCCATGTTAATGTAGCGTTTTGGGTAAAATTGTTTCATTTATTGTAAGTGTTTGGACTTATTGTTCATGATATTATTATTACTTATATCATGATTTAATTACTTCCAGAATGTAAAAAATGATTTATATATCATATATATTCATTATATATATATATATATAATAGATAGATAAATGAAATGAAACACACCATTTATGGAGACGGTAGGCCGTACGTACGCATGAATGCTGTTTTAGTTTCTTTATTGACTTGAATGGAAGTAAGTAGATGACATATATATATACACATAAATCCAATAGCTTCATTATTTCATATATTTCATTATTATTCATTATATATACTATATAATCATTCTTGAATGTTTAATCATAGAAAATGAATCTCATCGCGTTCGTGGAGATGGTAGTCCGTACGTATGCACGAGCGATGATATCATTACCATGATCGTGGAATTGTATTTAAGTGTATTTATAATATTAAATAATAAATATCACTTTACAATAACCATATATAGTTATTTATTTACACAATTATACCCATCCATGTATGCTGGTGGTGGAAAAACTGATTACACCACGCCATGGAGACGGTATTCCGTATGTATGCACGCGCGGTGATTTCATTTTCCATAGGATGGATAGAAGGTGTATTAGGGTTTTTTCACATTTATAATAACATAATAGTATATAATTAATACTTATTATATTACTTTATAATGAGAAAACTAAAGAAGAAGAAGTAGAAGAAGAAAGAAACTTGAAAGAATCGGAAGAAGAGATTACCTCTTCTTCGACGAACCTCCTTTAAGCTTCCTCTTATGGAAGTAGAGTTGATCTTTTGAGAAGACCAGAACCTCCATAATGTTTCTAGGGTAGTGGAGAAGATAAATGGGTAGGATTTGGCTGAGCTTCAGGGCTCAAAACGGTGTGAAGAGAAGTGGGAAGGGGTTCCCTTTTTATAAGGGAGGAGAGGGGCACCTTTGGAAAAACTAAAAATATTATTTTATTATAAAGTCATATTTGGTTTTTAATAGCTCCAAATTGATTTATTTGGAAGATAAGGTGGGTTTGGGTCGAAATAATCTCATCCAATATAATTTGGACAAGTTTAGGTTTCTATTTTAACATTATCATTTAGATTTAACTTTAAGTTAAATAATTTTACTTTTACCGTTTCTTCTTGTTTTCTTACACTATAAGGTTAATAAAGATACTATAACAAGCCAAGAGAACCCCATGTTGTTTATTATTAATATATATAACGTTATCTAAGTCATTTGGCATAACCTTAGATTTTTAGGAATAAAAAAATAATTAATAATATAATATTTGTTTTAAAAACTATTTTATGTCAATTTTGACATTATTTGGTACTTGATTTGTGTGAAAATCATAACAGCATGATTAGTTAGAAAAATGTTAATTAAATCAATACTAACATGTCATATTAACCTAGAAAATTATTTGATTTCATAAAAAGTCTCAAATTACAATTATTTGGGTATTTATAACATCAGTTATGTTAACATTTCATTAATAAGATAATTACTGCATCATCATTGTGTCATAAATAAATTAAATTATTTAATGGTTAAAAATCATAAATAAAATACCATTATGTAGGAAATTGTTTTATATTTCTAATGAATATTTATCGACGAATTTATCTTATGTATAACCCCATATTAAAAATCATTTAGTTATTACACTTTGATTTTAACTATTTTAACCATTCTTTAAATAAATTAATAATAAATGTCCTAATCTAATCCAAGTGGACCTAAATGGTCATATTTTATTCCGAAGGTTGTTTTGGGTCTAATTACACTTATCCAATATAATTAGGACATGTGTTATGGTAATAATAATATCATTTGTACCCTCAACTACCTAATTTACTTTTAACCGTTGTAAATAAAAGTAAAAAGTTATTATTCGCCAAAAATTATTTCCATCTCATTGAACCACATTTTAGTCCTTTATATTAACTTTTTCTCTTGTATTTTCTAAATTCCACTCACAAAAGCGGTAAAATTATTTTTTATATGAATTTACAAATTCTCCTAGGAGGTGGGTAAAAGACGGTGAAAAGTTCAATAAACTTTTTATATGTCTAAAATAATTATAAATGACTCAAATATATTACATTGAACATATATAGGTATTATGTATCAATTTTGACCTAAATAAATTTAAATAAAATAAATAATAATTTAAATAAAAATTCAGTTTTTAAATAGTAACCGTGTGTTTTCACTATTCATCAAAAATTGAAAGTTTTCAGAAAAATACCAAAAATTCACACTAAGCTAATTTCGATATTCCGAATCCAAAAATGAAGTCCATTTTGAAAGATAAAATTTATAAAATTTCAAAAATAGGTTATTACTTTTCATAATGGCTAGTTCATAATAATATTATAATAATATCTCGTTTAGTGAAACTCGATATTGCGTACTACACACGCTATCGAGAAAGGTAGTGATTGTGTGTAATGTAAGCCAAGTTAGGGTTGTGTGTAGTGAAAGACTCCTTTGTTGTTGCGTATAACAGAATCCAACCATATTTCATTTATACATTGAATATATATATATATATATACACACTCAATGTTGTGTATTACATAATCAAAACTTATTTCATTTATACATTAAACAAAATCTATACATAATGTTGCGTAGAATAGTTTCTACAAAACTTACTGGAAATTGTGTGTAACACGAGCCAAGAATAGTGTTGTGTATACTGCAAGCAAATACGGTGTTGCGTATATCACAAGCTAATTTTTTTGTAGCGTACAACACAAGACATCCATGAAATTAAAAATAATAATTCTCATAAAATCTCGGGTTGTTACACTCTACCCCCCTTAAAATGAATTTCTCCCTTGAAATTCGTCGGGGTTATAAATGGTTTTCTACTTGAAAGTTTCTTTAATAGAAACCCACATCGTAAAAAGGAATACCAAAACATATCTTTAAAAACTAAAGTATGAAACGTAACGATTACCCAAATTAACTAATCACTGGGTTTCTACGTAGGAGAACATAGGTGAAAATATAGATATGGAAGAGAAATCTAATCATCATGTTCTGATGGAGAGTGGTAGAGAACATGGATATGAAAAATCCAACAATCACAAATCCATATATTTGTGATGTTCTAGGGTAACATCTGATTCATCAGATATAAGGGGACTAGGACAACATTTTTGGTTTTTAAGATCATTTCCCTAAAGTTGAAGAATTTTAATTAGAAGAAATACTAGCTTTATTTTGGTAAAATCTCACCATTGTTTGTTCCTTGAACAATTTCCACTTCATCTCTTTAATAAATGAAGTTGAATTTGTCTTTCACGATGTTTTAGCAGATCATGCGATAGAATGATAGGTCATTCCATCTGTCTCAAACATAAGTTAGTAAAAGTTATATACATAAGTCCATATATGGTGAGATTAATCAGATATGGTTCCAAAATGGACTTAAACTTCATCTATCATCATGCATAAAAAAATAAAATAAGTTTATACTAACCAAGGACTTCCTGTAGGCCAGTGGTAGGAAATAAAGGCTTGTCTCACTTCAGTTGTGGGTTCGATTCCCACAGCCTTGTTTGACGTGACGGGTTGTCGCTCGTCCTGTAGGTTGTCCTTTTTTTCTAAAAATACTTTATTATAACTTTCCATCAATAATATTGTAAAAGTTCTAGCCTTAAACAATACTAACTTATGTCCAAAATAATCCATTCCAATCTTTAGGCTTATCCAAAATACTATTGTCTAATCTCATATTATAGTGAAAATGATTACCATTGAGTTCATATAACAAGCATGTTAATACCATCTTTGATCCTCATATATCATAAGATATGTCTTGTTGTTCACATTCCAAACATTCAAAGTCCTTAATCATGTATTCTCTTGAAAAATGAATACCCATTGAACCTTAGTGAAAACATGAATGCAGTTAAAAGTTAACACTTTCCACATACCAAAATACTCAAAATTCTATATACTTGAACCATGAAATCACTTAGTCCTTATATCAATCATGAGCTCATGAATACTTTCAAACATATTATTTCCTCCTTATCCCTTCATTATGTGCATATCATCTTCTTTCCAAAAATATCTGAATAACCATTCATGGTTACCAGTACCCTTCAACATATACATTCAAATACTTTAGAAAAAAAATAGTGTAATAATCCTTAGATGTTTCTTTATTCCATAGTACCATTAAATTACCTACACAACATAACTCTTGATAAACATACAATCATTCCACTACCTTCTTAAACCATTGACCAAGCTTCAACACCTCTTTCATCTCATATATCATTTGTCATCTCCTCATCATCATCCACATAAATACTACCCATATGACCATGCTGATTCTCTTCATGAGATTTTCCCTTTGGGAATTGGTTTGCATAATGCCCATACATTCCATATTTAAAACATATAATAATTGTTGATGTCGTAGCAATACCATTATCCTTCTCCATGGTGTTAACTGAACATTTTCCTTTGCACTTACTGGATTTGTGTCTTTCTTTTCCGCACCCAAAACATCTTCCAGTTCCTTTGAAACATTATCCTTGATGCCTCTTACCACATTATTTACATGAGGGGAATTGAACTTTTTTCCTCTATGATCATCGTGAAACTCTATCTTTCTCTTATTAGCTGATTTGGGATACTTACCAAAGTTGAGATTATTTATCATATTATGAGATTGATGATTAGTCATAATAATGATGTTTTGACTTCCATATCCAATTTAATTTGGTTTCTCATGAAGAATATCATTCCATTTTCCATCATATCCGCCATTATCATGAATCTTCATGTTTCCAGCCATTTTTTAAAACCCAAAAAGAATAGTGTGAGAGGCCAAAATAATAATCAAGTGGGATTACCTTCAATATCTAACATCTTAGGTTAAGTTATGATATCGTTATCGTAATTATAGGACTATAAACTATACTTATACTTATCCTTAGGGACATCCCTAGACATACTTTAGAAATATCTCTAGGGATCTCACTAAAGTTTTCGCATCCTAGTTTCCAAAGGTTAACTAAGCCTTTCCTCTGATACTAACTCTAGAGACCCAAATCTTGACGTACATGGACATTACATTAATTTTGCGGAATACATAATACATAACGAAAACAGACGCACAAGGACCGTAATAGTTTAGTGTCTTTGGAAACTCGGAAAAATAATCTTCTAATCGTGGTGAAAGATCTTCAACATCTCCCATAAATATCTTCCCCTTTTGTTTTCTTTCCTAAAACCTTTATTTAAATCTTGGGGAAAATAAAACATATAAAGGGTGAGCTCAAATGCTCAGTAAGGGTAAGCATAGATAACATAAAACAATCCATAATCATTTAAATGAAAAAAACATAAACATAAAATCTAAACATCAAAATCATGAGTAACGACATAAATCTTGGAAGTACACAAGTCATAGATCATAAATGA
Source organism: Viscum album (assembly GCA_963277665.1). NCBI lineage: Eukaryota > Viridiplantae > Streptophyta > Magnoliopsida > Santalales > Viscaceae > Viscum > Viscum album. Next base: position 478,344,657 of record OY728136.1, on the reverse strand, counting down.
ACATCAATCATGATAAAATAGCATGGGAATAAAACATGTAATTGTGTAAAACCATTAAGCACTTTATATGATTTCCATAGTAGCCAAGGCATTGCTGCTAAGGCCATCTTAGTAGACAAAGTCCCTTTCTGAATCGAGTTCACTCCTCGTTCCAGTCCTGTATCACCGAACCGGATTAACTTACCATTCCATCCATGTCAATTTCATGAGATATAAAATCTTTACACAATGCATTGGAGGGAGATATAGGTCCCACCCATCTCATAATGAAATCATTCTTACGTGTGCCACAATATAAACATAAATCATTCATCATAACCCAAAAAATAAAATGGGTTTCATAAACATCATTCCATCATAAAATAATCTATATAAAACAAATGGATATCATTTCATCATAAGAAAATTTAAACCATGTAAATCATAAGGACATTATACTTGAAACATACATATATAAAATAATGTCATCTTAGATGGAAAATAGTTTTGATAAAACACTTGAAATGAATTTTTGAGGAAAATATCCTTTTTTATTCAAAATCATTTTCTTTTCACAAAATAACATGAAATTTTAAAAGAAAAGTATTTTTCTGAAAATAGTCATGAAATCATGTATAGGAAGCTTCATGAAAATTAGGCTTTATAAAATCGTAAAAATCCTTTCCTACCGTATAAGCTAAAAAAACATTCTCCTCGTACATTTGTCGGAAAAGTCAAAAAGTACCTCGTAACGTAAACAAAAGAAAGATTCCTTACATACCATGTAGTAAAAGTCAAAATGGGTAAAAAGGACCTTAAAAATACATAAAAACACTTTTATAAAACATGGTCATGGATGATAACAATAACCCCAGTAAATACTTGCGTATAAGCAATCTTGGATAAAAATGAGATTTGCAAAATTATCCCTTACCTTATGTCTGATATGCTTCATATATATCCGAACCTCCTATATAATGATTTAAATAATGTCATTGACTTTTTACAGAATCATATTCATTTTTATTATGTCATATATGGTTCACTTAGGTATTTATATTACCCATTCATTTGTCAATTCCATGTTAAAGTAGTGTTTTGGGTAAAATTGCTTCATTTATCGTACGTGTTTGGACTTGTTGTTATTGATATTATTATTACTTATATCATGATTTACTCACTTAAAGAATTTAAAACATGATTTATATATCATATATATTCGGTATATATATATATAATAGATAGATAAATGAAATAAAACACACTGTTCATGGAGATGGTAGGTTGTACGTACGCCTGAACACTGTTTTCCTTTCTTTATTGACTTGAATGGAAGTAAGTAGATGAAATATATATATATATATACATAAATCCAGTAGCTTAATTATGTCATATATTTCATTATTATTTATTATATATACTGTATAATCATTCTTGAATGGTTAATCATGGAAAATGAATCTCATCACATTCGTGGAGACGGTAGTCCGTACGTACGCACGAGCGATGATATCATTACCATGATTGTGGAATTGTATTGAGGTTTATGTATAATATTACAGAATCAATATCACTTTACAATAACCACATATAGTTATTTATTTACACCATTATACCCATCCATGTAAGGTGGTGGTGGAAAAACTGATTACACCACGGCATAAAGACGGTATTCCGTACGTACGCATGCGCGGTGACTTCGTTTTCCGTAGGATGTATAGATGGTGTATCAAGGTTGTTTCACATTTATAATTATATATTATTATATATTTAATACTTATGTTATTACTTTATAATTATACAACTAAATAATAAGAAGTAGAAGAAGAAAGAAACCTGAAAGAATTGGAAGAAGAGATTACCTCTTCTTCGACGCACCACCTTTATGCTTCCTCTTATGGAAGTAGAGTTGGTAATTTGAGAAGAAAAAAACCTCCATAATGTTTCTAGGGATTTGTAGAAGAGAAATGGGCAGAGGTTGGCTGAGATTCAAGGCTCAAAATGGTGATAAGAGAAGAGGGAAGGGGTGCCCTTTTTATAAAGTATGAGAGGGGCACCTTTGGAAAAACTAAAAATATTATTTTATTATAAAGTCATATTCTGTTTTTAATAGCTCCAAATTAATTTATTTCTAAGTTAAGGTGGGGTTTGGTCGAAATCCTCTCATCAAATAGAATTTGGACATGTTTAGGTTACTATTTTAACCTTATCATTTAGATTTAACTTTAAGTTAAATAATTTTACTTTTACCATGTCTTCTTGTTTTCTTACATTATATGTTTAATAAACTTATAATAACAAGACAATCGAACCCCAAGTTGTTTATTATTAATATATATAACCTTATCTAAGTCATTTGGCCGATCCTTAGATTTTTAGGAATAAAATAACAATTAATAATATAATATTTGTTTTAAAAACTATTTTATTTCAATTTTGACACTATTTGGTACTTGATTTTTGTGAAAAATATAACAGAATAATTAGTTCTAAAAAAGTTAATTAAATCAATAATAACATGTCATATTAACCTATAAAATTATTTTAATTAATAAAAAGTCTAAAATTACATTTATTTGAGTATTTATAACATCAATTATGTTAATATTTCATTAATAAGATAATTACTGCATCGTCATTGTGTCATTAATAAATTAAATTATTTAATGTCTAAAAATTATAAATAAAATACCATTATGTATGAAATATTGTTATATTTCTAATGAATATTTATAGTCAAATTTATCTTATGTATAACCCTATATTAAAAATGATTTAGTTATTAAACTTTGATTTTAACAATTTTAACCCTTCTTTATATAAATTTATAATAAATGTCCTAATCTAATCCAAGGTGACCTAAATGGTCATATTTTATTCCTACGATTTTTTTTTGTCGAATTACACTTATCCAATATAATTAGTACATGTGTTAGGGTAATGATAATATCATTTTTACCCTTAATTACAATATTTACTTCTAACCGTGGTAAATAAAAGTAAAAAGTTATTATTCAAAAAAAATTATTTTCATCTCATTAAACCAAATTTTAGTCCTTCATATTAAACGTGTCTCTCGGATTTTCGAAATTCCACTCATAGAAGCGGTAAAATTATGTTTTATGTGAATTTAAAAATTCTCATAGGAGGTGTGTAAAAGACGGTGAAAAGTTCAATAAAATTTTTATATGTCTAAAATTAGTATAAATGACTCTAATGAATTACATTGAACTTATATAGGTATTATGTATCAATTCTGACCTAAATAAATTTAAATAAAATAAATAATTATTTAAATAAAAAGTCGGTTTTTAAATAGTAACCCAGTGTTTTCACTATTCATCAAAAATTGAAAGTGTTCAGAAAAATACCAAAAATTCACCCTAGAATAATTTCGATATTCTGAATCCAAAAATGAATTCCATTTTGAAAGATCAAATTTATAAAATTTCAAAATGTGGGTATTACTATTCATAGCGGCTAGTTCATAATAATATTATAATAATATCTCGTTTAGTGAAACTCGGTATTGCGTACTATACACACTATCGAGGAAGGTCGTGATTGCATGTAATGTAAGCCATGTTAGGGTTGCGTATAGTGAAATACTCCTTTGTGGTTGCGTATAACAGAATCCAACCATATTTCATTTATACATTGAATATATATATATATACACTCAATGTTGCGTATTACATAATCAAAAATTATTTCATTTATACATTAAACAAAATCTGTACATAATGTTGTGTAGAATAGTTTATACAAAACGAACTTGAAATTGTGTGTGACACGAGCCAAAAATAGTGTTGCATATACTGCAAGAAAATAAGGTTTTGCGTATATCACAAGATAATTTTGGTGTAGCGTACAACACAAGACATCAATGAAATTAAAAATAATAATTCTCATAAAATCTCGGGTTGTTACACCCATATATAAATACAAGCGATCCCAAATCCTTCCATTAAAATTTTGCAATATAGGAACCTGGGGAAAACAATGGGTATGAGTTAGTACAAATGAAATAAGAGAAAACAAGAATGTGACATCCCACAAGCCTCATCACAATAATCATACTATCACATGATTAGTGAGAAAGCATAAGTTCATTCATATACACAATCTATCAACTTATGTAAAGGGTAAAATAGTTTTCTAAAATGATAAATATATTTGTATCTTCATCCATTGATACTTAAACTTAATCCAAAAATACATTCATTTCAGAAATGATATGAAATTAAAAACATGAATGAAACTAGACCTTAATCTATTGGTACTTCATTCTAGTTAAGACAAAACAACACCTCAATTGAGAAAAAATTAAAATAATTTATCTTAGATATAAGAATTCATTAATGAGGTAAAATAATATCTTATAAAAAAAATAAGAATTTCCTAGAGAGAATTTGAAAAGAAAACTTGATTGATATCAGACATTAATGTAGTACACAACAAATATTTTAAAGAGAAAATTATAGAATTCATAATTTAGTCAATATATGAAGACTCCCCTATAAATGTTTTGAAACCATCAAATCTCCCTCAACTCTATGTAAGGAGTTCTATTAGGAGATCCTACCAAGTTTTCCCATTATAAATCTTGTCCATGTTCGCTCCTGATAAGTCATGAAGCCTCACTTTTATCTTGCTATCAACTACCATTAATACCCACTCTATAGACACTATTTCAATTAATGTATTAATTATGTCCACAAATCAACTAAAAAATCCAACCACCTACCATGTTAGAAACTTAGATACCCTTCCTCTAATTCTTCTAGATCTTTACTAGTCCATTTTTTTCCAACTATTTCAATCCTATTCTAGGTTAGTATAACTCAAAACTATTTAAACTATTGAGAAAACACTGAACCATTACCTCATCTGGCCTTAGTAAATCTCTAACATCAACTTGGCATCAAAAAAATTGAAAATAATCGATGGTGTGGCTTCCTCAATATAAATGAAAAAAACTAACTCCATTAGTCAAAAATCTTCACAAGATTAAGTAGTTAACATACCTAGATAACAAAACTATCCAAAAATTATTTAATAAGGTTGTCCAAAAATAGCATTGGACATGCGTGGATAACATACCTGGATAATAAGGCCATCCTTAGATTTAAAAAAAAGACTATCCTAAAATAGAATTATAAGATTGCAGATTAGTTAACTGGGAAGAAAAAAGAATAAACATTCAACTCAAACAAAAAAAATTGGAAATTCACAAGTAAATAGTGGTAGAGAGGATAAACATCGTGGGTTAAGATAAAAAATAAATTGAACTAGAACAGTCATGGATAGTGTGTGTAGTAAGGGAAATCATTTTAAATAAGGTAAATGGAACTTAATTAAGGGAGATTGTGTGTAGTGTTGTAATTATAATGACTGTTCCAATGTGCATAGAGTGTGTGCGGGAAGGAAGAGTGTTTGAACAAGAACACTCCATGAGTTTTTTTCATGAAGAAAACACACTTCCTTTTTTAAAACACTTTCCATGTTTGTACTAGTGCACACACTCATGAAGACGCAGCAGTGTCATGGATGAAACAGAATAGTTTCATAGATGAAACATCCCAAACAGAGCAAGGTGTAGTGGCGCTAGAACACTCTTAATGGAAGAAACTAATTTGTCTTACAAAAACTAATTCTGAGTGTTATATTGCACACACTCTCCGTGTATAAAACTATTTTCCCTTAATAAAACATAGAATGAATATTGCAATGTAGACTCTCATTAGAGTTACACTACTCATGTTACAACATAAGTGTGGTATTGCACATAATGTTTCATGAAGAACACAAATGGAGATTTTCATTATTCTTATGCACTCTATATAGATAAAACTGATTTCCCTTTCCGGAACATAGTAATATTTTTCTATTGTGCACACTCTACCTTAGAGTAAACACTCTCACTTACTAGACACACTGCACCTTCTTTTTTGAATTGTAATTAGGTGGATTTCTCTTAAAATTTAAGTTGTTTTTTCAAAAATAGAACTAACACCACTTTTTTTAGCCTAAACATTACAAGTGATAACTACTTTAAGTGACCCATGTTATGAAGCATGTGAACAGTTGAGGGAAACATAATCTAGGATAAAAAAATTAGATACATACAACAAGGCCAGAGTATAAGGGACTAGGTTAAAGTAAACAAGATACAAGAAAGATTGTATAAAAAGAGGTTTTACAAAAACATTCTCCCCATCAAGAGAGAAATACATATCCTTGTAAAACATTGCATCTTGAGTTATAAGTAGTAGGTTCACATATAATTACATATTTTACCCTATGAATGATTGAAAATTGAATAGAATAACATGTAGATATTATATTCAATAAATATTTTTATTTATTAATGAAATAAAACCACTCAAATTTAATAATTCATTTGATATGAGAATCATATGCACATGTATTCATATTTAAGTCATTTTTGAATTCATGTTTCTCAAAATTGAATTCTTTTTTATTTCCCTTGTTGGTTGTTTCAAACTGTAAATCCATAGCATCATCTTCTCTCATGGAAAATGATTTTCCAGTATGCAATACTAACATCGTGCATCCAATGGATTTCAAAATTACAATATGATTAAATGGTATAAAGTAGAAAAGGGTACACACTTTTTAGCAGTAGATTATTGGGTTTTATAATTTTATGTGGAAAAGATGGAATAAGGATCATAGCTTCCTAGTTAAGGAAGTTGATACCTGGGAAGATGAGAAATGTGTGTAGTGATGAAAAAAGGGATACTTATAGTATGTAAAGTAGTACAACACAATCAAGATATTTAAAATTTATAATGTATAATATATTTGGAAAAATTCATTATAGGTAAAAAAATGTAATAAATTATGGAAGAATGTAAAAAAGTAATTGTACGGTTTTCTCAGAATTATAAGGGATTAGTAATGAAAATGAAAGTACTAGAAAAGCATGTAAAATGAAAGAAATATTTAGCTACTGGAAGTACACTACTGAGAATATATTATACAATTAGAATATCAATTTAGTGGTGTTAAGGAAGTAAAAATTGAATACTCATGGAGAAGATAAAAGAGGAACAAACTTAAAAACACATGTGGAAATGAAGAGATATTACAAAAATCAAACAATGATTGAGAGGAAATTAAATCAAAGAATGAAATTAGGGAATAATAATAAAATTTCATGTATCTTGGAATATAAAATAGAACCCAAGATTAAGGGAAAAAATCCTGGTAACCTAATATATACAAGAAGAAGAGGAGAAGTCAATTAGGGTTAAATAATTTTAAGTGTTCTAGTGTGATATTAAGGTAAGAGAAGCACAAAACCAACCTTACTCTCGCACAATGATGATGATAAGTCAAGAAGGAAAACCTACTTATGAGTTTATTGAAATTGCTGGAAGGTCAAAAAGAATTTCAGAAAGAATATTGTCAATTTGGTTTGGTGAGGCATGGGGGATTGTTTGAAAAAAGGGTGGCTTTGTGAGTGGGTAATGTCGTGGAAGAGGGGCGTAGTTTGGAGAGGAAAAAATGTATAATGAAAAAAGTTTTAAATTTATATGTATACCGAATAAAAAATTATATCATATACATATAACGAAATTATATATTTAATCATTTATTATCTATTTTATATTATATATATATATATATTATATACCACAAATATATAATTTGAGAATGAAAACATATTATTTTATTATTTTTTTAAAATAATTATAATTTATAATATTTATTGAAAATTAAATATATATATATATATATATCAGTGTGTATATATGTATATATATATATATTGTAAACTATTTTATGTTATTGAATAATTTATTGAAAATTATTTTTATAATGGTAAAAAATCTATTAGTAATAACAATTAATAGTAATATATTCATTTGTTGGTAAAAAATGTTAGTATTGATATAATAAAGTAATAGATTTAATTTTTGTTAAAGGACTTGTTGGTGTTAAACAATAAGTATCAACATATATATCCGTTGGTAAAAAAATGTTGATAATTAAAAATAATACCAATAAAACTTAATATCTGTTAGAATTACTCATTTTTACCAACGGATAAATTATTTTTCAATAAATTTATTTTGGTATAAGTCATTTTTTTGTAGTGACCAATCATATGATGTCCTATGAAAGTGACTGAACACATGTTATACCTATCCTAGTCTAATAAATATCATAGTAAACAATTGAAATAAATAAAATAACATTCCATTGATCCTCAAGTTCTAATGATCCAATAAAGATTGACAAATCCTATTTCATCTAGTGTCAGATGTCTTTAAACATGTGGTTTATCACACCATAACACCTCAGGCACATTCACTAGATCTTAAAGAATATCCAACGCATCTAAAAACTAATAGGAAAGAATGATGGACCCTCAGATATCTCCCTTTGAGACCAATACAAAAAATTGTACCTCAATAGCTCTATAGGATTCTAATATTTTTATCTAAACTGGTGAAAATAACTCTAAGTGGACACTAAAGAACCATTTTTATGTCTCTATAGTCCTACAGAACTAGTTGGGATAAATAATTTTACCCATAATCATGCATTTCTTGATCAGTGAAAATCTATGTCCATGTACTTGTACATTTCCGCATCCATATCCATCCTAGGAGAAAAACTACATCCATAGGCCCTAAATCCTAGCCAGATCATAATACTAAACTAGTGGAAAGTTTTCAATCGTCCAGATCATCCATTAGCTCCTAAAACCCTACTAAGACCAACTAACATAGTATATCATCAAATAAATATCATGGATAACACCCAATTTAAAAATATCCCAAAATTCTCCTCCCACATCCAAAACCTGATAGAGAAATAGCCACAAACATACCAAGTCCCAATCCATCAACAAGGGTTATCCAACACCTGAACCCATCAACATCAATATAGAAACCTTAGCGCCATACTTATCAAGGCCAATAAAACATTATAAACCCTCAATGGTCCCCTTAGACAAATCAAGAATATGATTCACTATGGGGGGTCCTATAACATAACCAAACCTTTGGGCCAAGCCTAATATAGGAGATCCTCAACTTAAATCTCTAACATACCACCATCCTTAATCAACACCTTACGTAAAATGTAATCCAAAAGAGCCCCTTATAATCATATTAACCTCTACACAATGTCATAGGGAAATATCCAACACCCCATTGTTCCATTTCATCCTAAAGGCTCTAACCAACTAATACTTAAGTAATCGACTAAAACTCAACCTCTCAGAACTCAAGAAATTGGTCCTAACCTCAAAGTACTATCGAATGAACTCACTCTAAACCCCTTTTAATTTCAAATCCAATTTGTTACACCATCCTTCCTTCCCTAGTATTATTTATGAAACTAAAACTAAATTACTTCGCATCCTAATCCAACTCATCCCACAATCCTAGGACCCTCACCCAGATCTCAAAATCCACCTTTAATATGAGAAATTTGAAACTAAAACCACAATTAAAACCTCTCACAAAACCTCTACCAGCCCAAATCATCCCTCTAATGGCCTTTAAAAACTATTTTCTCCTCTACCCCATATTCTAAATAGAAAAATACCTATATTGGGCAATGCATAAGTCTAATTTGGTCTCATGTGTTGAGAAAAAATAAAGACAAATCCATTGGGAATTATATAATATGTAACATGTATACATGGTGTGTACCCCCAATAATTCACCCTAGTCATATACTATTTCCCAACTAGGCATGTAGTTCCCAAGTAAAAAAACGTATCATTCATACATTGAATGAATCATGCATGAGGTACCTAAAAATGTTCCCCAAAAGGTATTTGGACAAGTACCATAAAAGGCCTCTAGAAGTGTACCTCATATGAGGTTTAGAAATATGCCACATATGACCATTTTCCCCAACATTGGGTGTTTGGGAAACTACCCATAACCTGAGTCTCCCTACATGGTGTGTCTTATAAAAAAAATGCCATGTAGTGCTCATTTTATGGACTATACACAAAAGGAAAGATAATAACACATAGTGTTTTCTTAAATTTCATGTCAGGTGGTCGGGTTTTCTTGAATAGAAAACCCTTGTGAATGCCCCAAAACTCCCAATTCATTAAATAACACTCCCACAGAGGCTCTCATGGAACTCCTAAAAAGCCAAAAATATTATCAAAACTTAAAAAAAGATTAATAAATGTGGATTTAAAACAAGAAAAAATGGATACCAGATTATGAAAACATTGACGTTTCAAGCCTATATCAGTGCCACACACTCACCATATCTTGATCTTGCACCTTAGATGATGATAGCGAAGATCCCATTTCCCTCTAACTATCCCTCCTCTCAGATAGTTCTATAACAAAATTGGAGGCCCTATTAGCATACACATCAAGAAATTATTATAAGGAAAGGAAAGTGGAAAATAAAATGGAAAACAAGAAAAATTAATATAAAATAAAAAAGAAGTAGGCTGGCTTAAATGGCTTGACCAGAGACCCATAACCCAAATTGAGTTCACACCTTACCTTGGTAAAAAACCCTACTCTGGAATTAACTATGAAGTTAAAATTTTGAAAAAAATACTTCATTCAAGATATATCACCAATTGAACCCACAAAAATAATTAATATTTAATTAGTTATATATTAAAGATTCTATAAAAAAATCAGAATTCCACCAAAAATTTTACATTGGAAAAACATCATATTCTGAGAACAATAAAGTGGCTAAAATATATTTTTCAGATCATATAATAATACAAATTTCTATTTTCCCCATCCAAACCACACAAGAACAAAAATTTCAAATTTCCCTTTATTTTCAGAACCTATAACTATGTGATTCATTGTAAACTCCCACTATAATGGTTATAATTCTCTAAGAAGCCTCAATGGACAAAAGGTCACCATGATTTCACCCCTAACCCCATCACATTGGAAACTACCTCAACCAATTATTGTCTGATCTCACAGTTCCCAAAAATATTGAAAAAGTGGGTCGTTCATATGCAACTGATAAGATACTCCCCACCATAAAAGTGACTTTATCATTTCCCCATGACCATACACCAACCTCCATTTTTTATGTTATGTCTACTAATAAAAATTAATGATTAGTTAGGGATGAACCACTCACACCCAAGAACCAACTCAAAAATAGAAACCACTGCCTGTTCTCATCTAACAAAGAATAACATCCACTATTCTCAAAAATAAACTTATAATAAGGATCACACCCTCTAATAGACAATGATGTGCTCCATACCATATAGACTCCCTCACACCACTCCTTGAGATTCAAACCCAATAGGTGCACCACAACTACAACACATAGGTTCGCCCAAAAACAAAAAAAATCAATAATAGATCTACACACAACCCATTCCACTAATCCATAAACCAATAAGCAATGTGCATAAATAGTTCACACATTCCCTCATTCATTAAAGATTTTTCTTAAAAATATATGATATCCATCACCCTCCAACTACAAGAAAATCTTATTTTCAAGGCAGTTTTTAAAGTCGTCATTAAATATTTCATCGAAAACTATTTAGCGATGGTTTTGCATACTGTGGTAAAAAAAACACCATTAAATGTTTTTAAAAATATTTTTTATAAATTTTTTAAAAATTCTCCCAAAAAAATTTACAATTTTTTTCGCATCTTTTTTTCAAAACCCCCGCCAAATTGATGATTTTTTTTTAAAAAAAATATTTATTTATTTTTTATTTCTTATTTACAATAAAATATAATTTATTATTTATAATTTAAATTATTTACAATGTTTCCAATAGTAAATATTTATAATTATTGGTTATTAATATTTTTAAACTGAAAAAAAAAATCTTCAATAAGTTGAAAAATGGACTTCGGCATCAAATGACCATAACTTCTGATACGATAGTCCATTTCTACTTCACAAGTAGTCAAATTGAAGCTTATCAAATGAGCTAAAACCAATAGAGATTTAAATCATGTGATAATGAAAGGAAAAAAATATTTAAATTTCAAAAGTTAAAAATCGAACACAAACTTCAAATGGCCATATATTTTATTCTGGGTGTTTGTTTGGGCTCTACCACATATCAAATAAGAGCTTATGACAAGTTCTACACCATTTAAGTCCGGTACCAAATCTTTGAGTATTGTACCTCTTTCTATTCTTCCATAAAGACCTAGAAGGCCTTTTAAATATAAGTTTTAGTTACATACCACGATTTCTTAAAATTCAAACAGTTATAATATTCACTACATGTGTCCATTCGGCTTGTACCACATATCATATCGAAACTCATTTCATAATCTTCGATTTGACTGGTTGTGGTGTAGAAAAAGGCTTCCTAGATCATATTTTAGGGTTATTTCAGTGTTTTTAGGGTTTTTAGAGGTTCTTAACATTTTATGATTTATATAATTATTTATTTTTTTATTTATTTGTTATTTATTTATTTATTCATTTATTGAATATTTATTTATTTATTATTAATTAATTAGTTAATTATTTTTTTTATCTATTATGCGTTATTTATTATTTATTATTTATTTATCAATTTATTTATTGATAAATCTATTTATTTATTTATTTATTTAATATTTAATATGTATTTATTTACTTATTTATAATTTAGTTATTACATGTGAATTAATTATTAATTTATTTTTAATTAATTAATTAATCATTTATTATATATTAATTATTTATTTTTAGTTTATTATTCATTTCTTATTTATTTACTTATTTATTTATTATCTATTTATTATTTATTATTTATTATTTATTATTTATGTTTTTTTTATTAATTAATTAACATTTATTATTTATTTATTTATTATTTATCATTTATTAAATTTCAGATTCTAAATTTTAAATTTTAATTATTAAATTTTAATTAATAATTATTAATTATTAATCATTGATTAGTAGTTATTAGTTATTATTAATTATTAATGATTAATTCTTAATTCTTAATTATCGATCATCAATTATTAATTATGAGTTATTATTAATTATTAAATAATTATTATTTATTATTTATTATTTATTTTTTATTATTTTCTATTTTCTATTTACTATTTACTGTTTATTTATTTATATATTATTTATTAATTTATTATTTATTTGATATTTATTTTTCATATATTAGATTAGTTTTTGATTAATTTATTATTTATACATTACTTATATATTATATGTTATATATTATTACTTATATATTATATATTATGTATTGTAGATTATGTAATATATATTATGTATTATATATTATATATTATATGCTATATATATTATCTATTATCTATTAAATATTAAATATTATATATTATATATTATATATTATATATTATATATTATATATTATATATTATATATTATATATTATATATTATATATTATTTAGTATTAATTATTAATTATTTATTATTTACAAGTTATTATTTACTATTTACTATTCACTATTCACTATTTATTATTTACTATTTACTATTTTTTATTTACTATTTTTTGTTTACTATTTATTTTCCTTTTATATATTTCATTATTTATTATTAATTTATATTCTATTTAATAATTAGTAATTTGTAATTTGTAATTATTAATTATTAATTATTAATTATTAATTATTAATTATTTATTATTTATTATTTATTATTTATTATTTATTATTTATTAATCATTATTGATTAATAATTATTTAGTGTGTTTATTTGGTTTGTTTTTTTCAATATATATATATATATATGTATATATGTATGTATAAGTATATTAAATTCAATTTATTGACCACATGAATAACCTAATGTAGTTGTAAAGTCTTTGTAGAATAAGAAAGAGGTAATGGGTTCAAATCTCACCCAACATAAAATTTCTATATATGGGATGGGCATATGCATGGACATGGACTTGCGCATGGAGATGGGCATGAGCATGATAAAAATAAATAATAAATAATAAATAAATTACAAAAATAAATAAATAAATTATGAGAATAAAAAAATTAATTAATTAATTGCAAAATTAAATAAATAAATACATACATACATATATACATACATACATACATAAATACATAAATAAATAAATAAATAACGAAAATAAAAAAAATTAAAAAAATCAAAAAAAAAAAGAAAATCGATTTAGTGACGGTTTAAACTACTGCTAAATCATTCTATGATGGTTTTTAAAAACCGTAGCTAATTATTTACCGACACATGATTTTGCGACAATTTTCCAATACCGCCGCAGAATGATTTAGTAGCAGTTTAAACCGCCGCTAAATACAAATTTTGGTGTAGTGTCCTCTTCAAGGAAGTGTGATTTTCCAAGAATCTCTAACAATTTCATACACACCATCCAACTCTACATCAACTGATTATATCATTTGAACGATCTCGTGCAACCTGATCATGCAAACAAACTCATTCTCACACAAGTCATACCTCACTGAACCTGGGCTAATGCACCTAAACCATAGACCATGCTCCCCTCACATGTTTGTTTCGTCTAGTAGGAGAACCCTTGATGCTTCTCTTTAATACTAGACATCTCACTCACTTGCTAAAGAAAATTACATGACCACCCACTACTTAGTTACTAATTCAAAACCATGAGAATCAACCCACACTCTCACCATGAACCAGAAGCACATCTAAAACTAACAGGACTAGACATCCAACCAAACCTTCCCTATCAACCCAAACATGAAACAAAGAGCACTCACAAAGCTCCACCTCTCAATCCTAAGGCATCCACATGTCTATTGACATAACTTCTCAAGTAAACTATAGATAAAGGGAAACTCACAACCAATCCAAACACATGTTAGGAATCATTTCTATAATCGAGCCACCACCGAGGAATCCAAATCCCACACTATCCCACTGGGGTCCCCACACATCCATCAATGAAGGGATTACACTTTTATCAATATATAATATCTCAGTATACGATCCACATGTAATTTCATAATAAAAACAATACATGTAGTTTAGTTGAGTATAATTCCACTAATAATCTACTTAGGACAACAACATATAGGTTATTATGTAAATTTTATACAATTAAACCTCCATCATCAGGGAAATCACACACAAATAGGAACATCTCATGTGAATCCTAAATTCATAGATTGATATATCTACATAGAACTATTTCCAATAGGCCATGATCCAAAAACCATAACTCATAGTCCATAAATCAAGTGTACCACACTAGGTAAAATCATATAGTCGTAACATAAAAAACCAAGAACAAAAATCTCAATCCCTCATAAACTGGACTTCATATCAGAAAAGATATTCTAGAAGCACCATATCGAGATCCATTACATGATCCAAAAAATTCTTAAACCACCTTTCTACCATCCTCAAAATATTAAGACAATGAAAAAATAATATATGAAACCATTTTTCATGAATCAGCTACGTTCTACTTGAAACGCCACCTGATTCGGCTTATGATAAGGACTCAAGCACATATTCCAATACTATAGAGGTTTCTGATTAGTGTAAAGGGTATAAAGAGATAATGCAAGGATACTATAAACTAAAAAAGGTGAAATAACAATGGAAATAACCAAAAACATACACATCTATAACTTTATATTGAGTATTAATAAACAACAACAAAAGCATGCTATATCAAATGAAAGTTGCAAACATACAATCATACAGATTCAAATGCATTCTTGAACACATAAAATGATCACCCACTATTACAATCACATATTTAAAATAAATAATAAAATAATATTCACAAGGAATCACTTCCATCCCCATGTCGTTCCTCAAACTTAGTCTCCGATATCGGACAAGCTACTCTAGCCAGATCCTTAGACTTCACATGAGTGGTACCTCTTGATCATATGGGACTGGGCCACAGACCCATCTACTATATATCCTATTCTCAACCAAAAAGTAGTCATATGGGTCTGAAAATGCACCAAAGTTCACATTCATGGTGTGATAAATAAATCATAGTTGGCTACCCCCAATGGAATACCTATCATGGGTCGTCATATGAAAGTACATGAACATGTCATATACCTAGCCTAGTTGTATAACAATTGGCATAGTAAAAAACTAAAAAAAAATAGCATAATATAATATTAGTGTAACTCCCTAATATTTTATTATTAATTTTCCTTTAAAAAAATATTATCTTTAATATATTGTTTCACATGCAACAGTAAACCAAAATGAATATTGATGCATTTTATTAATATAAACAAAACTGTTATAAAGTATCCATTAAATTAGATATTACAGATAGTGGTAACTTAATTATGAAAAATATATTTGTATATATATATATATTTATATGTCTGGAAGTCATTTTTTAATACAAATGATAAAATTCAATTATTATAGCTAAATAAATAATAATATCATTTTATGTTTAATTTTTTTTCTAATACTATATTTTTATGTGCTATGTATTTTTATTTCAAGAAACTAAATATATTTGTATGATAAAATATATTTATATGATTATTTAAAATCCAATTATTAATTGGTAGGGAAAAATAATAAGAACACTTAATATTAAAAAAGTCATTTTTCTACAAAAAAAGTTTTTCTATATATATTATGTTTTAATTTAAAGGCTAATTTATTTATATTTATGAATTTAATTGGATTAAATTTACTAATAATTTATAATAATCATATAAAAATTTTCAAAAGGGTTTATCTTATATTTTTAATAAAAACATAATCAATGTTGTTACTTTTGAATCAAATTTAATAAGGGTAAAAATGAGTAACATAAAGTGGCTTGAAATTTAATAAATTAACATGATAAAAACACATTTTGTAATATATTTTTAGGTTTTAAATTCATACCTTCAAGTATCAAAAATATTTACTTATGTAACTTATGTAAGTCCTATGCAATTTCATTCTTACATCTTACCCGACATTTAATTCCAAGGAAACCCCTCTTTTTCACCAATAAAAATAGATCACTTTAACCCACTCTAATATACATGTATCATTATAACTTTTCCTGAAACTCTAGCCATTTTACCTCCCCAATATTTCTACTCTATGTTTTATAGTCTCCTTTTTCAAGAATAATCCTAAAGTCCTCTATTTCTAAAGGACCCTTCAAGATAAGATTTTAACTTTTAATTTGAGTATTACCCACTCTCTAACATTATTTTTTCTTTATTTTTTATCCACCCTCATAGAATAATATTATAGATATATAAATATAATAACATTATTATCATTATTATATTTAAATTTTATTATATTAATGGTACAATCATTTTATACCTTCTGCCCTTTTCCTTAAAAAATGAATGTCTTTCATGCATACGTACAAACCATTACCTCTATGAAAAAAGTAGTTTTTTTAATAGAAACCTTACATGGATTATTAAAATGAATTATTTAAGAAATGAATATGATATTTATTATCTTGTTAATATTATGGAAATATAAACTAATTTCTACCATCTCTTCGTTCTATGGAAAATGTAGATGATGCCTTTGTGTACGTGCGGACTATCACCTCCAAAGAATGACACATTTCATTTTTCATCACCACCAAATATGGATGATTATAATGATTTATATAAGGGATTAAAATTATATCTATTTAATTAATAAGTTTCTATAAAGTTCCATTTAATATTTGACTCATTATTAAAATTCCAACATTTGTTCGTAAAAATTTATTGAAACATGCTCATCACTAACTATGTCATCACAAATTGTGAAAAAAATTCTCATGGAAGAAATTAAAAATTTATCAATAATTCTGAATTTTATATTATATTACCTTAGATAATATATGAATTAGGAAATTTGTATCAAAAAAATGAGAATCACCATTTAAAATTTAAATCATGCACAAAAATATAAAAATCATTAATATTCAATGATGAAAATAAAATATAAATTATTAATAAATGTATCTTAAATGGTTATAATTTAAGGGTATAGTGGGTAATATATATGAATAAGGTTTTTAAATAGGTTATTAAGATGGTTATTTTCATATTATATACATATTATTTTTTTTATAGTTTAAATATTATCCATTTGGATTAAATTATTATTATTAATTTTTATTTCATGGTATTTACATGTATTTTCATTAATATCTCCATCATATTATTTTCCTTAAATTGTTACCAAATTAACAATGGTTTATCAACTCAAAATATCCCTCTTTGAGACATGTTTCATATTATTAAACAATTTCTTTTATATGGTTTAAATAACACATATTTTAAATATTATTTCACAATTATATTTATATTCATGAAATTTAAAGTTTAATTTTTAGTTCCATATTTAAAGATCATTTGATTAAAAAGTTACCAAAGTTGTAAAATTTTTTCTAATATCAATTTTCTTTATTTGAGACCCCTGATATATTCACCACTTATTTTTTTTAATATATATTTCTAATTTATGCATCTATATAATAATTCCCATGAAATAAAAGGTATTAAAAAAATTATGGGTTTTCATTCAAATAATTTTTTATTTAAAAGTTACCAAATTTTTAAGTGGTTTTCCTGACTCAACTTCTTTTATTGAGTCATAATTATTCCTTATTGACTATGGTTTTACACACAAAAAAATTTTATGCACTATTATAATATTATATTTTCATTCCTAATTTTATAAGGAATCTTATTTTTAAATAAAATACAAATTATTTGATGGATTTATATATTTATAAAATTTGATGATGATAAGAATAATTTCCATTATCCTCAAATAGAGTCATTTTTTTCTATATCCATATTCAATATTCCTACTAAAGTTATACTTTATTATTTTGAAATATAAATATATTTTATTTATAGTGATCTTAAAATTTCTCTTTACCACCTTTCAAATGAGATATTTATTACTCTTCTTATGATGTGAGATTTAGTAAATGTTTTTTAATACTGAAAAGGGTTTTTCCTTTTATGGTTTTATATTTTATTTTCCACTCCACATTTCCATTAAAAAACCTTTAGGTGTTTTTCAAGGATTGTTTATTGATAAATCTTGTTAGATAATTTTGGAAAAATTATTCATGAAAAATTCTAAGAAATTATCTTTTTGAATGTGACTCATAACTTCATCTTGTTATAACGGTGTTAAGAAATTTTTTCTAATTTTTTTTATGTTCCGCTTCAATTTTACTATTTTTTTCAAAAATATCTTTCTATTTTGATTAATTCATCATTAATATCCCTATATATTATTTATAAATACTCCTCTTGGGTGATTTAATTTTGGGTATCAACTGATCTAACTCTTAAGGTAATTTTATCTAATACGATTTATAAATTTTTCATAAGCCATTTTCATTCCATGATTTTTTCATGATATGATATATAATTATTTTGTGGAACACATGAATTAAAATTATCATTATGAGATCGGTGGGGTATTGAATCACCGTCCAATGAATTGGTTAAGGTTTTATATCTCATTATATAATGATGTTGAGTGTGTACATGATGTAGTTAGAAATTTTTAGAACATTGATCATATACATGATGCAGTTAGATATGTTCATAAGACTGAGCATGTACATTATGCAGTTATATATTTTCACAAATTGAGTGTGTACATGATGTGGTTATTTATGTTCACACGATTGATCATGCACATGATGTGGATATCTATGTTCCCAATGTTATGTTGATTATGACCCAATTCTATATTATATTATTGTTTTGTGCTCATGGTACATGATTACTCGTTTTATGATTATGCACTCTTATTCCATGGTATATGTTTGATTATTTGATATTACATTTATTTATATTATGCCTTATGGAAAAATATTATTTTTTCATATTTTTTTTAATGAAATATTTCTTCTATGATCATGTTTTCTCACATGATTATAATATAACCCCTGATGACATGTTGATAAGTTTTTCCCTTAATAAGAATTTCATCTCACCCCTTCATATGTTTTCATTTCTCTAGGTTATGATGATTAGTAAAACATATTACATGTTTATAAGGGGATACATAGTGGCGTGATTATGGAGAAATGTTCACAAGTATTGTAAAATAATTTACTTATGTAGCTAATCTCCAAAGACACTAAACTTAAGGATTATTAAGTTTTTATGATATTATTTTGAGTTATAATAATAATGTAAAATATATGCAAGTTTATCTTGGGTAACCTCAATCGGTATCAGATATAGTATGAAAATCATGTGTTTTTAACACCAAAGAAGAGAGTGAAGGTTTAGGGTGCCTTAGTTAGTTTCAATATAGGATTTAGTTATTCTTTGGAATTTTTTAATTTAATTTTTGGGATAAGGACTAGAGAACATTTCCAAAACCCATAAGGATAATTCTAAGTAAAATATAACATCATAATGTTTTGTTAAAGTAGAGACTGTATAGTCTTTTAATAATAACATACCTCCCTATATAAAAATTAGTGGATGAAGGCTCTAGCACAGATGAATCTAGGAGTAATAACCCAGATAATGTTTGGTTGAGTATTAACTCAATATTCACTCAGTGCATGAAAAGTGGGCTAACTTCACACCTAGTTTGACACTCCAGGAGGAAATGATTTTGTTCATTCACAAGCTCTTTTTGAGTCATCTTAAAGAATTTAAAAATAATTTGAGGATGTAATATATAACTAGTTTTGTTATAGAACCTAATATAAATATATTTAGGGACAAGTGTTCTTAAATTGAAGGAGTTAAAAGTTTATCCAATTATATCATAGTGGAACCGAAAGTATCATAGGTTTAAATAAAAGTTTTATAAGAGAATATATACTAGGATTATATTTTCATATTCATATTATACTTTAATTTTATTTAATTAGATATTATCATAACCATTTTGGTTTTAGTATATAGAAATAGGATCATGAATATGAAAATTCGAAAGGTATATATATATAAACCCATAATAAATATATTTAGTTATGGAGTCATGTTTGGAAAAATGGTTTAGAATCCCAATATATGTATGTTATGAAGGAAAAGGTTATTTCCACAGTCTTACCTAAGATATTAAGGTAGATATTTTTTTAGAAATTATATCTTGAGTCATACCCTTAATCATTTTATATTAGTAAGTATTGAATAAAATTTCATAGATGTTATTTTTTTAAGTGGTATAATGTAATACTCTAATATTTTAGTATTAAATTCCCTTTAAAAAATATTATTTTGAGTAGCTTGTTTCACATGCAACACTAATCCAAAATAAACCATGACACATTTTATTAAGATAAAAAAATAATGTAAAGTATCCATTGAATTGGAATGTATATGTAGAGGTAAAATATTTATAATATATATATATATAATTAATTCATTTTTAATACTAATGATCAATTAAATTAGTATAACTAAACTATTAATAATACTTTCTTATGTTTAAGAAGGTATTTTTATAAAACTAGATTTTTATATGCTAGAAATTTTTATTTCAAGAAACTAAATATATTATGGTAATAAAATATATTGATATGGATAACATATTAACACTAATTATTAATTTATATGAAATAAATAATAAAAATAGTTAATATTTAAAGAGTTACTTTTTTATAAATTTTTTTTCTATATATCATATGTTTTAATTTAAAATTAATTTTTTTATATTTGGATATTGAATTTGATTAAATAGAGTCTAAATTAGGAATCAGTGCATCAAAATTTCATAAGAGGGATCATCTTATATTTTTAGTTGAAAAAATAATTACCATGGTTAATTTTTAATCAAATCTAATAAGGGTAAAAATTAGTAACATAAAATAGCTCAAATTTTACTAAATTAACATATCAAAAAAACTTTATATAAGGCCTTTATTAGGTTGGAAAGTTATAAATACATGTATCATCAATATTTCTTCACTTAACTCACCTAAATCTCTTGTAATTTAATTCTTAAGCCTTCTATAACTTTTAATTCCAAGGAAAGTCCCCTATTTTTCTTCTATAATAGCATCTCACTTACACCATCACCAAGACACACCTCTCATTTTACATTCTATTGAATCTTTTAATGACCCACATCATTACAGGATAAAAAATTCTTATGGTAATTTGAATTTTCAATTTTTTTTACTATTCAATTTGAGAAATTGGACTCTAAATGAGTTTTTATTCGTTCAAACATCTCTAACTAGTATTTTTAGACCTGTCTCAAGGTAAAGGGAATTTATTATGTGTTTGGAGGGATACCAAGATGAGTTTGTGATGGCCATGCTAATGAAAATATTAGCTTCATCTCATTAACATTGTGTATGGCTCATTAATAGTGTGAAGTTTTCATTCATGCCATGAATGAATCTCATTGGGTGTTCCAGGCCATGAACATGGAAAAAGGGGTGAATTGAAGGGCTTTCCCCCAAAGAATAAGGACATGAACACATGAGTTATGATATGATGCATTATGAGATTACATTTTTAAGAATATTAGGGGATTCAAAAATAGAAACCCCCATAGGTTTTTTTGTTTAGAGGACACATGCACTGGGGGATTCTAAACCTCTCTCTTATCCTTACTTCTCCTTTTATATGAGTCAGTTTTTGGTGGTCCATCCCACCAAATCAAGGTTGGATGTACTCCTCTCTTATTATTTTTTCGCACTTATTTGACTTTGGTCTAAATGTATAGTGTTTTAGAAGAATAATAACACCAAATCACAATGAAATAATTTCACCTGAAGTGGCTTTAATATACATATCCTAGAGGACATATTGAGATCTATAATTATGTCTATATTCTTTATTTGACATAAGGTATTCCATTATGTGGGTTTATTTATGTTTTATGTTTGTTTTGGGTAAAATTGACTATTGATTTTGGTTTATAATTTGGGTATTTTTTTTACCTAAGGTCAGGTGTGTGTCTAATGTATAACATACCAGGTTTCTTTTATTTTTGACACTACTAGATTTCCTGGTGAGTCTAACACCAATTATGACTTTTGGGTAATTAGGTTTACATAAGTTAACTAGTTAATTTAATGTAGTTTATGGTTGAGGTAGGTACTTGTGTGACTGATTGAGATTGGATGGGATGGAGATGCATGGACTGGCCTTGGCAGCAACTTTCAACCATTGGAAAATAAAAAATATAAAATCATCTATTGAGTTATCTGGTCCCGGTACATTCCCTATAGATTTATGCATATACATGGGGGTCTGTGACGTCCCCAAGAGGGGTATGAACCCTATTATTATTGACATGTTTAATTTAAATTAAATATTTAAGTTTAAATTAATTTTTTAATTTTGTATGAGAACCCAAGATTAATAAATCATGGTGCATGGTCCCCCATGGTCCTAGTGCACTTTCTTGAAGCCTCCACTGGTAATGGATGAGTCCAATATTAATAGAATACATAGGTACTTGGAATCCTCTAAGAGGGGGTGTGATGAAACTTGACATGGATGTTCCTAGTAGGTCGATTGATGATCCTTGAGATGTGTTTGTCCTAGGTGGATATACCATAGGCAACATAAAAATGGGTTTTATGAGTTGATCAATATATAATGACCATGGACATAGAGATGGACCTTGAGGCATCTCTCAAGATTGACTATATGGATGTTTACCTTTAGCGACCCAAGCTTGACGTACATGGACATTAAATTTAATTTTCATAATACTTAATACATGACACAAATAGACTCCCCAATAATATTAGTTTAGTGCCTTTGAGAACACGAAACATAATCTTCTAATCATGGAGAAAGATCTTCAACATCTCCCATGAAGATCTTACTGTTTTTTCCTTACCTAAAACCATTATTTATACCCTGGGTAAAACAAAATATAAAAAGGGTGATCTAAAATTCTCAATAAGGTTAAACATGGAGAAAATAAAACAAACCATAAAAATTTGAATGTAAAAACAAGAACATAATGTTTAAACATAAAAATCTTGAGTCATGAAATAAATCTTGGCAGTGCGTAAGGCATAGATCGTAAAAGAAAATTAACCATAATAGAATAGAATTGGAATAAAAAATATAATAATGGAAAACTAATAAGAACATGATATTATTTATATAGTTTCCAAGGAATTTCTACCAAGACCATTATACTTGAAAAATTCCATTACTTAACCGGTTTAACTTGTCATTCCAGCCATGTATTACTGACCAAGATTTACATGTTGTTCCAGCCCTGAATTACTGAACTAGATTTACTTTTTGTTCCAATATTTTTTATCTTTTGAGATATAAATCTTTACCCAATTCATTGGAGGGAGATATAGGGATCACCAATCTTATAATTAAATCATTCTTACATGTTCCACAAAAATATTAATCATTCATCATAGGATTACATAAGAAACAAAATAGGTTTTCTTAAACATCATTCCATCATAACATAATCAATATAAAATACCATTCCATAATTAACACAATCAAATCGTAGTAATAATAGGCATAGAAACATAACACTATTCAAAGCGTTTCAACTTATATCGAAAATAATTTTGATAAACCACATGAACTTAGTTCTTGGGGAAAATATCATATCCTCTTCAAAAACATTTTTTTTTCTCAAAATGCCACGAAAATATAAATAAAATAATTTATTTGAAAAAAAAATATGAAGTAGTGTAGAGTAATATTTGTGAAAATAAGGTTTCGTGAAACTATAAAAATCCATTCATGCCATATAAGTTAAAAAAACATTCTCTTTGTACTTTTTTTTTTGAAAAGTCAAAAAGTACCTTAAATCGAATAATAAAAAAAGATTCCTTTCATACCATTTAATAAAAATTACCAAAAGGGTAAAATTAACTTTTCAAAAAAATAGTATAATAATAGAAATAATTTTACATAATTACTAAAAATGGATGTGGATGATAAATATACCCCTATAAATACTTATGTATAAACAATCTCGGATAAAAATGGGATTGCAAAATTATCCCTTACCTTAGGTCTGATTTCTTTAATATGTGTCTAAAACTTTTGTATAGTGGTTTTAAACATATTATTAACTTTCAAAATAACCATAATAATATTTATGATATCATATATGATTCACTTACAGCTTTATATTACCCATTCATTTATCAATTCCATGTTAAAGAAACGTTTTGGGTAATTATAGTTTTATTTATCATATGTGTTTTGAATTGTTATAATTGATATTATTACTTATATAATTATTTAGTTACTTCTATAATTTAAAACATGACTCATATATCATATATATTTAATATATATATATAATAGGTAGATAAATGAAATAGAATACACCCTTTATGGAGACGGTAGGTCGTACGTACGCATGAACACTATTTTTGTTTCCTTATTGAATTGAATGGAAGTAAGTAAGTAAATATATATATATATATATAAAGTATCAATATTATGTAATATATTTCATTATTATTTATTATATATACTTTATAATCATTCTTGAATTGTTAACGTGGAGAATGAATCTTATCGCATCGTGGATATGATATGTCGTACGTACGCATGAGCGACGATATCATTCCCATAATTATTTATTGTTATTGAATTGAATGGTGTATAATATCTCATAATAAGTATAATGTTATAATAATCATATATAGTTATTATTTCTACCATTATATCCATCCAAGTAAGCTGGTGGTGAAAAACATATTACACCATGACATGGAGACGGTAAGTCGTACGTATGCACGCGCGATGATTTCATTTCTCGTAGGATAGATAGAAGGTGAAATAAATTTGTTTCATATTTATAATAACATATCAGTATATGAGTGATAATTATTTTATTACTTTATAATGAAACAAAAAATTAATAGGAAGTAGAGGAAGAATGAAATTTGAAATAATCGATAGAAGAGATTACCTCTTCCTCGACATTCCTCCTTTAAATTTCCTCTTAGGGCATTATAGTTGGTATTTTAAGAATACCATCAACTCTATAATATAACTAGGGAAGTTTATAATATAAATTTTAAGGTTATGGCTGATTTTGATGGCTCAAAATTAAATAAAGAGGAGAGGGAGTAGGTTCTCTTTTATAAGAGAGGAGAGGGGTCCTTCAAGAAACTCTCATAATATTAATTTATTATAAATTAAATTTCAATTAAAAAATTTTAAAAACTTATTTAATTTGAATATAAGATGATTATGGTTCTAAATAATCTCAAAAAATAGTTTTTATAAAAGTTTAGGTCTCAAAGGTAACCTTATTTGTTAGCTTTAACCCTTGGTTATCTAATTTACCTCTCACCATGTCTTTTTGTATATTCATATTATATGGTTAATATAGTTACTATAAAATTACAATATAACCTAAAGTGATTCACAAATGAAATTTTAAACATTATCTAATTCATTTGGCCGAATCTTTTATTTTTAGGACTATTATATCATTTAATAAAATGGTATTTGTTTTAAAACTCATTTATGTCAATTTTTAAAGTATTCATATCATGACTTTTTAAAAATCCATAGCATCTTCATTATTTCGAAAAAACTTCATTTATTAAAATATAAAAAGTCATAATAATTCATAAATGGCTTATATGGCATAAAAAGGTTCAAAATAAATTTATTTTAATATTTATAATCTCATTTATTTAAATCATTCATTAATAAGGTAATCAATACTTCATCATTTTTCCATAAATAAGTTTATTTATTTGGTGTCTAAAAATTATAAATAAAATACCATGATGTCTCAAATCTTTTAATATTTCAAATTAATATTTATATTTCAATTTATCGTATTTAAAACCCCATATTAAAATTGTTTTATTATGAATATACAAGTTTATGTCATATTTCTCTTTACTTTAAATTAATTCTTATAAAATGTAATTTTCATATACAAGTGGTTCCATGGGGTCCCAAAATCAACCCAAGGATTCCCATGGTTGGAAATATCTCATTAAATAGGATTATTACATGTGTTAGTGTAGTTTAATATTATTATAATATTGTTTTTTACCCTTATTTACCAGATTTACCCTTTAACCGTGGTAAATAAAATAATTACTGAAGTTACTATTCATAATGCCCAAAAATAAAAGGTACCTATTCACACAATATGAACCTTATAATTCCAAATATGGAATAAATTTTTTCAAATTTAAAACACAGAAGTGGTAGTAATTAATTTAAATTAATTCTCGTTGTTAAAACCAAAAGGCGGGTTTTTAAGAAGTAATAACTATCAAATGTTTAACATGTGTTTATTTCCAATTTAAAATTAAAATTAATTACAATGACCAATATTGGATTAAATGAAATAAATAAAATCCAATTACACTTTAAAACCTATTATAAATATAATCTAACTATATAAATAAATTAGATAAAAATGGAGTTTCGAATTAAAATTCAGTATTTTTCACTATTCATTAAATTTTAATTTTATTAGAAAATACAAAAAAATCAACAAAAGTAATTTTTTCCCACTTCCAAATATGAAGTTCATTTTGTCATATTTAACTTATAAAAGTGTCAACAACAAGATTTAAAATCGGTACGCCATCAAATGGCGGTAAAATAGCATTTTTTGAAAAATACTTCTATCCAAAAAAATTGATTTTGTTCTCATACCATGTTCTAGAAAATGTGTAAGATAAATGATAATGTTATATATAATTAAAAATTTTATTCATAATTTTTATAACGGCTAGTATATATCCCATTAGATAATAATATTTTAATAATATATCATTGTTTAGGGAAACATGGTATTCCGTACAACGCAAGCTATCGAGGAAGGTCTCTCTTACGTGTAACACAAGACAAGTCAGTGTATTGAAGGATTCCTTTGGTGTTGTATATAACATAATCCAAACTTATTTTATTTATACATTGAAAAAAATCTATACTCAGTGTTGTGTGAAATGAATTCTATCAAAAGAACTTGAAATTTTGTGTAACACATACCAAGAATAGTGTTTTGTATACGACAAGATAATATGGTGTTGCATATAGAGAAAGATAGTATTTGGTTTAGTGTACAGCACAAGACATAAAAAAATAAATAAAAATAATATATCTCATAAAATATCTACGTGTTACATTCTACCCCCCTTAAAATGAATTTCTCCCTCAAAAATCGTCAGGGTTTGAAATGGTTTTCTACTTGAAAGTTTTTTTCATGGAAACCCACATCATAAAAAGGGGTACTAAAACTTCATTTAAAAAGGAAGGTTAGAAACATAAAGGTTCCTCAAATTAACTCATCTCTAGGTTTCCATATAGGATAACATATGTGGGAAGTGAAAATATGGATATGGAAGAGAAATTCAACCATCAAGTTCTGATGGATAGTGATAGAGAATAAGGTTTTGAGAAAGTTAAAAATGAGAAAGCCATAAATATTTGATGATTTAAGATACCATATGATTCATTATATAATAGGGTACTATGATAACATATTTGGTTTTTAAGATCCTTTCCCTAAAGTTGATTTTTTTTTGAGAATAAATACTTACATGATTTTGGTACAATATCATCATTGTTAGTGCCTTAAAAAGTTTCCACCTCATATATTATTTAAACAAATTAAGTAAAAAATTTCATTCTTGAAGTGATATAAGACCATGTGATAGAATGATAGGTCATTCCCTTTTTCTCTATCACAAAAAGGTTAGAACAAGTTATCAAATATACATAAGTCCATCTATGGAGAGATTAATCATATATGGTTCCAAAAATGAACTTATACTTCATCTATCATACCACTTAAATAAAATAAAACTAATTTATAATAACTAGGGACTCCCCATAAGACATTGGTAGGCGATAAAGGCATGCCGCACTTCGGTTTTTTGTTTGATTCCCATAAACTTGTCCGACATGACGAGTTGTATCTCATCCTGTGGGTTTTACATTTTGTAAAACTATACTATTATAACACTCCCATAATAATAATAAAAAAATATAGCCTTAAACAATACTATATGATGTCTAACTCAATCCATTCCATCCTTTAGGATTATCCAAAATACTTCTATCAAAACTCACAGTACAAAAAAACAATTACAAAAAAAGGTAATATAACAAGCATCTGAATACCAACTTTTCTCATTTATATATCATAAGATATATATTTTTGGTCACATTACAAAAATTTGAATGGATTAACCATGTATTCTTTTGAGTCATGGTAATATCCTAAATTACCATATATCCTTATTGAAAACATTCATGTTTTCTTATTCCAAAACTTATTGGATATATTCCTTAAGTCCCAAAAAGTTGTATACTTCAACCATGATATTATAACCCTCTTGTCAACAACTCCATAATTAGTTTCCAAGAAACTAGAATTATCCAATTCACATATGGAAATTTGACATATCTTTATCCAAATATCATTATCTAAATATCATTCTCATATTAAGAGTTATCCTTCCATTAATCATGTGTTTCTTATAAATACTAAATTTTCATTAAATCCCATTTATTATCCATTATAACTATTCAAAATATTCTTAAAAATCCTTAGCAAAGAACATAAACTGGTAATTATTATATGATTCACCATTCATCATTCATGGACTCAAATACATAAATAATTCAATCCTTCCAATTCAATGGTATGAATGGAGTAGGTCCTTCCTTGTCTTAGAAGTATATTCTTATATCTGTGAATTGTGTTGGGTAATGACAATGTTTTCCATAGATGAGACATTGAACTCCATAAAAATTTACCAATCTATGACCCTTTTTACTAAATAGATAACATATTCCCCTCCATTTGAGGTATTCCTCAAGGTTCTTCTTCCCTCCTTCTTGACATATAGGAAGGTTAATCTTACTTCCTTTGGGCTACAATAAGTTCATCTTCCTCTTATTCTATGTGTTTGAAATTTCACCAAAGATCACATTGTAAATCATATATCGTGATTGCTAAGTCGTCATAATTGAAATATCTTTCTCTCCTTTCATTATCCAATTTCTTTTCTCATAATCACTATATTATCCATCAGACTCAATGTTAATCTAATTACTTCTAGTGTTCTCTATTAGCTAAAAAAAAAGCACGGGGTGAGAAACACATCTCATAGAAGAAAAAAACATAATCAAGGGGGGTTAATTTCAATCTCTAACATCTTATGTTTAATCCTAGGTTATTCATGATCATTACCATAAGTATAGGATAGTACACTATAGTTATACTTATCCATATGGACATCCCTAGATGTTTCTTAAGAAATATCTCAAGGGATCTCGCTAAAGTTTTCTCATCCTAGTTTCCAAAGGTTGACTAAACCTTCACTCTGATACCAACTGTAGAGACCCAAGAATTATGTACATAAAAATTACATTTATTTTGCAGAATACTGAATACATGACACAAATATATGCCCAAATACCATATTAGTTTAATGTATTTTGAAACTCATAACATAATCTTCTAATCAGGGTGAAAGATCTTTAACATCTCCCATAAAAATCTTCTCCTTTTTTCCCACCTAAAACCATTCTTTATATCCTGGGGAAAAGAAATTATAAAAAGGGTGATCTCAAATGCTCAGTAAGGGTAAACATGGATAACATAAAACAAACCACAATAATTTGAACATAAAAACATGAACATAAAGTTTAATAATCAAAATCTTGAGTCATGAAATAAATCTTGGCAGTATGTAAGGCAAAGATCATAAATAGACCATAACTATGATAGAATATCATTGGCATAAAACATGTAATTGTGGATAACTAATAATCACATAATATTATTTCTATAATATCCAAGGCATTACTTCCAAGACCATCATAGTGGAAAAAATCCATTACTGAACCAGGTTTACTTATCGTTCAATCCATGTATTACTGAACCAGATTTACATGTCATTCCAGCCCTATATTTCTGAACCAAATTTAATTGTCGTTTCAGTCATGTCTATCTTATGTGATATAAATTTGTAACCAATTCATTGGAGAGGGATATAGGTCCCACCCATCTCATATTGAAACCGTTCTTACATGTGCCACAATAACATAAATCATTCATCACAGCATAACCTAAGAAATAAAATGGGTATTCTTAAACACTATTCCATCATAAAGTAATCAATATAAAATACCATTCCATCAATAACATAATAAATTCATAGTAATAACTAGGATAGAAATATAACACTATTTAAAGAGTGTCATCTTAGATGGAAAATAATTTTGATAAACCACTTGAACTTAGTTATTGAGGAAAATATCCTTTCTTTTTTAAAATTTTTTTCTTTTCTCAAAATGCCATGCAAATTTAAATGAAAATAATTTAGTTGAAAATAAACATAAAATGGTGTAGAGAAATATTCGTGGAAATAAGGAATCGTGAAATTGTAAAAACCCATTCATGCTGTATAAGTTAAAAAATGTTATCCTCGTACTTTTGCTGGAAAAGTAAAAAAATAACTTAAATTAAATAATGAAAAAAGATTACTTTAATACCATTTAACAAAAAATACCCAAAGGGTAAAATTAACTTTTTAAAAAATATTATAATAATATAAATTAATTTACATAATTAGGAAACATGGATGTGGATGATAAATATTTACCAGTAAATACTTACATATAAACAATTTCAGATAAAAATGGGATTACAAAATTATCCCTTACCTTAGGTCTTATTTCTTCTATATATCTCTAAAACTCCTATATAGTGGGTTTAAAAATATTATTAACCTGTAAATGAACCATAATATTATTTATTATATGATATATGATTCACGTATGAATTTATATTACCCGTTCATTTGTCAATTCCATGTTAAAGCAAAGTTTTGGGTAACAATCGTTTTATTTATCGTACATGTTTTAAATTATTATTCTTGATATTATTACTTATATCCTGATTTAAATACTACCTAAATGTAAAAAATTATTTATATGTCATATATATTCAGTATATAAATATATATATAATATATATATAAATTAAATGGAATATATCGTTCATGGAGACGGCAGGTCGTACGTACATATGAACGTTGTTTTCGTTTATTTATTGAATTGAATGGAAGTAAGTAAATGATATATATATATATACACATAAATAGAGTAGAATTATTAGGCCATAAATTTCATGATTATTTATTATATATACTTTATAATTTTTCTTTAATGGTTAATGTGGAGAATGAATCTCATCACGTCGTGGAGACAGTATGTCATACGTACGCATGAGCGATGATATCATTCCCATAATTCTGGAATGGTATTGAATTGGATGGTGTATAATATCTCATAATTAATATCTTGTTATAATAATGATATATAGTTATTATTTCCACCATTATAACCATCCATGTAAGGTGGTGGTGAAAAACATATTACACCACGGCGTTGATACGGTAAGTCATACGTACACAAGCGTGGTGATTTCATTTTTCATAGGATGGATAGATGGTGAAATAGGGTTGTTTAATATTTATTATAACATATAATTATATGAGTGATACTGATATCATTACCTTATAATGAAACAACAAATTAATAGGAAGTAAAATAAGAAAGAAATTTTAAAGAATCAGTAGAGGGTATTACCTCGTCATTGAAATGCCTTCTTTAAATTTCCACTTAGGGTAATAGAGTCTGTATTTTCAGAATACCAGAACCTCTAATATGTAACTAGGAAAGTTTAGAAGATAAATGGTCTAGGGATGGCCGATATTGAAGACTCAAAATGGAGTTAAGAGGAGAGGGAATAGGTTCCCTTTTATAAGAGGGGAGAGGGGCACTATAGGAAATTCTCAAAATATTAATTTATTATAAATTAAATTTCTATTAAAAATGGTCCAAAATAATTTAATTCGAATATAAGATGATTGTTGTTATCAACCAATATGTTTTATAGAATTTTAGGTCTCAAATTTAACCCTCTCTTTTAGCTTTAACCCTTAGTTATCTAATTTAACTCTTAGTATGCCTTCTTGTATATTCATACTATATGGTTAATATGGTTACTATAAAATGGAAATAGAACTTAAATAGGTTAATTAATTATATTTTCAACATTATATAATTCATTTGGAAAAATAATATATTTTTTGTACTATTATATCATTTAATAAAATAGTGTTTGTTTTAAAAACTTATTTATGTCAATTTTTATAGTATTCGTATCATGACTTTTTAAAAATCCATAACAACTTGATTATTGCAAAAAAACATAATTAATTTAAATATAACAACTAATAATAATCCATAAAAATGTTCTATTTCATAAAAAGGTTCAAAATAAATTTATTTTAATATTTATAATCTCATTTTTTTAAATCATTCATTAATAAGGTATTCACTACATCATCATTGTGTCATAAATAAATTTATTTATTTGGTGTATAAAAATTATAAATAAAATACCATGATATCTGGAATATTTTCATATTTAAAATGACTATTTATAGTTTAATTTATCTTTTTTATAACACCATATTAAAATTGTTTTATTATCAATATACAAGTTTATGTAATATTTCTCTTTACTTTAAATTAATTCTTATAATATTTCATTTTCACATCCAAGTGGTTACATGGGGTCCCAAAATCGACCCAAGAATTACCATGGTTGGAAATATATCATAAAAATAGGATTATTACATGTTCTAGTGTAGTTTAATATTATTATAATATTCTTTTTACCCTTATTTACCAAATTTACCCTTTAACCATGGTAAATAAAATAATTACTGAATTTACTATTCATAATGCCCAAAGATAAAAGATACATATTCAAAAAATTTAAACCTTATGATTCCAAATATGTAATAAATTTTTTGAAATTCAAAACACAGAATTTGTAGTAATTAATTTAAATTAATTCTTATTGTTAAAACCAAAAAGTGGGTTTTTAAGAAGTAATAAATATCAAAAGATTTACATGTGTTTATGTCCAATTTAAAATTGAAATTACTTCCAAGGACCAATATTGGATTAAATTATATAAATATAATCTAATTAAACTTTAAAACTAATTAAAAAGATAATCTAACTATATGAATAAATTAAATAAAAAAGTAGTTTCAAATTAAAATGTCGTATTTTTCACTATTCATTAAATATTAATTTTATTAGAAAAATACAAAAAAT
This sequence comes from Viscum album, assembly GCA_963277665.1. NCBI lineage: Eukaryota > Viridiplantae > Streptophyta > Magnoliopsida > Santalales > Viscaceae > Viscum > Viscum album. Next base: position 478,310,642 of record OY728136.1, on the reverse strand, counting down.
CAAAAAAAGTAAAATTTTACTTCCCACTTCCATGAAAGAATCTTATTTTGTCAAATTTAACATATAAAAGTGTTAAAATAGATTTACAATGGGTGCGCCATTAAAAGGCGGTAAAACTGTAGTTTTTTAAAAATACTTCTATCTGAAAAATTGATTTTGTTCTCATACCATGTTATAGAAAATGTGTAAGATTAATTCTAATGTTATATAAAATTAAAATTTTGGTTAATACTTTTCATAATGGTTAATTTATATCCCATTAAATAATAATATTTTAATAATATATCATTGTTTAGTGAAACTTGGTATTGCGTACAACGCAAGCTATCAAGAAAGGTCGCTCTTGCGTGTAACGCAAGCCAACTCAGTGTATTTAGAGCTTTCTTTGGTGTTGTGTGTAGTATAATCTAAACTTAGTTCATTTATAAATCGAAAAAAATCTATAATCAATGTTTCGTGAAATGAATTCTATCAAAAGAACTTGAAATTGTGTGTAACACAAACCAACAATAGTTTTGTGTATACTATAAGTTAATATGGTGTTGCATATAGCACAAGATAATATTTGGTTTAGTTTACCAAACAAGACATCAAAGAAAATAAAAATAATATATCTCATAAAATATCTAGGAGTTATATTCTACCCACCTTAAAATGAATTTCTCCCTCAAAATCGTCAGGCTAGAAATGGTTTCTTACTTGAAAGTTTCTTTCATGGAAACCCACATTGGAAAAAGGGATACTAAAACTTCACTTAAAAATGAAGGTTAGAAACAAAACGGTTACCCAAAGTAACTCATTGATGGGTTTCCACATAGGAGAACATAGGTAGGAAGTGAAAATATGGATATGGAAGAGAAATCTAACCATCAAGTTCTGATAGATAGTGATAGAGAATAATGTTTGGAGAAAGTTAACTACCAGAAATACATTAATATATGATGATTTAAGAGACCATATGATTCATCAAATAATAGGGTACTAGGATAAAATTTTTGGTTTTCAAGATTCTTTCCCTAAATTTGAATAATTTTTCATGATAATAAATAGTTTCATGATTTTATTACAATATCATCATTGTTTGTGCCTTGAAAAATTTCCACTTCATCTCTTATTTAATGAAATGAAGTCACAATTTTCATTCTTGTAGTGACAGAAGATCATGCGATAGAATGATAGGTAGTTTTTTCTATCTCTATAACAAAATTGTTAGCACAAGTTATCAAATATACATAAGACCATCTATGGAGAGATTAATCGTATATGGTTCCAAAAATGGACTTATGCTTTATCTATCATACCATTTAAATAAAATAAAACTAATTTATACTAACCAGGGACTTCCTATAGGCCAGTGGTAGTCAATAAAGGCATTTTTCATTTTGGTAGTGTGTTTGATTCCCACAACCTTGTCTGACGTGACGGGTTGTATCTCGTTCTATGAGTTTTCCTTTTTCTAAAACTATTCTATTATAACATTCCCAAAATAATACTGAAACAAATATAGCCTTAAACAATAAAATCTGATGTTTAACTTAATCTATTCCAACCTTTAGGATTATCCAAAATACTTCTATCCAAACTCATAGTATAAAAAATTTCAAAAAAAGGTAATATAATAAGAATGTGAATACCATCATTTATCACTCATATGTCATAAGATATATCTTGTTGGTCACATTCCAAACATTTTAATAGATTCTCCACGTATTCTCTTGAGTCAAGGTAATAACCTAAATTATCATATATCCTTATTGAAAACATGCATGTTTCCTTATTCCAAAACTTATTGGATATATTCCTTAAGTCCCAAAAAGTTGTATACTTAATCCATGATATCAAAACCCTCTTGTCAACAACTCCATAATTAGTTCCCAAGAAACTATAATTATCCAATTTTTTATTCAAATTCAACATATCTTTATTCAGATATCATTATCTCAACATTATGCTCATATTAACTGTTATCCTTCTATTAATCATGGGTTTCTTATGAATATAAAATTTTCACTAAATCACTTTTATTATTCATTATAACTATTCGATATATTCTTGAAAATCCTTAACGAAGAACATAAACTAATAATTCTTATATAATTCACTATTCATCATTCATGGACTCAAATACATAAATAATTCAATCCTTCCACTTTAATGGTAGGAATGGAATAGGTAATTTCTTTTATTGGAAGTATATTCTTATGTTTGGGCATTATGTTGGTTAATGCCCATGTTTTCCCTTGATGAGACATTGAACTCTATAACAATTCCGCAATCTATGACCCTTTTTTTCACAGAGATAAAATCTTCCCCTCCATTTGAGGTATTCCTCAAGGTTCTTATTCCCTTCTTCTTGACATGTAGAAAGGTGAATCTTCCTTCCTATGTGCATATAAAGTACATCTTCCACTTATTATATGTGTTTGGAATTTCACCAAAGATCACATTGTTAATCATATATCATGATTGCTAAGTCTGCATAATCACAATATCTTTCTCTCCTGTCATTATCCAATTTCTTTGCTCATAATCACTATATTATCCATCAGACTCAATGTTATTCTAATTCCTTATGGTTGTATCCTTTAACTAAAACCAAAAATCACATGGGGAGAAACACATCTCATAGAACAAAATAACATAATAAAGAGGGGGTACTTTCAATATCTAACATCTTAGGTTTAATACTAGGATATTTATGATTGTTACCATAATTATAGGATAATAACCTATTGTTAGACTTATCCATATGGACATCCCTATATGTATCCATATAAATATATCTAGGGATCTTGCTAAAGTTTTCTCATCCTAGTTTCCAAAGGATAACTAAACCTTCACTCTGATACAAACTGCAGCGACCCAAGCTTGATGTACATGAAAATTAAATTTAATTTGAGGAATAATTCATACATGACACAAACAGATGCCCAAATACCGTATTAGTTTATTTTATTTGGAAACTGATAACCTATTCTTCTAATCATGTTGAATGATCTTTAACATATCCCATAAATAACTTCCCCTTTTGTTTTCCTACCTAAAACATTTCTTTATATCATGGGGAAAAGATATTATAAAATGGTGAGATCAAATTCTCAGTAAGGCTAAACAAGGAGAACATAAATCAAACCACAAAAATTTGAACATAAAAACATGAACATAATGTTTAAACATCAAAATCTTGAGTCATGAAATAAATCTTGGCAGTATGTTAGGCATAGATCATAAAGGAACATTAACCATGATAGAATAACATTGGCATAAAACATGTAATTGTGGAAAACTAATAAGAACATAATATGATTTCTATAATATCCAATTCATTGCTTCCAAGTCCATCATAGTGGAAAAAATCCATTAATGAGCTGGGTTTACATGTCGTTCTAGCCATGTATTATTAAACTGGATTTACATGTTGTTCCAGCCCTATATTACTGAACCAAATTTACTTGTCAGTCCAGTCATGTCTATCTCATGAGATATAAATCATTAACCAATGAATTTAAGGGAGATATAGGTCCCACCTATCTCATATTGAAATCATTCTTACATGTTCCACAAAACATAATTTATTATCATAGCATAACCCAAGAAATAAAATGGGTTTTTATAAAAATTATTTCATCATAAAGTAATCAATATAAAATACAATTACATCAATAACACAATCAAATCATATTAATAATTGGGATAGAAACATAACACTATTTAAATAGTGTCATCTTAGATGGGAAATAATTTTTATAAACCACTGGAACTTAGTTCTTGAAGAAAATATCCTTTTTTATCAAAAAAATTTCTTTTCATTAATTACAGCGCAAATTTAAAAGAAAATAATTTAGTTGAAAATAAACTTGAAATGGTGTAGATAAAGCATTGTGGAAATACGGCATCATGAAATTGTAAAAATACATTCATGTTGTATAAGTTAAAAATACATTCTTCTCATACTTTTCCTGGAAAAGTCAAAAAGTACCCTAAATCGAATAACGACAAGAGATTACTTTCATAAAATTTAACAAAAGATTACCCAAAAAGGGTAAAATTAACGTTTAAAGAAAATATTATAAGAATATAAATTAATTTACATAATTTGTAAACATGGATGTGGATGATAAATATACCCCAGTAAATACTTACATATAAATAATCTCGAATAAAAATGGGATTGCAAAATTATCTCTCACCTTAGGTTAGATTTCTTCCAAATGTGTATGAAACTCATATATAGTGGGTTTAAAAATATTATTAACTTTTAAAAGAACCATAATATTATTTATGATATAATATATGATTTTATTACGACTTTATATTACCTGTTCATTTGTCAATTCCATGTTAAAGCAACGTTTTGGGTAATAATCGTTTTATTTGTCGTACAAGTTTTAAATTTTTATTCGTGATATTATTATTTATATCATGATTTAATTACTACATTAATGTAAAAAATTATTTATATATCATATATATTCGGTTTATAAATATATATAATAGATATATAAATGAAAGGGAATACACCTTTCATGGAGACGGTCGGTTGTACGCACGCATGAACGTTGTTTTCATTTATTTATTGGATTGAATGGAAGTAAGTAAATGACATATATATATAAATAAATCCAGTATCATTATTATTCCCTATATTTCATACTTATTTTTTATATATACTTTATAATCATTCATTAATAGTTAACGTGGAGAATGAATCTCATTGCGTCGTGGAGACGGTATGTCATACGAATGCATTAGTGACGATATCATTCCCATAATTCATGAATGGTGTTGAATTGAAGGGTGTATAATATCTCAGAATTAGTATCATGTTATAATAATCATATATAGTTATTATTTCCACCATTATAACCATCTATTTAAGGTGGTGGTGAAAAACATATTAAACCCTGGCGTTGAGACGGTAAGTCATACGAACACATGCATGGTGATTTCATTTTTCATGGGATATATAGATGGTGAAATAGGGTTGTTTAATATTTATTATAACATATAAGTATATGAGATATACTGATTTCATTACTTTATAATGAAACAAAAAAATTAATAGGAAGTAGAATAAGAATGAAATTTTAAAGAATCGGTATAGGATATTACCTCTTCATTAACATGTCTCCTTTAAATTTCCTCTTAGGGTACTAGAGTTTGTATTTTAAGAATACCAGATCTTATAACATGTAACTAGGAAAGTTTAGTGATAAATGGATTGGGTTTAGATGAGATTTAAAGCTCAAAATAGAGTTAATATAAGAGGGAGGAGGTTCCCTTTTATAAGAGAGGAGAGGGGCACTATAGAAAATTTTCAAAATATTAATTTATTATAAATTCAATTTCAATTAAAAATGGTCATAAAATAATTTAATTGGAATATAAGATGAGTATTGTTAGATATATTCTCAAACAATATGTTTTATAGAAGTTTAGGTCTCAAATTTAACCTTCTCTTTTAGTATTAATCCTTAGTTATCTAATTTAACTCTTAGCATGCCTTCTTGTATATTCATACTATATGGTTAATATAGTTACTATAAAATAGAAATAGAACCTAAAGCGGTTTATTAATGGTATTTTCAAAATTATATAAGTCATTTGTATAGATATTATATTTTTAGGAAATTTATATTATTTAATAAAATAGTATTTGTTTTAAAAACGTATTTATGTCAAATTTTGTAGTATTTGTATCATGACTTTTTAAAAATCCATAATAACTTGATTCTTTAGAAAAAAATTAATTAATTAAAATATAACAAGTAATAATAATACATTAATTTGTTTATGTCATAAAAAGGTTCAAAATAAATTTATTTTAATATTTATAATTTCATTTATTTAAATCATTCATTAATAAGGTAATCACTACTTCATCATTGGGTCATAAATAAATAAATTTATTTTGTGTCTAAAAATTATAAATAAAATACCATGATGTATGAAGACTTTTTATCTTTACTATAAATTTTTATAGTCTAATTTATCTTATTTATAAACCCATATTAAAATTGTTTTATTAAGAATATACATGTTAATGTCATATTTCTCTTTACTTTAAATTAATTCTTATAAAATTTCATTTTCACATCCACGTGGTTCCATGGGGTCCCAAAATCAATACAAGGATGACCATGTTATGAAATATCCAATATAACAGTATTAGTACATATGTAACGGTGGTTTAATTTTATTATAATATTATTTTTTACCCTTATTTACTTGATTTACCCTTTAACCATGGTAAATAAAATAATTACTAAAGTTATTATTCATAATTTCCAAAAAAAAGGTACCGATTTTCAAAAATTAATCCTTATGATTACAAATATTGAATCCATTTTTTCAAATTAATAACATGTAAGTTTTAGTAATTAATTTAAAATTTATTCTCTTTGTCAAAATCAAAAAGTGGGTTTTTAAGAAGTAATAACTATCAAAATATTGACATGTGTTTATGTCCCATTTAAAAGTTAAATTACTTCCAATGACCAAGATTTAATTAAATGATAAATATATAATCCAATTTCACTTTAAAACAAATTAAAAATATAATCTAACTATATAAATACATTAGATAAAAAGGCAGTTTTGAATTAAAATGCAGCATTTTTCACTATTCATTAAAATTTTAATTTTATTATAAAAATACAAAAAAAAAAAGTAAATTTTTATATCCCTCATCCAAATAAGAAGTTTATTTTGTCAATTTTAACTTATAAAATTGTCAAAAACTATATTTAAAATGGGTGCACCATAAAAAGATGGTAAAACTGCATTTTTTTTAAAATACTTCTTCTATCCGAAAAATTGATTTGGTTCCCATAACATGTTTTAGAAAATGTGTAATATTAATGCTAATGTTATATAAAATTAAAAATTTGTTTAATACTATTCATAACAGCTAGTTTATATCCCATCAAAGAATAATATTTTAATAATATATCATTCTTTAGTGAAACTAGGTATTGCGTACAACGCAAGCTATCGAGGGAGGTTGATCTTGCGTGTAATGAAAGCCAAGTCAGTGTTGTGAAAGATTAATTTTTTTGTTTCATATAACATAATCAAATCTTAGTTCATTTATACATTGAACAAAATCTATACTCCGGGTTTTATGAAATGAATTATTTCAAAAGAACCATAAATTTTGTGTAACATAAACCAAGAATAGTGTTGTGTATACTACAACCTAATATGGTGTTGTGTATGGAAGAAGATAATATTTGGTGTAGTGTAAAATAAAATACATAAAAGAAAATAAAACGAATCTATGTTATAAAATCTTGGGGTGTTACAGTACCCTTGTGTCTTATGAGCCAGTTTAATTGTATTATATTGATGTATGGGTTTTTCTCCAAGCATCGAACATTATACTGAGAGACTAGTTGTTATCAAGGATCCCAAATGGTATGTATCCATTGTAGTGATGATCTAGAGGCCCCTGGTGAGTTCCCCTTTAAGAGATGACCTTGAGTACGTGTATTTATCTATAGTTGCATATGGTTTTAGAAGTCACCTAGAACTCAAACCAACTTGTAAACCCAAATGGGCTATGATGATGATGATGGTCTTGGGCATTCGGTCATCCCCTGATATTTTTTATACATTTTATTTGAGATATGATTACCCAAGATTCCTAGGGATCAACCGATGGGCCTAAAACTGATGTGATTTCTTGTGATGCCTGAGAATAACTTCATGAGATAGACGAGATTCAGATATTTATGGTATATTTAAGACCTAATATCATAGTATATTGGGGGAATATTCTTATTCCATAGAGAATCTAGTGATATGGTCAATATAATACTAGAATCCTAGTGATGGTATGTGTGATCTCATATTAGGGATATGTGATTGTGTTCATATAGAGATTTCTAAGATGTATGGGATTCATTTAATATTGTGAGACCATTATGAATGGATGAAAGGATCAGGATTTGAATGGTGATTCCATTATACCATTAAAAACTCCTAGGAATTCCAAGATTTTAATGGAAGTATAAGGTTTTGGGTGGGATTATATCACCAATCAAAGATGTTTAACATCCTAAAAGAGACTATAAGAACCCCTAGTTAATTTCTAGGATACCCGATAGGATTGGGTGGAGACACCAATGATGTTTTGGATAAGGATCCATTATAAGTGGATTCCTGAGTGAGTGACAGCAGTATCTAAGAGGGTATTCAATTAAATTACTTTGTTTCCAAGGAATCAAGCATCACTACTACAAAATCATCCTTTAAGAGTGCTAGAAAAGGACTTTATCATCGCTAAAAATGTGCTTATAATCAAAGCACGGTTAAAAGCCAAAAACTTTTATCATTTCTAAAAAAGAACTTTTAATGGCCCCCTTTAACAACACTAAAAAAATCAAGGATAAAAATGGTACTTTAATATCACTTTTTTTGCACTGTTAAAGTCCTCTTTATCATCTCTTTTTTTAGCACTGATAATTGTTCATCCAATAAAAGGTATATAAAATTTTTCCCACACACCCACCCACCCCCCTTTATCAGTGCTTCCCACCCTCCCAACCCTTTATCAGCTCTTCCCCAACCCCTTTATCAGTTCTTTAGAAAATACCCACCTCCCGTGTGTGTCCCTGCCTCCTATGAGTTTTGAAACTAAGACCTCCCTATTATACATCGAGTTCTTTTACCACTACTATATACTATTTTGTTTTAAATTTTATGATATATCTATATATTTATGTATATTTTATCACATTTTTTATGTAGATATTTATATATATTTTTATATATTAATAAATATATTTTATTTTTAAATATGTTTAATTTATTTATTTATAAAATTTAATTTTCATGTATTAATATATTAAAAATATGTATATATTGTTATATATTTGATTATAAGTAATATTAAATTTTTGGAAATGATAAAATTTAAAAACAATAATATTAATATAAATGTAAGACCTGGGAATAAATTCAGTCGCCACTAAAAAAGGGAAAAAGAGACCTATAAATGACCCTGAAAAATCCATTGAAAGATAAAAAATTTGGGTACTCCGATTAAAAACTCAATTTTTGAGGAATTATAGGCCTTTTACTATAAAAATATAATTATTGAGGTCCCCCCATGTCAAGTCAGTGAAGAGATCATCGCAGTCTTCAATTTGATATGTTGTAGAGCTCAAACAGACATTCGGATCAAAAGTTATGGTCGTTTGAAGTTTGAGTTGTGTTTTCATCTTATTTGAGATATTTTATTATTGTTTTGATTTTTTTATCTTCAAATTCATATTAAATGACTGTTTCTCAGTAATAATAAGACAATTATAAATTAAAAATATTTTTTTTATTATTTTATAATACATTTTAACAAAATATCTTATATTTTAAGTGTAAATTCCTATTCACCTTATCAAAAACATATTTCAAAAAATATATATTATATTTATATCAATGTAAATATATTTATATCAATATTAATATATTTATATGTTAATATATTATTTTTAATTATTATTTTTAAGTATACTTTTATCACTGCCTGTAAAAACGTGCTGAAAAAACCCCATTTATCAGTGCTTGTAAAAAAGAACTGACAAAGGTCCCACTTTAACAACGCTTTTTTTAGAACTGAAAAATGGGGTATTTAACAAGATTTTTAGCTAGCATTGTTAAAAAACTTGTGCTGGATAAACTCAGTTTTGTAATAATTCATGGATAGACATATAAGATTTGTTAGGGCCTCCCCCTCCTAGAAATAAAACATCATCCTGACACTGAGACACCCAGGTACTACCATGGGGTTCATCTTGAGGGATAGAGGATGAGATATTTCTAGTGATTCCCCATGGTCCACTACTCATCTTGATGGAGGCCTGATTTTGGGGTCCCTATGGCAAGGACATGGGTTCACTTGAGGTGATGCTCTTGCGTAGAGACACCCTAGTACTAGCTAAAGCAGGTATGGTCAATAAGGGTTGTGGACCTGAGGATTGATGTTGGTTAATGGGCTCAGCGTGGGTTATGCATATACACCCTTGGGGTGGTTGGGATATTGGTTGGAATGGTCAGTGTGATATGCTCAGTGATATTTTGGCATCGAGCCAAAGCAAATATTATTGGTGGTTTGGTTATTTATTTTTTTTCTATAGTTTATTTATTTTTCTCATCTGAGCATGTCACATGCACGTATCACAAAATTTATAGTACAATATCATACTGTGCTAGTGGTTCTATACTAAGTTATATACTCCCACCCTACTCATCCATCTATGGCACTTGAGTGAATTAGTAGAGTCTCACTTGGTTATAGGTACAGGTTGGCCTGAGGTTTAGTATATGTGATTGAGATAATGTAGTGTGAGTGGGACTAACATATTTGAGGTGAGTCCTGGTTGTAGTGATAGAGACTCTATTGTATATTAATTTCTTTTATTTATCATGTATATATGGGGGATCGGCCCAATAGGAAACTGGTATTGCATGTAAGACCCTGAAATTCTAGAGTATGAATATTGTATTTGATAGCGTGTATGACACGCAAAACCAAGCACATAAGGTAATATAATACCTTGATACCTTAAAATATATTTAATATTTTAAATATATTTTATATATTATATATTTTATAATGAACACCACTATGAATTAGCTTGTGTTACATGGAAGAGTGACATTCTTCAATAGCTTTTTTTACACGCAAGAGGAACCTTCCTCCATATCTTGTGTTATACGCAAAGCCACGTTTTATGAAACAATAATATAATATTAAAATATTAGTATTTAATATAATAAGATTTGAACTATATGTTATGAATATTATAAATTATATTATGAAAACTTATGGTTTATATAAAAATAAAATTAATTCATGGGTTCCCAATTAATGAAAAATAAAAATAAGAACCAATTGGATATGAAAAGAAATATTATTATTATGCTTCCAAAGGAGTTTAATCTTAATAAAAATAATTAATTATAATTATTTAATTATTTTAATAAAATATAGATTTTATTTATTTAATTAAATATTTTTCTATTTGTCCAATATATTTTATATGCACAAGATAACAACAACCCCAATATTACTCATAAAATACTATATTTTTATTAAGGCATTTTTATCACCTTTTAATGGAGAACCTATTTTAAATATGAATTTTGAAACATTAATGATTTTAATTTGATAAAATAGACGTTATTTTTTAATTCATAATATCAATATTATATTATGGTGAATTTTTGGTATTTTTCTAAGAAACATCATTTTTAGGAATAGTGAAAATATCGTGTTTTAGTTAAAAATTGTATTTTTGTTTAAATAGTTATTAATGATAAATTAAATTTCATGGTTCTATAAATACATATTAGATAAATTATATATATATATTAATACAATTTAGTTTATTATAATCAATTTAACCTTGAAATTAAATATAAAAACATAACAATCTTTTGAACATTTTTCTACAAAACCAGTTAATTCTTCCGTTTGTGAAATTATAATTAATCTCAATTTCCCTATTTCTATGAATTTAATTTCAAAAAATGGATATAAACCATTTTAATCAAGATTTTTATTATATTATAATAAGTTAAAAATTTTTTTGACCAAAATGATTAGTGAATGTGATTAAAATTAATGTAATGATTAAGGTTTAATTAGGCTTAAAAAAGGGACAAACCCCTAAATGTAAGGGCCCAAATGACATATAAACATGCTAAACACCCATTTTATAGACATATCATGGCCATAAACCTTCTATTAATTAGTTTTGAAGGTTTTTTATGACTTTTTATTAGGTAAAATAATTGGTATTCCTAACATGTTTTCAAAGATTCCAAGTGAGTCATTTTCATTTCCGATAAAAGGCCACCACCTGTCCCACTTATTCACTCCTCTAAAACTTGTCAATTTTGTCCAATATCTTCCAAAATCGTATCCCAATATCCCTTCCCTATAAATAGAATAATCCATTCAGTAATAAAGCTTTCTATGGAATCCTTTTGGTATAAACCAAAAAATGTAACCTAGTTAAGAGGTAATATCTTCTCTCAAGTTTCTTAGTTTCATTTCCATTATACTACCCCTAAACTCTTCTTATTCCATGATTAGATAACAAAACCAGTAACATAAATATACTATCATGTTTTTATCTTAATAATTATACCTACACTTTCACAAACTTCCGTCTAATGGGTAACGAACATATTGTTTCTGTGTACAGTGAACTATTACCTCATAAAACGTTGATTGTTCAATTTTAATTTACCACATATCATGGTGACCATTATGATGGACTCTATATTTATATATTATATATAATATATTTATAATATCTTTATTTTTATGTAATTTCTATTTATAACATACCTTTATGTTATCCTTCATGTGTAAATTTTATAATTTCGTTTGAGGAAGTGTGGACTACCGCCCCCTCAGAGCGATATGAATTGTTCATATCGTGCATGGAACTTATAAAGAACCATTTTAATAAACAGATGTAACATATATAAAAAATATATTATAATTTAATTAAATTATACTTATGTTTTATTTATATTTCATTATTTTAATACGAAAAAGAAATGAATGTAGTGTTCATGCGTACGTACGACCTACCGTCTCCATGAATGGTGCACTTCATTTATCATATCCAAATATTATAGAATTCTATAAAATTATATATACTATATATATGTGATATAATAATCATTTTTTAAATTCTTTATATGATGAAATAATGATATATTTAATAATAATGACAAATAACATGTTAAAACATACTCAACAAACTAAGCAATTAACACCCAAACTAGTTAAGATAATGAAAGGTTATTAAAAACGGGTAATAAGATGTTATAATAGGATAATATATGATATAATAAATATTAATATGGTTATTTTATAAATGATTAAATTTTTTTATCATATTATAAAGAGGATAAATACCACACAACACTAAGAAGTTTAAGGTATGGGATTCTTGTCTTACTTTTCTTTTCCTAAGGCATACGCCATATACACCACTTAATTATTTTGTTTAGTGTATCAAATACACCTTTTATACATTATATCATGATTAATTTTTATTCATGGTATAAAAACATTCCATCATAGGGATTATGAATTAAATTTTTCATGTGGTATGGGACACTTTGGGATGTTTAATGATTAATTTCCTAAAACATTTTCTTAATGATTATCTTTGCAATCTCACTTACATTTGTGATTGTTAAACTTCTTGTGAAACTATAAATTTACTGTAATAATTTTTCTTATGAAATTTACTTGAACATCCATATTATCATACAATAGATATTATTATTTCCTAAAATGTATACAATTTTACATATTATATCTATTTTAAAAATTATTTTATTATTTTGGAAATTATTGATAAAACTATATTCTATATTCAATATGAATATTTGATAAGATATATTATTCATTTCGTTATTTGATATGAGGAATTATTTGGACTGGTATTTAAGGGTGGGTCCTCGAATTTATTTATCCCCTTGATGCATTGACGGGTTCTCATGAGACAAATTAGTTGTCCAGATTAAATGGGTTTCTATCCGTAGTTTTAAACCATATTGTGAAAGGTCTTAAGGGTAATTGGTTTTCATGTTCCTCAAACATGATGTCCAACAATTAATAATTTCCCTCATTTATTTTTAGTTTTTATTAATCCATGATATTTTTTGTCTCTATATATATGGATACATTTCATTTTATTCCATTGATTAAATGTCATGTGTTTCTATTTCTTACATTACCATATTGATTTTTCCTTATCTAAATATTGAATTGAACGTGTTATTAGTTATTTACCTTACCATATTAATTTATTCACATTTATTCATTATATCTTTAACTTTACTTACCCTTACTAAGAATTTGCGTTCACCCTTATTATGTTTCTTTTCCCCATGGTAAGAAGAATAAATATTTGAATCAGCATTCATGGATGTGGTTTATTCCATTTTTATGTGTAATGTTTTTATTTATGATTTCCCAATGTATTATGGGTATCATTTATATAATATTTATTTCTAATACTACTAAACTGATTAGTCCTTCAGAATTTGATTCCTTGTAATTATGAAAATGTAATAAAATAATGCACTGACTCTAGGCTTCTAGGGTCGGGGCGGTACATTTGGTATCAAAGAAAGTTTAGTAGTAACCTTGGAAACTGTATTTAGAAAATTTAGATTTGGGAGCACAACCCAAAGATAGCCATTGAGGATAAGTATACAAGAACATCTTATCATTTTGGTAAGGTAGATATTATGTGGGTATTCCTAGAAATATATCCCTTTTTGGATACAAGGAGTGGACATGATTCGAGCACATATGTACCTAGGAGTAATAATTCTGAAAAGGTGTATTGGTGCCTAAATGGGGGTAACTTAGTACATGAAAAACATTCCTTATTGTGAACTAATTTTGACACTCTTGGGGGATACGTTGAAGGAATTAAATATTAGTTATGCATAAGTTTCTCAATTTATGTTTAGTGTTACGCTATATTTAGAATTATAGAAAGTTCATAATTTTATAAACTAATCTAGTATATTCCATTTTCTAGAAATGGAACCCGGAAGAAAGAATTGTATCAATACTCTGGACAATGTAGAGATTTTCCTACTGAGGAATTCAATGTATCTGGTGTTAGAACTGATCAGGTTATGGATATATTAAGGCATCTTAGTTAGCTTAAGAAAAATAAACTTTCCGTGATGGAGAAACCTATTCCATAGAGAGAATCACATATTCTAGATCTCTTAATGTGGTATAATCCCACATCATATAGTTAGACTACTAATATAATTGTACATGAGTAATAGATTAAGTCTCTAGAGAAGATATTTACAACCTTAGGATGCAGTGAAATGGAAAATTTTACACTTGTGCTCTATTTTCTTCAAGGTCATGATGATAAATGGTGGTCATTGATCCAAAATACTAGGGAGGAAGAAGAAATAAAACACATGGAATGGAGAGCATTTAAATATACATTCTTAAACAAATACTTCCCTCATGATCATCAAATTGAGATAAAAAGAAAGTTTCTTAGCTAAAGGAAAAAGGATTAAGTGAGTGTTTTAGATTATGAAGATTCCTTTATAAGGTTATCCAGGTATGCTACATATTATAAACACAACACAGAGTGCAAGATTAACCACTTATTTTAAGGTCTTAAGCCAAATATTTTAAGGGAACTGGTTTCTCGGGATTTTTCATCCTATGAAGAGATAGTTCTACATTCCATCAAAATAGAAAATGATTTTCTCTATATCCTATGTATTCAAGGGAAACAAAGAGAAGAATAAGACTTTTTAATACTGTAAAAAAGGGAATTATTCAAAGAAGATTAAGGGAAATAAGTATTTTTTTTAACTTGTTATAATTGTGGAATGAATCACCTAGGTAAATTCTTGAAAGTATTGGGAGTTTTTATAAGTGTATATAAAAAGGTAACCAAGAAAAATAATGCAAGGGGAAAAAGATGATTGATGGTATCCAGTGCTACAAATATAAGGATATGGGGAATTATTCAAATGAATTCCTTATGTATCAAGTTAATATACCTCCAAAGAAGAGAAGGGATCAAGGTCAACCATATTTTATTAACACAACTGAAGTTGAAAGATTAATGTACCTCTATATTTGGATCTAAGAAATATGTTGTAAAAGTATTTTATTTAATTTATTCTCATTTTTGATGTATGAAAAATGTGATTATTTTAATATAGTGATTTTTTGTTAAATATTTGAGACCATAAGTTGAATGGTACCAAGAAAATTTATTGAGTATAAAGATAAACTTTTCATAGAACACATGATTGGAGGAACGATAACCCTTAATATTTTCATTATGTCGATATGATGATAAAGAAATGATTGATTTGGATAAGTGTTGACTACCTTGGAACTGATTAATAACTAGTTCAAAAAGTGGTCTATGTTATCATTGATAGAGTTTACAACATTTTTGGATTCAATTAATATATCCCATAACATGATTTTTACTTAAAGAATAATGAATAATTTATATTTTCAATATGTTTTTATGGTAATTTGAGTAATTACATATTTTCAATAGGATACATAATGAAGTTATTAACATGTTTGAAATGTGAAAATTTAGAGATGATTCATGTTAACTAAAGCATAATGATTATTTCATTTTAGAAATTCTTTGAAATTCTCTCTAAATTATTGGATCATAATATTTTTGGAAAATTTAAACTTTTATAAAATGGTTTAATTTGATCTTTGGACATTTTTTTCTAGAATATTGTACTAATTCACCATATAAGAAGAAAATTAGAAATAGATCAAGTAAAAATCAAAGGATAATATCATATTTAAAAAATATATTTACTTATATTATTATTGATTTGTATAATTCTATAACTGTAGAAAAAAATGGTACTGAAGCAAAAAAATTGTCTTATTACCATCATTTTTTATGATATCAATGCCCTTTATTCACACCTATGGTTTATGGTTTTGTGGTAAACAACTTTCATCTAAACTTTTTCTCTAGTACTCTCAATTATAACCTTATTTTTGTATTTTTTCTTCTATATCCTTGTTTCCATTTTCCACCTATCTTATCCTATTAGGGAACATAGTTACGTGACTGTTGTACTTAACTTTATCCCTTATTAAGAATGTATGTTATTAAACCTATTTATGATATGTGTTTTCATCAATAGATTATTCCTAATCCCTATATTAATACTATGAAGTTTAAATTGTGAGGACACAATTTAATTAAGGTGGGAATAATGTAACATCCCGAAATTATAGAGTATGAATATTGTATTTGATTGCATGTATGGCACGTGACACCAAGCATGTAATGAAATATAATACCCTGATACCTTAATATATATTTAATATTTTAAATAGATTTTATATAATATATATTTTTTAGTCCAAACCACACCAAATTATCTTGCATTACATACAGGTGCGACCTTCCTCAATATATTATTTTATACACAAGAGAGACCTTCCTTGACAGCTTACGTTCAACACAAGACCATGTTTTATCGAACAATAATATATTATTTAAATATTATTATTTAATATAACAAGATATGGACTATTGTAATGGACCGAACCTCTCCGGCCCATTCCAATGTCGAAAAGAAGGTCATGAAGTGTTCTAGAGGGTAAAATGGACTTTTCCCACACTTTTCAGAATTTTGTAACTACACGCCGTGTAGTGTGAGTACATGTCGTGTACCACCTCGCCGGGTATACCCCGTGTTGAAGTTGTGTCCTTTCCATGTGAAATAAATGAGTACACACCATGTAGCCCATACTACACGCCGTGTAGTCCCTCCCCGCATACGCGTTACCCTCAAACCGTGTGTTGACCAGTCAACGACCATGTTCCGTGTTGAAGTCGTGTCCTTGCTGTGTGAAATAAATGAGTACACCCAATATAGCCCATACTACACGTCCTGTAGTCCCTCCCCGTATACGTGTTACCCTCAAACTGTGTGTTGACCAGTCAACGACCGTGTTCAATGTTGAAGGTTGTGTTGGAAGCCGCGTGGCGACCGTGTGAAATGGACGAGTACATGCCATGTACTAGAAAGTACACTCCATGTACTTTAGTTTTTCTTTCCTATAAAAGGAGGGGGCCTCTCCTCCTTTACAAATCACTCCTCTCCTCCCCCATTCCCTCGAGAAGAGCTCTCCCAAGAGAGACTCCAAACTCTTTTCTTCCATAACTTCTTTGTCCGAGCTCTGATTTACCATCCGTCAGCGGAAACGGGATCGTAACGACGAGGAAAAACTTCTGAGATTGGATATGTTGTCTTACCTTTGGCCTTTCCTTCCCATCTTCCACCCGAGGAAGTTTTGTCGGGTTTTTCCAGAAGCGACGGGCGCCG
The DNA here is from genome assembly GCA_963277665.1 of Viscum album. Lineage (NCBI taxonomy): Eukaryota > Viridiplantae > Streptophyta > Magnoliopsida > Santalales > Viscaceae > Viscum > Viscum album. The sequence goes on along the minus strand of OY728136.1, from coordinate 478,292,732 downwards.
ACAGACGTCTTCTAAAGTTGATCTGGTGGAGCATTGTGATCGGAACCTGTTGAGGTAGGGATCTTACCTTCATCTCTCTAAATTTTGCATCATGCAGGGTGGGTATCCTTCTATTTATGTGAATCAAATTTGAACCGATTTAATAAAGATAATAACTAGCTTAAATAACAGGGTTGGGGAAGTTATTATGTTTATCTTTATTTATTCTATTTTTATGTTGTGAACTGAATAGGCTTATGTATACTAAAAATCACGGTCATTGGGGGCATTTACTTGCGCAATTAAATGCTGCCCTTTCTTTCTAGACTGTTTATGGATTGAAAATTTGTGGAATGTGGGAATTGGTTAATCACGTAAAGTTGGATGATTAAATGAATAACCATAACCTTTGTGTGATCACCCCAGTTGAACAAAACTAAAATAAAAAAAATGTGGGTGTTGGTTAGGGTTTATTTATGTGAAGGGGGTGTTTTGTGGGTTTTTGTGGATCGGGTGAGCAGCGGGGCTGTAGTTGGCTTGGTTGTGGGTTGGTGTGAATTCTATGTTTGTGATGGGAAGTGGGGCTGCGATAAGTGGTATAAAGGGATGATGATGTGCGGGTTTCAGTGTGTTTGTAGTTATGGTGGATGGCAGTGGGACTGCAGGGATGGGTTTGAATGGAAACGAACTATGGGTTGTGAATAACAAATGAAAGTAGAAGAGTTAATGAATGGTGGGGCTTGGTAATGGAATGGGAATAATAATCAATGGGGATTGTTGGTTAATAAGAAGGGACTTGTTTGTATTGCTTGTGTTTTCCTAACTTGATTTGTGGATGGCAGGGATATGTTTTACGAATGATTGATATGGTTGGTTGTAGATAATTTCCCAGTAGTTAATTAACTAATAAACTAATACTATTGAAACATGAAAACCTAAATGGGGTTGGGGTTGATTGTTATATGCATGCTTAATAGTAGCAGTGCCGAGGCACGTGCTCAGTTTCTCTATTTAGAAGCCATAGGTTGGGTTGTGTAAACATATATATATTTGTATCTTTGTGTTTTGTTGCACCCCACCCATGTTGAGCACTTAGTGCCGAACACTCCCATTTCATGGTACAAGGTGTTTTCCCCCTAGTTACTTGATCCTTCCTACTTCTTCTTCCATAGGCTGTGATGGCTTGAGGCGACCTTACACCTAAGTCTCTTCAGGTAGGTTTTGGTTGGGGTGGTTTTAGCCCAAGACTCTTTGGGAAGGTTTATTTTTGCCCAAGAATCTTCGGAATGAGGCCCAGGTGTGTGTGGGTGGGATACGTGGTTGTGAGGATCATGTGTGTATAGGCGGGATACATGGTTTTGAGGTACAGGTGTGTACTGGTGGGAAGAGTGTGGTAGCCTCAGGACGTTCACCATTAGGAAGAGCAGCTAACTAGTGGGAAATGGTGCGGGGTACCCAATACTCGTGTTCTTATATACTACTATCTGTTGTTTTGGGTTTTGGTGAGCGTGGCTGGTGAGGTTGGGTGGATAGAATTCCTTGATAGGTTTTGGTTTCTTCTGTTGTTCTCACGGGACATTAGGATGTCTCCCCACTTGTGCACGAGATCTTTAGGTTTCCCTACTGAGTATACTTGTATGCTCACCCTACATTTACTTTCAGGTTTCCAGGAGGACTACCAGGTCCATGCGGGACCCTACCAGTTGGGACAGTTAGAGTTGTTGCAGTTTGTTGTACTCTTGTTTCTTTTGGTATTGTACTTTTGATCTTTCTTGTACTTGTACTTTGTTCTAGAACTGTTTAAATATGCATGTGGGATTGGTTTGGGTTTATTTACTTGTTCCTTTTATTTTGGTGTTTGACTCATCTTGTTTCCTGATCTTAAATAAATTAAAAGGGTAATGCCACCCATATTTGTGAAAAACTCATAATCTTGGTGCTATTCGCCACCCCGGGGCCTACTGGAGGTGGGACTCGGGGGTCATTATCTCCCTTTCACCATTGCCAGCTCAGGAGGGGAATCTTTGGTGGGAGGGGGTCATGACAGAATGGTATCAGAGCTAATAGTTGAGAGATAGGATGGAGTATAGAGTTAGGCACAGTGAGGATTGTATGGGATGGTAGGGCAATAGTGTTGGTTGATCTTGGTGCATGACATAGGCCAGGGAAGACCAGCTAGGACACGGGATTTTAGGGCCCCATGATCCGATGCAAGTACTCTGAGCCTACCGAACGACCAAGTGAGACTACATTAATTGTAGGTTAGTGACCCTAGGGAAGGTACATGCATCATCATGATTGTGTTTTACTTGATTTGGGTGTTCTGGGAAAGAAATTGAATAAAATGATAAAATGAAACCTTGAGAAATTTCCTTACTACTTGGGCTTAGGCGATCTTTGTTTACCATATAGCTATGGTACCTGGACGTCATCCTCGTGTGGCTCAGACAGCCGAGGCCCAGCAGATTCAGGCGGTCGATTGGTTGAGGATTGACCAAGAGTAGGAAGATAGCTAGTGCCAGAAAACCCTCTGTTCATTCCAGTGACAAACCCTCAAGAAGTACGAGGGTAGCACTTCGGATATGGAGACAGAGGTGTGGCTTGAAGAGCTTGGGATCTCTTTTACTTTGATTCGTGCTCCGAGGGAGTACTGGGTTCCCCTAGTAGTCAGTCAGCTGAGAGGTGCGGCATGTCAGTGGTGGATGCTCTACCTCGGAGAGAGGATAGAGAGAGAGGTTCTATAGGATGACTTTGAGAAGGAATTCTGAGAAGAATTCCTTTCTTCCATGATCAAGGAGGAGAAGCGGTAGGAGTTACTCTCCCTTCAGCAGAGGAGTATGTCAGTACGAGAGTTGGGGATCAAGTTCAAGGATCTTCTATGCTTTTCTCCGGATCTCTTTCCGGATGAGGAGTCTCGGGCGAGACGTTTGGAGGAGGCGCTTCATCCTTCGCTCCAGTATGCTGTCACCCTCTTCACTCTTCCGATGTACTTGGCAGTACAGAAGAAGGCAGAGGTTTTATAGAGGATGTACTCGTAGGGAGGTGCACCATGAGAGGGGATCCAGACGGGTTCGTCGAAGGGGAAGGAAGTCAGTAGCAGGTCTCCTACGAAAGGACCTTCCAGGTTCAGGCCAGTGGGGAGCAGGCCCCAACAGTTCCAGTTCAGATCTTCAGTTCCTCATCCCCTTTTCATGAGCCTAGGACTGAATTGTTTCTCTGGTGGAGGTTTTGGGCACATTCAGAGTCAGTGCCCGACCCGATCATAGTACGGTGGAGGTGGTTAGGTTCAGCGCCCGCCTCAGCAGCACCAGTTGTCGGTGAGGCCCTTCCAGCAGCAGCAGGACCCTGCTCCTCCGAGGGTAGACTTTTCAGGAGGAGGTCGACCTTAGGGTGCTCCCCAGGGACCTCGGCCAGGATGTGGTCGGGGAGCTGGTCGACATTAGAGAGGCAGAGGAGATGGGTGTGGATAGTTTCACGCAATAGAGTTGAAAGCTCCAGTAGGACCAGAGGTGGTGTGAGGTATGATTTGTTTGTTCAGCACTCTTGTTTCTACTTTGTTTGATTCAGGAGCTTCGCACTCCTTTTTTTCACCTGGTCTAGCCCATGCTTTGGGTATAGACATAGAGAGACACTCTGTACCCCTGGTGCTGAGTACACCAGTTGGAGGCCAGACCAGTGTATCTTGTGTTTTACGGGGATGTGGGCTGACGTTGGGACCACATCGATCTAGTGGGGACCTTCTTTTTCTACAGATACTACCATATGTTGTCATCATAGGCATCGACTGGTTGTTTTCTGTTAGTGCTGTTATCGACTGCTTCTGAAGAAGCTTCGTGTTCTCCGACGTTGATGGGCAGCGTGTATCTTTTGTTGGCGAGAGGAGCTATCAGGGGGGAAGTCGGCACGTGAATCCTCTTGATAAAACACTATTTTATTGAATATTTTATTGATAATAAATGATATAATTTTCTCACATTGTGTCAAATATGTTTATTTATAAAATCTCTGGGATTTGATCATTCATTTGAAAATTTGGTGAAAATTCCAATTTTACCCTTAATAGTGCACTGTAGTATTTCAAATATAAATATTTTTATATTTATTATTTGAATTTGAAATTTTGTAAAAGTTCTCCTAACGTAATTATATACAACTTTTATTCAGGACACTTGATCAAAAGAATGTATTTTAATGGAGTAATTGGGCCATAAAATCAAAGCTGGGCTGGACTCTCCAGAATGGATAAGCTTCTATATTGCGGCCATAACCCCTACTTATGGGCTTTTATTGAGCCCATATGTAGGATAGGAGATAGAGGACCCATATACGCACATTTGATCCTTCTGGAAGGCCGGCCAATTCACGCGTTTTGGTGGTCAAATGGGCGGTGCAATTTGCATTAAAATATTTGTCTGAATTTCCACATTCACACATGAAACCACTTGTAACCTCTCCTCTCCTCCCCTCTATAAATTGGAGTTTTTCTCATTTGTAGGGGTTGGGACGTGCATTGGGAAGTTTAGGGCAGAGGAGAAGTGGATCCACTCTAATTCTCCAACCATTTCAATAAGGGTAGCTCTTGAAGCAAGGATCCCTTCGACGAAACCTTCTTCTTCTCCTTCATGTTGTAATGATTTTGTTTATGTAATAAACTTCTTTGTTCTTCTTTTATTTCTTCTCTTTTCTTCTATTTTGTTTAAATTTATTCTTCTTTAAATCTTCCTCTTTGGGCTGGAATTCTTGAGTAGAAGCGTTATTGGGTTATACCCATTATAAACCTTTGCACATGAAAAACGCTTCTATGATGATTACGCCTCCCATGGAAGAGTAGTCTTTTAGTAATCGATCTATCTTCTACCCTCTTCATTTAATTATTTTGAATCATTGAGCTAATGTAATTCATTTAATATGATCCATGAATTATGTTTTTAAATTGTAAGAAACTAAGCAAGCAATTGAACAATTAACACAAAAACACGCGAGGTCGGGATTTTGTGTAAATTGTGAGAGCGCGATCTTAATCGGTAATACAAGACCACACAGTATAAATTTGTAGAGTTCAAATATAATCCCTAAACACAATTCATCCTCATTTCTAGAATAGATATGATCCTTAATTTACCACTGACCATAAGCTAATCTTAGAACATCAATCAAAGCAGGGTGTTGCGATTGCATGTTCCGAAGTCAGCCTAGGGTTAAATTCACATCATCTTCGTGGTAAAGTTAATTCTCGTAGGGTTCGGGATTTAACAAATTAAGCGATCATAATTAAGTGAATGTTAATTTAAATTATAATGATTAATAATAAAGTGAAGAGGTAGAGTTAGATCGATTACGCCTTTTAAATAGATTTCTAAAAAAACATCTTCTTGTTGTGTCATTTTAATCAAAATTCATTTCAAAACTAAAAACAAAAAAAAATTATACAATCTTCTTCCAGCAAACATCTTCTAGATTCATAAACTACAAAAAACCCCAATCCTTTAAAGTAGTGTTTTTATTCTATTATATTTTATTTTATTTTTTATAATACCTCTAATAAGTTGTTAAATTCACTTCCTCTTTTGAGAGATGACCTTGGTCAGCCACTCTGCTGCACCTATGTACCCCAAATTACACTAATCATTTGAGGGCTCCCACGACAGCGCTCTTTAAAATTGGTGCCATTTCCGGGGAGGCAAGTAATTATTTCAACCAATTAGAGGTATTTATTTTATTTTACATTTTATTCTCTTCCTCTCTTCTTTCTTCTTTCTTTACCCAATCTGGTTTTTCTTCTTCTTCTTTTATTTTCTTCTACTTCTTTTTGGACCATCAACTCAAACTTCTCATTTTTATTTTACTATGGTCCGCTTTATTTCTTTTCATTTATATTTGATTTATGACATGAACTAATCCCAAAGATCTCTTAGATCTTGACCCTGAGATTGAACGCAGCCTTAGGGCACGAATCAGAAATTCTCAGTCTACGGGAAGTTTCAATATTCAACCAGTTGGTGAATTCCTCTCTTCTGGAAACATTGAAATTGGAAGCTATTCAAATTCAAACATAAAAGAGGAACCAATGGCTGGAAATAATGGAAATGAACTTAATATAACCATTCGAGAATTGGCTGCACCTGATATTAACTATCAACCAAATTGTATTGCATACCCAAATCTCGAATCGGACTTTGAACTGAAATCTGGGTTAATTCACCTTCTTCCAAAGTTTCATGGCCTCTCTAGTGAGGATACTAATAAACATTTGAAATAATTTAATGTGGTTTGCTCAACCTTGAAACTAAGAAATGTTTCTGAAGATCAAATTAAATTAAGAGCATTCCCATTCTCACTTGATGGAGCTGCAAAAGATTGGATGTATTATTTGCAACCTGAAGATGTAACATGTTGGAATGATTTGAAATGTCTTTTCTTGCAAAGAATTTTTCCAGCATCACGGAAAAAATCCATTCGAAAGGAGATATCAGGGATCAATCAAGCCCAAGGGGAGTCAATGTATGAGTACTGGGAGCGATTCAAGAATTTGTGCGCAAGCTGTCCGCATCACCAAATCAGTAAGAAACTCCTCATCCAATACTTCTACGAAGGACTCACACCCATGGAGAGGAGCATGGTGGATGCTGCAGCTGGAGGAGCATTGGTGGACAAGACACCAGTAGCCGCACATGCATTGATTGACAAGATGGCCCAAAATTCCCAAAAATTTGGTGATCGAGGTACACCACATATCAGGGGAGTATATCAGGTAAGTCCTTCTTCTCTTGAGATTCATTTGATTGATACCAAGTTAGAAGAATTGACAACTATGGTGAGGAAAATTGCTTTGGCACAAAAGACATCTCTACCCCCTCCTTCAAGGCCTTGTGGCATTTGCACTAAAACAAACCACCGAACTGACTGTTGCCCACAACTACAAGAGATAGAGGATTGCGCAGCAGTATTCCTAGGGAGACCATTTCAATAGCAACAACAACCATATCCCCAAAAGAAGTTTGATTCATTTGCTCCACCATTAAACCAAGGGTGGAAAGATCAACCGGACATGAGGTATGACTCTGGACAACAACAAAGGCCCCCTTTTCAACCAAACATCCAGCAGCCTCCACCTTACCGACAGGGTTTCCAACAACCCCAAAGGAGATTTGAAGCTCAAACATCAACGAGTCAGCAACAAGGGAATATCCAACACAAGGTAGACCCTAACACTGATGATCTTTTGAAACAAATTGTTCTTAATCAACATAATGAGCTGAAGATTCAAGGTTCATAGCTGAGAGAGTTGAAGACTCAAATGAGTCAGATTGCTACCACCCTCCATGAACTGGTGAGTAAGAATTATGGAAATCTACCTTCCCAACCCACTCCAAATCCAAAGGGGAATGTTAGTGCCATCACATTGAGAAGTGGGAAGCAAATGAATGATACATCTGGACCTACCATTCCACTGGGATTCACCTCTACTCTAGAGAATCCGCATTCCATAACAACTGATGAGCAATCCAAGGAGAAAGATAAAGGTAAGAAAAAGATTGATGATATACCTCCTAAACCCCTTCCTTTTCCAAATAGGGTTGTTCAAACCAAGAAGATGGCTGAAGAAGCAATGCAAAAGGAGGTTTTGGACACATTCAAGCATGTGGAGATCAACATTCCTCTACTTGAATCCATTAAGAAAATTCCAAGGTATGCGAAATTCTTAAAAGAACTTTGTACCAATCGAAGAGGGCTCAAGGGAAATGAGAGGATCAACCATGGAAGGAATGTCTCGGTACTCATTACACCAACTCTAGCAATGCCAACAAAGTGCATGGGTCTCGGGACATTCACCATCCCATGTACCATAGGGGACTTTCACTTCTCTGATTCTCTTTGTGATTTAGGAGCATCAATAAATGTGATGCCTCACTCTGTATTCTCTTCCTTGCAGGTTGGTGAGTTGAAGCCAACAAGAGTAGTGGTGGAATTGGCGAATAGAGCTACGGCATATCCAGCGGGAGTTCTTGACGATGTACTTGTTCAGGTAAGAGACATGATCTTTCCAGCAGACTTCTATGTGCTTAACATGGAGGATGATCAGGTAATTTCTCATGCCCCCATTATCTTAGGTAGAACCTTCCTAAAAACTGAAAAACTATCATAAATGTCAATGAGGGTATACTTTCCATGGAGTTTGGAGATGAAGTTGTGATATTTAATGTTATGGATTCCATGAAGTACCCCTCAGAGGACCATTATGCTTTTTTTATCTCCCATTTTGAACCACCAAGTAAAAACATCATGGAATTGGATTTTCCTATGCTTAGGGAGATTATGAGTATTGGTTCTAGTTTGATGTCTAAGAGTACTTCTACACCCATTTTTAAGGAACAAGACTCTCTAATATTTGATTTGGAAATGGAATCATATTCTGATTTTGATCATGTGAACTCTGATTATGACATGGCTATTGAGTATGCTGATAGATTTGGTGCTTTATTCTCTGATTGTGATGATTTTTATTCTGATATTGATGTTCATTGTGCAGATATGTTTGTTGCATCAATTTCTCCATCCATACTACACCCTCCTTCATTAGAACTCAAGCCATTGCCACCAAATCTGAAATACTCATACTTGTTGAGTGGTGAGAGATTACCTGTTATAATTGCTAACAATCTCCCTTTTGAACATGAAGAAAAGCTTTTGAATATTTTGAGGGAGAACATCAGGGAGATTGGGTGGACCTTGGCTGACATATCAGGTTTTAGCCCCACCATTTTCATGGATAGGATTCTCTTGGAGGATGGGGCTAAACCGGTGAGACAGCCACAAAGGATACTTAATCCCACCCTCCTAGAAGTTGTTAAAAAAGAAGTTGAAAAATTGCTTGAGGCAGGTATAATTTACCCTATTTCTGACTCACAGTGGGTAAGTCCAATTCAGGTTGTGCCTAAGAAAATTGGTTTTACTGTTGTTAAAAATGAGAAAGATGATTTAGTTCCAATGAGGGTGCAAAACAGTTGGCGTGTGTGTATTGATTATAGGAAACTAAATCAGACCACTCGCAAGGACCATTTCCCCCTCCCATTTATTGATCAAATGCTCGAGAGACTAGCTGGGAAAACACACTATTGTTTCTTGGATGGATATTATGGATATTTTCAGGTTCCTATAGCTCCAGAGGATCAGGATAAGACTACATTCACCTGTCCCTTTGGCACATTTTCCTACCGGAGGATGCCATTTGGACTTTGCAACGCCCCAGGTACCTTCTAGAGATGTATGGTGAGTATTTTTTCTGATTTTATTGAGACCTGCATGGTGGTATTTATGGATGATTTTACAGTGTATGGGTCTTCATTTGATGAATGTCTAAGTAGTTTGGGAAACGTGTTGAATCATTGTATTGAGAAGTATCTGGTTCTAAACTTTGAAAAGTGTCATTTTATGGTAGAGCATGGCATTGTCTTAGGGAATGTAGTGTCAAAACATGGGATAGATGTTGATATATCTAAGGTAGACATTATTTCATCCTTACCCTATCCTTCATGTGTGTGTGATGTTAGATCTTTCCGAGGGCATGCGGGATTTTATCGGCGCTTCATCAAAGATTTTAGTAAGATCTCTCTTCCTATGTCACGATTACTTCAAAAAGATTCTGATTTTGTGTTTGATGATTCTTGTAGGACTTCCTTTGATGAGCTAAAGAAGTGTCTGACCACTCCACCTATCATACAGCCCCCATGGTGGGACCTTCCATTTGAGCTTATGTGTGACGCCTCCAACATCGTGGTTGGAGATGTCTTATCTCAGAGGGTGGAAGGACGTTCACATGTGATTGCCAATGCATCAAGGACATTGGATTTAGCCCAATCAAACTACACAACCACAGAAAAGGAGTTTCTTGCTGTCATATTTGCTTTAGATAAATTCCGTTCATATTTATTGGGCTCTAAAGTAGTTGTTTTTTCTGAACATACAGCTTTGAGGTACCTCCTGAAGAAGCCAGATGAAAATCCACGACTTATCCGTTGGATGATCCTTCTTCAAGAGTTTGACCTTGAGATAAAGGACAAGAAGGGGTCAGAGAATTTGGTGGCGGACCACATGAGTAGGCTTACTCACACACTAGAGGATGGCACCTTGGACCAGGTACCACTTCAGGACACTTTTCCCGATGAGCATCTCTATACCATCTCAGGTACGCATCCTTGGTATGCTGATTTAGTTAATTACATTGTTTCCTCTGAAATCCCAGCAAATTTGAAGAAGCATCAGGTCCAAAAATTAAAAAGTGAGTCTAGGTTTTATGTGTGGGATGATCCTTACCTCTGGCGCAAGTGTAGTGACCAAGTCATTAGGAGGTGTGTTCCCAATCATGAGTTTGAGTCTGTTTTGCATTTCTGTCATACACTTGCTTTTGGTGGACAGTTTGGACCCCAACGGATAGCTAGGAAGGTTTTGGACTCTGGATTATATTGGCCTAGATTATTCCATGATGCCCATGTGTTTTGTAAGTCATGCTCTCGTTGCCAACACACTGGGAACATTTCTAAGAGACATGAGATGCCCCAACAACCCATACTATTATGTGAGATTTTTGATGTATGGGGCATTGATTTTATGGGCCCTTTTCCTAGTTCATTTGTATTTTTGTATATTTTGGTTTCTGTTGATTATGTGAGTAAATGGGTGGAGGCCAAGGCCACCAGGACTGACGATTCTCATGTTGTAGTGGATTTTGTCAAGGCTGAAATTTTTTGTAGGTTTGGAGTACCAAAGGCCATCATCAGTGACCAAGGGACACACTTTTTCAATAGGAATTTTTCTTCCCTCCTTAGAAATTATGGGGTGACACACAAAACATCAACACTATACCACCCCCAAACAAATGGCCAGGCTGAGGTTTCAAATCGTGAGTTGAAACAAATCTTGGAGAAAACCGTGCAGCCAAATAGGAAGGATTGGAGAAAGCGCATGGATGATGCATTGTGGGCTTATATAACAGCATACAAGACCCCCATTGGTATGTCCCCATTTCGGATTGTTTTTGGGAAAGAATGTCATCTCCCGTGGAAGTCGAGCATCGGGCTTATTGGGCTATAAAGAAATGCAACATGGATTTGGCCCAAGCTGGAATCCAAAGGAAGCTGCAAATTCAAGAGCTTGAGGAGATTAGATTATCATCATATGAGAACTCAAGGCTCTACAAGGAAAGATCAAAAGCAGCTCATGACAAAATGATCCAACAAAGGGAGTTTCATGTTGGAGAGAAAGTCCTTCTCTACAGTTCACGACTGAAGCTGATGCCTGGTAAGTTGCGTTCCAGATGGTTAGGTCCTTATGTTGTGACTAATGTTTTTCCTTATGGTGTAGTGGAGATCACACAAGAGGACACTGGAAGGAGCTTTACAGTCAATGGGCAACGTTTGAAGAGATACATTGAGGGACTTCCTACTGATGCAGTTGATTTTATCACACTGCATGACCCCATCATCACTTGAGCACATCATGCTGTTCCTAACCCCTTCACTTTTATATTATTTGTCCTATTTAAGAATTCTGCATTTCATGTGCATATATCATATCATAGGTTCACATTGAGGACAATTCAATATTTTAAGTGTGGGGGAGGGAACCTTTTAGTTTAGTAATTTCAATTGCTTTCCTGTTCAAAAAAAACCAAAAAAAAATTGTGTGTTTTTTCAAATTTTGTGTGTTTATTTTAAAATTTTCTGTGTGTTTTTGAAACTTTTGGGCTGAAATGATTCTCATCACCATTTTTAAATCCATATCAATAAGTGAAACAATTTACCCCTTGAAACTAAGCTTAAATGAATGCTGAAATGAATTTGTTTCAAGTTCAAATATTTAGTAATTTCATGAGAAGTATGCTGAATATTGAATCCCATGCCAATCTCAATATCTTTATATTTGAAATCACTTTCCTGTGAGGCTTCTAAACCATTATTTTCATATTCTTTACATTCACCTCACTTCTTGAGAGAACCAAACCATACTTGATTTGAACCGAATTTGATCTATTCCTGTCAAAACTTGAGGGTTTGAGGTACTTATGTTTAAATGATTGAGGCATTTGTTTGGTATTAAAGCCCCTATTTCAAAGAATCCTTTTTTATAATGGCCTACCTTGAATATTTAATCCTTTTAGCCCTTAGAATCCATGAAAATAATGTTAGGTTAGCCACATTACAAGCCAATTTTCCCTATCCAACCAACTCTTGAAGTGAAATTGCATAATCTAGTTGAGCTTAAGTGTGGGGGAAGTTGTATTGTGCTTTTACACCACATTCTGTGATACTTTGGGTGGAAAATTAAATTCTGAAGAGATGTGTTTGCTACTAAAGAAAGTCATTATATTGAAATTTGTGCCTTTTCTGGATCTTTCATGAAAAGTGAAGTTGTGCCTTTTCTGGAACTTCTAATTGAGGTGGAAAGTTGTGCCCATCTGGAGCTTTCAAGAAAATCATGTTTGAGAAGATTGACATTTTTTATGCTGAAATGATGAATGGTGTAAACCTTTCATGACTTTTCATGATGATGGAGGTGAATTGATACTATGGGGATTGAAGAGAAGACCATATTTAAGTGAAAATTAGATTAATGCAATTTTGCTTCAAAAGAGTCAAGCCCTCCTCATTCAGCCGCTGAGTTTTTCACATCTTAATCCTACCAACCGAAAGCCACAGAACAACCCTGAAAAGTCCTCATGATAAACATATGTACTTGACTCACGTCGGGTAGCGATGTAGGAATCTATCAAGCCTATGGTGACCCTTGTATGAGTTTGGATGAGAAAGACATTGCAAAAAAATTAATGTTTGAGTGATGAGAGAAAATTCAAGCGAGGTAAGTGTTTTGTGCATGGGCGGATAAATGAAGTGGAAATATATTGAATGATATAAATGGTGATCTTGAAATAAGGTTTTTTATGAGGCATGATATCTTTTGATTCTTGGTGTTAAATTGATTAATCTTAAGGATATGTGTTTTAAAATTGGTTTTGATTTGATATTGATGTTTACTTGATATGAGGTTTTGCTCAGGTGTGCAAAAGGGTAAGTGTGGGGGAGTTGATAAAACACTATTTTATTGAATATTTTATTGATAATAAATGATATAATTTCCTCACATTGTGTCAAATATGTTTATTTATAAAATATTTGGGATTTGTCATTCATTTGAAAATTTGGTGAAAATTCCAGTTTTACCCTTAATAGTGCACTGTAGTATTTCGAATATAAATATTTTTATATTAATTATTTGAATTTTAACTTTTATGAAAGGGTTCATAACTTAATTATATACAACTTTTATTCAGGACACTAGATCAAAAGAATGCATTTTAATGGAGTAATTGGGCCATAAAGTCAAAGTTGGGCTGGACTCGCCAGAACGGATAAGCTTCTATATTGCGGCCATAACTCCTACATATGAAGTTTTATTGAGCCCAAATTTCTAGAGGAGATATAGGACCCATATCTGCACATTTGATTCTTCTGGAAGGCCGGCCAAGTCACGCGTTTGGGTGGTCAAATGGGCGGTGCAATTTGCATTAAAATATTTGGCCGAATTTCCACATTCACACTTGAAACCACTTGTAACCTCTCCTCCCCTCCCCTCTATAAATTAGAGTTTTTCTCATTTAGAGGGGTTGGGACGTGCATTGGGAAGCTTAGGGCAGAGGAGAAGTGGATCCACTCCAATTCTCCGACCATTTCTGTAAGGGTAGCTCTTGAAGCAAGGATCCCTTCGACGCAGCCTTCTTCTTCTCCTTCATGTTGTAATGATTTTGTTTATGTAATAATCTTCTTTGTTCTTCTTTTATTTCTTCTCTTTTCTTCTATTTTGTTTAAATTTCTTCTTCTCTTAATCTTCCTCTTTGGGCTGGAATTCTTGAGTAGAATCGTTATTGGGTTATACCCATTATAAACCTTTGCACATGAAAAACGCTTCTACGATGATTACGCCACCCATGGAAGAGTAGTCTTTTAGTAATCGATCTATCTTCTAACCTCTTCATTTAATTATTTTGAATCATTGAGCTACTTTAATTCATTTAATATGATCCATGAATTATATTTTTAAATTTTAAGAAACTAAGCAAGAAATTGAACAATTAACACAAAAACACGCGAGGTCGGCATTTTGTGTAAATTGAGAGAGCGCGATCTTAATCGGTAATACAAGACCACACGGGATAAATTTGTAGAGTTCAAATATAATCCATAAACACAATTCATCCTCATTTCCAGAATTTTTATGAGCCTTAATTTACCACTAACCATAAGCTAATCTTAGAACAACAATCAAAGCAGGGTGTTGCGATTGCATGTTCCGAAGTTAGCCTAGGGTTAAATTCACATCATCTTCGTGGTAAAGTTAACTCTCATAGGGTTCAGGATTTAACAAATTAAGGGATCATAATTAAGTGAATTTTAATTTAAATGATAATGATTAATAATAAAGTGAATAGGTAGAGTTATATTGATTATGCCTTTTAAATAGATTTCTAAAAAAACATCTTCTTGTTGTGTCATTTTAATCGAAATTCATTTCAAAACTGAAAACAAAAAAAAAAATATACAATCTTCTTCCAGCAAACTTCTTCTAGATTAATAAACTACAACAAACCCCAATCCTTTAAAGTATTGTTTTTATTCTATTCTATTTTATTTTATTTTTTATAATACCTCTAATAAGTTGTTAAATTCACTTCCTCCTTTGAGAGACGACCTTGGTCAGCCACTCTGCTGCACCTAAGTACCCCAAATTACACTAATCATTTGAGGGCACCCATGACAGCGCTCTTTCAAATTGGCACCGTTTCCGGGGAGGCAAGTAATTATTTCAACCAATTAGAGGTATTTATTTTATTTTACATTTTATTATCTTCCTCTATTCTTTCTTCTTTCTTTACCCAATCTGATTTTTCTTCTTCTTCTTTTATTTTATTCTACTTCTTTTTGGACCATCAACTCAAACTTCTCATTTTTATTTTAATATGGTCCACTTTTTTTCTTTTCATTTTTATTTGATTTATGACACGAACTAATCCTGAAGATCTCTTAGATCTTGACCCTGAGATTGAACGCAGCCTTAGGGCACGAATCAGAAATTCTCAGTCTACGGGAAGTTTTAATATTCAACCAGTTGGTGAATTCCTCTCTTTTGGAAACATTGAAATTGGAAGATATTCAAATTCAAACATAAAAGAGGAACCAATGGCTGGAAATAATGGAAATGAACTTACTAGAACCATTCGAGAATTGCCTACACCTGATATTAACTATCAACCAAATTGTATTGCATACCCAAATCTCGAATCAGACTTTGAACTGAAATCTGGGTTAATTCACCTTCTTCCAAAGTTTCATGGCCTCTCTGGTGAGGATCCTAATAAACATTTGAAAGAATTTAATGTGGTTTTCTCAACCTTGAAACCAAGAAATGTTTCTGAAGATCAAATTAAATTAAGAGCATTCCCATTCTCACTTGATGGAGCTGCAAAAGATTTGATGTATTATTTGCAACCTTAAGATGTAACATGTTGGAATGATTTGAAATGTCTTTTCTTGCGAAGATTTTTTCTAGCATCAAGGACAAAATCCATTCGAAAGGAGATATCGGGGATCAACCAAGCCCAAGGGGAGTCAATGTATGAGTACTGGGAGTGATTAAAGAAGTTTTGTGCAAGCTATCCGCATCACCAAGTTAGTGAGCAACTCCTCATCCAATACTTCTACGAAGGACTCACACCCATGGAGAGGAGCATGGTGGATGCTGCAGCTGGAGGAGCATTGGTGGACAAGACACCAGCACCCGCACGTGCATTCATCGACAAGATGGCCCAAAATTCCCAACAATTTGGTGATCGAGGTACACCACATATCAGGGGAGTACATCAGGTAAGTCCTTCTTCTCTTGATAGTCATTTGAATGATACCAAGTTAGAAGAATTGACAACTATGGTGAGGCAAATTGCTTTGGCACAAAAGACATATCTACCCCCTCCTTCAAGGCCTTGTGGCATTTTCACTGAGAAAATCCCCCCAACTGACTGTTTCCCACAACTACAAGAGACAGAGGATTGCGCAGCAGTATTCCCAGGGAGACCATTTCAGTAGCAACAACAACCATATCCCCAAAAGAAGTTTGATTAATTTGCTCCAACATACAACCAAGGGTGGAAAGATCAACCGAACATGAGGTATGACTCTGGACAACAACAAAGGCCCCCTTTTCAACCAAACTTCCAGCATCCTCCACCTTACCAACAGGGTTTCCAACACCCCCAAATGAGATTCGAAGCTCAAACATCAATGTGTCAGCAACAAGGGAATATCCAACACAAGGTAGACTCTAACACTGATGATATTTTGAATCAAATTGTTCTTAATCAACAGAATGAGCTGAAGAGTCATGGTTCAGAGCTGAAAGAATTGAAGACTCAAATGAGTCAGATTGCCACCTCCCTCCATGAACTTGTGAGTAAGAATTATGGAAATCTACCTTCCCAACCCACACCAAATCCAAAGGGGAATGTTAGTGCCATCACATTGTGAAGTGGGAAGCAAATGAATGATACATATGGACCTACCATTCCACCGGGATTCACCTCTACTCTATAGAATCCGCATTCCATACCAACTGATGAGAAATCCAAGGAGAAAGATAAAGGTAAGAAAATGATTGATGATGTACCTCCTAAACACCTTCCTTTTCCAAACAGGGTTGTTCAAACCAAGAAGATGGCTGAAGAAGCAATGCAAAAGGAGGCTTTGGACACATTCAAGCATGTGGAGATCAATATTCCTCTACTTGAATCCATTAAACAAATTCCAAGGTATGTGAAATTATTAAAAGAACTTTGTACCAATCGAAGAGGGCTCAAGGGAAATGAGAGGATCAACCTTGGAAGGAATGTCTCGGCACTCATTACACCAACTCTAGAAATTCCAACAAAGTGAAAGGGTCGTGGGACATTCACCATCCCATGTACCATAGGGGAGTTGCACTTCTCTGATTCTCTTTGTGATTTAGGAGCATCAATAAATGTGATTCCTCACTATGTATTCTCTTCCTTTCAGGTTGCTGAGTTGAATCCAACAAGAGTAGTGGTGCAATTGGAGAATTGATGTACGACATATCCAGTGGGAGTTCTTGAGGATGTACTTGTTCGGGTAAGAGACGTGATCTTTCCAGCAGACTTATATGTGCTTAACATGGAGGATGATCAGGTAAGTTCTCATGCCCCCATTATCTTAGGTAGACCCTTCCTCAAAATTGCAAAAACTATCATAAATGTCCATGAGGGTACACTTTCCATGGAGTTTCGAGATGAAGTTGTGATATTTAATGTTATGGATTCCATGAAGTACCCCTCAGAGGACCATTCTGCTTTTGTTATCTCCCTTTTTGAACCACCAAGTAAAAACATCATGGAATTGGGTTATCCTATGCTTAGGGAGATTATGAGTATTGGTTCTAGTTTGATGTCTAAGAGTACTTCTACACCCATTTTTAAGGAATAAGACTCTCTAAGATTTGATTTTGAAATGGAATCATATTCTGATTTTGATCATGTGAACTCTGATTATGACATGGCTATTGAGTATGCTGATGGATTTGGTGCTTTATTCTCTGATTGTGATGATTTTTATTCTGATACTGATGTTCATTGTGCATATATGTTTGTTGCATCAATTTCTCCATCCATACTACACCCTCCTTCATTAGAACTCAAGCCATTGCCACCAAATCTGAAATACTCATACTTGTTGAGTGGTGAGAGATTACCTGTTATCATTGCTAACAATCTCCCTTTTGAACATGAAGAAAAGCTTTTGAATATTTTGAGGGAGAACATCAGGGCGATTGGGTGGACCTTGGCTGGCATATCAGGTATTAGCCCCTCCATTTTCATGCATAGGATTCTCTTGGAGGATGGGGCTAAACCGGTGAGACAGCCACAAAGGAGACTTAATCCCACCCTCCTAGAAGTTGTTAAAAAAGAAGTTGAAAAATTGCTCGAGGTAGGTATAATTTAACCTATTTCTGACTCACGGTGGGTAAGTCCAATTCAGGTTGTGCCTAAGAAAACTGGTTTTACTATTGTTAAAAATGAGAAAGCTGATTTAGTTCCAATGAGGGTGAAAAAGAGTTGGCGTGTGTGTATTTATTATAGGAAACTAAATCAGACCACTCACAAGGACCATTTCCCCCTCCCATTTATTGATCAAATGCTCGAGAGACTAGCTGGGAAAACACACTATTGTTTCTTGGATGGATTTTCTGGATATTTTTAGGTTCTTATAGCTCCAGAGGATCAAGAGAAGACTACATTCACCTGTCCCTTTGGCACATTTTCCTACCGGAGGATGCCATTTGGACTTTGCAACGCCCCAGGTACCTTCCAGAGATGTATGGTGAGTATTTTTTCTGATTTTATTGAGACCTACATGGAGGTATTTATGGATGATTTTACAGTGTATGGGTCTTCATTTGATGAATGTCTATGTAGTTTGGGAAAGGTGTTGAATCGTTGTATTGAGAAGAATCTGGTCCTAAAATTTGAAAAGTGTCATTTTATGGTAGAGCATGGCATTGTCTTAGGGCATGTAGTGTCAAAACATGGGATAGAGGTTGATAGATCTAAGGTAGACATTATTTCATCCTTACCCTATCCTTCATGTGTGCGTGATGTTAGATATTTCTTAGGGCATGCAGGATTTTATCGGTGCTTCATCAATGATTTTAGTAAGATCGCTCTTCCTATGTCACGATTACTTCAAAAAGATTCTGATTTTATGTTTGATGATTCTTGTAGGACTTCCTTTGATGATCTAAAGAAGTGTCTGACCACTCCACCTATCATACATCCCCAACGGTGGGACCTTCCATTTGAGATTATGTGTGATGCCTCCAACATCGCGGTTGGGGTTGTCTTATCTCAGAGGGTGGAAGGAAGTTCACATGTGATTGCCTATGCATCAAAGACATTGGATTCATCCCAATCAAACTACACAACCACGGAAAAGGAGTTTCTTGCTGTCATATTTTCTTTAGATAAATTCCGTTCATATTTATTGGGCTTTAAAGTAGTTGTTTTTTATGACCATGTTGCTTTGAGGTACCTCCTGAAAAAGCCAGATGCAAAGCCACGACTTATTCGTTGGATGCTCCTTCTTCAAGAGTTTGACCTTGAGATAAAGTACAAGAAGGGGTCAGGGAATTTGGTGGCAGACCACATGAGTAGGCTTACTCACACACTAGAGGATGACACCTTGGACCAGGTACAACTTCAGGGCACTTTCCCCGATGAGCATCTCTATACCATCTCAGGTACGCATCCTTGGTATGCTGATTTAGTTCATTACATTGTTTCCTCTGAAATCCCAGCAAATTTGAAGAACCATCAAGTCCAAAAATTAAAAAGTGAGTCTAGGTTTTATGTGTGGGATGATCCTTACCTCTGACGCATGTGTAGTAACCAAGTCATTAGGAGGTGTGTTCCCAATCATGATTTTGAGTCCATTTTGCATTTCTGTCATACACTTGCTTGTGGTGGACACTTTGGACCCCAACGGACAACTAGGAAGGTTTTGGACTCTGGATTATATTGGCCTAGATTATTCCATGATGCCCATGTGTTTTGTAAGTCATGCTCTCGTTGCCAACACACTGGGAACATTTCTAAGAGACATGAGATGCCCCAACAACCCATACTATTCTGTGAGATTTTTGATGTATTGGGCATTGATTTTATGGGTCCTTTTCCTAGTTCATTTGGATTTTTGTATATTTTGGTTGTTGTTTATTATGTGAGTAAATGGGTGGAGGCCAAGGCCACCAGGACTGACGATTCTCATGTTGTAGTGGATTTTGTCAAGGCTCAAATTTTCTGCAGGTTTGGAGTACCAAAGGCCATCATCAGTGACCAAGGGACACACTTTTGCAATAGGAATTTTTCTTCCCTCCTTCGAAAGTATTGGGTGACACACAAAACATCAACACCATACCACCCCCAAACAAATGGCCAGGTTGAGGTTTCAAATCGTGAGTTGAAACAAATCTTGGAGAAAATCGTGCAGCCAAATAGGAAGGATTGGATCAAGCGCTTGGATGATGCATTGTGGGCTTATAGAACAGCATACAAGACCCCCATTGGTATGTCCCCATATCGGATTGTTTTTGGGAAAGCATGTCATCTCCCAGTGGAAGTCGAGCATCGGGCTTATTGGGCTATAAAGAAATGCAACATGGATTTGGCCCAAGTTGGAATCCAAAGGAAGCTGCAAATTCAAGAGCTTGGGGAGATTATATTATCATCATATGAGAACTCAAGGCTCTACAAGGAAAGGTCAAAAGAAGCTCATGACAAAATGATCCAACAAAGGGAGTTTCATGTTGGAGAGAAAGTCCTTCTCTACAGTTCACAACTGAAGCTGATGCCTGGTAAGTTGCGTTCCAGATGGTTAGGTCCTTATGTTGTGACTAATGTTTCTCATTATGGTGCAGTGGAGATCACATAAGAGGACACTGGAAGGAGCTTTACAGTCAATGGGAAACGTTTGAAGATATACATTGAGGGACTTCCTACTGATGCAGTGGATTTTATCACACTGCATGACCCCAGCATCACTTGAGCACATCAGGCTGTTCCTAACCCCTTCACTTTTATATTATTTGTCCTATTTAAAAATTCTACATTTCATGTGCATATATCATCTCATAGTTTCACATTGAGTAAAATGCAATATTTTAAGTGTGGGGGAGGGAACCTTTTAGTTTAGTAATTTCAATTGCTTTCCTGTTCAAAAAAAACCAAAAAAAAATTGTGTGTTTTTCAAATTTTGTGTGTTTATTTTACAATTTTCTGTGTGTTTTTGAAACTTTTGGGCTGAAATGATTCTCATCACCATTTTTAAATCCATATCAATAAGTGAAAAAATTTACCCCTTGAAACTAAGCTTAAATGAATGCTGAAATGAATTTGTTTCAAGTTCAAATATTTAGTAATTTCATGAAAAGTACGCTTAATTTTGAATCCCATGCCAATATCACTATCTTTATATTTGAAATAACTTTCCTATGAGGCTTCTAAACCATTATTTTCATATTCTTTACATTCACCTCACTTCTTGAGAGAACCAAACCATACTTGATTTAACCAGAATTTGATCTATTCCTGTCAAAACTTGAGGGTTTGAGGTACTTATGTTTAAATGATTGAGGCATTTGTTTGGTATTAAAGCCCCTATTTCAAAGAATCCTTTTTTATAATGGCCTACCTTGAATATTTAATCCTTGTAGCCCTTATAAGTCATGCAAAGCCTATTAGGTTAGCCACATTACAAGCCAATTTTCCCTATCCATCCAACTCTTGAAGTGAAATTGCATAACCTAGTTGAGCTTAAGTGTGGGGGAAGTTGTCTTGTGTTTTGCCACCACATTCTGTGATACTTTGGGTGAAAAATTAAATTTTGAAGAGATGTGTTTGCTACTAAAGAATGTCATTATATTGAAAGTTGTTCCTTTTCTGGAGCTTTAATGAAAAGTGAATCTGTGCCTTTTGTGGAGCTTCTAATTGAGGTGGAAAGTTGTGCCCATCTAGAGCTTTCATGAAAATCATGTTTGAGAAGATTGACATTTTTTATGCTGAAATGATGAATGGTGTAAACCTTTCATGACTTTTCATGATGATGGAGCTGAATTGATACTATGGGGATTGATGAGAAGACCATATTTAAGTGAAAATTAGATTAATGCAATTTTGCTTCAAAAGAGTCAAGCCCTCCTCATTCAGCCTCAGAGTTTTTCATATCTTAATCCTACCAACCGAAAGCCACAGAACAACCCTGAAAAGTCCTCATGATACACATATGTCCTTGACTCACATCGGGTAGCGATGTAGGAATCTATCAAGCCTATGGTGACCCTTTTATGAGTTTGGATGAGAAAGACATTGCAAAAAAATTTATATTTGAGTGATGAGAGAAAATTCAAGCGAGGTAAGTGTTTTGTGCATGGGCGGATAAATGAAATGAAAATATATTGAATAATATAAATGGAGATCTTGAAATACGGTTTTTTATGAGGCATGATATGTTTTGATTCTTGGTGTGAAATTGATTGATCTTAAGGATATGTGTTTTAAAATTGGTTTTGATTTGATATTGATGTTTACTTGATATGAGGTTTTGCTCAGGTGTGCAAAAGGGTAAGTGTGGGGGAGTTCATAAAACACTATTTTATTGAATATTTTATTTATAATAAATGATATAATTTCCTCAAATTGTGTCAAATATGTTTATTTATAAAATATTTGGGATTTGATCATTCATTTGAAAATTTGGTGAAAATTCCAGTTTTACCCTTAATAGTGCACTGTAGTAGTTCGATTATAAATATTTTTATATTTATTATTTGAATTTGAAAGTTTGTAAAAGTGTTCCTAACTTAATTATATACAACTTTTATTCATCACACTAGATCAAAAGAATTCATTTTAATGGAGTAATGGGGCCATAAAGTCGAAGCTGGGCTGGACTCTCCAGAATGGATAAGCTTCTTTATTGCGGCCATAACTCCTAAATATGGGTATTTATTGAGCCCAAATTAGGAGAGGAGATAGAGGACCCATATCCTCACATTTTATCCTTCTGGAAGGCCGGTCAATTCACGCGTTTTGGTGGTCAAATGGGTGGTGAAATTTGCATTAAAATATTTGGCAGAATTTCCACATTCACACTTGAAACCACTTGTAACCTCTCCTCCCCTCCCCTCTATAAATTGGAGTTTTTCTCATTTGGAGGGGTTGGGACGTGCATTGGGAAGTTGAGGGCAGAGGATAAGTGTATCCACTCCAATTCTCCAACCATTTCAATAAGGGTTTCTCTTGAAGCAAGGATCCCTTCGACGAAGCCTTCTTCTTCTCCTTCATGTTGTAATGATTTTGTTTATGTAATAAACTTCTTTGTTCTTCTTTTATTTCTTCTCTTTTCTTCTGTTTTGTTTAAATTTATTCTTCTCTTAATCTTCCTCTTTGGGCTGGAATTCTTGAGTAGAAGCATTATTGGGTTATACCCATTATAAACCTTTTCACATGCAAAACGCTTCTATGATGATTACGCCACCCATGGAAGAGTAGTCTTTTAGTAACCGATCTATCTTCTACCCTATTCATTTAATTATTTTGAATCATTGAGCTACTGTAATTCATTTAATATAATCCATGAATTATGTTTTTAAATTGTAAGAAACTAAGAAAGCAATTGAACAATTAACACAAAAACACGCGAGGTCGGCATTTTGTGAAAATTGTGAGAGCGCGATCTTAATCGGTAATACAAGACCACACGGGATAAATTTGTAGAGTTCAAATATAATACCTAAACACAATTCATCCTCATTTCCAGAATGGATATGAGCCTTAATTTACCACTGACCATAAGTTAATCTTATAACATCAATCAAAGCAGGGTGTTGCGATTGCATGTTCTGAAGTTAGCCTAGGGTTAAATTCACATCATCTTCATGGTAAAGTTAATTCTCGTAGGGTTCGGGATTTAACAAATTAAGGGATCATAATTAAGTGAATTTTAATTTAAATGATAATGATTAATAATAAAGTGAAGAGGTGGAGTCAGATCGATTACGCCTTTTAAATAGATTTCTAAAAAAACATCTTCTTGTTGTGTCATTTTAATCGAAATTCATTTCAAAACTAAAAACAAAAAAAAATTATACAATCTTCTTCCAGAAAACTTCTTCTATATTCATAAACAACAACAAAACCCAATCCTTTAAAGTAATTTTTTTATTCTATTCTATTCTATTTTATTTTTTAGAATACCTCTAATAAGTTGTCAAATTCACTTCCTCCTTTGAGAGACGACATTGGTCATCCACTCTGCTGCTCCTAAGTACCCCAAATTACACTAATCATTTGAGGGCGCTCACGACAGCTCTCTTTAACCTCTCCTTTCCTTGTTAGGCGGGTTATCGGTGGTTTCAGCTGATATAGAGATGATGGATGTCCCAGAGGTTTTTGGGGAGTTCCTCGATGTTTTTCCTGAGGAGGTTGGTACTCTACCCCCCCCCCCCAACGACGTGACGTTGAGTTCGGGATAGACTTACAACCTGGTGCATGTCTGATTTCGATGGCCCTTTATCGGATAGAACCTTCGAAGTTGTGGGGGTTATGGATTCAGATTGATGATCTGATGGAGAAGGGTTTTGTTCGACCCAGCGTGTCTCCATGGGGTGCTCCAGTTTTGTTCGTGAAGAAGGCAGATGGTGGTCTCAGGTTATGCATAGACTACCTAAGGTTGAATTAGGTAACAGTCAAGGATCGTTACCCCCTTCCAAGGATAGATGATCTCTTCAACCAGCTGAGGGGAGAAGGTTGGTTTTCTAATATTGATCTATGATCTAGATATCATCAGATGAGGGTAAAGGATAGTGACATCTCAAAGACGTATTTCAGGTACAGGTATGGGCACTTCGAGTTTGTAGTGATGCCGTTTGGAGTTACAAATGCATCAGCTGTGTTCATGGGACTTATGAGCCTTGTCTTTCGAGAGTTTTTGGACCGATTCTTCGTTGTGTTTATTGATGACATCCTGATCTACTCAAGATCATAGGAGGATCACGTTGAGCATCTCAGGCCAGTCTTGGAGGTCCTTGGACACCACCATCTTTATGGGAAATTTTCAAAGTATAAGTTCTTGATGCAAGAAGTACACTTCCTTGGGCACGTAGTGTCTCATCATGGATTGTTAGTGGACCCGTTGAATGTGGAGGCCGTTGTTTCTTGGGAGGCACCCAAGAGCATGGTAGAAGTTCGTAGTTTCCTGGGGTTGGCAGGTTATTATCAGAGGTTCTTTTTGGACTTCTCTCAAGTTGCTGCTCTATTGAATTCTTTGACTTGGAAGAACCAGGTCTTCCTATGGAGTAAGCAGTGCTAGAAATCTTTTGACTACCTAAAGGAAAATTTGTCCAGCACTGTAGTACTCAGGTTTCCAGAGGAAGGGTTGTTGTATGAGGTGTTTGGTGATGCTTCTGGCCTTGGTTTGGGGTGCGTACTGATGTAGAAGAAGGGTGTGATCTGTTATGGGTCTAGATAGTTGTGCCATCATGAGCGTAACTATGCCACCCATGAACTAGATCTTGTATCAGTAGTGTTCTCACTGAAATTGTGGTGACATTACCTCTTTGTGGAGCGCCTTGTGGTCTTCTAAGATCACAAGAGATTACGTTATATCTTCTCCCAGCGTGACCTGAACTTACGGCAGTGGACATGGGTCGATTTTCTCCATGACTATGACTTCGATATCTCCTACACTGAATGTAAGGGCAACATTTTGGCTGATGCCCTGAGCAGGAAGCCACATAAGGAAGTGGTTCGGGAATCCGCTAATTCTTGGAGAGCAATGGGAGAGTTGGATGCCTTGAACTTGGATGTAAGGGTAGAGGGTGTTAGAGGATATTTATTTCAGATGATGGTGCAGTCCTCCATGTTGCAGTAGGTGGAAGAGTTTCAGTGGAAAGACTCTGAGGCAGAAGTAATGTGGGATCGTATCGATCAGGTAAAATCTCCGAAAGATGGTCAGAGGACAGCTGACATCAGATGCTTTTTCATGTAAAGATATTTGTTACAGAGGCGATGCATGAGGGAGTTCTTCGTGAATTCCATAGATCATCCTTGGCAGTACATACAGGGGTTTCAAAAATGTATCGAGGCCTGAGGGAACAGTTTTGGTGGCCTGGGGTGAAACGGGCAGTTGCGATGTTTGTGGCTAAGTGCCTAGTGTGTCAGAAAGTGAATACTGAACACCATGTTTCCAGTGGTTTGTTGCATCCTTTAGATGTCCTCAAGTAGAAGTGGTATGAAATCTCAATGGACTTCTTCACAGGACTACCTAGAGCTTAGGGTGGTTATGATTCTATCTGGGTAGTGGTGGATCGACTGACGAAATCATCTCACTTCTTAGCAATTAAGGAGCTGGGCCTGGTGAGTACCTTAGCACAGAGGTACGTAGACAAGGTGGTGCAGTTTCATGGAGTTCCAAAGACTATCATCTTAGATAGGGATACTCGGTTTACCTCATGATTCTAGAGCGGGTTACAACATGATTTTGGCACCCAGCTACGCCTTAGCACTGCTTTCCACCACCAAACCGATGGGAAGACAGAGCGGACTATCCAGACATTAGAGGACATGCTGCGGGCATGCGTTCTGGATTTCAGAGGGTCATGGGTGCGACACTTGCCATTAGTAGAGTTTGCCTACAACAAAAACATCCACTCTACTATTGGCATGGAACTGTTTGAGGCTTTGTATGGAAGACCATGTCATTCACCCATTTTCTGGGCAGAGGTTGGTGAGATAGGTGCTCTTGGGCCAGAGGTAGTACAGAGCACCACAGAGAAAGTCCAGCTTGTGCGTGAGAGGATGAAAGTGGCTCAGGACTGACAGAAGTCTTATGCTGATCGTCGAAGGAGGCCCTTGGAGTTCGAGGTGGGAGATCATGTGTTCTTGAAGTTTTCCCCTCAATGGGGGTAGCGGAGGTTTGGGAAGGGGAGAAAGCTCTCCCCTAGGTTCATCAGACCTTTCGAGGTGCTGAGGCGAGTCGGTGAGGTGGCATATCAGCTGGCCTTGCCACCTCAGTTGGAGAAGGTTCATGACATCTTCCACATCTCCCAGCTTTTTCGGTACTTACATGACGACTCTCACCTTATCGATTGAGGAGAGTTAGATATGGGAGACGATGCAACCTTCGAGGAACGACAAGTCAGAATTGAGGATCGTAAAGAGAAGGTGCTCTGTCGATGAACCATCACCTTGGTTCGTTTGTTGTGGAGGTATGGCAGCCTCGAGGAGAGCACTTGGGAGCGGGAGGCCCAAATGCACGCTCAGTACCCGGATTTGTTTTGGCTTGTGTTTTGGTTTGTTCTTCTGAGCTTTCTTTTGATGTTGTACTCTATACCTTTGATATATGGAATGCTTGGCTTGTCGGTTGTGAGACTTTTTGTTTCCTTATTCAATGAATGTGTGTAACATGTCCAGATGTGTGGGGAAAGGGAAAAACCTGATCCTTAATCGAGACACATTAATGTGGATGCGATGGAACCCGTGCAGGCGAGTCAGTGCCGCCTAAAGCGGATAATATCTCGACATAGAAGAAAGAATTTCCCAAACCACATGTTCGAGCAGTGTGTTGGTTGTACGGTGTTGGGGGCAGTGCCGGTTGAAAAAATTATAATGTATGGAAGTGGGAAGACCCAAATTCTTAATCGAGATGCATTAATGAGGATGCGATTAAATCCGTACAGGCGATTCAGTGCCACCTAAAATGGATAATATCTCGACATAGGGGAAGGAATTCCTAACGCATATGATTAGGGTTATTAGATGGGTTCCTGTTATAACAAGAGCCCTAAGAGGTATCTTGATGGTTTCCTCTAGGTTGGTTTTTTAATTCTCGGGGATAAGAATGTTTTAAGAGGTATCTAATGTAATGTCCCAGACCTCTCTGACCCATTCCTTTGTCGAAAAGAAGGTCAGGAAGTGTTCTGAAGGGTAAAATGGACTTTTCCCACACTTTTCAGAATTTTGTAACTACATGCCATGTAGTGTGAGTAAACGTCGTGTACCACCTCACCGGGTATACCCCATGTTAAAGTCGTGTCCTTTCCATGTGAAATAAATGATTACACGTCGTGTAGCCCATACTACACGCCGTGTAGTCCCTCCCTGCATATGCGTTACCCTCAAACCGTGTGTTGACCAGTCAACGCCCGTGTGCCATGTTGAAGCTGTGTCCTTGCCATGTGAAATAGATGAGTACGTGCCGTGTGGCCCATAATACACATCGTGTAGTCCCTCCCCGCATATGCATTACCCTCAAACCATGTGTTCACCAGTCAATGACCGTGTTCCGTGTTGAAGGCCATGTTGGAAGCCTCGTGGCGACCAAGTGGAATGGCTGAGTACACACCATGTATTAGAAAGTACACACCGTGTACTTTAGTTTTTCTCACCTATAAAAGGAGGGGACCTCTCTTCCTTTTCAAATCACTCCTCTTCTCCCCATTCCCTCTAGCAGAGCTCTCCCAAGAGAGACTCCAAATTCTTTTCTTCCATAAGTTCTTTGTCCGAGCTCCGATTTACGATCTGTTAGCAGCCACGTGATCATAACGATGAGGCGGAACTTCTGAGCTTGGATATGTTTTCTTCCCTTCGGCCTTTCCTTCCCAGCTTCCACCCGAGGAAGTTTTTATGGTTTTTTCCAGAAGCAATGGGTGCCGACGGACGTCTTCTAAAGTTGATCTGTGGGAGCGTTGTGATAAGAACCTGTTGAGGTAGGGATCTTACCTTCGTCTATCTAAATTGTGCATCATGCGGGGTGGGTATCCTCCTGTTTACATGAAACACATTTGAACCGGTTTAATAAATATAAAAACTGGCGTAAAGAATGGGGTTGGGGGAAGTTATTATGTTTATATTTATTTATTCTATTGTTATGTTGTGAAATGAATAGGCTTATGCCTACTGAAAATCACTGTCGTTGGGGGCCTTTGCTTGCGCAATTAAATTCTGCCCTATATTTCTATATCGTTTATGGACGGAAACATTGTGGAATGTGGGAATTGGTTAATCACGTAAAGTTGGCTAATTAAATGAATAACCAGAACCTTTTTGTGATCACCCCGGATGAACAAAACTAAAATAACAAACATTTGGGTGCTGGTTAGGGTTTATTTATGTGAAGGGGGTGTTTAATGGGTTTTTGTGGATCGGGTGAGCAGCGGAGCTATGGTTGGATTGGTTGTGGGTTGGTGTGAATGCTATGTTGGTGATGGGTAGCAGGGCTGAGATAAGTGGTATCAAGGGATGATGATGTATGAGTTTCAGTGTGTTTTTAGTTATGGTGGTTGACAGTGGGACTGCAGGGATGGGTCTGAATGGGAACGAACTATGGTTTGTGAATTATAAATTAAAATAGAAGAGTTAATGAATGTTGGGGCTTGGAAATGGAATGAGAATAATAATCAATGGGGCTGGTTGGTTAATAATAAGGGACTTGTTTGTATTGCTTTTGTTTTCATAACTTGATTTCTGGATGGTAGGGATATGTTTTACGAATGAATGATATGGTTGGTTGTTGATAATTTCCCAGTAGTTATGAAATTAACAAACTAACAAAATTGAAACATGAAAACCTAAATGGGGTTGGGGTTGATTGTTGTATGCATGCTTCGTAGTAGCAGTGCCGAGGAAAGTGCTCAGTTTCTCTATTTAGAAGCCATAGGTTGGGTTTTGTATACATATATATATCTGTATCTTTGT
Source organism: Viscum album (assembly GCA_963277665.1). Classification (NCBI taxonomy): domain Eukaryota; kingdom Viridiplantae; phylum Streptophyta; class Magnoliopsida; order Santalales; family Viscaceae; genus Viscum; species Viscum album. The sequence goes on along the minus strand of OY728136.1, from coordinate 478,263,391 downwards.
GTTTTGTCTCACCCCACCTATGTTGAGCACTTAGTGCTAAACACTCCCATTTTATGGGAGAGAGTGTTTTGCCCTTAGTTACTAGCCCCTTCCTGCTCCTTCTTCCATAGGTTGTGATGGCTTGAGGCGACCTTACACCTAAAACTCTTCAGGTAGGTTTCGGTTGGGGTGGTTTTAGCCCAAGACTCTTCGAGCAGGTTTACTTCTTCCCAATAATCTTCGGGATGAGGCCCAGGTGTGTGCGGGCGGGATACGTGGTTGTGAGTCCCAGGTGTGTGAGGGCGGGATACGTGGTTTTGAGGCCCATGTGTGTCCGGGCGGGATATGTGGTTGTGAGGCCGAGATGTATATGGGTAGGAAGAGTGTGGTAGCGTCAAGACGTTCACCATTAAAAAGAGCAGATAACTAGTGATAAATGGTGCGGGGTACCCAATACTCATGTTCTTATATACTACTACCTGTTGTTTTGTGTTTTGGTGAGCGTGGCTGGTGAGGTTGGGTGGATAAATTTTTTTTATAGGTTTTGGTTTCTTCTATTGTTCTCACGGGACATTAGGATGTCTCCCCACTTGTGCTTGAGAGCATTAGGTTTCCCTACTGAGTATACTTGTATGCTCACCCTACATTTACTTTCAGGTTTCTAGGAGGACTACCAGGGCCATGCGGGACCCTACTAGTTAGGACAATTGGAGTTTTTGCAGTTTGTTGTACTCTTTTTTCTTTTGGTATTGTACTTTTGAGCTTTCTTGTACTTGTACTTTGTTCCAGAACTGTTTAAACATGCATGTGGGATGGGTTTGGGTTTATTTACTTGTTCTTTTTCATTTGGTGTTTGACTCATCATATTTCCTTATCTTAAATAAATAAAAAGGGTAATTCCTTCCATATTTGTGAAAAACTCATACCCTTGGTGCTAGTCGCCACCCCGGGGCCTACTGGAGGCGGGACTCGGGGGCCATTATCTCCCTTTCACCATTGCTAGCTCAGGAGGGGAATCTTTGGTGGGAGGGGGTCATGAAAACTATATATTGTGAATATTATTCATTATATTATGAAAACTTATGGTTTATATAAATATAAAATTAATTCATGGGTTTCCAATTAATGAAAAATGAAAACAAGAACCAATTGGATTTGAAAATAAATATTATTATTACACTTCTAAATGAGTTTTATCTTAATAAAAACAATTATTTACAATTATTTTATGATTTTAATAAAATATATATGTTATATATTCAATTAAATATTTTTAATATCCAATAGATTTGATAGGCACAAGATAAGAACAAACCTAATATTACATATAAAATACTATATTTTTATTAAACCATTTTTACCGCCTTTTAATAGAGAACATATTTTAAATCTGAATTTTGACACATTTATGAATTTAATTTGGTAAAATAAACTTTATTTTTGAATTACGAATATCAAAATTTTCTTCAGGTCAATTTTTTGTATTTTGTGAGAAACATCATTTTTTGATGAATAATATAAAAATTGTGTTTTAGTTAAAAACTTTATTTCATTTTAATAATTATTAATGATAAATTATGTTTTAAATAGTTAAAATTTCATATTAGATTTATTATAAATCTATTAATAAAATTTATTTTATTATAATAAATTTCACTTTAAAATTAAATATAAAAACATAACTATCTTTTGAACATTTTTATACTAAAACCAATTAATGCATCCGTATGCGAGATTAGCATTAATCATAATTTTCCCACTTATGTAAATTTAAGTTCAAAAAACAAAAATAAACCATTTTAATCAAGGTTAAATTTATAGTCTTATAGTATAAACTTAAATTTTGACCAAAATTATTTGTGAATGTGAATAAAAATAATTATAGTGATTAAGGTGTAATTAGGCATAAAAAGCAACTAAACCCTAAATTTAATGGCCCAAATGACCTATCCACTTGTCCAACACCCATTTTATAGACATATATCATCCATGAACCTTCCATTATTGAGTTTTTATGGGTTTTTATGACTTTTTATTAGGTAATAACATGTTCATACCTAACTTATTTTAAAAAATTCCAAGTGAGTCCTTTTCATTCCCTATAAAAGGTCGTCACCTCTCCCACTTTTCACACCTCTAAAACCTCTTATGTTCATCCAAGATCTACCCAAATAGTATCCCAAAATCCCTCTCATATACCTAGAATAATTCCCTTGGGAATAAATCTTTACAATGAATCCTTTTGGTATAAATCAAAAGAAGTTACCCGATTAAGAGGTAACGTCTTCTCTCTAGTTTATTAGTATCATTTCCATTATCCAAACCCTAAAATATTATTATTATATGATTACATAAAAAAATTATCTTAAATATAATAGGATATTTTATGTTAATATTTATACCTAAACTTACACACACTTCCATTTAATGGCTAACGAACATATTATTTCTGTGTACGGAGAAATACTGCCTCATGAAATGATGATTGTTCCATTTTCCTTTACCACCTCTCATGGTGGAAATTACGATGAAAAATTATTTATATATGATATATATTATATTTATAATATCTTTATGCTTATTTAAGTTTTATTTAGAATATTCCTTTATGCTCTCCATCATGTGTAAATACGATAATTTCGTTTAAGGAAGTGTGGACTATTGCCCCCTCAAAGTGATATGACTCCTTCATGCCATACATGGAACGCATAAAAGATGGTTGTAATAAAACTATGTAACCTATATAACATATATGTTCTATTAGAATTATAATATAACTATTTATCATTTATAATTAATTATTTTAATATGACAAAGAAATGAATGTATCATTAATGAGTACTTTCAACCTACCGTCTCAATGAATGGTGCACTTCATTTCTAATCTCCAAAATTATAGACTTCTATAAATACATATATAATGTATATATATGATATTAAAATCATGTTTTACATTTTGGATATGATGAAACCATGATTCATTTAACCATAATGACAAATATCATGTTAAAATATACTCGACAAACAAGGCAATTAAAACCTGAAATAGTTAAAATAATGAAAGGTTATTAACAAATAGGTAATAAGATATTATAAGAGAATAATATATGGTATAAATATATTAATATGGTTATTTTATAAATTGTTAACATGTTTAATCCCACTATACAGGAGGATAAACACCACACAACACAAATAAGTTTGAGGTAAGGGATTCTTGTCTTACTTTACTTTTCATAAGGTATACGTCATATACACCACTTAATTATTTTGTTTAGTATATATAATATCCCTTTTATACATTATATCATGAATAATCATTATTCATTTTATGAAAAACATTCCTTAATGGGGATTGTGAATTAAATGTTTTAAGTGGTATTGGACACTTTGGGATGTTTAATAATTAATTTCCTAAAACATATTCTTAATGATTGTCTTCGAAATCTCACTTACTTTTGTGATTGTTAATATCATCTTGAAAAAAAACTTTATTGTAAAAGTTTTTCATTGAAAATTTACTTTAATATACAAATTCTCATACAATGGATATTATTATTTCCTAAAAAGTATACCATTTTACATACAATATCTACATTGACAGTTATTTGATTATTTGGGAAATTATTGATAAAAACATATTATTTATTCAATATGGATATTTGATAAGGAATATTATTCATTTTAAAATTTGATATGAAGACTTATTTAGACTGGTATTAATATGTGGGTCTCAAACTTTATATATCCCATCAATGCATTGACCGGTTATCATGAGGCAAATTAGTTGGCCAAATTAAACAGGTTTCTATCTATAGTTTTAAGCAGCCTTGTGAAAGGTCTTGATGGTAATATGTTTTCACATGACTCAGACATGAAATCCAATAATTAATCATTTCCATCATTTAGTTTTAGTAATTATTCATCCATTAGATTTTTCATTGACATATCTATGGATGCATTTCATTTTAGTTCATTGATTAAATTGATGTGCTTCAATTTCTTACCTTAACATATTGACTTTGTCTTATCTAGTTATTGAATGGAATGTGATATCAGTTATTTAGCTTTCCATGTTAATTTATTTGCATTGATTCATTATTTCTTCTTCTTTAGTTACAATTACCTATCATTTGAGCTCACCCTTATTATGTTTCCTTTCCCCATGTTAAGAAGAATAGATCTTTGAATAATCACCCATGGATATAGTTTATTCCACATATTATGTGTAATGTTTGTATTTATTATTTCACAATATATTATGGGTATCATTTATGTAATCTATATTTCCCAGATTTCTAAACTAATTGGTCCTATAGATTTTATTCCTTGTAATTGTGCCAGTGAAATAAAACAATGCACCGGCTCTGGGATTCTAGGTTCTTGGAATTACATTATATTTGAGAATGAAAATTAAATTTTTATGCTAAATTTTATATATTATTGATTCTTGTATATTTATTCTATAAACTCTCATGTGTTTTTTATGAATGGATGACTTTGGCAATTTTATTTTTATTGTGCACTTTGATATATGGGGTATTGTCTACCCATGGTACTACCTTATAACCCCACTACTTGTAAGAGGCCTCTAAAATTTGGGGAGGCACACCAAAGGTCATATGGTAGTCTATTCTAGTTACTATTCAAATTAAACTAGGATTGGTCTTTATAAAGTGGAATCAGAAATTTTTTTATTTGTCTTACTATTAAGGACTTGGTAGTTAGAAGATATAGGGATGTGTCAAATCCTGTGATGGATACCGATATAGTGCATCATGAAAACATATTATATTACGATGTCTAGGTTCTTAAGGATTAGATTAAGGTTCTGGTGTTTGATGTTATAGTTATATATAGTTTACACCATGATTGGGTCATATGGATGTGTGATGATCTTATGATTTATATTATATTTTTGTCTCTTGAACCATGGTAATAAATCCATTTATTATATTTGGTTATTTCTTATAGTGGAAAGAAGCATCCCAAGAATCATTATTCTTCATGTAAGATCTATATGACATGTATTCCATCCTATGTGGGATTTTATCTTTGATGATAGAATTGTTTGTCTAAAGTGTCAGTAATTGATCATACATCATTTTTTCATATAATTAATTGGTAGAATTATACTTAGCTGATCTGATATATATATATATATATGTACTTTCTTCCAATGGAAGGACATTTGGATCTATGTTGAGGTGCTTATTGTTGATGATGATGAGGTAGACCTACCTACATTGGAGGTGTAGTGACCCTAGTGGGTCGGTGTAGATACATGATGCCTCATGTTAAACCTTATGTGGGATTTTTCTTCTATTGGTTTGGATATTTAAATTATTATTAATAAAAAATATATTGTTTCTCATATAATAAGGAATGACACCCTACTTAATAAAATTGTGTGGTGGTGGTTCGTGGGGTACAGATTGTTATAGGGTGATGTTGGATGTATGTGTGTGCCTATGTAATGTGACCAAATCTTCTAGAGATTATTCTAATGTGTAGATTCTCAAGTAGGTTAGGTGTCCTAGGTTTGGTTATTTAATGTACCAGTAACAACCAATATGTAGTTTTCCTATATATCTTGGAATGGAATTATATCTAACTAAATATTGTGTTTATGGTTCCTTGATACGAATCATCTAGGATGATGTCATTCATTATGGTAGAGTTGACCGATGATATCTTGATTCTCAAGGGGTAGTAATATGTGTGTGGATGCCCTATAATAATTATTTCCCTAGTATACCAATTAATTAAAATGAGTTTTCTAGCCTAATACTATATATGACCCTTGGGTGGTTGTTGTCATGGTGATTCCATGGTTGGGATTTGATATGGGAACATGATGTTTACCAGGGGTTATGACCTTCCATGAGAATTAACATGGTGGGATAGGTGGGATACCTAGTTACCTTGGTTATGACTCCGGATTATTAGTGATTTAGTTCCTAGTTATGTTTATGGGAAAACTATGAGTGGGGTTAGCTTGGGGTTGTGATTTTTTAGATATAGAATGTATGGGTAGGTATTTTTGTTTGATACTGATTCATAGAATGTGATATTTAAAATATTGTATTGTCATATTGATTCCTTTGTACCCATTATGTGAGAATAACATTTAGTTTAGTTCCTTGTAATGTGAGGTGTGTAGAGTACCTTGGTATCAAGTTTGATTTTAAATGGTAGGGTTGTTTAGGTACCTGACCCTGTTAACTCTTGAAGCGCTTTAGAATCATGGTAAAAGAATGGGTAAATTATTTTGGTTTTTTTAAGACAACAAATAGTGGATAATAATTTGTTTTGATTAATGAGATGAACTTACATAAAGATTGGTAAGTTATTTTGAAACATCATCATAGTTTGTTGATGTGTGACTTGCAAGATAATGGGTTAAGTTTCAAAATTGGGTGGTACCAAAATGTATCCATGATTTTTCACATGAGATCAGGTGAAAATATTTTTTTTATGTTCAATATATTGGAATATAAATCATAGATGGTCGTGTGTGAGATGAGGGATGATGTAAATTGATAAGGAACATGTGATCTTAGAGTCCCGATGTTTTGGATCAAAATGGGAATTCACCATAATGGGAGAGTGGGCTTTGGAGTGCGATCAATGTGTGGTGGCACAAACAATATCGGTTTATCTTGGTTAGGTACTGAGAGGGAAATGAGTTTAGCTCGATATGATTGACATGATTGATATTTTGGAAGAACCATTAATAGTAATTCTCAATGATTGGTGTGAGGGAATCCATATGGTGGGGATTACACCATTAATTATTTGAGGGAATGGCCCTCACTTTGGATGAATCTTGGTGGACTTCATGGGTGATGTTTTTGTGAGTCAAGAATGAGTAGTAATTTGATGTTCCTTATTGGTGTATGGTTATGAGTGATCTTAACCATGAAAATAATTATGTTTGGTGATGGATAGGGTGTTTTCCATAAGTGATGAGTGTTTATATGATTTGCGAAATAAAACTGATACTCTAATGGTGGGGAGAATTGCATTGATCACAATTAAATGATCTTTATGATGGAAGGGTTCGACTGTGGCGAGATCAGTCCCTGGATAATCAATTTGACACTAGGATATCAGTATGTGATAAGATATGATATGATCTATAACCTCAATGAATACAAGATTAAGGATTTAGAAGGGGTGTTGGTTAGAGTGGGTGCATTGGAATTAGGCTTAGGATGATCTTGATGTGACATGAGGGTGATTTTTTGGGTAATACTTGATCATGACTATGATAACCGTTATCTTTATTAAACATAATTTCATGATTTATTACATAAAATTACACATAATAAAACCTTGAATATCAATAAGTATAATATACATGGGAAATATGTACATTAATAAAAACATCAATTAATGAATTCATCACCTTTATTGAAAACCTCCTTAAGATGTTCATAATATTCCTCTATACTTTAAATTTCATGGGATATCCTGGGGAGATACAAAAGAAATGTGTTAGATATAAATCCCAGTAAGGGAATAATCATGGAATAACATGATTAAAGTAATACAAGTTAGAAAATAGGCATATAAATGGGACATAAAAGAGGATAAAATCATAAACATGAATAATTAGGCATGATATATCATGAGGACATTAAGGGAATATGGGAAATGTGGAAACAAATTAAAACATTGCATCATAAACATAGTTCAAGGGTAAAATAAAAGATATCTTGATGGAAAAATTACCATAAATGAATATGATTTACTCCCTATTCCGACATGATTTCTCATGATACAAAACATTACCCATTAATTTGGATCACTATATAATTCTAAGTTCACTCGTTAATTTCATTTCATTCTCATGTTTAAGTGTTCTATGTAGAACATAAAAAATGGAATCATTTATCATAAAATTTTGTTCCATGATAATGTAGTGTGTAATATGTACATGTAATTTCGAAATAATTAAGTATAAGTTCATAAATGTGAAAACCCTTTATGAGAAATGGGTATGGGTATTCACTAGACAATTGTTTGGCATGGAAAATTGTGGTGGAGTTTCGACAGCATACCATCATCACTTAAAAATTAATAATATCGGTTGATGAGATAGGAAGGGGTATATCATAATTTTAACATAAAATATAAGGTAATAGGGACATTTAGAAACAAATCCCAATAGTAGTAATTGGAAATAAGAGGCATAAAAATGAAGAAACATGAATATATAGGAGAAGGAAAATATCACTTACAAAATTTTGGCATTGTAACTGGTGTTCATAAAGGTTCATGGGAGAAATTAATCAAAGTAGAAGGGGTATCTAATATAATTGAAACTAAAAATTAATTAATAAGGATGTAAAAAACATACCCCAAACAAAGGACAAATAAAAATTAAGAGGCATAACATAAAAGAGGTTCTTGAATAAAAAAAGAGTGGAAGATCCCTTACCTTGAGAGTGTGATTCCAAAAGCTTATAACGAGATTCTTAAGAGCTTGGGGGCACCTTGGTATGAATATAGAAAGGGTATGGAGGAGTAAGGATGAGTCAAAAGGATTATTAGTAAAGTGAATTGGGATCTTGGGTGGCATTGTATAGGAAAAGAGAGAGGAATTCTTTATTATTTCTCAAACTTAGGTTTTGGAATTTATATAATAAAATAACCAAACCCCAAACCATTCCAGGTTTTCTTTCAAGTATTCTACCAAAAAAAAGTTTATTTAATTATTTTATAATTACAAGGTCTTTAAATAATAAAATAATACCCTTTTGAGGTATAAGTGAGTCACACTCTTAAATAAATGGTTTTAAACCTTAAAATATATTAATGGTTTTTTAGGATTAATAAAGGAATTATAAAATTATTCAAATAAACATAAAATCATATTATTTTAATCAAAAAACAGATATTTTTTATGGATACCCTTTATAGTGTTTATTACATTAGTTATGGGTCATTATGATGTCATAATACACACCATATATTTATACAGTATTTAATTTGTAACCAAAAATAAATTATACCAGAAAATTAAAAAAAATTCACCATTTGATAATATTGAAATTATGATTCCAAAAATAATATTAATTTTATCAAAATATTTTTCTAAATATTTTTATTTTCACTTTTATTTCAATAATCGACATTTATTGGTAAATGTGGGTTTTTTACAATAACAATTTTTGAACCCTTATAAAAATTACTTTTGACATCATAAAAATTATATGATAATTTGTATTTAATAAATATTAATTAATAATAATATTTTATTAAAATAATATTTATTTCCAAAAATACATTAATTTATCAAAATAAACATCTTGATTGAAATTGAATACTAATTTAAAACACATTTTTTGTTTTATTATATAAAAATAAAAATCATTTTTAAAGTAATGATAAGAATAAAATATAAACACTATTATATTGAAAATAAAATATTAAAATTCATATTATTTTGGTTTAGATACATATCCATTTAAAACACCAAAAAATTCCATAGGGTAAGGTGTGTGATAATGATACTTTCATGGGGTGGTTTGATATACATGGTTTTGGTCGTGATCTTAATGAGCTTGAAATTATCCCATAAATAGTTTTGATGATGCTTAAGTTTCTTCATCTCATCTTGGGATTAGTTAAGGAAAAATACAAGTGATTTTATCTCTCTCTAAAGATCCAATAAATGGGCTTCATAGGGTAAAATCCTTCTAGTTGAGGTCATCACTTCATTTTTATGTGTCAATTAGATTTTTCAAAACCCTATATTTATTCTAATAATGAGATTATTGTTAAATGGATATATTATCAATGGTAATGATTCTAAAAATGATTTTAAATTTGATATTAAATAATAAAACTAAATAAGTACATGTTTTTTCTATAACCATGTTATAAAATAATACATTTGTTTAAAATGTAAGGGGAATTTTATTTATAATAGTTAAAGTCGTTATAATCTTTCTGCCTTCAAAACTTTATCTATCAAAATTTTATTTTCCCACACTGAAATAGATGAGGGTAATTTTGTTTCATCACATCCTCCAGTTCCCACATTTCTTCTTCAAACTCTTGGTTTCACCACTGCACTTTGACCAGGTTTATTGTCTTATTTCAAATAAATTCTCTCTATGGTCTAATATCAATATCGGCTGCTCTTCATATAATAGATCATTCTACAACAGTACCACCTCTGGATCGAGTACATGTGAGGGGTCTATTATGTACTTCCTCAAGAGGGATACATGTAATAAATCATGTACTTGAGATAGGTTAGGTGGAAGTTCTAGTCGATATTCCAACACACTAATGTGATCAAGGATCTCAAAGGGACTGATATATCTAGGACTAAGTCTCCCCTTCTTCCCAAATATCAATACATTATTCCATAGAGATATGAAAGAGGAATACCTTGTCTTCAACCTTATTCTCTAGGTCACATTGATGATTTTCAGCATTGATCATTTGTAATCTCTAATAATCCTTGATGTGTTGCTAAATGCTCATAACCCTTTACACTATTTCCTTAACCATTTCATGACCTATCAGTTTTTATACCCCAACTTTATCCTAGCATGCAGGTGTTCTACTACTCTTCCCATAAAGAGATTTATAGGAATCCATTTGGATTCTTGAGTGGAAACATATATTGTATGTTAAATTAATCAAAGGAAGATGTTGATCATGTCCTCCTAATTAAATTGAGCATAATACCATTATATCCTCAATTGTCTAGATAGTTCGCTCATATTGGCCATCAGTTAAAAGGTGATAGGTCATGCTGTAGTTCAAATCTATTTTTTGATCATTTTTCAAACTCTTCTATAACATAAAGTTAAATCTTGGATCTTGACCAGATATAGTCAATTGTGGTGTTCTATGCCACCTCACCACTTCTCTAATATATATCCTTGCAAGTTGATTGGATGAAAACACCTATTAAATTGAAATGAAGTGAGTAGTCTTTATAAGAAGATCCATCATAACCCATATAGAATTATTTTTTAATGATTTCTTCAGAATACCAGTGAAGAAATACTTGGTGATGTTTTCCCATTTCCATATAGGTATGGGTAATGGTTGCATCATCCTTTTATATTTTTCCTTACTGCCTTCACTTGATACATACAAGACATATTGATGTATATTCCATAATATCCTTCTTCATATTTCTCCACCAATAGTGATCTTATAGATATCAATATGTACTTCCTGGGTGGATGGAGAAGGTTAAGCTATGCTATTCATCAAACTGCTCCTTTAACTAAAGATTTTATGGTACACATAGTCATGAACCAAATCTCACAAATCCTTCTTAATTAACATTTAACTCCAAGGATTTTCCTTTTCTTATTTTTTATTTGTTATTATGAATTCCCACATTATCTCTTTGATCTTCCCTTATTTTCTATATAAGGTTAGTTGAGTAATCATTTGTGAAAGGATTGATGATATTCCTTCCTTTTTGATTCATGTGTCCATCCTTTTCAAATATAAGAAGAACGAATCCTTCTAAATTCTAATCAATTATAGAATTTATGGATCCTTTCTACTTAAATAATATTTGAAGTTATTTTCATTCCTAGGATGGTTCTGGATTGAGCATTTATAGTCATTAATCAGTCCTAACCATCTTATTTGGTGAATATTCATCTCTTTTTGTGTAAATATATACTTGAGGATTTTTTGTGATCTGTATATATTTTAAACATTACCCTAAAGAGATAATATCACCATATTTTCCATATTAATATCCCTTCATCCAAATCTAGATCATGCATCGGGTAGTTATATGCCTAAACATTCTATTTCCTTAAATCATAGGCTATCAATTTTCCATTTTGTATTAACACATAGCTCAAGCCTTTCTTTAAAGAATTATTGAATACCATGAAAATTTATTCACTTGTGGGTAGTGTGAGTAAAGGTGCTACGATATTCCTCTTTTTCAAATTCTTTAAGATCCTTTCACATTAATCATTCCAAGAAAAATTGACTCCCTTCCAAGTTATCTTGGTTAGAAGGGTTTTGAAAATCATGATAAATTTCTCAAAAATCGATGATAGTACCCATATAATACAAGGAAACTATCGATATCTATCATAGATGTTGGCCTCATCCATCCTTTAATTACTTATATATTTTAAGGGTATATAGATATCCCATTTCTTTTGATAATATTCCCCAATAATAAGACTTCCTTCAACCATAAATCACATTTTTTGTACTTGTCATAAATCTTCTCCTTTCGTAAGGTCTTTAGAATAGTTCTCATATTATCCTCAAGACCCTCCTTGATTTTGTGATATATTATAATATAACATATAAATAAAACCACACATTTTTTGAGGTAATCCCTAAAGACTCTATCCATTAATTAAATGAATATTTCTGGAGAATTGGTGAGTCTGAATAGCCTTACTATGAACTCATAGTTCATGTACCTTGAAATAAAAGTAGTCTTGGGGATATCATCTTTATTCACCATAACATGGTAATATCGCAACCAAATATCCACCTTGGAGAAGTATTTTTCTCCACATATATGATCGAAAAATTATTAAATCCATGGGTTATGATACCTTTTTTATCATGATCTTGTTGATCTCACGATAATCAATGCAAAGGCGCCTTGACTTATCCTTCTTCTTGATGAATAGGACCGGTGCACCCCATGGTAAAGCACTTGGGTGTATGAACCCTTTATCCTAATTCTCCTATTGTTGTTTATTCATCTCATCATGTTACAAAATATACATTCTATATGGATTCTTGGATAATGATAACACCCTAGGTATAATCTTGATTGAAAACTCAACCTCTCAGTTAGGAAGAAGACCAGGAAATTCCTTGGAAAAACATCAGTGTATTCACTTCTGAAAATATGATCTATAGCAATGGTTTTGGGAATAACATTGGTATAAGTCACTTATATGGACCTTATACCGACGGTTTTTGACAAAGAATTGGTATAGGGGGGACCTATACCAATGGTTTGGCCAAACCATTGGTATAGGTTCACTAATTTGGACCTATACAAACAGTTTGGCCAAAACCATTGGTATAGGTCCATTATAGAGACCCTATACCAACAGTTTGGCCAAACTGTTGGTATAGGTCCCCCTATACCAACAATTTTTCCAAAACCATTGGTATAGGTCCCAAAATCAAAGGACATATACCAACGGTTCTCAAAACCGTTGGTATAGGTACATGTATTTTTAATGGAATCTTCTTATAGCGGACATTAAATAAATCAAAATTTAAAATAATTATGATAATTCATATATATATTTATGAAATTATGTTCACAAAAGTATGTTAGGTTAGTGGTTAGGTCGTTCAATCACAAATAAGAGGTGCTGGGATCAAAACTAACCGGATGATTATTTTTTGAATTACATATACCAACGGTTTATGGAACTGTTGGTATAGATGTTCATATTACTTATACCAATGGTTTTTAAAACCATTGGTATAGACCTATCCTCAAGGATTACTTGGAAATGGTTCTCCAAACCGTTGGTATATCCTATACCAATGGTTTGGAGGCCTATACCTACGGTCCCAAACCGTTGGTATAGGGTATTTTTCCAGTAGTGATTCCCTCACAATGGGCATGTATTCAAGGATGATCCTGTGTTTAAACTCAATCGTCATAGAAAGATATGATTACTCATAAGAAAATAATATCCATTCTTGAGATGTTGGTGCTAAATAAGATTCATTCTCCTCCTTTTACGTGTACAAAATCAAGGGTTTCCCCAAGATACTGAGATTGATTTTCTTATTGTGGAAATGTATGTTGACTCTATACAGGAAAAGTCAATCCATATACATAATTGCTTCAAATTCCACCAAATGGAGTACGATAAGGTTCTCTTGGAATTTTAGCCAAATTTTTTTCACCAGGGAGCAGTTATAAACTCATGATAAAATAATACACCATTTTATGTTTTCACTAATATCTCTACTTTCATGATTTGTAGTGGTGTTTTAATAGTTATACTAAACTTTCATCATATAAAGTAATTGGTATAACTATGGGAAATAACACTATATTTCACTTTTTGATTCCGGTTCTAACATTTTACTTTATCTAAAATTGACTTATGGATGATAATTTTCAACCCATTAAACATATAAACTGGAATCCAAAAACATTCTTGGGATAACCTATAAATTACATATATTTCCATAAATTATTAATTTATAGGATTAAATCTATGTTATTCATGATCTTATTCAACACTTATATTATTAGAGGAATTTATTATTCCCTTAATAATGGTTGTTAATGAGATTATGAATTTACCAAAGCATTTCCCCTAGAAGTGTCAAAACAGGTGTGAAGCAAGGCCCATTTTCATGCACTAGTTCTCAATCGAGTCTAACTCAACAATGTGTTTTTGAGTTTTACCCCTATGTACATATGTTCTAGATCCACATATACATTTATTATCCATAAAAATATTTATTTTCTTGATAAACCACTTACTCAATACTTTGAAAAAAATTTGGGATTTTTTCTTATAATTAGTCTTATTCCCAAGGATTTTTCTATATGTTTCTAATCTTAATCCAAAAAATACTAAAATTTTCCATTGATACCAACTATAACAACTCTTCTCATTATTACACTTTATTTTGTGATTTATTACAAAAATGTACATATAATATAACCTAAAAGATCAATAAGTCTAGTGTATTTTGTAATTAGGAAACTTACATAACAGCTTAAAATAATGAATATATCATATTTATTGAAAACCTCCATAACATGTTCATGATATTCCTTTATACTTAAAATTTCATGGGATAACCTTAGGATATACATAAGAAAGGGGTGTGCTATAAATCCCAGTAAAATAATAAGCATGGAATAACATGAAGAAAGTAATACATGTTAGAAAATAGGAATATCAATGATACATAAAAGGGTTGAGAAACATAGACATGAACAATGAGAAATGATATACCATGATAATATAAAGGAAACATGGGAAATATAGAAACAACTTAAAACACTACATCATAAACATAGGTCAAGGATAACTACAGAGACATAATGATGGATGAAGTCTCATAAATTAATTTGGTTGACTCCCTATACCAATATGACATCTCATTAGACAAAACATTACATAATGAATTGGAGTGATATATAATTCTGGGTGCACCAATCACTTTCATTTCATTCTCATGAATAAGTCTTCCATATGGATCATAAAACATGGAATCCTTTATCATCACATTTTATTCCAAGATTATGGATTTTGGAATACATATATGTAAATCCCTAATAAATAATTATAAGTTCATAAAGGTGAACACCCTTTATTGTAAATGGTTACAAGTATTCATTTCACAATTGTTTCGAATAGAAAATCACTGTGGAATTTGGGAAGCATAACGTCACAACATAAAAATTCCTAAAATTTTTTGATGAGAGAAAAAGGATCATCTCATAATTTTGAAAAATATGGACAGTTATAGGAAAATTTAAAAACATATCCCAACAATCAGAATTGGAAATAGAAGGCATTAGATAATTAAGAAACTTGAATAAAGGGGAGAAGAAAAAGATCCCTTATTAAATTTTGGCATGGTAATGGGTGTAGATAAAGGTTCATGGGAGGGATTAATAATAGTAAATGGGGTCTATAATCTCATGGAAATAAAGAATATATTAATATAGATGTATAAAAACTACCCTAAATAAGAAAAATATGAATTAATAGGCATAACATAAAAGAGGTTCTTGAATAAAAAGATGAGTAGAAGATCCCTTACCTTGTTAGTGTTATTTCAAATGTTTGGGAGGAGATTCTTGAGAGATTGGGGTCACCTTGGGAGAACTCTAAAGATGTTATTAATTAGTTAGTACGTTCTAAAATAACTTTTAGTGAAGATAATTGGGAGCATTGGTGGGTTTATATAGGAAAAGGGATAATAATTCTTTATATTTCTCAAACTTAGGTTTTAGACTCTATATAATAAAATAACCAAAACCACAAACATACGCATAGTTTTTTCCTAGGTTTTTTACAAAGGGAGTTTTTAATTATTTTATAATGAAATGGGAAAATAATAAAATAATACCCTTGCTGATGTGGAAGTGAGTCATACTCTTAAAGAAATTCTTTTAAAACCATAAAATATAATAATGGTTGTGGAGGATTCATAAATCCATTTTAAAATTAATATAATAAAAATAAAGTGATGTAATTTTTAATGTAAAACATATATTTGGTCTTGTATACCCTTTAGAGTATTTATTAAATCATGTTTGGGTCATTATGATGTCATAATACACATTTTATATCTATACGGTATTTAATTTTTAACCAAAATTTTAATTGTCTCAGAAAATTGTGAAAAATTCACCAGTTGATAATTTCGATGTTCTAATTAAAAAACAATTTTTTTTATGAAAATATTTTTTTAAATATATTTGTTTTCACTTTCAAAATATTAATCAACATTTATCAAGAAATTTTGGTCTTTTGACAATAATAGTTTTCAAACACTTATAAAAAACAAATTTGACATCATCAAAATTATATTATCATATATATTTAATAAACATTACTTAATAATAATATTTTATTTAAATGTTATTTATTTCAAAAAATCAATTAATTCAGCAAAGTAAGTTTCTTGAATGAAATTTAATACTAATTAATAATACAATTTTTCTTTCATTGTATAAAAATCAATATCATTTATAATGTAATGCGAAGAATAAAATATAAAAATTATTCTATTGAAAATAAAATATACATAATCATATTATTATGGTCTTTATACATATCCCTTTAATACACCAGAAAATATCTTAAGGATAAGGTGCATGATGGTGAGACTTTCATCAAGTGGTATGATGTACATGGTTTGGGTCATGATCTCGATGAGCTTAAAATTCACCCATAAATGGGTCTTCTCATTGTTAAGTTGTTGGTTCACATCATGGAATTGGTCAAATGAAAATCCTAGTGATGTCATATCCCTTGAAAGATCTGATAAATGGGCTTCATTGGGTATGATCTTACTGGTTGAGGTCATCACTTCCTTTGTCTCTGTCAATTGGATTTATCAAAAAACTATATTTATACTAATCACCTGATCACTATTAAATGAATATATTATAAAATAAAATTATGGTTAATTGTATTTTAAATATGATAGGATATAATAAAACTATATAAGTTAATTTTTTTTCTATAATCATAGTATATAATAAGACATTTCACTAAAATTAAATTGGACTTTTATTTTTAGCATTTCAGGTCATTAAAATGATGTGTTTCAGGGGTGAAACACCATTTTATGGCATTATTATAGGGTTTAATCAGTTTTATCACTTGGTTAAAGGGTTGAAACCATGTTCTTTCATGTGATTTAATGAGTGAATCATGTGACTAGATGTAGAGAAGTGTTATTTTTAGATGAAAATGATTAGGAAGCATGGGAATATGGTTTTGTGGTTCGAGGCATGAGTAAGGCCCTATGTTTTAGGGTTGTCAATATAAATACCAAGGTAGTGGAAGGAATTTTTTTTTGAGAATGTGTTGGTCGGTGTGATATATCCTCTTGACTATAGTTGGATGGAAAAGTTCAGAATTGTATTGTGTATGATATTGGGCATGGTGAAAAGGGAAATCGTGTTAGGATCATCATATGGGATGTGGATTACGAGTCAATGAACCACTAGAAAGGTGTTTTTTAGTAGGTTATTCTTATTTTGGGAATCACCAAGGTTTGAATTGTCCTTATAAAGTGGAGTCGTATGATGTATAACATTGTAATCATTGGGATTAATTAGTTGAATATACTATGGGGTATTGGGAGAGATGGGTGTATTGGGTTCCATATCAGTGGAGGGATTGGTAGAAAGTGGGAATCTTGGCATCTAGTGAATGTGTGTCGTTATTTGTAGTTGTACAGGGGAAGCATGCTTGTTATTTAGAGTTAGAACATGATGAGTTCTCATTGAATTGAAAATCATGATAGGTTAGGAATTGTGGGTTAAGAACCACCTTGGATTCTTAAGGATGATAAGCATTATGGTGGGGAGTTTGTAACAACCCAAAACATTACAGGCTATAATATTCATGAGTAAATTTAAATTTTCTTTTTATTGGATTTGTTGTTCTGCAAATCATGACACTAAATGATTTGTTGAGCATTAGAACATATTTAATATGTGTTTTTAGGCATGTATCGAGGTGAGTGGAAGGGATCGAGTATTTTTAAGGATAAAAGGATGATTTCAGTATGGTTGGTCTACTAAAAATAGTAGTTTTAGGTAATTCAGGACATGACTGGGTCATTCACTCTTTTAATGACACTTACTGAGTGTTTCAAGCCATGAATAGGGTAAATGGGGAAAACTATTGGGTTTACCTAAAGAATTATGTCATGAATATATGGGTCACACCATGGATCATGTTGGGATTATTATTTTAAGAATCCATGGGGTTTTAAAAATAGAAAACCGCACACTTTTCGTTGCTCAGAATCCATACGTGTAGGTAGAGGCTTACACCCCTATTTCTCCTTCTATTTGATTCAGTTCTTACTAATTCGATGTGCTGAATGAGGGTGGTATATAATCCTATATTATCATTATTTCTATAATATTTTAATTTGGTCTAAATTTGAAGGGTTTCAGATGAACAATTTCACTAGATCAAAGATAAATAATTTCACCTGAAGTGGATTTTATATTTTTCTCACAGAGGATATCCTGAGAGGCTATAAATAAGATTTAATTAATCATTTAATGAATTTTATGTCATTATGTGATTTTATATAAATTTTTCCATTGATTTCGGTTTATAATTTTTTTACTTTTTTTTATGATGATCTATTGTGCATTAGGATTAGAAATCACCTGGTGGCTCGTGGTTCTGGCACTATTGGACTTCCCAATGAGTCTAGAACTAGTTATAACTTTTTGGGGATTTTATATAAATTAAATAATTAAATAATTTAATAATGTTTAGGGATGAGGTAGGTCTTTATTTGATGTATTATGCTAGTACAGGATTGGTGAGGCTGGATAGGCCTCCTATGTATCTTTTAGCCTTTTTAAAATAAAAAATGATAACTTATAATAAATATAGGTGGTCCTGATACTATCTTTATGTATTTATGAATGATATTTTATATACATGTGGGTGTGTGGCCTCTCTAGGAGGTATAAAGACCCTTTTATTATTGTTGAATTTTTTAATTTAAATTTCATTGTTAATTTCTTATGAGCACCCAGGATTAAAGAGGCAAGGTTCCCTGAGCCCCCATGTACATAGGGTGCTATTATGAACCCTCATTCACTTATGGATAGGGCCGAAACTATGAGGATACCTAGGTACTCGGACACCTCCAAGTGGTTAGTATTATGTAACATGGTATGGATGAACCAATAGAATGGGCCAGGACCCTTAAGTTG
The DNA here is from genome assembly GCA_963277665.1 of Viscum album. Classification (NCBI taxonomy): domain Eukaryota; kingdom Viridiplantae; phylum Streptophyta; class Magnoliopsida; order Santalales; family Viscaceae; genus Viscum; species Viscum album. The sequence continues at coordinate 478,243,962 of OY728136.1, read as the reverse complement.
TGTTAGGCCTAGGTGGGTAGAACTTAGGTGGCTTAGAGATGGTTTGTGTTAGTCGACTGATCTAGAGTGAACCTAGACATAGATATGGGTCTTGATCCCTCTTTTGAGACTAACTCTAGTGACGTATACCCTTGTGTCCTATAAGTTTAGTTTTTTACTTTGATAATGATGAGGGATGGGATGTCCACCAAGCATCGGGCATTGACTCGAGAGACGAGTTGTGATCAAGGATCCCAAGAGTGATGCCTAAGATATAACAACAATCTATAGTACCCTTTTGGGTTCCACTTTTGATAGATGACACTGAGTGGGCGTATGTAGATATGGGTCGATATGGTTTTGGGTGTCACATAAAACTAAAAAAAACTAATAAGCTCATAGGGGATGTGATGATGAGTATGTGATTGGGAACTTAGACAACGCATGCAGTGTTTTTATTTTATTTTTGATATGATATGTGATTTCCTAGGATGCCTAAGAATCATATGTTAATCTTGACACTAATGTGATTGTATGGGATTCCCATGAATTACCTGATGATATGGTTAAAACTGTAGGATTCTTGGTATGTTTTAGAACTGCTCTCATAGTATATTGGGGGAGGATGCCTAGTCTAGCTATGGTACGAACTGACCCACTGAGACACACTTAGACAGTGGTAAGATGACTATAAAACCTCAATCCAACCTTCAATAGGCTAGTGTATGGTGACTAGTGTCGAGAATTCATATCAATGAAATGGGATACCATAGGATAAGAACATGTTTTTGTGAACACAACCATCTCCTTGAAATAGTGTGGAGATGTAATAAAAAATTGAACATCAATAGTAGAAACCATGAATGAAACAACTTATAGTAAAGAATCAAAGTAAAATAGTATATTTTAAAAAGTATAAATGGAAAAATACTTTCCCAACCATAAATAGGGTCCCAACCTTCCAATAAATGGAAAAAATAGTGACTGAAGAGTTCCCAAATCAAAATCTTGAAGGCTAACCCCTAAAAACAATCATCTTTGTTATGTACCGTTATGCTCCTCCAAAACATGGTCCACCATGGTCACCATCGATCTTCCTATCATCTTCATAAGAAATTACACGTGCATGAGAATCCCATGAAATAGTGAGTATATACATACCTGATAGGATTCCATTAAAACAAAAAGGAAACAATACAAAGAAACAAAAATCAGCTCAACTAATAAGTAATAGGGATAAAAAACCTAAGAGACTGAGAAAGAGGATCTCCATCCCTATAGACCATATAAGAAGATTAGTTTGTCTGCAAATCCAAAGGTCCATCTCTAATTCCCATCACCATGATTAACCACACAAGAATCTATGTGGAGGTCCCAAACCTAACCATTGTTCTCCACAACTAAAGGGGACTATATTCAATAGAGGACCTACTCTCTGTCGGAGCTCAATTACGGGAGGGGTACCACTCCCTAGATAGAATACCCAATACATAAATAGTATGGGCATACCGAATCAAACAATTTAAAGAGTATGGAAAACCCATTCCCAAGTGTTATAGGGGGTACCGACCCTAGAATCTCTCTAATAATTATACCAAATCACTGTCGTTTTCCAAGAATCACTGAAAGAAGCACCACACTCATAAAACATCATGTTGTATCTCTGATTCCAAAATAAAGTACACCATAGCATTCTATTTTGAAAACTAGTAAGGGTAGGCTACTCATGGTCTCAAATACACTTCCTAGAGAAAGGGATACATAAGGTGTAAGTCTCATATAAAAATATATGTCATGTGTATGGTATAAAGTACATGTCTTGTCCACCTTGGGTCTACCTGTTCTCATGTACTTTGGCCCATGCCTATATAATTTGGTCATTCCCATGAACACTGGTCTTGCCTATGTAAACTGGTCATGTCTGGGTACCTAGGTCATGTCCAAGTTCATGTTCATTCCCATGTACTTTGTTCGTGATCGTGTACCTGGTCATGTCTTGACGAGTATACTTATACATGTTTCTTCCCAAGCACTCATAGGGTAAACACTAAGCTTCCAGAACTGGGTCACATATAATTTATGCATCACATATAGTGTGTGATGTTTAACTCTTCCCAAAACATGATCACTTATATCTTGGGGAAAATATAGAATGTGTTCTCTAAAGTAAATTCTGTGTATGTTGGGATTTTCTAGAAATTGAATTCCACTCAACATGTATCTCTCATGTTTTCCCTACTAGGGTTTCTTCTATGATTCACACTTGAGAAATTAAGTCTAGGGATGAACAATCCTAATCAGTTTCTGGTGTCCATATTACAGCCACCCAATCCCAATACGGTTCATTCCAATCACACCTCATTTCCACAACACTTCACACATTAATGAAGACCCATCCATCCACTAATCTATGTCCCCAACATCCACATATTTATTAGCACCATGATATGTGCACAAATTAATAACTTTTATGATGTGCACATATCCTCCATGAATTTTAGTGTTCAATTTCCCTCTAATATTTCCCAAAAATGATAAACCACAACCCTGTGATCCAATAGTGATGATGGTGAAGATTGGTGGTAGAAAATATCAATAATGAAGTGAAATACCTACATTCGATGATGATATTCCATCCAAGGATTAAATAATATAGATCATGGGTGAATTTAAAGGTGTAGATGATATAAAATAAAGGTTTTAAGAAATCAATTTAAAATTGGGCTCATGCAAATAATAATAATAATTGAAAACAAAAAAGATGAAAATCCATACATGTAAAAAAATCATGGGTAAAAAACCATTAAATATCTTCCCAACCTAGATTTTGGGTCGATCACTAATGAAGAATCAGTTTGTTTCATTTTATTGGTGGGATCTTGGAACTTTTTTGGTGAAGATAAATCCTATAAAGAATCATCATTGTTCCATGATCCATCATCATTCGTCAATGTCACTCCACCTTGGATCCTCTCAAATCCCCCAAGGTTATGTAGCTGACCCTAGAAATTGTTATAATAGAGAATATATGGAGTAGGATTTATTTTTTGGGTTATTTAAGTAAATTAATTAAATTAAGTTAAATTAATTACTTAACGCACCTACCAATGGTCACTTCTAATGAAATGCCTAATGTCTAAAACCTTTAGGTCACGAATAGGGTAAATCCTACATTCCAGAATTAATTTTGGTCTTATATTTCCCATTTAAGGTCACAATAAATATGAAAAACATTTAGACCAAAACTGTGTGTGTGTGCGTGATTTAATATATATTAATATTTTTAATATATTAATTTAAGGGTCCTACGACACCAAAACAAAACACCGACTGCAAAAAATCTAGATATATATATATATATATTCTAATGACAAAAACAGTAAAACTAAATTCTTTACATTCTCCCCTCCTTAAATTATTTTCATGTCAAAAAGTTCTAGCTACACAAAAAGGTGGGTGTACCGAGTTTTCATCTGACTTTAATGTTCCTAAAATCTCTTTTACATTATCATATTCTGCCAAAGCACTCTTACCAAAGGAATGGTTTGTCCAAGAAAAATTCTCTCTTTTTGATCCTCAATCATGACCGAGTACTCCATAAAGGTGGATCCATCCTTGATGTCCATATTTCTTGAGACAATGACGTGTGTAGTTTCATGCACATATCTCCTGAACTGTGACATATGGAAGATTTCAAACACTCAGACCCATTGTGGGGAAAAGTTTAGGTAGTAAGAAACCTTTACAACCCTCCACATGATCTCAAACTGCCTTATGAACCTCTATAATAGCATGCTTCCCTTGACAAATATTAGCAATACTCATGATGGTATGTCTCTCAGGAAAAATATTCTCCCTACCCTAACTCCAAATTCCATTGATGTAAATATACATAATATTTTTTTATCACTGGTATTTCTTCATGCACTTGAATATTGCATGAACCTTCTATGCCATCACCTGTACCATCTCTTGCTCAACAAGAGAAGACTCTCCAATCTCAGTCCCTCATAAGGGTTTCCTATAGGGTCTCCCATATAGGGCCTCAAAAGGTTTTTTTACAATAATAGATTGATATATGTTATTATAGGGAAACACTATTAAAAATAAGTAATCCTCCTAACTCCAGACATAGTTTAACATATAGGATCTAATCATATCTTCCAACACCTAGATAGTCCACTCAGTCTATCCATCCATCTAGGGATGAAATGTCCTACTCATCCATAACTGGGTCCCTAAAGCCTCTTAAAAACCCATCTATAACCATGATGTGAATCAAGATTCATGGTCGGGGATAATAATCATTGGTACCCAATGAATCTGGATGATCTGCCACAAGTAAAAATGTCCCAAACTCTTAACCAACCTCTTCTCCCTAATGGAACTAAAGTGTTCCAACTTTGTGATTTGGTCAAAAATCACCTAGATAGTATCATCGACTCTCACTATCTATGGAAACCCCATCAATAAATAAATTGATAGGCTATCCCAAATCCATTATTGGATCTCAATTAGTTTGGTCAAACCTACTGGAACATAATGTTTAGACTTTACCTACTGATAAATAATAAAATGAGAAACAAATTCAACAACACTATGTCTCATTCCAACACACAAAATCTATTTCTCAAGGTCCTTGTACATCTTCACCACACTAGGATTTTCATTCAATGGGGATGCATGAAAATTCCCCATCACCTCCTCATGTAATGTGATTAGAAACACCATACATCCCTGGAAAATGATGAAATGATCCTCTCATTTATAAAATCTATCATAAGTATATCTTATCAAATAAAAACTCATTGTTGTTATCTCCCAAATTGGACTCTCTCACATGCTGAAGGGGTAGTGGAGTCACCACCATTAACTAAAGATAAGATCCACCACTCTCCTCTCCCCATGGTTAGTTTCAACAAACCCAAATTCTGAGATGCCTTTTCTACCAAAAAAATAGGATTTCCTACAAAGGGAATATTCCATGAAATTTACCTTTTATGGAGTATAGACTATTTCCAAGACAAAGTCCTACTGAAACTCTATCCAATTCATCTATCTTGGGTTCAGATCTCTCCAAGTGAAGATTTAACTGAAACTCTGATATTTTGTGCAAAATAAGAAATGTTTTCCCAAAATATAATCCCTCCACATCTTTAGAGAGATGAATACCACTACCAACTCTAATATGTGGGATGTGTAATTCTAATAATGTATTATTAATTAACACCACCCATAAGAAATTTATGTAATCCTTTACATAAACAAACAACTGATCCCAGCTCCGTAGGCATCATAAAACACCACATACTAAATACCCTCCTTTGCTAGTCTCAAAATTTAAGAAATAGTTAACCTCACCCTCAACTCGTCCAAGGATCTCTAATAATTCTCAGTATAGGTAAATAAATTACCTTTTAATGAAAATGAATTCAAAGATTCTATTATCTTAGAGAATAATTCCATGAATAAAATTTAGTATCCTAATAAACTAAGAAAACTCCTCACCTTCGACATGATCTTGGGTTGATACTAAGAAAGCACTGCATCAATAATCTACAAATCCATAACTACCCCATTCTATATGATAACATTCTCCCAAAATGGAACCTCTTGTATTCAAAATTGGAACATTATGGGTTTACTAAAAATCTGGTGATCTCATAGTAAATCTAGAACCAACCTCATGCTCTGCTGGTTGCTGCTCAGATACAGAGTATATAAGAATGTCATTGGTGAAGAAAACTATGAATTGGTCCATGTATAGTTAGAATATAAGTTTATATGATCCATGATCGTATTTGAGTATTTAATAACACCAAAAGGTGTCACCAGGAACTCATAGTGTCTATAGAAACATCAGAATACCACATTCAAAATATCATCCTAGAGAGTGCTCAATTGATGGTAGTTGGACCTGAGATCAAACAATAAAAACTCACTCACACATTTAAACTAGTCGAAAAGGCTTCCAATACTTAGAAAGGGGTATTTACTATTGATAATTACAAGATTTTGGTTATTATAGTCCACAAAAAGCCTCAAACTCCCATCAAATGCTTTCAATAACAAAATTAGAGTTGTCAAGGGGGACACATTTGTTCTGATACAACCTTCAACTCAAAGGTCTCATAACTACACCCTCATATCTCAGAGCTTAATGGGTTCCATCTGATATACTATAAAAGATATCATTGTGGTTTTGGGGTGAAATTCAATATAGAAGTAAATCTACCACTTCGTAGGTAGTCCTATGAAATCTTTAGGAAATACATCCATATAATCCATCACTGCCTCTAGAATCTCGATGCCTAAATATCATGAAGGAACATGAGGTAAAATTTCTATTTAATGGGGGATAGGTTATATATTACTTCTTAGAAGCCCTACTAACATGGTCTCAAGATATGTCTAACCAAAAAAAGAAAATATTATCTCATCTATTTGAAGGCATCTAACTCTCCAATAATGATAATCTATCTAGTCACACACCATAGAAAACCATTTGATACCTAATATCACATCATAAGGTTTCAACGCAATGACCAAAAGGCCCCATAAGATATTTTATCCACTGATCACCAACTCTCACTATCAGCAGATGTGCGATTTATAATAATCGCTCCCTTTAAGAACCTTTAGCCATAACAGCTATGCTAATGACCCAACTTGAAGCTCTATCTCTTACACAAGGGGTGTGGACATAAATTAATGAACTGTTATTGTGTTTACAAGTACTAAAGAAAGAGTTTAAAAGAAACAAATCATATTTAGATGACCCAAAAACCAAATGGTAGAAATGAAGAGAAATAAAAGTCATCTCAACCCATAATCAAGAGGAAAATAAAAACCAAGAAATAGAGAAAGAGGATATCACACTCCAAGATAGATAATAATGATGAGTCAACCTATATACCCAAAATTCCATCTATGATGTCTGAAACCATGTGTAACTGCGTAAGAATCCATGGGTAGGGCCTGCACCTCGTGACTACACTCTACGAATGAGGGGTTACTATCTTCAATTGAGGAACTACTCCATAATAGAGCTTGAATATGGGGGTACCACTATAGAGGGCCTTTACCCTAAATAGTATGTGTAGGGGGTAATGACTCTACCTGTTTAAAGAGTATAGCTGACCCACACCCTAATGTGATATGGGGTATCGGCCCTTGTGTCTATTTGATGATTTGACTTGATCAATGTCATCTTTCAAGAATTTTTAAAGGAATTTTCATTATCATAAAACATTGAGTTATATCTTTAATTCGAAAATTTAGGCCACTATCAGATTATACATGGAAAAATTCTAATCATATGATACTCCTAGGCCCAAATATGATCCCCAAAGAAGGGGATACACAAGGTGTAAGTCTCATAGAAAATGACACATTGAGTATAAGGAATAAAGGGAATGTATTGGACACCATGGTGCTTCCTATATCATTTATCTCGTGTATATCTACTTCATATCATACCCATTTACTCTTGTAATTCCATATACACTGCTCATAACCATGTACACTATTTGTTTCTAGGTATCATGGCCATGTTCGAGAGCGTGGTTGCGCCTGTGTACCTAGCCATGTCTTCCCCTATGTACCCAATCATGTATGTGCTTATGTACTCATAGGGTACATTCCAAGTTTCTAGAATTGGTATAAATGAATTGTATGGGTCATACATAGTGTATAATATTTAACTCCACCTAAAACCCTAGTCACTACATCTTGGGGACTACACGGTGTGTATTATCTGTAACACATACCATGTTTGTTAGGATTTTCTTGAAATTGAATTCTATTTGGTGCATCTTTCCAACACCATAGTCACTATCATTTCTTCCAAAATTCACATTGATAAACATTGATCTGTGGATGACCATGCTAGATCTATCACCGATTTATTGATTCCAACCACCTGATTTTTTTTGTGGTTTATTAGCATCACACTATGTTTTCATGTCACCTCACCCATGTATGAAGGTCCATGATCTGACCTCTGATTTGTGTCACCATCACCTTCATCTGAAATCACACCATAATCCATTCAAAAAACACCGACTCATTTGTCTTTCATGAATCTACCATGAATATGGGGGTTAGATCACACTTGAATCCATCCCAGGAATGTTGAATCATAGACCCATGGTCCAACAATGAATAATGTGAAGAATTTTGTGAGAAAGGAACAAGAAAGAAGTGAAATCCTGAGTTGGATTGTGCGATTATCTCCAAGGATTACATAATATAGATAAGGGGTAAAATCAAGGGTGAAAATGATATAAACTAAAGTTTTCAAGAAATCCATTTAAAATCAAGATAATGTGAAGAATAAATGTCATTCAAAACAAAAAAAAAGATTAAAAATCCATGCTTTTCAAATAAATAAAGGGAGGGAAATCATGAAATAATGTTCCCCACCTCGATTTTGGATCAATCAATGATAAAGAACGGGTCTATGTCATTCCCATTAGTGAGATTCAAGAACTTCAATGGTGAAGAAGAATCCTTTAAAGAATGATCATTATTCCAAAATCTAGCATCATTTTTCAAAGGCTCTCCTCCTTGGGTCCCCATAAATACCCCATGGATATAAGGATAACCCTGATAATTTTTTATAATGAATAATCTATATAGGATAATTTGGGTTTTGGGTTATTTATGTAAATTATTTAAATTATTTAATTAATTACTTAACATGCTTGTTAGTGGTCACCTCTAACCGAATGCCTAATGTTGAAAAAATTTATGCCACCCCTACGCTAAACCCTGTATTTAAAATCAATTATGATCTTGAATTTACCATATATGGTCTCAATCAATGTGAAATCATTTATACCAAAAATATGTGAACAAGTTATTTAATTTATATTAATATTTTTAATATATTAATTCTATGGTCCCTCAAAACCCAAACACAGCTCTATCTCTGGAAAAATACACACACACACACACATATATATATATATATATATATTTGTATATGTATATATATATTCTAAGGACTAAACTAAAAAAACTAGATTTTTTTGTAGTCTAGTATACAGTGATATGGTTGATGTAAGAGTGGATTCCATATAGAAGTACCTAAGATCCAACCTTAGGGCTATGTGATTTCAGATATATAGGAATGCTCGAGATATGTGGGATTACTTAGATATTTTGATACCATTGTGAATATCCAAGAAGCCTAGGGTTCAAATGATGATACCATTAGACCAATATGAATTCTTGGGACTCCCAGGATTCAAATGGTATTATTAAGTGATAGGTAGGCATATATCCTCAAGCATAGATGTTGTTAATCCTTAGGTTGACTATTAGATCCCCTCGATCAATGTCTATGATACCCCTAGGATCGGGTGGATGAAAAAGTTACGGTTTGAGGAGGATACATGAAATGTTTATACCCTGGAGAGTGACTACTAGATCCAGGAGTGTATTCAATTCAATTTCCTAGATTTATGAAGGATTAATCACACCTAGACATATAGGATTAGTTAATTCCACCCCCTCCTAGAAATCATACATCGGTCTAACACTAAGAATGCCCAGGTACTAATATGGGGTTCATCCTAAGGGATTCAGGATAAGGGATTCCTAGTGATTCCATAGGGTCCACTACTCCTCATGTTGTTGGCATGAGTGTTAGATCCCGATGGTGTGGACAAGGGTTCCCCTGAGGTGATTCTTATACTTAGAGAAACATAGTTGCTGGTCAAAGTTGGTATGGTCAATCAGGTTCATGAACTTGTGGGTCAATTTTGGTTAGCGGTATTTTCTTAGGTTATATTTGTAAATCCTTTGTTTGGTTAGTATACCCATTTACAAAATTAGTGAGACGTTCATAGATAAATTTCAACATGGATCCAAAGTAGGTATTGTTTTTGGTTTGATTATTTATTTTTATCCTGCATTTTATTTATTTTTTTAGATAGGCATGCCACTTGAACTTATCACTTAATTTCTAGCATATAATGGGTCCATGTTTTATGTTCCCTATTGAGTTATTACTAATACTCAACTTGGGTTTCCATGACACTTAGGTACCTAAGCAGGACCACACTTAGTTCTAGGTACAAGTTGGGATGAGTCTCTATATATGTGATCAAGCTAGTGTAGCTCAAGTAAGACTATGAGATTAGTGGTGATGCTTGGGCATAGTGAGGAATCCTCCAATTTATTTTACACTATTTTCTTATCATGTATATATATGTGGGATCGGCCTAGTGTGTGATCGTTCTTGTATGTGAGGATGACCATTTGAGTTCTATAATTTATTTCACATATTACTTGTTATTTTTTATTTGGTCTATGTGATCTGATTGGTGTTATATGGATGTATGAGTTTAGTTATTTTCATTTTTATTTAATTCCCTAATATAGGGTGTATAGCCTCCTAATAGTACTACCTCAGACCCCCACTCTTAGTCGATAGCCTCTGGCATCCAGGGAGGATCACATGTGGTCATGTGTTGGTCTAGTAAAATAATAGTTAATAATGAACAAGGGTAATGAATTACAAAATAATTACCCTAGATTCATCCTCTATTTTTTGGTATCCCCTTATTCTGAGAAGAATCCCTAAGTCCCCCGCTTACAGAGGATCCTTCTAGAGAAGATTCAAGATCTCAACATGTGTATTACCCACTCTCTAACTTTCTCTTCTTTATATTTATCATCCAATATTTTCCAAAACTATTATAAACATATTAATATAATTACATTAGTATCATTAGTGTACTAAAGTTTTATTATATTTATAGTACAATAATCATCTATCATCCTCTATTTTACTTAGAAAAAATGAATATGTTGTCCACGCATACATCCCAACTATCACCTCCATGAATGATGTGTTTTATTTTTCATCACCACCTTACATGGATAGTTTAGAAGAATTATTTTATGAATAAATATTATATTAATAACATTATTAATATTCTCAAAATATAAATTATTCTCTACCATCTCTTTTTTCTATTGAAAATAAAGATGTTGTTTGTGTGTACATGTGAACTACTACCTCCATGTAATGATGTATTTTATTATTCATCACCACCCTACATGGAAAATTATAAAAATTTATAAACTGAATTAAAATTATTTTTATGAAATTATTAATCTTCCATAAATATTATATTAACATTTAACTCATTAGAAAAATAAAAACATGTGTTCGTTAAAGATTATCAAAACAAGATCACAACTGGTTATATCTTCATGAATCATGACTAAAATTCTCATAGAATGAAATTATAACTTTATAAATAATTATAAATAATATATTATAGTACCTTATATAATTTATTAATGATGAATTTTTCATCAAATAATGGAAACTCGCATTTTAATTTTTAAAAACGTGAAAAATAATCAAATTCGCTGTCATCCGATAAAGAAAATAAACTTTAAATGAAAAATAAATGTATAATAAATGATTATAATTGAAGTTTGTATTGGTTATTATATATAAATTATATTTTAAAATTAGTTATTAATTTGTTTTCTTTTATTATATAGGAGGTTAAAGTGCTTTCAGGGAAGATTAGAGTTAATGTAAAGGTTTCCATCTCAATTACCCATTATTAAGGCATGTTTTCCATATTATGCACATATTATTCATTTATATGGTTTAATTAATCAACATTTGGATAAAAAATTACTATTATTTTTTATTTTTTGGTATTATAAAGTCTATTCATGAATCCCTCATTAATATTCTTTTGATTAAATTGTTATCAAATCTGTGAGGATTTATCATCTTAAAATTCCACACTTTGTAAAATGTTTGGTATTATGAACCTATTAGTTTTATATGGTATATATATTACATATTTTACATAATATATCATGTTTCTATTTATATTCGTGTTATTTAATGTTCCATTTCAATTTCCCTCTTTCAATATCATTTGATTAAAAGGTTACCAAAGGCATAAGAGTTTTTCCCATCTAAATTTTCCTACATTGAGACATATGACATATTCACCATTTATTTTATTTTTTGTGGTATATATAATATAAATTTATGTTTTTATATCATTATTTTCATTAAATTAAATGTATTTTCATGTTCAACTATGTTTTAATCATTCAAAGTATTTTTTATTCAAAATTTACCAAAGTTGTAATGGGGTTTATTAACTCAAATTATTTTCTTGAGTCATAATTATTCCCTCTTTACTATGGTTTGAAAAGACTATTTATTATATATATTGATATTATATCTTATTTACTCATTATTTTCTAAATAATTAAATTTTCACATCAAATACATCTTCTTTAATGGATTTATTTTTTTGTAAAATCTGATGATGTTAAGAATAATTCTAATACTCCCCAAATAATCACTTTTTCTTCCATATCCATATTAATTGTCCCTACCAATATTATAATTTTTTCATTTTAAAAAAAATTACAATTTATTTTTAGTGATTTTTAAATTTATTTTTACATTTTTTCAAATTGAATAATTATCGCTCTTTTTATGATTTGGGTTTCAGTAAAGGTATGTTTAGTAGTGAAAAGTGTTTTTCCTTTCATGACTATATATTTTATCTTCCAATCAACATTTAATTGTGAAAACCTGTATTTGTTTTTAGTGATTAATTATTGAGAACTCTTGTTAAATAATTTTTGTAAAATTCTTCATGGAAACTTCTCAAAAATGAACTTTTTGAAATTAACTCATAACATTGTCTTTTTATGATGTTTTTAAGAAATGTTTCCTAAACACTTATTTAATGTTTCACATCTAATTTCTTAGATATACAACTATATATATTTTTTGAAGTAAATTTTCATGAATATATCTCTAAATTCCTTATTAAATACTTCTTTTGTGGGTCTGAATTTTGAGTATCAACATATCTAACACTTGAGTTAATTTTATGTGATACCATTTAGAAATATTGTGGAACTTATTTTATTTCCATGATTTGTTTAAGATATAATATATTACTGACTTCTTGTGTCACACAAGTGTGTGGATTATAATTATAGGATGTATGGGGTCCTATATATCCCTTAAATACATATGTTAATGTTTTATATCTATTAAGATAATGATTTTGAGCATGGGAACGATATGGTTAGTAGTGTTCACATGATTGAGCATAAAAAAAATATAGTTATCTATGTTCATAAGATTGAAAAAGGAAATTATTTAGTTAGATATATTAAAATTTTGAAAACGCCAAGACATTACAATATATTTATTTTTAAATAAAATCAATCTCTTCGATATCTTGTGATGTACACAATCACAGGTTTAAACAAAATGCGATCCTCTATTAAAATATTATTTAAACATGACCATTATAATATAGTTTTTAAATTGATGGGTATGAATATTAATACATAAATTTTGAAAAATATATAGTTTAAAATTTTATATTGGATATATATTTATTATAAATAAAAATAATAATCATTTGGATGTTAAAAAATTGTTTTTTTTAAATAATTTTTGTCAAAGAAAATGGTTTTGTCAATTCTTGTGCACTTCTGATAAAATTACTATTTTAAAATTTTAGAAAATATATTTGATAATTTTAACTTAATTTTTTAAATCATAATATAAAAATTATATTAAGATGAATTTTTGGTTTTTTTTTTCTGAAACGTTTCACATTTCGATAAATATTGAAAATACTTCAAAATATTTTTTTAATTTTCAAATAAAATAACTTTCCGGAAAAGTGAGAACGTTACAGGAAGAACAATAAGCAAAAACTACGGGCCCAAGGGGAATAACCATTGGAGGCAACGTTGAACCAAATAACGAAGGCACCCAAGAGATCAACCATTATAGTCACCAAACCTAGGGAAGCAATTCAATGCCACCCCCGTCACCAGCAAATCCCATTGCCGTCCTCAGGACGCAGCACCATTGCCGCACCTCGGGACTGCACATCCACACACAATGGTACATCAGCGCACATATTATACAAAGTTATATTATATTTTAAATTGGTATTAAAGTAAATTTAGATCAATTATATTATAATGAATACAATTTATTTCATTTTAATCATTTCCATTTTGAATTTTCATATTAACACCTTCTATAATTATAAGAATTTTCTCTTTCGAAACACAAGTTTTCATCGCGTCTGTGGGTATAATTTTAAATTGGATTTTTTCAATTATGTTAGTTAAATTTGGTAAAAATGATTAAATATTTTTTAAGAAAATTAATTAATATTATCTAATAATCTCAATTTAATTTTTGATCATAATGAATACAGAAAAAAATAAAAAATAATTAATGCAATTAAGGTAAAAATGGGTTTACTGAGGGGTTAAACTAAGAATATAAGGGATAAAAATGGCATATAACTGGTCAAAAAAATATTTTATGGATGTATTTTGACCTTATTACATATATAGTTTGATAATTACCCATTTTTAGGCTTTTCTCATGTGAAAAACATGGGTACACTTTATTCTTTTCAAAAATTCCATGTGTGTCGTCTCCCCCACTTATAAAATTCCCCCTTTACTCTCCTCTTAAAACATAAAGAGATATGTATTCAAAAAATAAAAACCCAAATTACTAATTCAATCTCCTAAATACATCATATATACATTTTTGATCTTATATCCATCATATGAAGGGTTTTGGTGCAAACCTAAAGTCGTCGTCCAAACTAGAGGTAATGTTCTTAAACGATCATTTTAATTTTAATTATTCTTCCAAATCCTTCAACATTTATTCAATCATGCTGATATAATAACAATATTATCTCAAATATATTTATATTTAACCATGCTAATGTAAAAACCTATATCTTTCTTATCTTCCATCAAATGGGAAATGAAATCGTCAATCGTGTTTACAGCGAACTGCCGCCTTGTAAAATGATTTAACTCGTTTTCTATCAAAACCTCTCACATTTTGATATAATTATGGATTTAATATTTATATATAATATTTATTATACAAATATTATTTTAAAATTATAATATCACATATATCTATTTAATTTCCATTCCATTTAAAATATTATAATGTCACTCATGTGCACAGCGGACTACTGCCACGCGAAGTGATGTTATTCATTTTTCCCTGATGCTTTACTTGGAAGGAAATAATTATAAATTTAAGGAATATATCTGATATATATGACATTATATAAATTCTGGAAAATTAATATATTGTATTCTCCCTTACTATAACAACCTGAACTGTTATAAATGAAGTTTCCCTTTGGGATTTAATTAGATGTCTTGTTATGTAATATGGTTATCAAAAAAACATGAATTTACTTAGTAATATATTTTTATTTAAAAGAATATTAATAATATTATCATTGTTAATATATCCTTTAAACAGTAATCACATGATTAATAAAAATATAAGGCTTTAAGAAATCCAATTAACATAGACAAAGGATGTGATGACCTCATCCAGTAGGATTATACCCTATGAATCCCATTTATCAGAGCTTCCAAGAGAGATAGAATCATTGGTATTTTTTCTTTACCAACCTCATGATGAAATTTAACAACTTAATCATGATTGAAACTCTTTACAAGATAATTTCAAGCTCATCAAGATCACGACTCAAAACATGTTTGTCGAATGGCCCCATCAAAGTCCCATTATCTCACACCTTACTCTTTGGTTGTACACCTATATAATAAATGGATATGTATAAATATATTAATAATATTAATATTTATATTATATAGAATAATTAAACTTTTTCATTTTTATTGTTACGTTGTAAATTATTTTGATTTTGAATCAATTGAACAAAAATTGTATTTTCAGGTAATATTAAAATTCAATCATGGGATTTATTTTGATTAATTAATGTATTTTTGAAATAAATATTATATTAAAAGAATTTTATTCTGAAATAATTTTTATTAATTATAAATGGTCATCAAATTTTTATAAAGTGAAATATACTTTTTATATGGTTTCAAAAACAATTATTGTCAAAAACCCTTCATTTTCTCAGTAAATATTGAATCTTATTTTAAACATGAAAAATCGAATATTTAAAAAATTATTTAGATAAAATTAATATTATTTTTTTAATCATAAAATTGAAATTATCCAATCATGAATTTTTTATAATTTTAATAGAAAGTGAAATTTTCAGGTAAAAATTAAATACCGTATAAATATACAGTGTGTTTTATGACTTCATAATGACCCAAAAATGATGTAATAAATACTATAATTGGTATAATAGGTAAAATATATCTTTTAATTTTAAAATAATGAGATTTTAAGTTCACATTACTAATTTATTAATCCATTATTAATCCTCTAAAACATTTAATATATTTTAGAGTTTTGAATTCATTTATTTAATAGTATGACACACCTCCACATAATAAATGGAATTGTTTTAATATTTTTTTACCTTTTTATAATAAAATAACTAAAACCTATCCTCTTTTTCAAAAACCATGGGCAAAGCCCATGGGAAGGTTTGTGGTTTGAAATATTTTATTTTGTATAGTCCAAAACCTAAATATTAAATAAATTCCTCTCTTTTCCTATATAAAAGCACCCAATATCCCACTTCTATTCACTAAAAATCCTTTTATAATGAACATACTCTGAAATAATCTCTTTATAATTCTCCTATGGTTCCTCCAATCTCTCAATAATCCCCTTTCTATCTTTTGGTGTCATACTCTTAAGGTAAGGGATCATCTCTTTCTCACTTTTATATAAGAATCTATTCTATGTTATGGCCTTTTAATTTTTTATTTATAATGATGTGATATATTTTTAAACCTCCCCCATAATATTATTATGATCTATAATTAGTGAAATACTCCTTTATCTCTCATTAATCTCCCCTAAGAACATATGTTACCATGCCAAAATTTTGTAAGGGTTCTTTCCTTTCTCGTTTTTTATCAAAGTTTCTTTATCATGTTATGCCCTTTTATTTTAAATTAATAATTATAAGGTAAGATTTATCACCTCCCCCATACTTCCATTATTATGTATAAATGATGAGATATCACTTTCTATCTCAATGATCCCACCCATGTACACCTGTTACCATGTCCAAATTTCTTAACCATCCTTACCTTTCGATTTTTCCTCAAGCCTATTTATTATCATATGAATTATTTATCTAATTATAAATGTGTAAAAATGCCCTTAAATTTCCCTATTAATTTCCACTTCATTTAAAAATTATTATAGACCCATTTATCTCTCATCAACTCATTTTATGAATTTTTATGTGACGTTGTTATGCTGCCTAATTTTCACCGCTATTTTCAATGTCAAACCAGTTGTGTTGTGAATGAAGTACCCATTTACTATCAAGGGTGATAAAGTTTCTAAAATTATACCTTTTTATTGGGGACTTAAATGTATTTATTCTACACTACTTTATCATGGGGTAAAATATGACTATGAATGAATCCATGTTTTATAATCTATTTGGCACACTTAATCATGATAATGAAATGAAAGTGATGGGTGTGATTAGAATTCTATAGTGCTCCAATTAATTGGGTAATTTTTAGTATCATGACACATAATGTTGGTATAGGGTTGTACCTGATTCCTTTATGGGACTTTTTTCACCATGAATTCTTGGAGATTTAGCTTTGACCTATCTTTATGATGTAGTGTTTTAAGTTGTTGCCACATTTCCCATGTTATGATTATCATGTTATATCACCCCTTATTATTCATGTTCCTTTATGACTAATTTATATTCCTTTTCTAACATGTATTATTATATTTATGCTATTCAATGTTTATTCCCTTACTAGAATTTATGGCTCACCCATTTCTTATGAGTTTCCCTAGGTTATTATTCTGCCTCCAAGGTGGTGAATTCTAAGTGATGGTGAAATGGTCTGATGAGGATCATCACCCATATCTCTTTTTGGAGATGGTTTCCAATCAAATTCACCATTTCATTTGTTTTGAACCATTTTTTGTCATTATACCTTGGAAGAAGGTTGTATTAACCCTGTGGGGACAAGCTAATTCACCCCTTTCACATTGTGAAAGAGATGCCAAAGTCAGTCTGTCCCAGCGAGCGATTGTGTGGGGTCAAGTACTTGTGAAATTGGTCCTCCTCAAATATAAATTCATCGGATGGTCTCAAACAGGTTTATTTGTGGATCCAGAAACCCCCCACAGCCCTGTTATCCATGATTCATGGACATTCTTTCCAAATTTAGGTGCTCATTTATTGATGATTCAGCCAATGACACTGGAAGACTCCACTGGTTGAGAGGATGGGAAGTCAGGCTCATTGCACCCTTTCGGGGGGAGGATTATTGCATGTTCTGGGACTCACTTATAGATTTAAGTTTTGTTAAAAAGTTTGTGAATCCTTGGTTCATTCATGAAGAGTGTGTCCACAGGCTACCCCTGGTTTGCAAGATCATCATAGGCATGCATATGTTTGATGCTACGAAGGTGTTGTTGAATTGAGCAATACAATAATGAACTCTTGAGTTTATCGCCATCCAAGGGGAGGAAAGTGATTTGATGTTAGGATCAGAACCATAATAAGGGTTTTTTTACATATCCTTGAGAGAGGAATCAGAACCCACCTAGTTCGTATTTGTTGGGTCTTATGCATAGAAGCTTCCCATTTGAGGGTTCATGATTAGGTAAACCCTTTTGAGATTGGGCCTTCAAGTAGGCATCCTACGTATCCTGTTTTGATAAGAAATTAGAGTTATTCTAGTTCATATTTGTGTGGATGTTGTAATCATCCCAAACCTTTAATCATTCATGAGTCATGCTCGATGCGAGAAACATGAGGATGTAAAAGATTCAACGAAGGACGTGCTTCCTCTCCTACTGGTGGGAGAGGGTGAGCCTATGGAAGACGAGGCCAGGGTGACCATGGGTGAGGGTTCAGAGCGATGAACCTTTAAATGTTAAATCAAATTATAGGTCATGTGGGTGGGCCTCAGAATATTGGGGGCTTACCTCACTAGGAGTGACCTAGAACATCATATGAGGTATACAACAGTTTAAAGACATATGCTTGGATGATGGAATCATAGTTTAAAGTCACTTGGATAGAACTATTTAGAGTCTTGTAGTTTAGGGTCATGTGATGAGGCCCACTTTCTATAGAAATAGTGATTAACTGGAGAAAAATAATGTTTGGATGTTTCGACGTGCCTTGAACATGATTAGGATGAAATGTGTAAACCGTGAATTTAGGGATTCTCATATTAGGAGAATTGATATGATGAATGGAATCCATTGAGGCGTACAGAGGTAGGAAAGGACTCCCCTGAGGACAAATTTTACTTTGGTTGATAGCCATTTTTGTGTGAAATATATGCAGAGCCACCGGGGCATGATGTGCATTGTCAAGTAAAGGTGTCCTTAGGACATTTGACTTCCTCATCTAATGGCCATGGCGGTTTATGAGGATCAGGAATCACCAGAGAAACAGAGTTTTATGGATGGAAAAGATGTGTCTGGGCATTCAAGAAACATTCAGGTTGTGATTGTCCATGGAGTTTTGGGTCAACCTGGCATAGGAGGTTAGCAATATGGTTTTTGGGAGGTGCATGAGGAATGTATCCTCTCATGGTACTTAAAGGTATGGATGTTTTGACGGCATAAGGGAGCAATGGAAAATGTCGTCGACCTGGCTCGAAATATGCGCGGTGCGACCTCTCATTTTTCATGGGGGTCAGTGACAGAAGTGAAGGGACCAACCCAAAGGGTCAGGACCAAAACCCGACACTGATCCTGAGTGGGGGTGTGGGGCACAACCCCCACAGTATAGACCTATGGGTACGAATTGTTTTTTGCATAAGGTTTTTCGTGTAGGAGCTGGTAACGAACTCTCTATTCGCGATGGAGCTGGACTCATAGGGTGGTACACAGAAGAGCTGACTTCCAAGGACTGTCCACAAAATGGGTTCCACATATGGGTGTTTTTGAGCTTTCTTCCTCATATGGGAATCCACGAACCATTTTTATTATATTTTTTATTTGTTTTCTAGTTTTTTCTGGAGGGTCTTCCGAATATGGTTCAAGGGAAGGACATCCACAAAATGCTTTCTGCATATGGTTCATGGGATGGATTCCAAAAATTTATTATTATTTAATGTATGGAATCTACGAACTGCATTAGATACGGGATGGATTCCTATGAACTAATTTGTGTGTGGGATAAATTTCTATTGCACCCTCTACGTTCTTTATCCATTTTTCTCCCATCCCAAAGCTCTCTCCCTGTCTTCTTTAACCCTATCTCCAGTTCTTCTAGTTTTCCTTTTATAGAGTTTTGTGGAAAATCATATCTATGGGCTTGAGGCACCATTTGCAGAATCCCATGAAGAGATATCTAGATCCACGTAAGACTCAATCATCTAGGGTTTGTGGAGGGGCGGTACGCCGTCGGCATATCCTCATCTGCAAACCATATCGTTTGCAGGGATGGCACGCAGGGCGTACCTCTATCAGATTCATAACAGTGAATATTTTTCACATCGGATTCTGTTCATGGGTGTAAATTCTCCAGGAAAAGCTTCATTCATTGGCCATCTCCTCACGGTCCAGCATGTTGTAGGCCATCCGCATACTGGTGGTATGAATCTTATTCCTTCCGCAAACCGTTCCTTACAATCAGTACGATTTCGGGCCAAATCCCTTAGAAAAATTTTATTTCTTCACTTTTCTCCTCATTTTTTCAATGAAACGTGTATCCATCTTCTTTACCAATAATTTGGATGTATTTTCCTTCCCTTTTATAAATTTTTGGGACCCTATAAATGCCTCCCATCAGAATGGGGTCCGATCAGAATGAAGAGGAGGCTATTTTGATGCAGAAGCAGTCTCAACTTTGTTGGTAAGATGATGCTCTAATTTTTTTCTTGAGCCAAGGGACTTAGTGAGTGTAGTTTGATTATTTTTGGGATTTCATGGAAAACCTCACAAATGTTTATGTCTTTCTCATTATTAATCTAATTTTTCCTAAGTCTTCTTGGCACGGGCTTAGCGAGCATAACTTGACTTTTTCTTAGGCCACCCTTTTTGGGTTTTTGACCGAACAAGATTTAGGTCTCTTTGGATGGCTCAAAGTTTTTAACAATATGATACTTGACTTTTACCCAAAGGTTCTTTCTATGAATTTTCCCTCTAGAAAGTATGGAGTCTTTTCTTTTTGCGGGCAGTCCATAGTTTTTCCAATTAAACATATTACTGATGTCTTAGGTCGAACAGCTTTGACCAAACTTAATGGGGATAAGGTCACTAATTAGGGACCATCATCCAAGAATGTTCTAATATCCTTCAGACATGGATTTGGGATTTTTATTGACCCTTAATTTGAAAATTATGGACATGCATGAGGCTCAGGAGCCGTTTTAGATGTACAGAAGTAGGAAAAGACTAACATGGGGATGAATTTTCCTTTGATTGATTGTTTTTCTGTAGGGAAC
The DNA here is from genome assembly GCA_963277665.1 of Viscum album. NCBI lineage: Eukaryota > Viridiplantae > Streptophyta > Magnoliopsida > Santalales > Viscaceae > Viscum > Viscum album. Next base: position 478,222,557 of record OY728136.1, on the reverse strand, counting down.
ATATGCAGATCCACCATATAATGTTGTGCATAGTCAAACAAAGGTGTCTGCAGGACACTGGACTTCCATCTCCGATGGCCCTGGTAAGATTTTTAACACTTTGAATTTATTTTTATGTCAGGAGACATAGTGGGTGGCTGGTCTAAGTAATGGTGTCTGAAAACATTAGGGACATTCATATCAGCTTTGAGTGCGCAAATATTCCCACACAATTTTTACTTGCGTGAGGGAGAGTTGGTGAATAGTCAGTTCAGTTAGAAGTCTTTTTTATGTCAGGGGAATTTAGAAAGAGGATGGTTTGTAAGCAGTTATCTAGGTATTTCCAAATCTGGGGGTATGATAATACATGAATGTAATTTGAGCATACGAAGACTGGTAAAGACTCTCTTGAGAATGAATATTTCTTTGATTGACAGTTTTTTGTAGGTGATATATATAGAGCCTTGGGATCATGATGTGCATAGTCAAATAAAGGTTTCCATGGGACACTGGCCTCCTATCTTCGATGGATATGAAGGATTATGGAGATTAGGATATTTCTGAATACTATATGTGTCCTTTGTCAAGGGGTGAACCTGAACAAAAAAAGGGGAGTTTTAACTGAACTTCTTCGGGGAAACCCGAAAATGAGTGGGGGAATTTTTCTTTTGTATATGGATCAACTTCACGCATATGGATAGGGTATCTTTAGAAACCTCAAAAGGCACTAGAGATGAATCCATCCTGCATGTTTTGATATATCTAGGACATGTTTAGGGAGTAAAATGTAAACCATGAATTTGAGGGTCCTTGAACCCGGAGGGATGGAATGAGGCTTAGAACCCATTGGGCATACTGAGATAGGAGATAAATATCCTGGGGAAGAATTTTCCTTTGATTGAAAATTATTTCTTTGGGAAACATATTCAGATCCACTAGGGCATGATGTGCATAGTCAAGCAAAGGCTTCCGCAGGACATTGGCCTTCCATCCCAGATGGCCTTGAATGATTATGGGGATTCAAGATCACTTAGAGCATAGAGTTTGGGGTATGAAAAGAGTTTATTCGAACATATTGGGGACATTTGCAGAACCATTGGGGAATGATGTGCATAGTCAAAACAATGGTGTCCGCAGAACACTATCCTTCCATATCATATGGCCTTGAATGAATATGGGGATTCAAGTTTTCTTGGGGTTTAGAGTTTGAAAAATGGGAACGATATGCCTGGGAACGTAAATAACACCCAGACTATGATTAATTGTGAACTACTGGAGCATCCAAATAGGTCTAACTCATATGTATGGGGGGAAGAAGGATCTTTTTTACTTCTCATGAGTGAGGGGAAGGTGCAGGAACTCGCAAAACTAAGAACTAGGCCGCACATAACTCCTAAAGAACTTTTTAGTTTATTTTCATGTGGTTAGAACCTTTTACGGACTCCTCGTACAAGTCTGGTCTACGCAAGTGGAAAGGGGCATTTTTTATGGTGGTAGGGCTGAGATGCCAAATCCATGCAGCACTAGGAATTCTTCATGTGTAGGAATCAAGCCATGGGTAGTTCTGAATGTTCCTTAGACCAATCAGGATTGGTCCATGTGTAAGGACATATGAGGGAATTTTTTTGATGATGGTTGGGTCAGGATACCAAATTCGATTGTCACTATATATCATGCATGAGCATGATTCAAAACATATATAGTTTTGAACATTCCCTATACTGATTTGTCTTGATCCAAGCATAGGGTAATTTTTGTTTCAAGTGTTATAGGTTTCGCTTCTACCATATCTCCCTATAATTTTTTTCATCAAGAAATCCTTACCACTGATCCTAAAATCACGTGAGTTATACTCGATGTGAGATACAAGGAGTGGACATAGGGTTTCCTTTGCATGTTTGGGGAGGTAGATGATATGATAGAGGCATTTTTTCTTTTGGTGGGGGTTGGGCCTATATTGAGGATTTAGGTGTCTCTACGTATCCTACAAGTGAAGGAATCAAGCTGTATATAGTTCTATGAGAGATCATGCAGTTTATTGTCATGTGATTAGGATTCTTTGTGCTATGTAGTTTAACATCTTACAGAAAGAACATGAGTCACAGTTTAATGTCATGTCTCAGGGAAAAGTTCTTTATAGTTTATCATCATGTGGAAAGGACAATGACTCATAGTTTAGGGACTGAGAGTTTGGACCATGAAATGGGGGTATTATAACTCATAGTTTAGGGTCATAGAGTTTGGAACAAGGCATGATATTATTATAACACATAGTTTAGGGTCATAGAGATTGGACCATGGTGTTAATACCATTATTTTTATCATCATGTCAGTCACTACAACAATGCATGGTTTAGGGTCATAGAGTTTGGACCATGGAATCACAGTTTGTGGGAGACGTGATGAGTTGATTGTCCATCGATATCAGGGTGTGTGCTCTATTGGAATAGACCCTATGTATGGCATAAGGTCCTTCCCACTTTGGTTAAATATTTTGGGGATTCTTCCCAAGTATCATTTGGGTTCTATGTACTAAAACCATTTCTCCTTCAAGGAAAGATCAAAGGTGAACCTTTTTTTGAAGGCTCGTGCAATCCGGTTTTGGTGGATTTCCAAATGGTGAAAAGTGTGCAGCCTTTTTTCATCTAGCTTCTCCAACTGATAAAACTGTAGTTTGGATTTCTCATCCATGTATAGTTGATCACAAATGGCCACACAAAATGATGTACCTTGGATTTCGATAGGAAAATCCGCCTCTTCCCCGTATACTACTGATTACATGGTTTCCTGGGTGGCAGTGCGGGTCATGGTCCAGTAAGACCACAATGCATGAAGAAGATTTTCTGGCTACGATTTCTTATCATTATCAACCATTTTTGGATTTTGATGGAAATGGTTTTGTTAAAATCCTTTATCTGTTTGTAGGTCATTGTGTGGTAGTAATATGAATGGTTGGCATTGATTCTATACTCCTGGTATAGCTTGTCCAACTCAGCTAAGTAGAATTTGCTGTCATTTTCAATCTATATTATATGAGGGACACCAAATCTGTTAATGATGATAGCCTTCAACAAGAAAACGATGTTTTTCTCCCTGAATTCATTAAGTGGTATGGATTAGGACCATTTGGAAAAGAAGTCGGTTGTTGTGAGTATGAACTTTAATTGTCTGACTGTGGTAGAAGAATATGGTCCCACAGCATCCATCCCCCAGGTAGCGAATGGCCAAGAGTACTTAGCTGTATGAAGTAAATATAGGGTTCAGTGTGTGAAATTAAAATGAAATTGGAAGGAATGACACTTCATGGTGAATATGGAACAATCTTGTATCATAGTAGACCAGTAATACCCAAGCCTTCGGATCTCATGAGAGAGCTTGGTTGCTGATTTTTTCACTCCACAAGCTCTGGTGGGCAATTCTTTCAAGACAGAATCAGTCTCTTCTCCATCGATGCACCTAATAAGGACTCTGTCAAGACCTCATTTGTAGAGAACCTTTTCTTGGTTTACCCCATTGTACAAATGAATAGTTGATTTACCATCTTTGGACCTACTCCCTTCCAGCCCTATCTGGTGGGAGTTCCCTGTTCTGAAGGTAATTTCTAATGGGAGTCATCTAGCCTGTGGTGTGACCATTAGGCTTAGAAATGGGACTAATTTCATCAATTTTCTCCATATTTTTCTAGATGAATGGCCAGAACATCTGGTGAAGGGTAATTCTAATGAATTTTTCCTCCTAGTATGGATTGTCCAAGGCTATGGCAACATTTTCCAAAGCGTCGGCTTGGGCATTTTGTGACTGGGGGACCTAAGTCAATGTTGGTTCTGATGGGAATTCCTCTATCAGTTCTCAAACATGGTTTATCAAGGGAACCAATACTTCTTTCTTGATTCCATAGTCACCAATAACATTTTTATGATTAGCTCTGAATCAGTCTATATTTTCAAGTGTTTGTATTGTATAGGAAGTTCCAGTTCCATGCCTGTAATGAGGGACTGATATTCTGCTTCATTATTTATGCACCCTTCTAAAAGCATGAAAGAGTATGGCAGGATGGAATGTTCAAGGGATATGAGTATAATTTCTCTCCCCACATTTTTGATCTTGGGATTCTCCATCCTTTTCCCTTTCGAGCTTCAGGAATCACCATAGAACTACATTTCTCATGTCTGGGGGTCCTCCTCGATGGAAAACACTTCTTCATCTAGATGTTCAGCATCCAATGTTGTTGCTTCTTATGAGGGGTGCTCGGACAGGAAGCCTACTAACTTATGTCCTTTTATGGCATTCTAGGTCAGGTACCATATGTCAAACTATTATAGAATGATCGATAATCATGATAGGCACCCATTTATCATGGGATGGTTTAGGATATATTTGAGTGGGTTGCAGTATGAGACCAGTTGGACCTCATGGTGTTGTAGGTAATTCCTGATTTTTTGAACCATGGAGATTATGGATAGACGGTTCTATTCAATTTTTTAATATCATGTTTTAGCATCAATAATTGTTCAGCTGAGGTAATATAGGATGTTCTCACTGTTGAAATAATTCCTCTGCCCGAGGAAGGCGCTTAATGGCCGTTCCAAGGCGGTTACATACAAAATGAGTAGTCTTACATCAATTGGTGGCATCCAGACTGGCAGGCTTAGGAGATATATTTTGATATTGTCGAATGCTTCTTGGAAATAATTATCTCATTCATATGTATCTTCTTTCTTCAGGTGCTTGGTGAAAGGTAAGAATTTACCCTCCATGTTGACTATGAACCACCAAATGTAGGTGAGGTGCCCCTGGATACCTGTCAACTTGGTGAGGTTGCTAGTTTGGGAAATGAAAAGTATGGATTTTGTCTTCTCATGGTCTACTTCGATGCCGTGATAGCATACGACGAAGATGAGGAATTTTCCTGAGGTAACGCCAAAGGTGCACTTTAGGGGATTCATATTTAAAATGTGTTTCCAAAATTTGTTGAAGACAGTTTCAAGATCATCCAGGAGGTTTGAGTTCTATTGTGATTTAACCACCAGATCATCAATATAACACTCAACAAATATTCTAAAAAAGGGCTTGAAGATACGATGCATGGCACACTGATATGTGGCACCAACATTATTTAGACAAAAGGGCACCACTTTATAATAGTACACTCCCTAAGGGGACCTAAAAGTAGTAGATTATTCATCCCCCTGAGCCATCTAGATTTGGTTGTATCCATAAGATCCATCCATGAAAGAAACTTTTTTGTATCTAGTGTTTGCATCAATCAAAAATTCTGTGGTTAGGATTGGGAAATTGTCTTTTGGGAAATGATTATTGAGGTCCCTGAAGTCAATGAAAATTCTAATCTATTTGTTCTTCTTTTTGATACGGACTATGTTCACCAGTCAGATCAGATACTGGACCTCCTGTGTGAAGTTGGCTTTGATTAACTTGTCAAATTCAACCTCTATTTTTGAAGCATGCATCGGGTGGGTCCTTTTGGCCGCATTCTTATATCCCTAGTGGTCTTCTGGTAAGCCTAGATGATGAGTAGCGACCTAAAGTTTGAGGCTTGGAATTTATATGTAGTTCCAAGAAAACACATGTTGATTATTCTTTGGGAAGGAGGTATATGCCAACTGCTCCTTGACAGGCATATCCACACTAATTAGAGTGGGCCTTGGGTTATCTTTGGTGCCTATATTTGTCTTATTAAGTTCATCAACTGTAGTGGAGACACCTTCTTCGAATGTAGAAGGGGGATCTCTGAGGTATTCCTCTTCTTCTTCTTCTTCTTTTTCATCATTATATTCTTATTCTTCTTCTGATTGAGAGAGTATTTTTGAGATGAGCTATTCAATGATATGAGAGAAATCATCATTTTCCTTAGTGAGTGAGGTTGGGGTAGTTTGAGGTCTCGTGGATAGGCCAGGAGAAACTTTGATATGGTTTTCCTAACATCATGGGAGTCAACATGCTCTTCTGTGTCTTTAGACTTGATGGTCATGGTAGAGATCATTCAGACAATTGAGTCTGCATCCGGACTTGCACTTATGCATTCAACTTTGTTGATGGGTAATACATACTCTTCCCCAAGCTGCTGGAGGGGTTCAGCAGGATCCATTTCCAATCTATTCGGGGAAGTAATCCAATCAATGTCATTGGACAAAATATTTTATTCTTATAATTCCTAGAACCATGCATCGTTATAATGTGAGTCATAGAACTAAAATAGGGATTTATCAGTGTGCAATGCCCTGATTTTTCCATTAGTGAAATATTTGATCCACTGATGGTAGGATGATGGATTTGCAGCGTGCTAATGTAGCCAAGGCCTCCCTAACAAGATGTTAAAGGTCTTACTTGTCTGTACTACTAGGAACTCGAAATCCAACACGAGGTATCCGAGCTGAGTTTTATGCTTGATTCATCCCAATAGTTTCTACTCACTTTTGGCATATCCTAGTAGAGTTGTAGTGCTGGGTGTTAAGCTGTCTTCATCATAGCCCAGTCGTTGAACCATTCACAATGGGAGGAGGTTGACTCGAGAGCCATTTTCAATGAAGATCATCTAAAAATCAATTCTATTTAACTTTTTCGACACAAATAAGGGTTTTATGTGCCCTTGAATGATTGCATCTTCATCCCGTTCTGTGAAGAAGATGATGGCATGACATTATTTGGGATTGATCTATTTCTGATAGACTTTGGCCGCTTCTACTTCAGCCTCGAACTCCTAGGGACATATTAAGGCTTCAATGAGTGACTCCCTAAGATCCGCGGATAGGCTTAATGCATCCAGGCTTGATAGATTTTATGGTATTGAAGTTAACTTCTTTAGAATATGATAATTCTGCTCTAAAGGTCAGTGCTTCCCAACTTGATGTTTCTCTTTCACATACACTTTAGGGTTTTGGGATTTTTATGTATATGGTTCGGCCTCTATAGTTGGGGCTGGTGGTGTTGTGGTCCTTTCTGGGTTTTTCCGAACTATCCCTCCTACATGCCTTGTGAAATTTGTTATTTGTTCTTCCTCCAACGGATACTCAAGGATAACTGGGCCTAGATTTTTTTTACGAGGACAAAGGAGCATTCCGGTTCTTGTTGTGTCTGTCGAAGGGTCCTTCCATGAGTTTCCATGATGTTAATGGTTTGTATTACAATGTGGATGGGAATATGACTCCTTCCATGATCATTCCATCTAGGAAACCTCTAGCCTCTTCGGTCTCTTCCTCCGGATCTCCAGTTAGGTGCGAGGAATTAGGGTTCATGGCCATAGTCTCCATCCAGAATGGATCCATCAAGTGAATGAAATTAATGGATATGAATATCAATTCTTGATCTGACATTTTTTTGTGTAATTGTCTCCTTCTGATGGTGCCATTTGATGGGGTGATACCCATTGTTCCATTTGGCGGGGCGGTGCCTGTTGTGTCATTTGGTGGGGTGGGGGTCGTTGTTCTATTTGGTATGTTGGTGCCCTTTTTACCAAGTCCATTGGAATAAAGTCTAAAAGCATTAACACTGAATTTGGATCTGGTGCCAACTCATCTTCTTGCTCTTTCCTTCTATTCTTCTGGCCTTTAGAGGACTACAGGGCCGAGGAGGATGGTTGTGTTATGTTAAGATAACTTGGGGGCACATTTGGTTGTTACAACTGCACTTTTAGGATGCCATGGACTTATTTTATGGTATTTCGGGTCAACCAATTTCAAACTTTTGCTCAATCTTACTGGAAATTGTTTTCCATTCCTCTTCATATCTTCAGTTTGAGGTGGAATAATATGCCACTTGTGCTGGTGGCGGGCCTAACTTCACTTTTTGAAAATCCACCATCTTTTGTAGTAATTGAAAATAAAGAATTCCTAGATGGCATGTCCCAGTATTCGGTGGTAGGGACAATAATTTGGATGGTCGTTGATACGCACATCATAAGCTCGCTTTCTCTCCAGAAGCCGGAAGAAATTTCAATTCATAGACCCTATGAAATAGTCACAGACCTGGTCATCTCGGAATGAGTATGCTTTATTTCTTCATTATTTGATCTACTTTCTTTTATCACCCCTTTTTTATATTGCCGGGGTGGGGTTGTATGTTGGCATCTAGGGGGTTCTGCACGGTTCAGTGGGGGCCTCACAACTAGATCTAGTGTCGGGGTGGCTTAAGCATGATAGAAGCTGCTTTATCTTTTATCGTTCTTTTCCTAGGGGCTGATTGGACCACTCAGGACTTAAGATTGGTCATTTTAAAAGATTCTTCTATTCTTTGGGAAATGGCAGGGAAATCTCTAAACCCACTTATGTACTTCACTGGGATGAGTGGTGTTCTCAATTCATCACAGAGGTTGTCGATTCACATTGTGATAATTTCATCCTAGGGGAGTGGCTGGTTCAGGGAAGAAGTTAGTCCTTTCCATATGGCAATGAAGTATGAGACTCTTTCATTATCTCGTTGTTTTCAGTTCATGAGATCACTAACCATAATCATAGGTTACGTTGAACTAAACTGGAAGAGAAACTCTTTCCGTAGGTCCTTTCATCTTGTGATTGATTTGGTTGGAAGGCTAGTATACCATATGAGAGCTGAGCCCTATAGGGTTCGTATGAAGCACCTAAGTTTTACTACTTTTTGCTGCTCCGGAGTGCCCATCATGGGGTCACAATAAGAGGCATAGTGCATTAAATGTTTTTCTAGGTCCCCCAAGACATGGAATATTGGGAATATGAGGTTTCCAAAGTTTGGTGGTGGGAGAACATTCCTTACTCAATATGGGAATGGTTTGTGCTTTGGTTGTATCAGAGCGTGTCGCCCCTACATGTCTTCTAGTCGAGTTGTTAATTGCTCAATGGTTTTCAATATCCCTTAATGCATATTATTTCAGGCTTGATCTTAGGCTGGTGCAATAGTGGCCAAGACTGGGCATGCAGATGCTACTAGAATTTGGGGTGGATACCCAGCTGGGGGTATCATTTGTTGGTTTACCTGAATATATTCTGGCTACCTTCCCAGCAGGGGGAAGTCTTGATGTCCTTCCAAGGTTGGATTTAAGTAAGTTTCCAGTCCCGATGCTGGATTTTATGGGCCTATAATCATGTATTCATTCATCGGGATGAGTGCATGTGGAAAGGGCAACCCTTCTTGGAGCACTTTCTAACGTTACACAGGCAAAACACATCCGATGAGGTAACTACCTCAATGTAGCTCAACATTAATTAGCCTGATATCTTTTATTTCTTCCTACTTCTTGAGGAACCTTTTCTCAAAAGTGAGGGACACATTTACAAGGGAGGAGAAGGCGGGTCATAGACGACTTTGGATTTATTATTCTTATTATTGGGGTTTCGCGTGGGCAGTATTGTCGGATTGACTGAGGGGGAACCCAAATTTAAGACCTCTCTCTAGTTCCGGGTATGCACACCATTAGGCTCGGTGTGGGATTCTTCAAGGAGGGAACCATATTCTTTCATGTCCTATCCCTATGTGTCATTTCTTATGAGATCCGTAGATTTGATGTTTACCATTTTCACTGAGGAATATTGCATTGGGGGTGGTGTACTCAGTGTCGAATGGTAGGAAGGCTTCTTGCATCCTTTCTTGGACTTTATCCTTCCATTATATGGTATTCTTTGGGATTCTGGGTGAAGATTGACTTGAAGGGAGCCCTGGTCTGACCTCATAACAAAAATTTGTCTCGGAGGGTGCGAACCACAAGAAGAGGTGGAACGGGTGACTCATATGTCCATCATTATTCTCTGATGGTAGAAGATAGACGTCTTCTGTGCGGGGACATGAGATAAAAATTCCCCAGCCCTGTGGGCTGGGTTGTTCCCATTCATATATCGTTTCTCTACAACCTGTATTTTTTGGTCTTACAGAGGTATTTTGATTTAAAAATTCCACAACCCTAGGGGTTGGGGTTATTCCTGCATTGTAGTGGTAGCTAACTCTTTTTCCACCTTTTCAATTTTATATACTTCTGCACGGGTGTAAGCCGAGTATGGAATTGGACCTGTATGGAGTCTATGGTCTTTTGGAGACATGATCATTTCTTGCTATTTGGATTCCCTTATGCGGGAAGCCTGCAGGTAGTTCTTGTTTGCATGACTCAAAATCTTTTTGATGGCTCTCTCTCTTTATCCCTGAGGCTTTTGATACTGACTCTTGGACGATTTTTGTTGAGTATCCCATCATTCCTGAGTAGGGGTTTCATTTTATTGCAGCCTTTGGGTGATGACATTGCATGATTTCATTTCTAATGGAATTTACTGGACTGGATGAGGGGTGAAGTATAGAACTCCATGTTCTCCCCATCCCTGAATGTGAACTCCAGTGTGGGAATCACCAATGAGGCAACACAACTTATGCAATTCATGGAGGCAATCTAGTTCAATCTTTTCCTTTCGCCTTTCTAAATATGGTTGTTGTGCGGACGGGAGGGCTTCTAGGTTGATTAGACGGTGAATCTCTCCTATCATGTTGATGTGGATTTCATACCCTTCATAGGGTGGGAATTTTTCCTTCAGCTATCAATGGTTTGTCCATATATTGAGGCTAATTTCATGCATTCATTCCCTAGAAAACTCTCCCAGCATATTGAAATGAGAAGTGGTTGTAGGCCAATACATCACTGGTATGTTATCCTTAGCTAGTTGTCTCCTCACAGGCAACATATCATGCTTTTGTTCTTTCAGAGGCTCCTATACTTGATATTACCAGCTCGACTTCTTCTCAAAAATTTCATTCCAAGAAACCTGGATGGTGGGAGCCTCATCGATATATGAATGGTGTGGGGTGGCTAAGAAGATGAGCGTTGTAACAACCCGAGATTTTTTGAGAATTATTCCTTTTAATTTCATTGATGTCTTGTATTGTACGCTACACCAAAAGGAGCTTGCACTACACGCATCCCTGATTTGGCTTGCATTACACGCAATCGCGACCTTCCACGATAGCGTGTGTTGTACGCAATACTGAGTTTCACTAAACGAAGATATGTTATATAAACTAGCCGTTATGAATAGTAATACCCACTTTTTGAAATTTTATAAATTTTATATTTCAAAATGGACTTCATTTTTGGATTCAGAATATCGAAATTAGCCTAGGGTGAATTTTTGGTATTTTTCTGAAAACGTTCAATTTTTGATGAATAGTGAAAACATTGGGTTACTATTTAAAAACAGACTATTTATTTAAATAATTATTTATTTTATTTAAATTTATTTTAGGTCAAAATTGATACAAAAAACCTATATAAGTTCAATGTAATTCATTGGAGTCATTTTATAATAATTTTAGATATTTAAAAATTTTATTGAACTTTTCACCGTCTTTTACCCACCTCCTAGGAGAATTTGTAAATTCATATAAAACATAATTTTACCGCTTCTGTGAGTGGAATTTTGAAAATCCGAGATTCATGGATAATATAAATGACTAAAATGTGGTTCAATGAGATGAAAATAATTTTTGGTGAACAGTTACTTTTTACTTTTATTTACCACGCTTAAAAGTAAATTGGGTAATTAAGGGTAAAAATGATATTATTATTACCCTAACACATGTCCTAATTCTATTGGATAAGTGTAATTAGACCAAAAACAACCTTACTAATAAAATATTACCATTTAGGTCCACTTGGATTAGATTAGGACATTTATTAATAATTTATTTAAAGAAGGGTTAAAATAGTTAAAATCGAAGTTTAATAACTAAATCATTTTTAATATATGGTTATACATAAGATAAATTTGACTATAAATATTCATTAGAAATATAAAAATATTTCCTACATAATGGTATTTTATTTATAATTTTTATAAATTAAATAAGTTAATTTATTTATTACACAATGATGATGCAGTAATTACCTTATTAATGAAATATAAACATAATTGATGTTATAAATACCCAAATAAATGTAATTTTAGACTCTTTATGAATTACACCAATTTTCTAGATTAATATGACATTTTAGTATTGATTTAATTAACTTTTTTAGAACTAATTATTTTGTTATGATTTTCTCAAAAATCAAGTACCAAATTGTGTCAAAAATTACATAAAATAGTTTTTAAAAAAAATACTATATTATTAATTGTTATTTTATTTCTAAAAATCCAAGGTTCGGTAAAATGACTTAGATATGGTTATATATATTAATAATAAACAACTTGGGATTAGTTTGGTTTTTTATAGTAAGTTTATTAACCTTATAGTGTAAGAAAACAAGAAGACCCTGTAAAAGTAAAATTATTTAACATAAAGTTAAATCTAAATGATAAGGTTAAAATAGAAACCTAAACTTTTATAAATTATATTGGATGAGACGATTTAGACCCAAACCCACCTTATCTTCTAAATAAATCAATTTGTAGCTATTAAAAACTGAATATGACTTTATAATAAAATAATATTTTTAGTTTTCCAAAGGTGCCCCTCTCCTCCCTTATAAAAGGGCACCTCCTCCCTCTCCTCCTTACACAACTTTGAGCCTTCAAGCTCGGCCAACACCTGGAAATTTCTCTTCTCCACTTACCTAAAAACATTCTAGAGGTTTTTTTATTATCATAATACCAAATCTACTTCCTTAATAGAAGGCTTAAATGAGGTGCGTCGAAGAAGAGGTAATCTCTTCTTTCGATTCTCTCAAGTTTCTTTCTTCTTCAAATCCTTCTTATTTAGTTGTTTCATTATAAAGTAATAACATCAGTATCGCTCATATACTAATATGTTATTATGAATATGAAACAACCCTATTTTAACTTCTATCCATCCTACAGAAAATGAAATCACCACGCGTGCATACGTACAGAATACCGTCTCCACGCCGTGGTATAATCAATTTTTCCACCACCACCTTACATGGATGGGTATAATGGTGTAAATAAATAACTATATATGGTTATTGTAAAGTGATATTGATTCTGTAATATTATACATACACTTCAATACAATTCCATGATCATGGGAAAGATATCATCGCTCGTGCGTACGTACGGACTACCGTCACCACGAACGCGATGAGATTCATTTTCCATGACTAACCATTCAAGAATGATTATAAAGTATATATAATGAATAATAATTAAATATATGACATAATTAAGCTACTGGATTTATTTATATATATATATATATTTCATCTACTTACTTCTATTCAAGTCAATAAGGAAAAGAAAACAGCGTTCATGCGTACGTACGGCCTACCGTCTCCATGAATGGTGTATTTCATTTCATTTATCTAGATTATATATATATATATACTAAATATATATGATATATATATCATGATTTACATTCTGAAAGTAATTAAATCTTGATATAAGTAGTAATAATATCAAGAACAACAAGTCCAAACACGTACGATAAATAAAATGATTTTACCCAAAACACTGCTTTATCATGGAATTTACAAAAGAACAGGTAATATAAAGTCATAAGTGAACCATTTATGACATAATAACATTGAATATGATTATTTAATAAATCAATGATATTATTTAAATCATTATACAGGAGGTTCGGATACGTACGAAGCATATCGGACCTAAGGTAAGGGATAATTATTCCAATCTCATTCTGATCCGAGATTGTTTATTCGTAAGTATTTACTGGGGGTTATGTTTATTATCCATGTCCATATGTTATCAATATGTTTTCATAAAATTTTTACTTTACTTCTATGTATGTTTAAAGAAATTGTAACCCTTTTCTTACTTTTACCACATCGTATGGAAGGAATCTTTCTTTTGTTTACCATACGAGGTACTTTTTGACTTTTCCGACAAAAGTATGAGAAGAATGTTATTTTTAACTTATAAAGCATGAACAGAGTTTTATGGTTCATAACGCCTCATTTTCATGTAGCTTCCTCTACAATATTGCATGATTATTTTCAACAAAACTCTTTTCTTTTAAAATTTCATGGCTTTTTGTGAAAATCAAATGATTTTGAAGAAGAAAGGATATTTTCCTCAAGAATTCATTTCAAGTGTTTTATCAAAACTATTTTCCATCTAAAATGACATTATTTAATATGTTTATGTTTCAAGTATAATTTCCCCATTATTTACATGGTTTGATTCTTCTTATGATGGAATGATATCCATTTTTTATGTGGATTATGTTATGATGGCATGATGTTTAAGAATATCATTCTATTACATAGGTTATGCTATGATGTATGATTTATGATTTTGTGGCACAAGTAAGAATGATTTCATTATGAGATTTGTGGGACCTATATCTCCCTACAATTCATTGGGTGAAGATTTATATCTCATGAGATAGACATGGCTGGAACGATAAGTTAATCCGGTTCAGTGATACAGGACTGGAACGAGGAGTGAACTCGATTCAGAAAGGGACTTTGTCCACTAAGATGGTCTTTGCAGCAATGTCTTGGCTACTATGGAAATAATAACAAATGTTTAATGGTTTCCACAATTACATGATTTATCCCCATGCTATTTTATCAAGATTGATGTTCCATTATGATACATTCCTTACATACTTCCAATATTTATGGCTTTGCTCAAGATTTTGATGTTTAAACATTATGTTCGTGTTTTTAGGTTCAAATGTATATGGTTTGTTTTATTTTATCCATGCTTACCCTTACTAAGAATTTTAATTCACCCTTTATATGTTTTCTTTTCCCCAGGATTTCAAGAAACGTTTTAGGTAAGAAAACCAAAAGGGGAAGATCTTTATGGGAGATGTTAAAGATCTTTCACCATGATTAGAACATTATGTTACAAGTTTCCAAAGACACTAAACTATTACAATCCTTTGGTGTCTGTTTTTGTTATGTATAATTATTCCAAAAAAGTAATATAATGTCTATGTACGTCAAGCTTTGGGTATCTACAGTTGGTATCAGAGGAAAGGTTTAGTTAACCTTTGGAAACTAAGATGCGAAAACTTTAGTGAGATCCCTAGAGATATTTCTAAGGTATGTCTAGGGATGTCCCTAAGGTTAGGTATAAGTATAGGTTATAGTACTAGAATTATGGTAAAAATCTTAGAATTTAACATAAGATATTAGATATGGAAGGTAATCCCCCTTTATTTTGTTGTTTTACCTAGCATGATTTTTTCCTCTCACACCATTCTTTTTGGGTTTTAGAAAATGGCTGGAAATAGGAATATTACAGATAATGGAGAATATGATGGATAATGGAATGATATTCTTCATGATCAAGAATATGAAATGGGATTTGGAAGGCGAAACATCGTTATTATGCCTAATCAGAAATATCATAATATGATCAATAATCTCAACTTCAGAAAGTTTCCCGACTCAGATAATAAGAGAAAGATGGATTTTCATGTTGATCATAGAGGAATGAAAGTTCAATTTCCCTCATGTAAATCATGTGGAAAGAGGCATCAAGGAGATTGTTTTAAAGGAACAGGAAGATGCTTTGGGTGTGGAAAGAAAGTACACAAAGCCCGTAAGTGTAAAGGAAAAGGTTCAGTTAACACCATGGACAAGGATAATGGTATTGCTACAACATCAGCAATGATTAAATGTTTTCAATGTGGGATGTATGGGCATTATTCAAACCAATGAACTAAGGGAAAATCTCATGAAGAGAATCAGCATTGTCGTATGGGTAGTATTTATGTTGATGATGATGAAGAGACTATAAATGATATATGAGATGAAAGAAATGACGAAGCTCAGTCAGTGGTTTAAGAAGGTAGTGGAATGATTTATGTTTATCAAGAGTTATTTTGTATAGGTAATGGTACTATGGAATAAAGACACATATAAGGATTTTTACACTATTGTTTTTCCTAAAGTATTTGAAAGTATATGTTTAATGGTACCAGTAACCATGAAAGGTTATTCAGATATTTATTTTTGGAAAGTAGATGATATGCGCATAATGAAGGGATAATGAGATAATGAGATATTCGATAGTATTCATGAGATCATGATTGATATAAGGACTAAGTGATATCATGGTTTGAGTATATAGAATTTTTGGGATTTTGGTATGTGGAAAGTGTTAACTTTTGACAGCATTCATGTTTTCACTAAGGTTCAATGGGTATTCATTTTTCAAGAGAATACATGATTAAGGTATTGACATGATTGGAATGTGACCAACAAGATATATGAGGGATAAATGATGGAATTCACGTTCTTTTTGTATGAACTTTTTAGTAATCGTTCTCTTTACACTATGAGTTTGGAATGAAGTATTTTTGATAAGCCTAAAGATTGGAATGGATTATGTGTGACATCAAATAGTATTGTTTAAGGCTAGAACTTTTTGTTATAATATTATTATTTTAGAAAAAGGATAACCTGCAGGACGGGCGACAACCCGTTGTGTCGGACAAGGTTGCGGGAATCGAACCCACAACTGAAGTACGACAGGCCTTTATCGTCGACCTCTAGCTTATAATAAGTCCCCGGTTAGTATAAATGTGTTTTAATTTATTAAGTGGTATGATATATGAAGTATACGTCCATTTTAGGAACCAAATATGATTAACCTCACTATATATGGACTTATGTATATTTGATAACTTTTGCTAACCTTTTGTCTGAGACAGATGGAATGACCCATCATTCTATCACCTGATCTATTAACACATCGCGAATGACAAATTCAACTTCATTTCTTTAAGAGATGAATTGGAAATTGTCCAAGGAACGACCAATGTTGAGATTGAACCAAAATCAGGTAAGTGTTTCTTCTAATTATAATATTTCAACTTTAGGAAAATGATATTGAAAACCAAAAATATTGTCCTAGTGCCCTTATATTCGATGAATCAAATGGTACCTTAGATCATCGAAAATTTATGTCTTTGTGATTTTTGGCTTTTTCATAGCCATGTTCTCTACCACTTTCCATCAGAACATGATGGTTAGTATTTTCTTCCATATCCATATTTCCACCTATGTTCTCCTATGTGGAAACCCAGTGATGAGTTAATCTGGGTAACCATTACATTTCTAACTTTCCTTTTTAAAATTAAGTTTTTGTATTCCTTTTTATGATGTGGGTTTCTATAAAAGAAACTTTCAAGTAGTAAACCATTTATAACCCCAACGAATTTCGAGGACGAAATTCAGTTAAAGGGGGGTATAATGTAACAACCTGAGATTTTATGAGAATTATTCTCTTTAATTTCTTTGATGTCTTGCATTGTATGCTACACCAAAACAATTTTTCACTACACGCATCCCTAATTTGGTTTTCATTACACGCAATTGCGACGTTCCACGATAGCGTGTGTTGTACGCAATACCGAGTTTCACTAAACAATGATATGTTATATAAACTAGCCATTATGAATATTAATACCCACTTTTTGAAATTTTATAAATTTTATCTTTCAAAATGGACTTCATTTTTGGATTCACAATATCGAAATTAGCCTAGGGTGAATTTTTGGTATTTTTCTGAAAACTCTCAATTTTTGATGAATAGTGTAAACATTGGGTTACTATTTAAAAACAGAATTTTTATTTAAATAATTATTTATTTTATTTAAATTTATTTTAGGTAAAAATTGATACATAATACCTATATAATTTCAATATAATTCATTGGAGTCATTTTATAATAATTTTAGATATATAAAAATTTTATTGAACTTCTCACCGTCTTTTACCCACATCCTAGGAGAATTTGTAAATTCACATAAAACTTAATTTTACCGCTTCTATGAGTGGAATTTAGAAAATACAAGAGACTCGGTTAATATCAAGGACTAAAATGTGGTTCAATGAGATGAAAATAATTTTTGGTGAATCGTAACTTTTTACTTTTATTTACCCCGGTTAAAAGTAAATAGGGTAATTAAGGGTAAAAATGATATTATTATTACCCTAAAACATATCCTAATTCGATTGGGTAAGTGTAATTAGACCAAAGACAACCTTACGAATAAAATATGACCATTTAGGTCCACTTGGATTAGATTAGGACATTTATTATTAATTTATTTAAAGAAGGGTTAAAATAGTTAAAATCAAAGTTTAATAACTAAATTATTTTTAATATTGGGGTATACATAAGATATAATCGACTATAAATATTCATTAGAAAGATAAAATGATTTCCTCCATAATGGTATTTTATTTATAATTTTTAGACATTAAATAATTTAATTTATTTATTACACAATGATGTTGCAGTAATTTACTTATTAATGAAATATTAACCAAATTGATGTTATAAATACCCAAATAAATGTTATTTTAGACTTTTTATGAATTAAAATAATTTTCTAGGTTAATATGACATGTTAGTATTGATTTAATTAACTTTTTTAGAACTAATAATTCTGTTATGATTTCCACAAAAATCAAGTATGAAATAGTGTCAAAGTTGACATAAAATAGTTTTTAAAAAAATATTATATTATTAATTGTTATTTTATTCCTAAAAATCTAAGGTTCGGAAAAATGACTTAGATAAGGTTATATATATTAATAATAAACAACTTGGGGTTCATATGGATTTTTATAGTAAGTTTATTAACCTTATAGTGTATGAAAACAAGAAGACCCGACAAAAGTAAAATTATTTAACTTAAAGTTAAATCTAAATGATAAGGTCAAAATAGAAATCTAAACATGTCTAAATTATATTGGATGAGATTATTTCGACTCATCCCCACCTTAGCTTCAAAATAAATCAATTTGGAGCTATTAAAAACTGAATATGACTTTATAATAAAATAATATTTTTAGTTTTTCCAAAGGTGCCCCTCTCCTCCCTTATAAAAGGGCACCTCCTCCCTCTCCTCCTCACACCACTTTGAGCCTTCAAGCTCGCCCAAACCATGCCAATTTATCTTCTCCACTTCCCTAGAAACATTCTGGAGGTTCTGGTCTTCTCAAAATACCAAATCTACTTCCTTAAGAGAAGGCTTAAAGGAGGTGCGTCGTAGAAGAGGTAATCTCTTCTTTCCATTCTGTCAAGTTTCTTTCTTCTTCAAATCCTTCTTATTTAGTTGTTTCATTATAAAGTAATAACATCAGTGTCACTAATATACTTATATGTTATTATGAATATGAAACAACCCTATTTCAACTTCAATCCATCCTATGGAAAACGAAATCACCACGCGTGCGTATATACGGAATATCGTCTCCACGCCGTGGTGTAATCAGTTTTTCCACACCACCTTACATGGATGGGTATAATGGTTTAAATAAATAACTATATATGGTTATTGTAAAATTATATTGATTCTGTAATTTTATACATACACTTCAATACAATTCCATGATCATGGGAATGATATCATCGCTCGTGCGTACGTACGGACTACCGTCTCCACGAACGCGATGAGATTCATTTTCCATGATTAACCATTCATGAATGATTATAAAGTATATGTAATGAATAATAATGAAATATATGACATAATGAAGCTACTGTATTTATGTATATATATATATATATCATCTACATACTTCCATTCAAGTCAATAAAGAAAAGAAAACAGCGTTCATGCGTACGTACAGCCTATCGTCTCCATGAACGGTGTATTTCATTTCATTTATCTATATTATATATATATATATACATATACTGAATATATATGATATATATATCATGATTTACATTCTGGAAGTAATTAAATCATTATATAGGTAGTAATGATATCAATAATAACATGTCCAAACACGTACGATAAATAAAATGATTTTACCCAAAACGCTGCTTTAACAAAGAATTTACTAAAGAATGGGTAATATAAAGTCATAAGTGAACCATTTATGACATCATAATAATGAATATGATTCTGTAATAAGTCAATGACATTATTTAAATCATTATACAGGAGGTTCGGATACGTACAAAGCATATCGGACCTAAGGTAAGGGATAATTATTCCAATCTCATTCTTATCCATGATTGTTTATTCGTAAGTATTTACTGGGGGTTATGTTTATTATCCATGTCCATATGTTCTCAAAATGTTTTCATAAAATTATTACCTTCCATCCATGTATGTTTAAAGACATTTTTACCCTTTTCTTACTTTTAGCACATCGTATGGAAGGAATCTTTCCTTTGTTTACCATACGAGGTACTTTTTGACTTTTCCAACAAAAGTACGAGGAGAATGTTATTTTTAACATATACGGAATGAATGGATTTTTACAGTTTCATAACGCCTCATTTTCATGTAGATTCCTCTACAATATTGCATGATTATTTTCAATAAAACTCTTTTCTTTTAAAATTTCATGGCATTTTGTGAAAAGAAAATGATTTTGAAGAAGAAAGGATATTTTCCTCAAGAATTAATTTCAAGTGTTTTATAAAAACTATTTTCCATCTAAAATGACATTATTTAATATGTTTATGTTTCAAGTATAATTTCTCCATTATTTACATGGTTTGATTATTCTTATGATGAAATTATATCCATTTTTTATATGGATTATGTTATGATGGCATGATGTTTAAGAATCCCATTCTATTACATGGGTTATGCTATGATGTATGATTTATGATTTTGTGGAACAAGTAAGAATGATTTCATTATGAGATGGGTGGGACCTATATCTACCTCCAATGCATTGGGTAAAGATTTATATCTCATGAGATAGACATGGTTGGAACGGTAAGTTAATCTGGTTCAGTGATACAGGACTGGAACGAGGAGTGAACTCGATTCAGAAAGGGACTTTGTCCACTAAGATGGTCTTGGCAGCAATGCCTTGGCTACTATGGAAATCATAACAAAAACTGAATGGTTTCCACAATTACATTATTTATTCCCATTCTATTTTATCAATATTGATGTTCCATTATGATACATGCCTTACGTACTTCCAAGATTTATGTCTTTGCTCAAGATTTTGATGTTTAAACATTATGTTCATGTTTTTAGGTTCAAATGTATATGGTTTGTTTTATTTTATCCATGCTTACCCTTACTGAGTATTTGAGATCACCCTTTATATGTTTTATTTTCCCCAGGATTTCAAGAAAGGTTTTAGGCTAGACAACCAAAAGGGAAAGATCTTTATGGGAGATGTTGAAGATCTTTCACCATAATTAGAAGATTACATTCTGAGTTTCCAAAGACACTAAACTATTACGGTCCTTCAGTGTCTGTTTTTGTTATGTATTAAGTATTTCGCAAAAGTAATGTAATTTATATGTATATCAAGCTTTGGGTCTCTACAAGCATGGCCCCAGGGCATCCTCCGATATAGAAAGAATATCACTCATTATATAAGGAGTGTCTGATGTGTCTAACTCCATCTTTATGAGTGCCTTAGCATAGGAATGCTTCCTCATATTTGTTCTAAAAACGGTAGGACCTTCCTTCCAATATGAATTTTGGTTGTGGGGAGGACCTTCGCAATTGGTTCTTCAATGGTGAGGGCTACTATTGCAACTTTATACTCGACCATGAGAAATGTATTTATCGAATATACCTTAGGGGGGACCTTTAGAGAGGGATACATTGAGGGGAGGACCTTCTCATTTCTTAACATTACTATGAGGATGTCCTTCATAGCAACTTCCATTGTAGGGAGGGCCTTCGCAATGACTATCATCATGGAAAGGACTACCATCATGACCGGATACCTGGATGCAGGGAGAATTTTTACAGTGTACATATTTGGGAGGGACTTTAGGATGTACTAAAATGATGGGAGGACCTTCTCATTTCTTGAAGTTACTATGGGGAGGGCCTTCATAACAACTACCATTGTGGGGAGTGCCTTCACAATGACTATCATCATGGAAAGGACTACCATCAGGACTCGATGTTTTAATATAGGGAGAAGTATATTTGTATCATATACTCTAGGTAGGGCCATCAGGGTGGACAATAGAAAGGTGAGGACCTTCATGATGTCTGATCTTCAGGTTGAGGGGAGGGCTGCCTCAACACACATCCGGAGATAGAATCTTGTGATCGATCATTCCTGGCCAATGGAGTGATCCCCATTGGTGCTATGGGGAGGACCTTTATAGCTGTTGGTAGAAACATTGCGGGGAGGACCTTTATAGCTGTTGGTAGAAACATTGCGGGGAGGACCTTCACAACTGATACTTACACTTCCATAATTTGGTAATGTATTGAAAGGATCCTAATCCATTATTGATATATTTTTATGGGCATCAAGAAATCCATCTTCCAACAGAGTAAGATCATGTATGTGCTCTTCACCTTTCGATTGCCTTTGGCACATTTCATTTTTGAGCACTCTCTTGCAGGTAATTGGGGTTATATGCTGTTATTAATGGAATCCATATATGATTCATTGTCTTTTTGGGTCCCATGAAGTCATCAGGATATGTCGATAAGCATATTGAGTTTTGGTAGGAATATATTCTTGCCCTAGAGTGGCCACTATGTTGGACCGACATCCCCCCAGTTGGAATGGGTATTTTTTCCTGATCTGATTGTCCATATATCATGAGATATTGTCTTTGAACCTCCTAGACTGGAGAAAGGATGCATAACTACTCTGGAGTGACTAACTCATTTTGTGAGTGATTCATCCCATTTGAGGAAATTAAGTCGTGGGCCTGATTTATCGCATTTTTTGCTGATGCAATAATTTATTGGCATATTTGGATGACATGGTTTGGGATCAACGTCTGATATTACATCATTTCCATGATGTGCTAAGATAAAGCTTTGGTTGAAATGGGTATGAAGACTCCTTCTGATGTTAGAGAAGGAGTTTGTCCCTACTTCGGTCCTCCATGAGTTTCCAGTAGATACTAGCAGTTCTCCTATGTCAAGAAAGTGTAATGAGTCTACCATCAGTTATCTTCTCTGATTTCCACCGTATTTGATTGGTGGTCTTTATATTCATGTGTGGGGATTTTCAACTACTCTCTTGCCGCTGTATTTGACTCACGGGCTTTGTATGCATCCGTAGGAATTGGACTCTTCTCATATTTGCTTGTCACCCTATTTGGATGGAATTCTTGATATGAGTCAGTAGGTATTTGTGCCTACGTATAGATGGTTTCCACCCTATTTAGTGGAAATTCTTGTTGTTCCTTAGAATATATCTACCTATGAGTGTAGTTTTCCACTCTGTCTGTACGGTGGGACTAGAGAGCACTAGAAAGAATGTTCATGTGATCGTATTGTGTGACCCTATTTCTGTGGTGGGCTTGAGTGGAGGGGGTAGAGTCTTATGTCTTACCATTGTATGCAACCATATTAGTACATTGGAGTTGCTCCTGAAGAACCAGGGTGATAACATGTTCTTGATTATATATAATCCACCCATGGATGGCATCCCAAGGGGCCCTGGTCTCCTGGACTTTAGCAGGTGCCCTCGGCATAAGTTCCTATTCAATAGGAGGAGGCTTGGTCGTCCTGTGACAGTGTTGATTCTCTTTTAAGGGGGCCTATGAGTAGGACCCCTGTGTAGTTGAGATGAAGTTGTCTGCATCGACTTCATCTTCCTTCATAAGATAAAGGAGGTACTCATTATCATGTTCTGGAGACAGGCTCCCGAAACAATTTGAGATGACCACCAGGGCCGCCTTGTGCTGGGGTGCCAGCTGCAACTAAGAAGGTGGATGGAAGACCTTTGTAGACTTCAGGTATTCTCTTGTAGCCCCCAATATGGGGAGAGTACCATTTTGGTGGAACTTTTTGATCAGTGTGTTGGATACCCATCTTTGAAGAAGCTGGGTAGGCGAGGGGTACCTACTCTTCGTTGGGGCCTTGGATGCATGTGGGATCACTAATGTGTGTGTTAGCATTGGTCATTGCGATTTCATCTAGATAGAAGGTTTCTATGTGGGAACTTGAAATATACGTATATGAAATTCAGACCACAAAACCTTGTCAAAGTATCATTATTTTAAACATGTGCAC
The DNA here is from genome assembly GCA_963277665.1 of Viscum album. NCBI lineage: Eukaryota > Viridiplantae > Streptophyta > Magnoliopsida > Santalales > Viscaceae > Viscum > Viscum album. Next base: position 478,198,740 of record OY728136.1, on the reverse strand, counting down.
ATCTGACATTCCATCTTGGCCTCCATCCCCTCTCCTTTTTTTTGTTGTGGGGAGAAGGGGCTTGAGTGGGTTAGAACCACCACCTTGTTTAAGGATTCACGTCAGGTTCATTTTTGTTCCGCCTCCGAGGTGGTATGTTTTGTGCATACCGAGGGAAAAAAATGGGCCAACATGCAATGTACTTTTGACTTTCATCGTTGGGGTAGAACCACCACCTTGGTTAAGGATTCATGCCAGGTTCACCATTTTTTTCCGTCTCTATGGTGGAAAATTTTGGGTGATGGTGAAATAGTCCAATGAGGATCATCACCTGTCTCTCTTTCCAGAGACGGTTTCCTATCAAATTCACCATTTCTTTTGTTTTGATCCATTCTATGTCATTATACCTTAGAAAATGGCTGGATTAACCCTTTGGGGACTAGGCAATTTACCCCTTTTGCATTGCAAAGGGTATTCCATAGTAAGTCGATCCCAATAGGTGATTGTGTGGGGTCAAGTACTTGTGCAATCTATCCGGATCAGATATAACTTTCTCATATGATCACTAACAGGTTTATTCATAGATCCAAAAACACCCAATGGCCCTAGTATTCATGATTCATGGACCTTCTTTCCAAAGGCAGGTTCTCATTTATTGATGATTCAGCCAACAACACATGAGGACTCTTGGTCAATAGGATAGGAAGTCAGGCTCACCGCACCATTCTGGGGGAGGATTATCACCTGTTCTAGGACTCTCTTATAGATTTAAGTCATGTTCATGTGTTCATTAAACCTTTTTTCATTCTCGAAAAGTGTTTCCATGGGCTACCCTTAGTTTTCAAGATCGTTTTAGGCATGCATATATTTGATGCTATAGAGGTGATGCTGACTTGAGGCATACAATAAGGTGATCTGGAGTTTATTGTCTTCCATGTGGGGATGGAAGGTGATTTGATGTTGGGATCGAACCCATAAGATGGGTTTACTATGTATCCTCAAGAGAGGAATCATAAACCACATATTTTGTATTTATGTGGGTCTTACTCATTGAGGCTTCCCATTTGAGGGGAACATAATTGGGTGAGCCCTTTTGTATGGTCACCCTTTTGAGCTTGGTCCTTCAGGTGGGAATCCTATGTATCTTGATTTGGTAAGGAATCAGAGTTCTCATAGATTAGATTTTGTGGATTTTGTAATAATCACAAACCTCTAAGCCCACGTGAGTCATGCTCGGTGTGAGAAACAAGAGGATGTGAAAGATTCAAAAAAGCACATACTTCCTCTCCTACTGGTGGGGGAGGGCGAGCCTATGGTGGAGGAGGCTAGGGTAACTGTGGGCAAGGGTGCAGAGTAATGGAAATTTCAATGTGAAATGACATAAAGGTCATGAGGCTCGACCTTGGAAGATTGGGGACTTACCTCAGTGGGAGGTCCTCAGAATATGTTATGGGAAAGGGGAGGAGTTTCATACTTATCAAAGGAGAAGAGAACATAACTCATTTGATTGGTCACTATTCCTCATTGAATGGAAAAGAAAGTGATCACCCTTAATCCCTTGAATGTGGAGGTTCACATCAGCATTCCAATGTTGGAATCAAGGTTACCATGGGAATGTAGACCCACAGGCATTCCTGAAGCTAGAATCGTTGTGGGGAGAGCCTTTGTGACTCCTCTTACCATGGGTTTGTAAACTCAATGGGGTACATTGATGCTCCTAATGGTCTGATCATACAGCTCCACTGGCTTTGGAAAAGGCTTTTTCTGGATGATGGAGGATTGGTTCTCAGAGGGATTATGGAGTACTGGATGGTAATAGAGGGGTGAGGTTGGAACTAGAGGAAATAATACCTGAAAATACTCCATTCTTTGTACTGGTTTCTTATGCAGGATGGGGGAGGCTCTGCATACCATCGTGGTATGTGGGTAGAGGTTCTATCCACGTATCGATGTTGTATGTGTTAATGGGTATAGACGACCGCGTACCATACTGGTACGTCGCCCATCATGCTGCATTGGGTCCCATCCACATACTGATGCAGTACGCAACACTGGGTTTAGTCTGCGTAGCGGTACACTACGCAGAGCACTATATTGAAGGTGGTGCTAGGGGATTATCGTTCATGGGGAGTTCACCTATGAGAATTATGTGGTTCACAGTTCACCAAATAGGTTAATAGTTCTCTTTTTATTATTAAGTTTCCCCGTTTTGTAGTTCACGATTGGCTATACCTGCGGAGAGCATGGTTTGAAATTTGGGCTTCATCAATGAATCAAGATTGGAGCTAGAATCTTCTCTGAGTTCTTATTTCCAACCTCTGATTCCCCTTTAATCTTTCGTCGTTCATCTTTTCATCCTCTTCCTGAATTCATTTTGTGATTCTTTTATAGAGCATCAGGGAAACCGTATCTATTGGTAATGTGACACCATTTGTGGAGGCCCATGAAGAAATATTATGATCTGTGGAAGACTTGGTCAATCTGAGGTTTGCAGAGGCTATGGTTCATGATCATGGTTCATGGAACCCTATTGGTTTTCTTCGTCCTTGTACTGATAAGTTCTCAGGATGGTATGCAGACAACCTTTGCATGCATGAGTCCTTTGGTGACGCGGTTCATGGTCAGCTGGGTTTGCTTTCTGTTACTCCGCATTCCAGCACCGCATTGATCATTCATCATACCTCTTGGTTCATGATCCAGGCATTCCATGGATCCTCCCCGATGATGGTACACAGGCCACTTGAAATTCTTGGAAATCTTGAACTCCTTCAAGTTTCATCAAAAACTTTCAACTAAATTTGAGTCCATTCATCTTGCTATACTTGTAAGAGTACTTGATTCTTTCTACGAAGTTATTTTGGGGGTATTTTCTTCCCTTGGAAGAATTTTCAGGACCCTATAGTTATCCAATTTAGTTTTAATCTCAACCATGTTAGAGAAGTTTTCAATAAAGATGTTGTAATTCATGATTAAATTGTTAATGTAATGTACCTAATTCCCAAAGACACAAGACATATTTATATTTTGGGTTGTATTAAGTGTAATTTTATTTAATTAATTAATATTTTAATGTGTAATAAAGATAAGGTTTCTTATTGTTGATATCAAAGGAAAAGTTTATTTATTTTTGGGATTAAGATTAGAAAACTATAGTAAAAGAATTAAGGATAAGATTAAGAATAAGAAAACATCCCTCAATTTTGGTTAGTATAGTGTAATTTTTTTCAAGAAAATAAATCCTTATTTGGATACTACAAATTGATTTGGTTCTGGCATAGATGTACCTCATAATAACAACTCCTTAAAGGTGTTTTGAGCCTGACTCTAGGTAACCTGGTACATTAAAATGGGTCGTAGTGCGCACCTAGTTTTACACTCCCAGGGGATATAATTTGGTAATTCATAAGCTCGTTATGAAACATTATTAAGGGATTAAAAATGCACATACGAGTATATATTAGGAAATATATCATTGATAATAAAGAATGACGCCTAGAAATCCACAAGTTAAGGAAATACATATAAGTTATAATTTAACCCTCTACTTTCACTAAATTATTATTTATATGTTTAAAAGTTAAATATAATCATACTTAATTTTCCTTTTATTATATACAATGACTGGAAATAAGAGGAATCAGGAAAAAATCAATTTGAAGAGCAATTTGATGACTACCCTAATGATATTCTTAACCTGATGGGAGCAGGAATCATACACTTCATGTCGATACTCTCTCAGCTGACTCAGGTTTTGAATAGAAATATAGATCCTGAGGAGAATCCAAATCCCCAAAAGATAACAAGATGTAATCAAGAGGTTCATGCGACAAAGGCCTCCATCTTTCAATGGATCATATTATCCCTTAATCACTGAACAATGGATCAACTCCATTGATAAGGTCTTATCCACCCTTCAATGCTCTGAACATGAGATGTTTCTTTTGGTTCTTTATCATATAGAGGGTGAAACTGATCAATGGTGGACATTGATCAAAAATATGAAGCCTGAGGAAGAGATCAATGCAATGGCGTGGAAGGATTTTCAGAAAAAAAAAATGATAAATATTTTCCTCACACTCTCTGACTTAAAATGGAATGTGACTTCCTTAACCTTAATAAAAAAGTTAAAAAATCTCAGGGAGTACAATGTAAACTTCACAAGACTTGCACAATATGCCTCCAAATTTGTTATTTCCCACTAATGAAAGGTTGAACGCTTCTTTGGTGGGATAAAATCTTGCATATGGATAGCCCAAGTGATATGTGACATTGATAGCTATGAGTAAATTTTCTAATGTGCCCTCAAAGTTGAAATAGAGATTGGAAAATCTCAGGGGTATCACATGGATAAGAAGGATAAATTTCATATCAATTCTGGAGGTCTGATAGAGAGATCTAATGGTGCTAAGAAATTTCAACATACCACTTTTAAAACGTTTGGAAAGAATCATCCTGGATATTTCTTGAAGTAAATGAGGAAATGATTCAGGTGTGGGAAGGAAGGACACCTAGAAAGTGATTACCAATAAGAGAAACTTTCTACTACGACCAACCAAAGTAATTCTCTATTCAACCCTTAGTGTATTTTTCATTTCTATAACTACAAGGAATCGAGGCATTTTTCAGACCAATTCACTAAGCTAAGGGTTTTTGAAGACAACCAACAACCTCCAAGGCATTGAGGGAGATCTTTTTCCATCACTATTGCCGAAGTGAGTTCCGAAAATAAAGTGGTGACAGGTATGCCGGTTATTCATTCAAGAAAAGTGAATGTACTTTTTGATTCTGGTTCTTTTCATTCCTTAATATCATAAATGTTTAGTAGACCTATTCAAAAACCACAAAAAACATGGAAGTAGAGATGTTAGTGAAAATGTAAGATGGGGAAATTATTTCATCCCAAGTATATAACTCCTCCTATGTCAATGTTTTTGGGATGAATTTCCCATCAAACATTTTCATACTCTCCTTGGTGGGATTTGATTAAATTCTAGGCATCGATTGTCTTTCCTAATATAGATCTAACATAAATTTTCGTGAGTAGGAAATCAATATCTTTATTATGAATCGACCCTTGATTCTATACAAGTAAAAGGAGGAGGGGGATTCTTCTTTAGCTCTATTATCTCAACAATAGATATTATTTCCCTATAAGAAAGTGTACATAGATCAAATGATTGAGTTTAAGGAAAGAATCATATTTGAAGACAATACCATTGTGAGGGAATACACTAATGTTTTTTCCAAGGAATTGTCTGGTTTTCCTCCTAGCAGAGATGTTGAATTTTTTATTTATCTTATACCTAGGGTATTACCATTATCCAAGAATCCATATAGAATAAATTTTGTGGAACTTGATTAGTTGAAAAAATAACTACATGAAAATTTGAATAAAGTGTTCAAACACCCAAGTGCTTCACCATGGGGTGCACCAGTCCTCTTCGTTAAGAAGAAGGATGGGTCAATGCACTTTTTCATCGATTATCGTGATGTCAACAAGACCATGATAAAGAAAAAGTATCATATGCCTCAGATTGATGACTTTTTAGATTAGCTATATGGACCAAAATACTTATCCAAGGTGGATCTGTGGACATGATATTACCAAGTTAGGGTGAAGAAGGAGGGTATCCAGAAGACTGATTTTCATACAAGGTACGGGAACCGGGAATTCATAGTAATTCCATTCAGACTCACTATGCTTTGTCAATATTCATGGAATTGATAAATAGAGTCTTTAGATGTTACCTCAAAAAAATTATTGGTAGTCTTTATAGATGATATGATAATATAATCTAATAGTAAATAGAAGCATGATGAGAATTTGAATATTGTGCTAAAGACCATGAAAAAGGAAAATATGTATTCCATGAATAGAAAATGTGAGTTCTTGTTGAAGGTAGTCTCTTTCATGGAGCATATCATCACAAGTAACAGGATATATATGGACCCTTCATAGACAAAAGCAATTGAAGGATGGACATGGACAAAATCTAAGAAAAATATTCATAGTTTCCTTGGGTTAGCTAGGTATTGTCACTAATTTGTGAGAAATTTCTAATGATTGTTAAACCCACTTACCAACCTAACTCAGAAGGGTGTGAAGTTTTCTTGGAATGATTAATGCAGAGAAATATTAAAAGAGTTAAAAAGGATTATTATCATTGTGAATGTTCTCACACTAACCCCAAATAGAGAGATTTTCATGGTATTAAGCGATGATTTGAAGAAGGAAATGGGTTGTGTGTTGATTCAAAATGAAAATTCATTCCCTATGCTTCAAGGCAATTGAAATTTCCAAAACATAACTACCCAACACATGATCTGGATTTGGTTCTAGTGATTTTCTCTTTAAAAAATTTGTAGTATTATTTATTTTGGGAGAAGTGTGAAATATATATGGATCACAAAAGTCTCAAGTATATATTCAAACAGAATGAGTTAAATATGCATCAATGAAGATGGTTATATCTGATCAAAGACTATGACTGCTCAATCCACTACCATCCTGGGAAAGTGAATAAAGTATCATATTCTCTAAGTAGAAAGGATCTAGCAATTCTGTCATTGATGAGAATTGAGAGGGATCTTATTTCCTTGGATTTTGAAAGGTTAGACATGGGAATCATAAAGGAATGAACATCATCAATTCTTTCACAAATGATTACTCAATCATCTATTCAAGAGAGGTTACAGGATTTTTAAAGAGTTGATGTGGGAATTTAGAAGAAATTGGAAGTTATAACAAAAGTTAAATACTTTGTTTTCAATTTTAATGATGAAGGTGTTGTGAGATTTGGGTCAATACTATGTTTACCAGAAAATGTTGAGTTAAAGGAGTTGTTGTATGATGTACATAGCCCAACCTTCACCATCCACCTAGGAATCACAAAAATGTATCGAGATCTCCAAGAAGAATATTGATGGGACAATATAAAGAATGAGATCACAGAATATATATCAAGTTGTCTTGTATGTCAACAAGTGAAAGAAGAAAGGAAAACTCTAAGTAGATGATGCAACCATTACCCATACCAACATGGAAATGAGAAAAAATAACTATGGACTTTTTCACTAATCTAACAAGAGAATCAAGAGGGAATAATTATATATAGGTTGTGGTGGATCATCTTACAAAGGTTTCACACTTCATTTCGATATGAGAGGAATTATCACTGGATCTACTTGCATAGATATACATCATGGAAGTGGTTAGGCTGTATAGAGTACCATTATATATTATATTCAATCGATATACCAGATTCATCTCTATGTTCTGGAAGACTCTCTAGCACACTCTGAATACTGAGTTTAAATTTATCATGGATTATCACCCTCAAACTGATTTCCAGTCTGAGCAGACTATCCTGACACTTGAGTACATGTTGAGAGAATGTCCAATGGAATTAAAAGGTGGATAGGATCAATATCAAGGCTACTCAGAGTTGGTAACAAAAACTGTTAGGACCTAAAATGGTCGAAGAAATGGTGGGAAATTTTTAAGACCATTCAAAATCACATCAAGGCTACTCAGAGTTGATAAAATATCCATGATAACAATAATCAATGACACCTAGAGTTTGATGTCAGAGACATGTTATTCCTACAGATATATTGATGGAAGAAAGTGATGATATTTTGAAATAATGGAAATCTTAGTCGAAGATACATCAGCCCATTTGATATTCTTGATCACATCAGATAAGTGGACTATAGACTCACACTCCCACCTAAACTATATGATTTTTATGATGTATTCCATGTATCACTCTTAAGGAAGTACATACATGACCCCTCACATGTACTCAATATAGAGGTGGTATCATTATAGAATGATGTTTCCTATGATGAGTAGTCGATGAAGAACTTAGATTTTAGAGACAAAGTTCAACAAAATATAACAATGCACCTTGTCAAAGTTTTATAGAGAAACCAAAAGTTTGAATATTTACTATGGGAATTGAAGGAGGCAATGAAACAGAATTAGCCTCATCTATTTTATGGGGGTGAAATAAGAATTTTTAGGCTGAAATTTCTCAAGGGGGGAAGATTGTAATGACCTGAACTATTATAAATGAACCCTTTGTGTTCTAGTTGAATATCTTATTATGTAATATGGTTATAAAAAATACATTAACATACTTAGTTATATATTTAGATTTAAAAGACATTTAGTAATATTATTGTTGTTAATATAGCTATTAAAAAATGATCACATAATTAATATAAATAAAGGGATTTAAAAATCCAATTAACACAGACAAAGAAAGTGATATCCTCATTCAGTAGGATTGTACCATATGAATCCCATTTATCAGAGATTTTGAGTGAGATAAAATCATTGGGCTTTGACTTTGACTAATCCCAAGCTAGAATATAATAAATTAAACATGAGTGAAACCATTTACAGAAGACGTTAAAGCTCATTGAGATCATAGACCAAACCATGTTTGTCAAAGGACCCCAGAAAAGTCTCACTGTCACACACATTATTCTTAGGGTTTATGTCGGTGTAATAAAGGGACATGTATTAAGACATTAATAATATGAATATGTATATTGTATAGAATAATTAATTTTTTTCATTTTTATTATTTCTTTATAACTGATTTTGATTTTGATTCAATTAAACACAAATTATATATTCAGGTAATATTCAAACTCAATTAAGGGATTTAATTGGATAAATTAATTGATTTGTGAAATAAATATTATTTTAATAAAATTTAATTATTATATAAGTTTTATTAATTATAAATGTTCACATAATTTTTATGATGTTAAATGTACTTTTTATAAGGGTTCAAAACAAATTATTGTCAAAAACCCAACATTTTTCAATAAATGTAGAATACTATTTTAAAAGTGAAAATTAATATATTTTAAAAAATAATTTTGATAAAATGAATATCATTTCTTTTAATAAGAACTTTTAAATTATCCAATGGTAAAATTTCAATAATTTTCTGAGACAGAAGAATTTTCGAGTAGAAATTAAATACTGTATAAATATACGGCGTGTTTTAAGACACCATAATGAACCAAAAAGGATGTAATAAATACTATAATGGGTATCCTAGTACAAATATATGTTTTCCTCTTAAAATAATGAGATTTTATGTTTACTTTATTAATTTTATTATTCCTTTAAGAATCCTACAAAACATTTAATATATTTTAGAGTTTTAAATTCATTTATTTAAAAGTGTGACTCACCTCCACATAAACAAGGACATTATTTTAATATGTTATTACCTTTTCATAATAAAACTTTTAAAACCTATACAATTTTGAAAATACTATGGGAAAAATCATGGAAAATTTTGTGGTTTGAAATATTTTTTTGTAGAGTCCAAAACCTAAATATTAAAGAAATCCCTCTCTTTTCCTATATAAACCCACCCAGTGTCCCACTTATCTTCACAAAAAATCCTTGTAGAATTACCTTACTCTCCCATACTATCTCTATAATCATCCCAAGGTTCCCCAACCTCTCAATAATCATGTTTCATGCTTTTTTTCATACTCGTAAGGTAATGTATCCTCTCTTTATCACTTTTATTCAACAATCTCTTCTATGTTAGGCCCTTTTTTAATTTCTAATGATAGGGCATATATTCAAACATCCCAAATACTATACTTATAATGTTTAAATGGTGATATACCTCTTTTTATCTCATTAATACATCCTAATAACACCTATTACCTTGTAAAAATATCATAAGGGTTATTTCTTTTTTCATTTTTAATCAAAGATTCTTTATCTTGTAATGACCTTTAATTTTCAATTACTAATGATAGGGTATGATATAAAACCTACCCTATACTGAAATTATTATATATAATTGATTATAGACCCATTTATATCTCATTAATCACTCTAATGTACACTTTTTACCATCTCAAAATTTCATAAACATTATATCATTTCCCTGTTTCTTCAGGCTTATTTATTATCATATGACTTATTTATCTAATTATAAGTGATTGGACATGTACATACATGTCCCTATTAATATAAAATTTATATAAAAATGTTTATATACCAATTTATCTCCCATCAACCAATTTTATAAATTTTTAAGGGACTTTGTTATGGTGACGAATTTTCACCGTGATTTTCCATGTCAAACCAATTTTAAAGTGAATTTTGTACCCATTTACTATCAAAGATGTTCAATTTTATGCACATATACCTTTTTATTTGGTACTTAAATTTATGTATTCCACACTCCTTGATTTTTTAATAAATTATGATGATGAATAAATCTATTTTTATGATCTATGTGGCACACTTAAGCATGAGAATGAAATGAATGTGAAGGGTGTGCCCGAAATTATATAGAACTCTTATGCATTGGGTAATATTTAGTATCATGATGCGTAATGTTGGGACAAGGGTGTACCTGGTTTCTTTATGAAACTTTTTATACCATGATATCTTATTGGTTTATTCTAAACCTGGGTTTATGATGTATTGTTTTAATTTGTTTCCATATTTCACATGTTATTATTATCATGCTATATTAGGCCTTATTATTCATGTTCCTTTATGCCTCATTGATATTTCTGGTCTAACATGTATTATTAGGTTCATGATATTACATGTTTATTCCTTTACTAGAATTTAGGTATCACCCCTTTCTTATGTATTTCCCTAGGTTATCCAATGAAATTTTAAGCTCAATCCTGTTAAAGAAGTTTTCAATAAAGATATTGTAATTCATGTTTAAAATTGTAATGTAATGTACAAATTACCAATGAAACCATAATTATCAATATTTTTGGTTGTATTAAGTGTGATTTTATATAATTAAATCATGTATTAATATGTAAGAATGATAAGGGTTGTTATACTTACCCTTTAACCTACTAAGGGAATGATATCATCACTTGTGCGTGTGCATAGTCCGCCATCTCCTAAAAGTGATGTGACCCATTTTCTTTTCCAAAAACTCAAAAATGGTTTTAATAATGTATATAATGATTAAATATTATATTTATAACATTAATATATTTCTTTATTTTTTTTATTTGTATATTATATAAAAGATCCATAACTTTCATGATAAAACACACATGAGAAGAGAAGGAAATTAACACCTGAAAGAATGAAAATAATTAAGTATTATTAACAAATGGGTGGAAATTTTATAATAATATGGTATATTATTTTATAAATATGATTATGGTTCTTTTATAAGTTAATAAAAAGCATAAAAAATATTATAAATGAGTTTAAATAACGTTTAACTATAGGAAAGTCTGAGCTAAGGGACTTCATCTCAATTTCCATTTCATTGAAACAAATTTAGTAATATTCACCTATTCACTTTTTGTGTGTGCATATACTACCCCTTTAATGTATTAAACATGAATAAATATTTATTAATGATTATTAATGTTTCATTTCATGTTTATCTTTCAAGGTGTTTCAATTTAAAAGTAACCAAATAGGTAAAAAAATAAGGTACAATCTCACTTTATTTCGCGATTGTTTACTTTATCTTGAAACAATCACTTTCTTGTGATCATTTTTCATTGGAAATTAAATTTGCCTTAAATATACATATTCTTGAATGATAGATATTAATATTTAAAAAATTTAATACCATTTATACATATAGTGTTTACTTTGAATGTTATTTGATTAACTGAGGAAATATTGATAAATATATATCCTTTACTCAATATGGATATTTTATGATAAGGTGTATTGTTCATGAACTAAATTAATTATTAGATATATGAGGAATGATTTGGACACAATGTTATAGGTGGTCCTAGTTATTGATATCCCCTATATGCATCAATAGGTCTCATGATACAAATCAATTGGCCAAGTTATATGGGTCATTAACCATAATTATAAACTATCTTATGAAAAGGTCTTGAAAGTAGAGGTATCATGATGCCTGAGATCATGAAATCCAATAATTAATAATTTCATTAATTGAGAATTTAGTTATTATTATTATCTATGATATTTTCACATTGATATTATCACTGAATGTATTTCATTCTCAGTTTATTTATTAAATGGGGTGTGTGTATTGTTAGTTACCTTTCCATATTGATTATACCTTATTTCATTCTCAAATTTTTTATTAAATAGAATATGTTATAATTTATTCACCTTTATTCATTGAAACTGAATTATTTATTCATTATATATTCCCTTGTATATAACCCTTACTATGAATTTGAAATCACCCATATTTTCTTTTCCTTCCCTAGGATATGAATAAGAAATCTTTGAATGAGTTTCAAGGATGCATATCATTTTATTTTATAATGTATTATGTTTCTATATTCCTAATGTAAAATTGGTATCATTTATGTGTCTAGTTATTCAAGACTAATATATTATTTGTTCTTTCAGGATGTTATCACTTGTATTTAGCGCCAATGTAATAATGTAGACATCTGCTCTGGGTTAATGGAGTCGAGGCTCTAACAGTTGGTATCAAAAAAAGTTTAGTATAAATATTGGGAACTAGATTAAGGAAAACATAGATTATGTAATATAAACCCCAGACTAGATTTGAGGATAATTATAGAAAAACAACCTAATGTTTTTTAATGTATATATTATATGGTTTTTCAGATAAATGAATAACTATTTAGATACTACAAGTGGATATGGTTCTAGAATTGTTACAATCTGCCTTATTTAAGATGAGGGAAGTGTAGAAAGATTCTGAGACCTTCCTTTTTCAAGATTAAGGAAAGATAATGACCCCTAAGTTCCGTCTCCAATAGGCCATGGGGTGGAGACCAGCACCAAGGGTCTATAAATATCACAAAAATGCAAGGAATTACCCATTATATAGTAACCAAGATTGATAGATAAGATGTATAAACCATAGACAACTCCAAGAAAAATATATATAAAGAAACCAAAATCTACATCACATGCATGTTTATAGTAAAGCTACTAGAAATACAAATAAAAATCCAAAGTAATTACCAAAGAAATAAAACTATGTAGCGGCACAACAATCATCCCCAACATCTGATCTAGTAAGGTCCATAACAGTCCGTATAATCTCCATATATACCTAAAAACAATTTTATATATGTATGGTGAGCATGAAATCATACTTAGTAGATAAAAACCAAAAGTCACATCTGTACAAGTGGGAGAATCATACTAATACCCATGTGAGAAAATTGTAGAAACTCAAAAGCACCAAACAAGGTATACTATCAACCCCAACCTAACCAAGAAACACTCCCCAAATAATGCAAGTCAAGTCAAGTAAAGTAGTAAGCACGTTGATATTTGGGTACCTCACACTACATCCCACCGGTTAACTGCTCATCTCTAACAGCAAACGTCCTGATGCTACCACACTCTTCCACAAGCCCTACTACCAGAACATTCCCGCACACACATGGGCCACATACCACATCACATATCACATATAAACACCTAGTCAACAAATGAAAATGCCATCCCAAAGATTCCTGGGAATCACCACACAACTCATCCTGAAGACATCTGGAAAGCACACCTCTTCCAAACACACTTGGCACTCACAACCATACCACAACCTACTGGAAGATTCTAGGGCTTCTAATTCCTATAATAGGGAGCATAGAATATCTAATAACTATCCATACATCCTCCCACTAGGATGTTGGGAAAGGACACCCTCCCACATAACAATGGCGGTGTTCAGCATGTAGTTCTCATCATGGGTGGGGTGCCTATAGAAATCACAAGGAACTACATGTATATATATATATATAGGTACCAAACAGTCAGCCCAACCTATGGGTTTTCAAAACAATAACCAAACCACACCAAAAATTCCTTTACTGCCAAACCTACTTGAACGTACCACTAATAGCGACAGTCACTTTCATAAGTTAGTAAATGAATGCCGCTTCACTACAAGACACAAATCAAAACATACCCCCAACCAATTCATTTAACTAGTTGTCACTATGCATTGTCCATTGTTTATTTATTTCGTACCTACCTGGGAAACATCCAATAATCTACATCCATTATAAGGTGAAGAAACCAAACCAACCACTTCCAACTCCAAATAAGGAAAGAAGGGCCAAGGTAAAAGAATCCATTCTAACACCCATTCATGAAAAACAAACAAAACTCAACCAGCTTGCAGTCCCACTGCACACATCCCTATCCTAGACACTTGTTCAACCACTGCCACCATAATTTTTGAAAGTAATGTCGCCCTTCCCTTTCTCTCAACAAGTAAAACCCATAACACACCTCATTTCTACCACATTTGGTAGCCCCATTACACCACAACACCACACCCATCTCACCCATAAACATGAACACGACACAACCAAACTCCGCAACATCGCTGAACAACCACTACCCAAATACAGTCCCACTATATAATTGGTTCATCCATTCCACAATCAATCAATCTCTCAGCCCAAGATACCATTTCACCACCTGTACCACCCCATATTCACAACCAAACTACTAGCCACAACACCACACGAACAACACATACAAAAGTTGAACAGAACCTCACACAACACACAACCACGCCAGAAAACATTTATTCAGATTTAGTAGCATTCTTGCTTTAATTCCACTTGATAAAACATGGTTCATCATAGAATAAGTTTGATCCTGGGGAATCCATATAATTAACTGAATATATGTGATTAACCAGATTCCAATTCTTACAGTAATGATTCACAAAGTATATAGGTGTGAAAACATTGACCACCAACTTCCATTATTCTAAGAAGAAAACAACGCCGAGAATTCAAGACATGGATCAAGAATAACATATAAAAAATGAAATCATCATCATCATACTCCCAACCCCTTATTTATTACATCTTATTTTACTCGTTAAATTTGGGTCGAACTGTATTAAAAAAGGTACATGAGCACACCCACCCCTCATAACACACAATTAAAAGAGAGATGAAGGAAATACCTACCTAGAAAAATAGGCGATCAACAATCCCTCCTTGTTCCAAAATAGGGGGGTCACGTGAGTTGTAGGGAAGACTCTAGGGGAAAACTGGATGGACTATTACACCGTAGGCACGTGAATCCTTGTGGAAGAAAGGTTCTCCACACACTAAGAGAAAGTGGAATAGTTCAACAGAAGGGAAGATTATGGATTTAGAAAGGCTAGATCCTAAATATATGAGGAAAACAATTTCAAAGGCATTTAAAATTGTATTCTAATCAAGACCATGCAGTTTATGAGTCAAAGGAAGATCTAGGTTTTTAGAAGATAAATTCCATTTAAAATAACCCAAAAACTCATTAAATGTAGAATTTAACTCATTTAACGTCAAATAAAGTGTCAAAGGGGAAAAACTAGAAAAATAGTTAAAACTAGAAATGAATCACCAATGGGTGATTCACCGATATGATTCATTGATGGATGAGACACTAAGCTAATCCACTGACATGACTCACCGACAATGAGTCACTGATGCAACTCACTAATGCCTGACTCATCGATGTCTGATGCACCGACGTGCGACCTACCGATTCCCTAACTCACCAATGTCCTGAATCACCGACACCCTGACTCACTGATTCCTGAACTACAAATGCCTTGACCTACTAACTCCCTGACTCACTAACGCCCTGAATCACTAACGCCTGGACTCACCAAGGCCTAACCTACTGATGCCTTGACTTACCGACACCTTGACTCATTAGCACCGAGAATCATTGATGCCCTAACTCACCGACACCCTAAACTACCGATGCCTTGACTCACCGACTGCCTATCTTATATATTCCTCAAGTCACTGACTACAACCTACCTACGCTGAGCTAAAGACATGACTCACCAATGGAAAAACTGGAAAATTTGAAAAAACTCTTGAAATGAGCCACTGATGCCTCCCAGAGCACCCCAAACACTAGATTTTTGAATATTAATGGACCATAGAGGTCTGTTCTATTACATCATATACCTGTCAATATATTATCACCCTCTAGAATTCAAAACCAAAAATAGAAGAAAGAGGGGTTCAAACAACTACCTCGTAAGATACCTCTCAAGGATAATCCAACTGTGTTGTTCAAAAGGTGGATTGAAACCTCAAAATCCAAGAACAACTCCTCCCACATCTAATAACCCAAAAAACCATAATAAACCCCTCACAAACACCAACTATTCATAAAAATCAATTAGGTAATTCCTTTCTCCATGTCAAGATACTATCCACTCTTGGAAGCACTGACTTGCTCGCATGGGTTTAATTGCATATCAATTAATGCATCTCTATTAGAAATTAGGTATCCCCATTTTTAAAATGTTTTGAATTTATCATACATTAAATAATAAGAGAAAAACTCATCTCATAGAAAACATGGTTCTATAATTACTACATCATAAATCAAAAAACACAAGGAAAACTCAAAACAACTCCAAGTATTGGGAATGAATCTGCGTATCCTACTCCCAAGTACTCTCCTCCAGACCACCATGCCTCCATAACACCTGATCCAAGGGGATGGCCCGTACTCACAACACCTTCTCCCTATGATCCCGGATCTCTACTAGACGTTGCATGAATGTTGTGTTTTCCCCAATATTCAACTCTTTCTAATCAATGACATGGGTGTCATCATGAAGATATTGAAGAAACTGGGAGGCATGAAAGACATCATGAATCCTTTTCAATTATAGTGGTAATGCCAAATGGTATGGAACCTCACAAAATTTTCCCAACACCTTGAAGGGTCTGATGAACATGGGAGAAAGCTTACTCCCTCTATCGAACCTCTACTGCCAACATCGAGGGGAAACATTCAAGAAAAAATGGTCCCCAACCTCGAACTCCAATGGTCTTATCCTAAGATTAGCATATGACTTCTTCCAATCTTTTGCTTCCTTAATCCTCTCATGGAAATGATGCACCCTCTCTGTCTTATTCTCCACCACTTCCGGACCAAGAACATATGCCTCCCCAACTTCCATCCAACACAAGGGTGAACGACATGGACTTCCATATAAAGATTCAAATGGATTAGTTCCATTGGAAGAGTGATAGATATTATTGTAATAAAACTCTACGAATGGAAAATGTCATGCCCAACACCCACTAAAGTTCAGAACACATTCCTGCAACATGTTCTCCGATGTCTGGATGGTCCTTTATGTTTGTCCATCCATCTGAGGGTGGAAAGAAGTGTTGAGGCATAACAGAGTGCCAAAGGTATGCAGAAATCCCATCCAAAATCACAATGTAAAACATGTATACAAATATGAGATTATGGATATGGGAACTCTATGTACCTACACCACCTCATCCATATACCTCTGCGATAAGGTATTTAATACACTCGCCTCCTTGATCGTTAAGAAGTGAGCTGATTTCATCAACTGATCCAATACTACCCAGATTGCATTGCATCCTCCCAAAGACCTGGGTAATCTTATGACAGAATCCATTTTGATGTCATCCCACCTCCACCTAGGTACATCTAACGGATACAAAAATTACCAGGAGAATGGTTCTTAGACTTTACTTGCTGGAAAACCAATCACTTTTCCACAAACTCTCTCACTGTTCACTTCATCCTGGGCCACCAGAACTTGTCCCTCAAGACACAGTATATCTTGTAAATTCCTAGGTGTACCGATAGGGATGAGCTATGAAACTCACAAAGAAATACCTCACACATAGCCACAAAAAAAAGATTCTCATGGAACAACATCTGATTCTGACCAACCTCTGAACATCCCTCTAGAGCATCATTCTGGCCAAAGAGATCACACATTACCTCTTCCTCTGAGTCTCCCCACTGAGACTCCTCCACCTACCACCTCAGATATGACTTCAGAATCATCTGAAATAGACAGCCTCTACTTCCGTCCATTCTTGTATCTAAGTGAATGATATCCAACTCATCCATTTCTCCCTATGTATCCAAAAATTCCCAAACCACTTCCTTATATGACTTCTTGATCAAAGAATCAGCCAGAAAACTTTACTTTCCTAAGTTTTAGGATATCTCAAAATCATAATACTAGAGAAAATCCATCAAACTCTACTTTTGCAAGTTTAGATCTCGCATGGAAAAGATGTTCCTCAAAATCTTGTGATCTGTGAAGACCGCAAATCACTACCCAAAGAGGTAGTGTGCCACAAATTTAGCACAAAAACGACCAATACTAGCTCTAAATAATGAGTGTAATTGTTACATTCATGGGAAAACAAATACCTTGACCCATAAAAGATCACCCCCATTGATGTATCATCACACACCCCAAACCTAAATGGGTAGCATCCCAAAATACCCTAAACATAACCCCTTCCTTTGGAAACCTGAGCACTGGAGCACTAAACAAATTCCCCTTCAAATAGTAGAACATTTCCTGGGACTACTCACTCCACACAAAATCCTAGCCTTTTCTGGTTAGAGACATTAACAGAGCTTCTACTCGAGAGAATTTAGGTATGAATCTCTAGTATTAGCCTACCAGACCAAGAAAACTATGATCCTCTACCAAATTCTTTGGTAATTCCGAAGAAAAAAATTCCTCAACCTTCAACATGTCCACTACTACACCCTACTAAGACACCATTTTTCCAATGAAGTGGACCTCCTGTGTCGAAAAATTTCATTTCGACAACTTTCCATAGAGATGGTGGTGCCAAAGGACCTCTAGGAAAGTCCTAAGATGCTTGGTATGCTCGTCCTCTAACATCAATTAGATCGGGATTCCATC
The DNA here is from genome assembly GCA_963277665.1 of Viscum album. Lineage (NCBI taxonomy): Eukaryota > Viridiplantae > Streptophyta > Magnoliopsida > Santalales > Viscaceae > Viscum > Viscum album. Next base: position 478,180,054 of record OY728136.1, on the reverse strand, counting down.
GATGAATATGATGATGAAATGGTCCAGGAACTCATGAAATATGGTGTTCATAAGCCTCATGAACATGGTTGGTGCATTCATAACACCAAAGGGCATAACCACAAACTCAAAGTTCCTATACCATCACCTGAAAGTGGTCTTCAGGATGTCACCCTCATTCACCCTCAACTGGTGATACCCTGACTATAGATTGACCTTGTAAGACCAACTTACTCCCATCATATAGTCAAAAAGATCATCTATCCTTTGTATAGGGTAATATTTCTTGAACATTACCTGAGTCTTCCTTCAGTAGTCTATACATAGCATCATACCACCACCTTCGTTCTTCACAAAAAAGATCAGTGCACCCCATGATGACACACTGGTCCGGATAAATCCCTTCTTCATCAGATCATCAATCTAAATCGACAACTCTCACAGATCAGAAAAATCCATCTGATAAGTATCCATCAAAATTGGACTAGCACTGGGTTGTAAGTCTATCCCAAACTCAATGTCACATCAAGAGGGTAGAGTCACAACCTCCTTGGGGAAAACATCCAAGAATCCCCTGATAACTCATTAAACCCCCACCATATTAGCATCTATTGATTCCATTGATAGCTCATACAACAAGGAAAATAAAGGCTCCCCACACCGACTACCAATCAGAAAACTCAACTCTCCAATGAACGCAACATTCTGGCCACCCATGTCTGAAAACATGACACTTCTTCAGAAGCAGTAGATAACAGCACGCAAATAGCACAACTAGTTTATGTCGAGGATATAATCATATGGTGACATCTTTTGTAGAATAAGATCCGCACTGGACTAATGTGGTCCCAACATCAGTCTATATCCTTGGAAAACATCAAAAACTATGGTTTGACTCCGACTGGTGTACTCAAAACCAGGGGTACATAAAGTCTCTCTATGTCTATTTATAGATCATGGGCTAGACTAGGTAAAAAAAAGGAGTGTGAATCTCTTGAATCAAACAAGGTTTAAACAAGCGTACTAAAAACACTGATCATACCTCAAAAGATCTCTGGACCCACTGGAATTGTTGCCTCTATGGCGTGTAACTAACCATGCCTAGTTCATCTACACCTCTTCTATCAGCCACCTCCCTAACCATACCTAGGTAGAGGTCCATGTGTAATGATCGTAGGTCGGCCTTTGCCAGCTCCCTCTCCCCTCGATGGAGTAGAAGCCTATTGTCCCTACTGCAAAAATAGATTTTCCGGCAACAGTTGTTGAGGCGGGCGCTGGACCTTCCCACCTACACTGTATTGAGCTCAAATTGGGCACTAACTCTAAAGGTTCCTATGACCTCCAAAAATGAAACACATAGGACCCAATACTATAGGAAAAGGATAGGGACCTGAATGATGGAACTGAAACTACTGGGGTTGGCTCCCCGTCAGACGACATCTAGAAGGTTCTGACACCGATTATGTGCTACTGGTATCCTTCCCCTTTGAAGAACTTGGTTGGATCCTCTATCATGGTAAACCTCCTCGTGAGTGCATCCTTTCCACAAAATCATCCTTCTTCTAAACCTCTATGTCGCTAGGGTGAAGGGAGTAACCATATATTGGGGGAAAGGACGGAGTGTCTCCTCTAAGCGTCTAACTAGAGACTCCTCATCCGAAAAGAGATATAGAGCAAAGTGTAGGAGATCCTTGAACTTGATCTCCAAATCCCTCACCAACATACTCCCCTATTGGAGGGAGAGTAGATCCTACCTATTCTCAGCCTTCAACATGGAAGAAAGAAGTATCACCTGAAACTACTTATATAAATTAGCCTATGAAACATCGGTCTCCTTCTTATCCCCAAGGTAAATCATCAACCATTGACGCACTTCTCCCCTCATTTGGCTCACTTCATGGGGAACCCAATACTCTTTCAGAGCCAAAATCAAGCTGAAAGTGATCACAAGCTCCTCGAGCCAACTCTCTGCCTCTATGTATGAGACATTGCCCTCATACTTTCCCAGATTCTACCACTAGAAAGCACAAAGTGTCTTCTTACACTGATTGTAATACTCCTCTGGATCAAAACTTTGTCGATCAGGCGGATTGGCTTTTTGATCCTCCACTGCCTGAGCCACTCATGGATGATGATCAGGTTCCATAGATGAAAGGTGGACAAAGAATTCCTAATCTCGATTAGTATGGAATTTATTTTGGATTCATTTTAACTTAGTGTTTATTTTCATTTCCCAAAAACTCTCAAAACAAACAAGAACACAAGTAATACTGATGTGTATACCATTCCTAGGGTCTCTACCCCTCGATGCGTGTATCCTCACTTGGTCATTCGGTAAGCTCATAGTCCTTGCATCAAATCATAGGGGGCTCAAAAACTCATTTCCTAGATGATCTTCCCTGGCCTATGCCACACACCAAGATCACCTGACACTGTTTACCTACCAACCCATTCAATACTCACTATTCCTAACTCCAAACTCTATCCTATCTCTCAACCATCATCTCAAATACCATTTTGTCCTAACCTAACTTCTTAAAGATGAGGGAAGGGATAAAAAAATGTTGTGACCTTCCTTCCTCAAGATAAAGAAGAGATAATGACCCCTTGAGTCCCACTTCCAATAGGCCCCAGGGTGGAGACCAGCACCGATTGTCTAGAAAAATCACAAAAAAAGGGAGGCATTAACATTTTTATAATAACCAAGATCAAGAGATAAGATATATCAACCTCAAAAAGCTCCAACACACACACACACACATATATATATATAAATAAACCAAAATCCATCATGTATTCATGTTTAAAGTAAAAATGCTAGAAATAAAAAAGAAAACTCCAAAGAAAGTACCAAAGAAAAAAATTAAGCAACAACAAAACAACCATCCCAAATGTATGAGCTATTAAGGTCCAGAACGATCCATTTAGTCTCCCTCGGAACCTAAAAATAGTTTTATATATGTAGGGTGAGCATACAAGTATACTCAGTATAGAAAATCTAAAGTCACCCATACCCAAGTGGGAGGAACATACTAATTCCCCTATAAGAAAATAGCATAAACTCAAAAGAACGTAACAAGGTATACTATCCACCCTACCTTACCAAGGCAAGCTCATGAAATAATGCAAGTCAAGTAAAGTAAATTAGTAAGAACATCGATATTTGGGTGCCCCGCACCACTTCACACTAGTTAACTTCTCATCTATAATGGAAAATTTCATGATGATACCATGCTTTCCACAATACCCACTACCAGAACCTGCCCATATACACATGGGTCACATACCACATCACATATCACCCACAAACACCTGGGCCACAAACCACAACCCCATACTGAAGACTCCTAGTAATCAACACACAACTCATCTCGAAGATACTTGGGAGGCACACCTCTCCCACAGACACCTGAGACTTACAACCACACCACAACCTTTACAAATAGTCTAGGGATACCAATTCCTAGAATATTGAGAAAAGAATATCCAATAACCAGCCATCCATCCTCCCACCAGGATGTTAGGAATGGACACCCTCTGCCATAACAATGGTGGTGTTCAGCAGGTAGTGCTCAAAACTAGTGGGGTGCATATAGAAATCACAAGGAACTATAGGTAAATGTATATCAATATACCAAAAACTCATCCCAACCTATAGGTTTTCAAAATAACATCTTGACCACACCAAAACATACCTTATAGACAATACTACAAGCATGTACCACCATGAATGATGGTCACATTCGTTAGTTGATAAATGAACATCGCTTCCCTACAAGTCACAACTCAAAATATACCCCCAACCAATTCATTTAACCAGTTGTCACTCTGCATTATCAGTTGGTTATTTATTCTGTTCCTACTCGAGAAACTACCAAACACTGAAACTATTGTAAGGTAAATAACCCATATAAACCCCTTCCAAATCCAAACATGGAAAGAATGGCCAAGTTAAAAGAATCCATTATAACACACATTCATAAAAAAAATGCAACTATATTGTAGTCCCACTACACACTTCCCCTTCTTGAACACCCATTCAACCACTTTCACCATCATTATTCAAAGTAATTCCACCCTTTACAACCTCTCAACAAGAAAAATCCCCAAAAAACCTCGTTACTACCACACCTGGTAGCTCCACTGCACCACCACACCACACCAGACACACCCATAAACATGAACATGACACAACCCAGCCCCACTACCCAACCACTACCCAGATAGAGTCCCACTGCATAACAAGTTCATCCATACTACAATCAATCAATATCACATCCTGAGATACCATTTCACCACCCATACCACCTCATACTCACAAACACACTCCCAGACATAGTACCACATGAACGACATAGACATAAGATGAATAGAACCACACACATCACACAACCATACCAACAAGGAAAAGTTTTTTCAGATTTTGAAGAACTCGTACATTAATTCCACTTGATAAAATATGGGTAATCATAGAATAATTATGATCTTGGGGAATCCCTATAATTATCCAAATATACGTGATTAACCAGATTCCAATTCTTATAGTAGTGATTCAGAAAGCATATAGGTGTACAAACACAGACCCCTAATGGCCATGATTTTCAAAAGAAAACAACCCATTCAATTCACAACATGGATCAAGGATAACATATAAAACAATGCAATCATCATCGTACTCCCAGACCTTTATTTATTAATTATTACTTTCTTTGTAAAATATGGGTCTAACCATATTCAAAAAGGTATATGAGCACACCACCCCTCATGATACTCAATTAAAGGAGAGAATATAGAAATACCTACCTAGAACAATAGACGGTCAACAATACCTCCTTACACCAAAATCATGGGTCACATGAGTAGTAGGGAAGACTCTAGTGGAGAACCGAACACACTGCTACACCATAGGAACACAAATCCTCTAGGAATATAGGTTCTCAGTGCACCCAATAGAAAGAGAAAGGGTCCAAAGAAATAGATGATTTTGGATTTAGAAAGTCTAGATCCTAAATCTACATGGAAAACTGTTTCAAAGTGCTTTAAAGTTGGATCATGATCAAGACCACGCTTTTTAGGATTCAATGGAAGCTTTAAAATTTTAGAAGATTAGTACCATTTGAAATGGACTAAAAACTCATTAAAAATAAAATTTAACTCATTTAACATCAAAGAAATCTTCAATGTGGGAAAATTAAAAACTAGGAAAAACTGGACATGGCTCACTAATGGGTGATCCACTAACATTGAGCCACTAACCCTAAGCCACTGATGTTGAGCCACTGACGCAAATCACCGATAGAAAGTTACCGATGTGACTCACGGATGCTTGACCTATCGAAACCCTAACTCACCAACACCTTGACTCACTGACACCCTGACTCACCGACACCAAACCTACCGACACCTCGACCTACCGGCACCTTGACTCACCGACGTCATGACTCACCGACGGTCAACCTACTGATGCCTCGACCTACTGAAAACTTGGCTCACCAACTCCCTAACTCACTGATGCCCGAAATCACCGATACCCTGACCTACCAATACCTTGACTCAGAAATTTTTTTGCCTACTCACCAACACCAACCTACTGATGCAGAGCTACCGACATGACTTGGCGATGAAAAAACTAGAAAATTTGACAAACTCTTGAAATGAGCACTGATTCATCCCAGAACACCCCAAACACTGGATTTTGACAATCTAATGGACCATAGAGTCTCCGGCCATTATACGCATAGAGATTAATAGGGGTAATAACTCCAAAAAAGGTGTGTTAGGCCTGACTTGAGAATTACCTGGTACTAAACAATGAAATTTACTATAAACCTAATATGACACTCTTGAGGGATATGGTTAGGATAATTCACCTTTTCTTTACAAACCATTACGAATGATTTAAAAATAATGTTTTCCTCAATGAAACCATGTTTTAAATTATGATATTAAAAGTTCACAAAATTTCTATTTATGTTTATTGTTACACCAGAATTAGAATTATGAAATATGAATTAAAATTCATAATTTTATTAGATAATCCAATATATTCCATTTTGTAGAAATTGTGCTTGGAATAAATAAGGGTATCAATACTAATGGACAATGTAGATATTTACCTTCAAAGAAAGGAATTAAAGATACTATTGGAACTGATATGATTATAGTTATATTAAGTAAGCTTAATCAAGTTATGAAAAATAACCTTAACTGAATAGAGAAACTTTTTCCCCAAAGTTTGAATCTACTATGTTGTATCACTTCATACGATAGAATCCCCCCATTATTTGGTGGTACTACTAATACAATGGTATCTAAGTAATGAATTAAGTCTCTTGAGAAGAAATTTATATCCTTGGGATATCATAAAAAGGAAATGGATATATTTGTAATGTATTTCCTCAAAGTTCATGTTGAACAATGGTTTAATTTGATATTGAATACTCAGGGGGAATAATAAATAGAACATTTGTAATCGAAATGTTTTAACAAGACATTCATTGATAAATATTTTCCACTTGAGAAATAAACTAGAATGAAGAGAATTTCCCCTGTCTTAAAGAATAAGGAAGAATAAAGTTTTGTGGAGTATGAGGTTTCCTTTACAAGTCTATGTAGGTATTCTATGTATTACATATCCAACAAAAAAAGAATGATTGGCTAGTTATTTAAAGGTGTTAATCCAAGTCTATAAAGGGAACATACTACACAACCTTTTTCATCATATGATGAAATATGTTTCTATTCCATAAAAAAATAAGGAATTTTATAGATTCTATATGTTCAAAGGTAATCAAGAACATAATAGGTCTTCTGAACACTATGAAAATGGGAATTATTTAAAGAAGAAGATGAAAAATAAGTAATTTACATCTTGTAAAAACTGTGGAAATAATCATCTAAGGAAATTCTTGAATGGTATGGTAGTTTTTTATAAGTATAGAGGTAATGTACTTTAGGATAATGAATGAAAAGGAAAGATATAAAACAATATTATTCAGTGTTTCAACTATAATGATATTGGGTACTATACAAATTAATTCCCCAATCATAAATGGAATCTACCATAGAAGAGACCAAGGGGAGAAGGTTAAGCTTATGTGATCACAGTAGTTGAGGTAGAAGTACCAAATAAAGTGGTGGAAGGTACTTTAATCATAGCCTTAAATTTAGCCAATGAATTATTTGATTTTTAATAATCGTACTCTTTTATATCTACCATGTTTTTTAGAATATAAGATGCTTCCCTAGAACTTTATGAATGGAGTTTTTAGTCAAAAATCCTATTGTAAGTCTCACTACAATAAGGATGTGTTTGGTAGTCTTCATTATGACACATAAATTTTCTTTATTTGTAAACTTTGTTATCATCCCTATGGTTGAATTCTATATAATCCTTTTTATGGGTTTTATTTCAAAATACGATGAGAAAAATTATTTAAAGGAGGAGTAAATTATGATTTGTGATGAAGATATATAATTATATATATTTATATAACAGACTTCATCATTTGATTAATGTATTTATCCACCAGTATTAGCTCTTCTGAATTAGATTCTTGGGAAATAAAGTAAAAAAATATCTATGGATTGAAAAGGTAATAATCAAATTGAGGATATACCTATTATATATATATATTTATTTATTTATTTATTCATTTCTTGAGGAATTACCTGGAAATCAAATGGAGTGTGAAGTTAAGTTTTACATTGATTTAATCCTTATTATAATACTAATATCAAAGACTCCATATAGAATGGCAACTATGGAATTAGTGGAGATGAAGAAATAGTTAGAGGAGTTATGTGATAAGGTATTTATTCACACTAGTATTTCACCAGGGGGATCCCTTATTCTATTTATGAAGAATAAATATAGTTTTATGATTTTTTTCATTGAATATAGGGAATTCAATTCTATTATAATAAATAAGGAGTATCCTCTCCCTTGTATTAAAGACTTATTCGATCAACTTCATAGATCTCAATATTTTCAAATGTTGACATTCATTTTGGGTATCATCAATTGAAAGTATATAAGGAATACCTTCCAAAGAAGTCATTCTGAACAAGGTATGGACATTAAAAGTTTACAGTAATTCTATTTTGGATTAACTAATGCACCATCTATTTTTATAGATCTAATGAATAGAGTATTCAAGTAATGTCTTGAAGATTTTATTATGGTATTCATTGATGATATCTTAAGGTATTATAAAAGATTCAAGGACCATGAGAATCAATTGTGGATCATTATTGAGACTCTTAAAAGGATATATTTGTATGGGAGATTTAGTAAGTGTGATATCAAGATTTGAAAGGTTTATTTTCATGGCCATATTACCTCCAAGGATAGAATTTTAGATGTTCCTATGAAGATAAAGTCTATCAAATAATGGCCTATACCAGTTAATATGACTATGGTTGGTAGTTTCATTGGTTTGTAATGTTGCTACTAGTGATTTGTTCATAATTTTAAATGATTGGCTGACCTGTTAACCAATCTTACATATAATGGAGTAAAGTTCATTTGAAAAAATGAATATGAATAATTTTTTTGATAAAATAAATAAGAGTTTGTTTAATTATTTTATTTTCACTCTACCATATAGAAATGATGATTCTGTGATATATAGTGATTAATAAAAGAAAGGATTGGGTTGTTCCCTTATGAAGATTGATAAATTTATTACATATGCATCAAGGTAGTCGAATAATCGTGAATAGAACTATCCAACCCATTATCTTGAGTTTTCATCCATAATATTTTCTTTATAGATATGGATTCATTATCTCTATGGTGAGATATATGAGATATTCACGTATCAAAAAAAATCATAAAATACATTTTCCATAGAAAGATCTCAATATGAGACAAAAATGATGGATCCAGCTACTCAAGGATTATGATTTATCAACACACTACCACCAAAGGAAATAAAATAACGTAGAATATACATTGAGTAGGAAAGATCATGAAATTATGAGAAAAATATGGATTAAGATGGATCCAATGTTCATGTATCCTTTAAATATAGACATGGGAATTATTAAATAATAGGATACATCACTCTATTTTCAAATTTTTTTGAACCCATATTTATTACAAAAGAAAAAAATTTCTCAATAAGATGATGAGAATTTTTAGAAGAAAATTAAATATGTGAATAATGAGAAATTATTAAACTTCTTTTGTGAAAATGGTGTTATGAAATTTGGATATGTATTATGTTTTCCATATATATTAAATCCAAAAGAGTGATTTTTTGGATGATTCTTATAGATCAAATTTCTCTATACACTTTGGTAGCACAGTGATCTTTATATATTTTAAGGAATATTTTTTGTGGGATAAAATGAAGTAGAAAATTACTAATTGTGTATATAGATGTTTATTTTTTAAAAAAGTGAACTTTATGAGACAAAATTCAAGAGGATTCATGCAAAATTTTCCAATTCCTATGTGGAAATGGGATGAAATTATTGTGGACTTTTTTATAGGAATACCAAAGGATCCTAGTAAGAATCATACAATTTGGGTTTCCAACAATTTTATAACCAAATATGCACATTTACTCACCATGAGAGAAGATTTACCGATTGAGTTCCTCACAAGGATCTATATTAATAATGTTTTAAGACTTCATGGTGCACATATTTTAATAATGTATGACTATGATCCCTATTTTATATAAAAATTCTGGAATATTCTTTAGAAGGCTCTTAATACTAAGCTTCATTTAAGAACATCCTAAAATTCTCAAACTGATTGATAGTTTAAAAGGAATATTCAAATAATAGAAGAAATTTTAAGGTCATGATCACTTGAATTTCATGGTATGTGGGATAAATATTTACCTTGGGTAGAGTTTTCCTATAACAGTACTTTCTTTTAAAGTATTCAAATGCAATCGTATGATGAATTATATGGAAAGAGACGTCGTACTACAACTTTTAGGGATGATGTTTGTGAAAGAAAACTTGTAGGACTAGAACCTGTTGAAGAAATAAATACAAAGTTAAATACTATTTAATATCATATTAAACTATCACAAATTAAGAAAAATAGTTATGTTGATAATCAGAGGAAGGATTTTTAATCCCATGTGGGATACCATGTTTTCATTAGAGTGTCTCTATGGAAGGGTGTTATAAGGGTTAGTAAGAAACAGAGACTAATCCCCATGTATATTTAACCCTTTTAAATCCTCAAATGAATTGGATCTTTTCTTAATGTTTTTAAATTCCACCAATTCTCTCGAAAGTAGATGATGTGTTCCATATATCATTGTCAAGGAAGTACATTCTAGACTCAACACATGTAATCATATCTGATGAAATAGAATTGGAACATGATCTCTATTACTATAAAGTGTACATGTAAATTCTTAATACTATATAGAGACTATTGTGTAATCGTACAACTTTACTGGTAATGGGGCTTTGGAGAAATCACAAAATGGAGGAAGCAACATGGGAACTAAAGGAAATTATGAAGAAGAACTACCCTAGTTTTTTTAGAAGGTAATATACACAAATTTTAAAGGCTGAAATATTTTTTTGGAGGTAATAATGTGACACCAAAAGACTTTTCAATAAATTTCCTTTTAAATAAATTCAATCTCTTTGAAAGTAAAAGAAATGTTTAAAAAAACTATATTTTGTTCAAAGAAAATAGTTTTGTCTCTTTTTACACTCCTATGAGAAAAGTATTTTTTCAAAATTTTAGAAAATTTATTTGATAAAATTACCTTCATTTTTTAAATCTTCATATCAAAATTATATTAGGGTTAATTTTGGGTTTTGTTTTGAAAAGTTTCATTTTTTGATGAATTGCAACAAAATAAATTTTTATTGAAAACTACCATTTCATTTAAATTATTTAAATGTTAATTTATATTTTAAATTGAATTTAAAGTAAAATTACTTCAATTATATTTTAATAAATACATTTTATATCAGTTGAATCAGTTTCATTTTGAAATTTCATGTCATACCTTCTATACTAATGAGAATTTCCTCTTTGGAAACTCACCTTTTCGTTGCATCTATGGGTATAATTTTAAGTTGAGTTATGCCACTTCTGTGTATTAAATTAGGTAGAATGGATTTCATATTTTGAATCAGAATAATTAATATAATATTATAATTTCAACTTAATTTTTTACCATAATTAATAGTGAAAACATTACAATTAAATTTCCACAGTTAGGATAAAAAGAGGTTTACTAAGAGTTGAACTAAAAAGGTATAGGAAGATGAACTAAAACTAGTGAAACACCCATTTTATAGCCATATTTTGACATTATAACCTATAATTTTCTATAATGACTCATTTTTTAGCCTTTTGGTTTATGAAATATGTGGGTACACTTTATTATTTTCAAAAATTCTTTGTGAGTCCTCTCCTCCACTTATAAATGGCCACACCCTCTCCTATTCACATTTTTAAATCCATTTGGTTTGGCCAATAACAACATATATTACTTATTTACTACCATAACAACATAATAAATCCATTTTTTATCATAAATATATCCTAGCAATGATTTTGGAGAAAACCGAAAGTGGTCTTCCGAAGAAAGTATAACATTCTTAAAAGATGGTTTTAATTTTATTTATTATTCCACCTCATTAAAATTTTATTCAATAATACTGATATAATAAAATAATTATATCCCGTATACTTATATTTTATTATGTTAATGTAATAAACAATATACATATTCTCTTCTATAAAATTCTAAACAAAAACATCGATCATGTGTACATCGAATTACCACCTCGCAAACCGATGTAACTCGTTTTCCATCAACACCTACAACAGTTGGATATAATTATGAATTTAATATTTATATATAACATTTATGATATAATTATACTATTTGAATTATAATATGAAATATTATTTCTTACATTCTAATCCTTTTGAGATATGATAATGTCGCTCATGTGTACAACGGACTAACGCCTTGCAAAGCGATGTGATTCATTTTTCAATTTCTCTTTACATGGAAATTAATTATGATAAATTTAATTAATATATGTTATATATATATATTACATGATATAAATTATATAAAATTAATATATCATACATTCCCTTAACCTTTCACCCATTAAGTGAATTATATCATTGTTCATGTGTACGTACGACCTATCATCTCCATGAAGTAATGGGACTCATTTTCCATTACCAACATTAAATAATATTTATAATAATGTATATAATGAGTAAATATGATATTTATAAAATTATTATAATTATAGAGATGATTTATTTATATCCTATGTTCAAGAACTGGAACTTTCAAGAAAAAACATGAATGAGAAGATAAGGAAATTATCATCCAAAACAATAAAAATAATGAAATATTAATAAAAATTTAGTGATGAAATGTTATAAAAATATAATATATGATATTATAAATATGAGTATTATTTTTTATAAATTAATAAAATTATTAAAACCATTATAAAGGAGGTTAAGTCATGTTCAACTAATGAAAATCTCGTGGTAAGGGACTTCATCTCAACTTACATTTCATTGAGATATATTTATTAATATACACATATTCACTTTTATTTTGTGTATATACTTCCCATTTGGTGTATTTAACATGAATACCTATTTATTAATGATGATTAGTTTTTTTCTTTCTATTTTATTATTCAATTTATTAAAATTTAAAAGTTACCAAAGTGGTAAAAAAAATATTGTACAATCTCACATTCTTTTGTGATAGTTTACTTTCTCTGGAAACAACAAGTTTTTGGTAGTCATTTTAATTGGAAACTAAATTTATATAAAATATTCATATTTTTTTTATGTAAATGAATATTTACTAAACCAAATATCATTTTAACATATGGTGTTTACTTTGAAAAATATTTGATTAACTGTGGAATATTGATAAATCTGTATCCTTTACTCAATGTATATATTTGATGATAAAGAATATTGTTTATGATTTAAATAGATTATTTGATATATTATAAATGATTTGAATAGGAAGTTATGGGTGGCCTCTTTAAATATATTTCCCCTCGATGCAGCAACATGTCTCATCAGACAAAATAGTTGACCAAATCAGATGGGTTTAACCCATAGTTTTAAACTATCTCATAAAATTTATTGATAGTAGAGGTATCATGATTCTTGATATCATGATTTCCAATAATTAATCATATAATTCAGTGAGAATTCAGTTATTATTATTATTATCTTTGAGATTTTCACATTTATATTATCTTTGGATGTATTTCATTATTATTTTATTGATTAAATTGAATATGTGTTCTGTTATTTACCTTCCCATATTGATTATACCTTATTCCATGCTCAATTTATTACTTAAATTAGTTTTTTTTATTATTCACCTTTCTATATTGAATATTATTTATTTACTCTTAATATCTTCCTCTTTATGTAAATATCACTAATAATTTGATCTCACCATTATTTTATTTCCTTCCCCAATATATGAAGAAGACGTCTTTGAATGTATTTTAAGGGTATAGATCTTTTTAAATTCTTATGTATTTTGTTTTTTATTCCCAATGTAAAATTGATATCATGTATGTATCTAGTTATTCAAGAATAGTAAACTATCGGGAACTTTGACATGTGATCGCTTGTATGAAGTGCTAATGTAATAATGTAGTTATTGGCTCTGTGTAACTGGAGTTGAGGTTGTTACACACAAGATTGAGCATGGAGATGATACAATGTTCTATGATCACAATATTTAGCATGGACAAAATGTTACTAGCTATGTTCACAATGTTATGATTCTTATTCCACAATTCTATGTTAAATCCATTTTTTATGATCGTGTAGTGTGATCACTTATCATATGATTCCACACCCTTGTTCCATGGTATATGCTTTTTCATTTAATATTACATGTCCTTCTATTATTCCTTATGGAAAACTCTTATTGTTCAATTTTTTTAATAAGATAGTTATCCTGATCTCATTTTTCTCACATGGTTATGATTGAAACCATGATGATATATTGACAATTTTTTCCATTAATGTGTTTTTAATCTCAACCCTTATTATGTTTTCTATACCCCAGGTTATGAATATGAGAAGAACATATGTTATTTGTAGAAGTGGATCTAGAGTGGTAAGATTATAGAGAAATGTTCACAAGTATTATAAAATAAGTTTCTTATGTAGTTGATCTATGAAGACACTAAACCAAAAGATTCTATAGATTCTGTGATATTGTTGTGATTTTTCATAATAATTTAAAATATCTTCAAGTTTAGGATGGTTTAATTCAATTGGTATAATATATAACATGTAGAGTGTAAATTTTTCACCAGAATCGGGAGTGTGGGTCTGGTGGAACCTCAGATGATCCTCAGGTTCTAAAGAGCCACCTATGATCGACCAAACCTACTTTATCTAGTGACAGAAGTATCAAAACACATAGACTACCAAAATACTACACATCAAGTGAATACTCTAGATCTTAAGGAGTCTCCTAGATATCTAATAAACCAAAAAGTACAAATTTAAATCTCTTGGATCTCTCCCTATGTTTCCAATATGAAAAAACATGCCTTTACTAGGTTCCAGGACTCCAATAGTACAACATGAACTTCAAAAAAAAGCTTTATTTCGGTACTAAACAATCCTATCAAAGTTTGTCTAGTCCTGAAGAACTATATATGTTGTATAATATGACCCATTAGATCACATTTTATAACCAAGAACGAGTTATAATATGACCCATTAGATCATCTGGTGGAACCTTAGATGATCCTTAGGTTCTAAAGAGCGACCTATGATCGACCAAACCTACTTTATCTAGTGACAGAAGTATCAAAACACATAGACTGCCACAATACTACACATCAAGTGAATAATCTAGATCTTAATGAGTCACCTAGATATCTAATAAACCAAAATTTATGAATTTAAATCTCCAGGATCTCTCCCTATGTTTCCAATATGACAACACATGCCTTTACTAGGTTCCAGGACTCTAATAGTACAACGTGAACTTGAAAAAAAAGCTTTATGTCAGCACTGAATAATCCTATCAAAGATTGTCTAGTCCTGAAAAACTATATATGTTGTATAATATGACCCATTAGGTCATATTTTCTAACCAATAACATGTTATATCTATGTAAATTTCCCCATATATATTCATCATAGGAGTGTAATATTATCCATGGGCCTAAAAAACTATCAAGATATTCATAATAAACTAGGGGAAAGGGTTCACTAATCAAGATTTTCTATTACATTCCTAACACAAACTAGTAGAGAAGATCATCAAATAAACCTCAAGTCCAAAACACAATACGATAATAACCCAAAAGTCTCCTCCTTCAACAAAACAATAATAATGAAATAGCCTCAAACCACCCAATTCACAATCAAATGGTAAGGGTTGACCAATGGACAAACTCATCACCATTAACATTGAAACCTCATCATTGACCCTATGAGGGCCAATGAAACATGGGGAACCATTAATGGTCTCTTGAGGCATGTCAGAGATAAGAAACCATATAAGGGGGCTTTATAAACACAACCAATCCCTCAGTTAAATCCCTTTACAAAGGATCCTCAAACAGAATTTTCAATATATAACCTGTCACGAACCATCCTGAGTCGACCCTGAACTAGTCATAAGGGCCCACCCACGAAAGGTTCTAAGATGCATTACCTATCCTCCTGGGATGGCGACAAGCACCAAGATCATAAATAGAGTACACAGGGGAACGATTTTGCCCATACATAAATAATCAAATAGTGGAAATAAATGGACAGCCCAAAATGCATTTATATAAAAACTGAAATGAACATTATTTGTACAAGAAACCGAAAGTAAAACTAAACTAGACCAAAAAAGATAACCAAATAACTCCATGTGACCCTACTGGTCACTCTCCAACATAATGATCACACGTCACCCAAGGCAATTGAACTCAAGCTGAAACCTGCACAAGCGCTAAAAACGGAAGAAGACTACAGGCGTGAGTATTAAAACTTAGTAGGTTAGTCTGACATTCTATTACCAATGCACATACTTTAAAATAAAAGAAACATAAATTTCATGTTTTAAATACAAATTTAAAGGTATTTTTTTCCAAATGAGGTTACATGCTATAAACAAATTACCAGACAAAAACATGCATGTTTTATAAACAAGAATTCTATTAACAATTTTCAAGTAGGTGCAACTTAAAAATGAAAATAGTTTTCAAGAGGGTTTCTTTAAATAATTTACACTTTTAAATAAATCACACACACTGATGAATTAATCAACCAAACACACCGCATACCTACAGTTAGTGCAAAATAGCCAATGAGCACAACTCACAGGAACACCCCTAGGGACTAGTTAGTTGTGAGCCCCAGACACCTCGTATCTCAGTGAAAATAACCATAATAAATTTATTTTCTTGTGAACAAGAGCCACCAGTAGGGATAATAACCATAACATAGTGGTCCTCCAACATCATCATCATCATAGTTTAGTTAGTGTTGTCATCGTTAATCTTGCTACGTGAAATAGGGGACAAACCCCACAAGATCACAAGCATACTAGTACACGTTCTCCCACCTAGATACTCGGGATTCTCTTAAGTGGTCAATCAAGTTACACATATTATAAAATACATTTTTAAAATCGAAATTCCATTACCAAACCATAAACAAACAAACAGACCACAAACATGCTTCACATTTTTTTTCCCGAATCAATAAACCACTAAAAAATTTCGTAAAACAATTTCAAGAAGTATAATGAGGCCTTGCACATGAAATCCATTCAAAAATGATCTTTTAAGGCCATAATCCCATAAATAACATAAAAACAGATTTCTTATCCCCAAAACCAATTAATAAATCACTTTCATGGACCATAAAATAGCCCCAAAAGATAGAACATGAAGTACAGAAGGAAACCATTTTTACAAAAAAAATACCAAACAAGCCTTTAATCATTTATCAATACTAACATTTGACCAGAGTATGCATTTAAATTTTATTAAGGATGTGTATACGAACCATTTAAATCCAAAAAACACAATCATAAATCCCTCAAAACACTCAGGTTATATATTCAAAACATAACCATTTTCATAAGGATGTGAAACAGGCCATTTTCCAACAACTCGGGCTAAAACATGTTGTAAACCAAAACCCATTTGTTTGTAAAAATAATCCAAATTGGAAAGTCATATAAGTACCCAAAAAAAATTATCATTATTATAATTCATTTTATAAATCCAAACAAATAATTTTTAAATCACACATCACACATAAAATCCAACCGGGCAATTTACCGAACACATGACATGACCTTTTTAAACAAAATATTTTATTATAACAACTTGAAAAGGAATAAAACACCAATTTCATGTCATATTTTATTAGAGATGCTATAAAATTTCCAAAATAACATAAACTAGGTTTTAAACCTCAAAAAAAAGTTGTTAAGGATAGCAGAACATTTATACAGACACTTGGTGTGAACTTTTATGACCAAACAACTCCACATTGCACAAAACAAGGCTTACAAAACTTTTTTCACACCAAGAAAATTATCCAAATGATGAAAAACAATAATAAACATATATATCATATTTTAAAAATAATAAAATGATGAAACTTAAATGATAAAGGCATGTGTAAGGGATATCCTACCTCAAATCCTTATCGTAATGGAAACGCACACCCAATTTCACCATCCAAGGGTTTATAAACCCTAAACCTATGATGAACAACCCAAAATGAACAAAAAACCCCATCTCAAATTATGTGATAACAGAACCCTAGGTATAAAATAACTAGTGGAGAATAGAAAACCAATAAATAATGAAAGGAGGAGGAAGAGGTAGGAGAAAAGAGATGGAATCTCACCTTACCACCTAGAAAACTCTTTGTCTTCCATTAGATATGAACCCTTATAGAAAATGGAATGTCTTGGAACTTCTTGGAGAGTCTCCTAAGGTCTGGAAGAATAAGTTAAAGAATATTTGTGGGAAAAATAATAATAATTTAATGATTTATGAATGAATCAATTTACCTTTTCAATTCTGGACGTTTTGAGGAAACTTGAGAACTTTCACCCTAATATTAGATACAAATGAGCTCCAAAGAGGTACACTAGATAATGGGGGTGAGTACAGGTATTTGGAATTATAATGGAAGGTTGAATCACTGAGAAATATTAAAACATGAAAAATATATAAAAGAAACATATTATATTTTTAAAACCTGAAATGGACCCACGGGCTGGCCCAATACCTAAATAAGTAACCCAAATTCACCATGCTTATTAATTATTAATGGGTCCAAAAGTATAGTTAGTATTGAATATATCAGGGGATGGAAAATATGAATTTGAATGAGTCAAAAATGATAACAAATGAAGGAGTTATACAAGAAACAAAATATGTTTTTAAATCTGGAAATGGGCTCACGGTTGGCCCAAATCATGAAGTAACCATCCTTTCTCCAAAAACTCCTAAAAAAGCAATGGGAACCCAAATTAGGTTGATTATACATATATGTTAGTTAAAAACTCAAAGTTAATCTCACCCAACACCCAATAAATGGATCAGTATTTTCAGCAACTGGATCAAAACCATGGCATGAAAAAAAAACCGGGTGTGACAATTCTTCCCACCATTAATGCTTTCCACCCACGGAAAACCATATTTCTTTTCAGCTGATAGAAAAACACCTATGGGTTAATTATCATGTAATCCAGCCTCTAAAGCTATTTAAATATCATTAACTAAAAATTTAACTTAATACTCTTGCCCAAACAAAACACCAACTCAAAACCACTCTAGAGAATCGACGGAAAGATCAAGCCACCACCTCCACAACCAAGTCAAGAACAATATTGTTGAGCCTTCTCCAAATAAACCCAAAAATATCCCAAACCATAGTTCAGTCACAAAATCCAATGACTTGGGGTGGAGTCCATAATGGTTTCTGCACCATTAAATCATAACTACCATCCGAGAAATCCTAAAGGAAAGATCTTCAAGACCCATAGTGGGTCTGCCCACCATTAGAGACCAACTAGAAATGAACAAAAAAAAGAATTCAAAATGAACTAGAATTGGGACTCACCTACACCAGACTACCAAAACTCTCACACAACAACCTAACAACCCATGTTAATAGGGTTACTATATGAACATCTAAACCACCCACTCCCAAAAGGAGGGGACAATAACTGGGCCAAAACTTTCGGCATAGATCCAGACCCCCACCACTTTGGGAGGGGAAGGAAGGGGACCCAATAATTATGTCACGGAAACCACAAAAGAAACAAAGGAACTACCCATCACTCTCCACCTATGAACAGGTAACACCAAGACCGCACCCGATTTTCACAGGCAGTCCACATAGGGACATTGATTGAAAACTCACATCCATGAAGGCGTAACCATAGACAATGGGTGAGGGATAAGTCCACCACGCTTGTTGAGACAAAGAGAATTAATTTAAAGGAGGAACCGCAATAGACACATAAAAACTACCATACCAAAATGGTGGAGGCAGGAGCCTAGTCAAGCTCTCCACACCTCTGGAGATTTCCTAACTACGTGAAAAGCTTCACCCTGAGGCCTATGGCTGGTGCCCCGATTCTTGAAGCATCTGTTGCACTGCAGTCAGGGTACTAAAGATCACACCACTCAAAAAAACACACATGCTCAACAAGACACCTTAATCTAAACATTAACTCATAGATACATATCAAAATTTTGTCTCACTCTGAATGAGGGGATAATGGACAAGGAATACAGTAAAACACATCAACATCACCGAACACAACTGTTATGTCCAACAGAATTGTCACGACCTAGAAGCACTTTAAATCGATCCCAAACAGCTCTCTATTCCAACAAATAGTTTGAGGAATCATTTGATGAGGTGGATTTAATATTTTAAATAAATCCTTAGGTTGATCAACATGAAATATTTCCAATGGACAACTATCTATGGCCACATCACAACATCAAACACATCTTTAGAAACCCAATGAACATTACCCCAAAACTGATCCACCAAAAAGATATCATCTCAAGATACAATAAGAGTATGACTTATAGATTACAATGAAGCTTAATTAATAAACAAATCTTATAATACATAGAAAAAACAAGCAATATAACCACTGGTTTATAAAAAAATGCCACTATTTTTTTAGTGCAAAACACTTTTGAAAAAAAAATCTAACTTTGTGGGTTTCACATTCACCAATGGTGTTTCATCAAGTCTTACTCACATGAACATTTACGTGCCACCCTGGGCACTCAAATACCATGCCATACCGGCCATTCATCCATATATCTACAAAACCTTTCATGTGAGAACCAATGAAAACACTGAATACAAAAACTAAACATCATCATTACAAAAATAATCATGTACCTTCCAAAGGCACATTAACCACCAAATGAAAAACCATTTTCAGATTTGACAAGACAATCCACGCTTCATCAATAACCATTTGATTAAAAAAACAATCAATTTCATTTATTAGAAATTCTAAAAACAACCATTATATTCCAAATAGCCCTTTCTATTTTTTTTTAAAAAAAATAGCAAGTTCTATTTTTATAATCCGACAACCACAAAGGCCAAAACCCCTTTCCAGAAAAACACTAGCCGCTCAAAACCAAATTTCCAAATCCAATTCATCATATTTGAACACTTTTAAATAGGCTAAAACACCCCATTTAAAACAAAGTTTTATAATTCCTTTAAAATGATTCACACTTTCAAAACCTTTTATTTCAACAAAAAAACATGTTTAGATTAGGGAAAATCAAATCCTGTTAAATCATTTCCACTTCCTCTCAAAAATTTGTTAAAAAACACATTCTTCCAAAACCATTCTTATATTTAATTTTTGAAACCCCATTTACCCATTTTTAAAATTCAATCCTTCCTTTAAAAACTATTTCAATAATTTTCACACATGTATTTTCAAAACAAAAATTTATAATTCAAGAAAGGTCCAAGAAACCCACAAAAGGGAATTAGTGTCGGTGGGTGACTTGACCATATGGTTGTCGGCCATATGTCAAACACAACACCAACACATAGAGAATTATTAGGACCATTCCCCGGCTCCACATGTCTTGCTAGGCCCTACAAGCTCACGAAGGCCATTAGTCAGTCTCCCTTTGTTATATCCCAACAACAAACAATCAACAAGAACAAAGGAAACTAATAAAATCTGACATCCTCTGGAAACATGAGGATCAAAACGAGCAAGAGTTCACGATACTCTTCCTGAACTTACCCCTCAAGTCCCTAAAATCCTACTCTATCTACATTGACATCCCCCAAATAACAGGGGTGATCTAAAAAAGGTATTCTAAGATCTGACCTCCTCTGATACCATTTTTTCACGAACCAACCCGAGTCAACCCTGAACCGGTCACAAGGGTCAGCCCGCGAAAAGTCCCGAGATGCATTCCTAATCCTCCCGAGATGGCGAAAAGAACCAAGGGAATAAATAGAGTACACATGGGAACAATTTCTCCCATATATAAACAATCAAACAAACAGTTGGAAGAAATGGACAACCCAAAATACATTTTTATAAAAACTGAACTGAACATTATTTGTACAAGAAACTGAAAGTACAACTAAACCAACAACTCAACTGACCAAACCCGATAACCAAAAAACTCCATGTGAACCTTCTGGTCACTCTCCA
This sequence comes from Viscum album, assembly GCA_963277665.1. Lineage (NCBI taxonomy): Eukaryota > Viridiplantae > Streptophyta > Magnoliopsida > Santalales > Viscaceae > Viscum > Viscum album. The sequence continues at coordinate 478,158,356 of OY728136.1, read as the reverse complement.
ATATAATGATCATGCATCGCCCAAGGCAATCAAACTCAATCAAAAACCTACACTATAGCTAAAAATATAATAATACTATAGGCATGAGTATTAAAACTCAGTAGGATAGCTTGGTATTTTATTCCCAGTGCACATCATTTAAAATAAAAGAAGCATCAATTTCATGTTTTAAATACAAATATATTGGTATGTTTTTTAAATGAGGTTCCATGCTATAAAAAATTACCAGAAAAAAACATGCATATTTTATAAACAAGAATGATGGTAACAATTTTCACATAGGTGCAACTTCAAAATGAAAATAGTTTTCAAGAGGGCTACTTTAAATTATTTAAACTATTAAATAAATCACACACACTAATGAATTAATAAACCAAACACATTTTATGTCAATGGTGAGTACAAAATAGCCAATGCGCACAACTCACGGGAACACCCCTAGGCACTAGTTATTTGTGATCCCTAGGAACCTCATATCTCGGTGAAAGTAACCATAATAAATATAAGTTCTCATGCACATGAGAAACTAATAGGGAGAATAACCATAACCTAGTGGTCCCCCAAAATCTTCATCATCATAATTTAGTTAGTGTTTTCATCATCAAACTTGCTACATGAAACAAGGGCTAAACCCCACGGGATCACTAGCATACTAGTACACGTCCACCCACCTAGATACCCGAGATCCCATTTAGTGCTCAATAAAGTTACACATATTATCAAATACACTTTTCACATCAAAATTAAATTACCAAACCATAAACACACAAACATACCGCAAACATGCTTCACATTTTTTTTCACGAATCAGTAAACAACTAAAGAGTTTCGTAAAACAATTTCAAGAAGTATAACGAGGCCTTGCACGTAAAATCCATTCAAAAATTCTCTTTTAAGGAAATAAACCCATCAATAACATAAAAAAATAGATTTTTAATCCCCAAAACCAATTAATAAATCACTTCCATGGACCATAAAATGGCCCCAAAAGATAGAACATTAAATAAAGATGGAAACCATTTTTACAAAAAAAATGCCAAACGGGCCTTTAATCCTTTCTCAAAACTAACATTTGACCAAGGTATGCATTTAAATTTTATTAAGGAGGTATATAAACAAAATTTAAAGCATAAAAAAACATTCATAAATCCATTAAATCACTCAGGTTACATATTCAAAACACAACCATTTTCATAAGGATATGAAACAGGCCATTTTCCAACTACTTGGGCCAAAACATATTGTAAACCAAAACTCATTCATTTGTAAAACCAAATCCAAATTGTAAAGACATATAAAGACCCAAAAATACCTTTTATAATTCATCCAATTCATTTATAAATCCAAAAATAATAATTTTTAAATCACATATCACACATAAAAACCAACCGGGCTATTTACCGAACACATGACATGCCCTTTTTAAAGAAAACAATTTATTTTAAGAACTTGAAAAGGAATAAAACACCAATTTCATGAAATATTTTATTAGAGACCATGTAACATGTTAAAAATAACATAAAACATGTTTTAAACCTCATAAAATAGTTTTGAAAGATATAGGAACATTTAAACAAACACTTGATGTGCACTTTTATGACAAAACTACTCTACATTTCACAAAACAAGGCTTAAACAACCATTTTTTCACTACAAGAAAATTATACAAAGGATGAAAAACAATAATAAACATATATATCAGATGTGAAAAATAATAAAATTATGATACTTAAATGATAAAGTCATGTGGAAGGGATATCCTACCTCAAATCCTTGGAGTATTGGAAATGCACACCCAATATCACTATCTGAGGGTTTATAAACCCTAAACCTATGACGACCTGCACCAAATGAAAAAAAACACCCATCTAAAATCATGGGATAATATAACTCTTGGTCTAAAATAACTAGGGGAGAATATAAAACTAAGAGATAATGAAAGGAGGAGGAAGAGGTGTGAGAAAGGAGATGGAATCTCACCTTACCACCTAGAAAACTTTTTGTCTTCCATTAGGTATGAACCCTTATAGAAAGTTAATGTCTTGGAACTTCTTGGAGAGGCTCCTAAGGTCTTTAATGACAAGGGAAATAATATTTGTTTGAAAAATAGTAATAATTTAATGATTTATGGATGAAACAATTTACCTTCTCAATTCTGGACGTTTTGAGGAAACCTGAGAACTTTCACACTAATATTCGATTCAAATGAGATCCAAAGAGGTAAACTAGATAATGGGGGTGAGGATAGGTATTTGGGATTAGAATGGGAGGTGGAATCACCAAAAAAATATTAAAACATGAAAAAATATAAAAGAAACAAATTATATTTTTAAAATTGGAAATGGGCCCATGGGATGGCCCAATACCAAAATAAGTAACCCAAATTCACCATGATTATTAATTCTTAATGGGTCCAAAAGGATAGGTAGGCTTGAATATTTCAGGTTAGGAAAAATATTAAGTGTAATGAGTCATGAATTATAACAAATGAATGAGTTATACCAGAAACACTATATGTTTTTAAATTTGGAAATGGGCTCACGGTTGGCCCAAATCATGAAGTAATAAACCTTTCTCCAAAAACTCCTAAACAAGAAATGGGGAACCCAAATTAGGATGATTATAAGTATAAGGTAGTTAAAAAATAAAAATTAATCTCACCCAATACCCAATAAATGGATCAGGATTTTCAATGAACCGAATCAAAACCATGGCAGAAAAGAAAAAAATTGGGAGTGACATAACCCATCCTTGATCAACGCCTCACTCAAAAGGGAATCCATAGGATTCCCTAAGAATCTTCTAAACATATACTCAGTGAAAATTATTTGTACCTAACACACCATTATTCCATAACAAACCAAAGGTATTAGTTTTCAATGATGTTTTTGAATACTTAATCAACAAAGTGAATGAAAAAGAAAACCACAAATCTAGGATCTCCATGGATGAAATATGAAATCAAGTAAAAATTATAAATGAAAAACTACTATAAACGCACATACCATTCACTAAAGATTCCTAAAAAAACTACATAATATTATTCCAATGTTTTTGATGAGGATAACCAAACTAGAATACAAAATATTCGCACATTATAATGATTCCATGGGTGAAGAAAAATTATGCCTCTTATAGATATGGATCAATCCAATCTCCATGGAATTCTAGTTCCTCAAGCACAAAGAAGAAGGATGAGGATAGCTTTAGGATTTAAGGAATATCATCCAAGCATCTACACACACCCATTTCTATCACCTGGTAGTGGATTTATATATAGCTATTAAGAAACTCCTTATTTTTTCCTTATATAAACTAATGTGATATAATTTATAAATAAATGTTATGGTCTATTCCTGAATCACATGCAAGAATAATAATAACTCATATGTTGCATCATATGAAATAGTTCTTTAAATGATAGATTTTGTGGAATATTTCTCAATTTTCCAACCTCTTCATTGAAGTCAATGTCATGTTATTCAATTTAATATGATATAGCCTTGTATGGAATTCATGTTGTGGATTTAGTGAATATATCTCCTTTAATATACCACTTGAGGTAAATCCTCATAGACTTTGTGTCATTTAAACATTTATTATATATTATATAATAACTCATGGAATCATATCCAAAAAATCTTTTATGATATCTTTTAAAAAAATTGGAATGATATCATTAAATTAACCTTGTATCACATCATATGTAATACTTTTTGAATATCTATCCAAAAATACTTTTGGATTAACTCTAAAACTACTTTAGAGAATCTCTCTAAGTCAAACCCAATCCTCATTCAGTCAACCAAAAATTGTGACCCAATGGGAATTTATAGAATAGAAATCAAATATGAATATTTGGATCCATATATGTAAGAAAATAGCATCCTATAGAAAAGTGTTAATACTACACAAGTTATAAATAGATCTTGCATTGTCTCTATTAAACACATGTATCTATATACTTGTGTCCACTGGTTTACATCAAATTAAAACATAAATTCATATATCTTCCATCTTCCAAGGCATCAACTGACCATGGAACATGGATTATGTCAATCCCATATTGGTTACTCATCTTTTATTGATTCTCAGAGTATAAACTAACCTAGATGATGAACACATCACATGTCATTCATCTGTATGGATGATCACATCACATGTCACTCATACGAATAGATAACAACATCATATGTACTTTATTGGTGTCTCCATATAATCCAAAATTTATCTCAATAGAGGGACCATATGTATAACTCATTATACAAGAGGAAAAATCCCATCATTATTAAGCTCAATCCGATGAAATGTTTAGTAACATACCCAACCACCCCATGATTTACAAATTCACCATATAGACTTCCATAAGTAGGGTATCAAACTATGAAGGTGACCATGCTAGGTATCTCAACAACCTCTGGTATGAGGACCCAAATATGATCTATTTACCCCTAATATACAAAATACCTCTACATGACACTCCATGTGGTATACTTATTAGGTCATACAATATAAAAGAACTCATGTTTATTACTCATGAGCATATTCCATATCTCTATACAAGAATATTACTCAAGATAACCTTAACATCACATAATAACCTATGATACTTCATGATGAACATGCATTAGGTATAATTAAAAGTATTACTTTGAGAGGTTAATTATCATTACACTTCATGAAATGTATTTCAATATATAAATTTATATGGAAAATATAAAATAATGAGAAAATATATATTAGAATTTATATATTATGATATATTTTATACTCCCAAACTATTTTAATAACATTAAAAAAACCCCAAAATAAGAACCGGTTTATCAAATCAAATATAATATAATGCCAGACTATTCTTATATAGGTTGAACTTTTAGGGATTTTGTTAGCTCATTACATCATGTGTAATTCCAAACAAATATATATATATATATATATATATGTGACCTTCAGATAAAACCCTCATGTTAAATCTTTAGTGATAAATATATATGAAGTAAGAAAATTTGAATAATTGTTAGATGTAGGAATCATATTCCCAAATATTGAATTATTTAACCATATTCAATCTTTTTTAATTCATAACATCATATTTTATAATGTAAAATTTTATTTTCTACTTAAATATCTTTCAAAGTGAATCATTATTTTCCTTGGAACTCGTGTCATAATTTTTTTTCTTTTAAATTTTCCAAATAATGTAACATTTATGTTTTTACTTTACCATCATATCCTATACCCTTTTAAGGTAAAGTGGCGTTGAATTGGTTATAGTAACTTATATATCCCTTTAAATTTTTATTTAATGCCATACCTTTTACTATTTTAGGATTCCAATAGTAATTCACTTTCTAATTTGACTAATACAGTCCTATAAGAAATAGTTATGTTCACATATTCGATATAACTAAATGAAAATATTTACATTTTTATTTATCATCACATATCATAAACTCATTAGGACATTGAGTGAAAATACTTTAATATTAGACTAATATAATTCTTTATTTGTTAAATTTGAATTACTCTAAGTATAAAAAACTCTCACTAACTTCTTAGATACTATATTATTTCATAATATCTTACTCGGATATGAAAAACATTTTTTGTTAAGAAATAACACTTATTTACTATTAACAGAAATATATTAAACATAAACCATTTTCTCCATATTATATATGGTATTATATGTGATTGAAGAATTTTTCTTGGAAAGAAGATAATTCTATAAAATGTACCAATTATAGGTGGTGGATTCAAATTCCTTCATATTTTAACAAAACATTGGAAGAAATATTTTACCCTTCTCTTCTTTTAATGTAAGTTATATAATATGATGATACTTGAACCATGTGTATACAACCAATCATCCCAATTTTCATCACAAAAAACTATTTTTACTAAATCACTTATCTTATCAAATAATTGAATTGAGATGAAGATATATATCCATCTCATAGATTCATCTGGTCTTGATAAATTATTTTACATTAAAATATTTGTTATAGAAATTATTTCATTATCTATTTGAATGAAAAATACAATTTATATTAATTCTTCCCTAGATTTTTAACTCTTTTATATTTAAAACACTTATGAAATATACATTTAGCATCACATACCCTTCAAAATTAAAGAATTTATTTCTATAACACTTATCCCTGACATGGAAATTCCATGGATTTTCCAAAACCTCCTTCAAGTATCTTTATAATCCAACATATTGAATTATTAATCCTTATCTCGAACAACCCTAAGTTTCAATTACCTTGATTAGATTCCTATATAAATATTGATGATCTTTATCAACAAGATTTTCTTCTTATAGTTTTTAATTTTTTTCCACTGTCACTATATATCGAGAGTTATTACCTATAAATAATACTCATAGTTCAATTATTATTAACACTTTAAGAATACCAGGTAGATTTTTCTTTAATTCAGTCCTATTTTTGGAATATTTCCATAACTTATAATAGGATGAATTTCCTATCTAGAATAATCTATTTTTAGACTCCCTTAAATAATGTAATAGAATTGAACAAATCATAAAATATGTTTACTAAAACAAACATCACATTTTATTAAACAAGAATTGTTTATATTCTCTTATCAATATAAAAATAAGATAAAATACACATATTACAACAACATAGTTCAAGATTGAAGCATCCAAGTGATAAATACAGCAAATACTTCTCTCTATTACTTATAATAAAAATTCAAGATAATTTAATACTTTCTCATCTTATGACCTCCTATATATTTAAAAATTTTGTAAAATATACATTCGATGTCGTATATCTATTATAATAAACCTTGAGGAAGCTATTTTTCTCACCAAATCATTAACATTTTCAATGATATTTAATATTATTAAGTATCCCCAATAATATTGAGAATATGAGACTAAAATTTGTTAGATAATTTAGGATATGATTCATTTGAAACCTCAAGTGTATCATTATAAACATCATAAGAATATAAATTCACTTGTTGAACTATTTAAACATTTAGTTACTCAGGTATGAACTATTATTACACATACAATTTTCCTTAATAACTTTTCTTAATCTACCAGTCCTGGGAGTCACTTAAATTAAGCTTCTAATTACAATGATTAATCTCAAGGACAAGTTTGATGATGATGTTATTTATCTATAATAAAATATTTTATCAAATAATTATCATGATGTACCACTTAATAAAGACATTTATTAAGAAGGATCCCACTGAAAATTATGACCCCTTTTTAAAATTCATCATGCACTTTAGTGGGAAAAGATCTATATTTTACTATGAAATGAGTCCACTTTGGAGTTCATATCTCCACATATCTATTTAGGTATGGTGTCATCATAATCATATCATATATGACTCTTATATGTTTGAGTATACTACTTTTTGTCTAATCAATAATATGGAAAAAATCAAATTCTATTAATTTTGTAATCTGACTCTTAGGATTTTCCAACTATGTGTAACACAAAGAAAATACCAATAAAATACTAACAAAAGACAATACAGAGGAACCATAATTTGGAAGAACCTACCCAAGGATAGTATAGTTTCATCAATTACCTAATTTCCATGCACAATAAAATCTAGGGTCACCCTGCTTTGGAAGAACCTACCCAGTTGGATGATAAAGATCATGACAAGCTCCAATTTGGATAGAATATTACAGATAGTATTTTATATGGGATTTAAATCTTTTCATATTATCTCATGTAATTTCTTTTTTTTTGATTCTAGATATTTATTTTGGATATTCCATCCACAAAATTAATATGTTCAAACTATATTGATGTATAACCTTTTACACAACCCATACTTTGCGTTACTCTCCAAAAATTTATAAATAATCCACATTAATATATATCCAAATAAATTATATGTATATGGTGCATGAAATTTTCATGTAAATTCACAGATTTATATGATATTGATAACCTATATTTGATTAATATCATAGATATAGATATCTAGACTCATTCACCTTTCCAGAAAAGGCATAAGTCTCTAGGGAGATAGGTAGTCCAAACCCAATTCTCTCTCCCCAAGGATACATTACTCAATATAGAATTCAATTCATTATAACTCCAAAATATAAAATGAATAATCTATATTTCAAAAATAAATTCAAGTTTATAAATTCAATTATAAACAGAGTTCAAGGTAGATGAATAACTAAATTCATTTTGGAATCATTCCTAGCATGAAAAATCAAGGCTCTATCTCCTAAATACAATTTATCATATAAATTTTTGCATTAAAATATTTAGAATATAAAAAATTTATAATTACGAACAAAATAAGTAATAACCTTTAAATAAATTAACAATTAAAATATTTAAACACGAGATAATCATTCAAGAAATATTCATTAATAAAAGCTTATTATAAACACTTTTACAATTTTACCCTTATTAATTATGGAAATTCAATAATTATGATTATTAGTCTTTATATCCAATTTAATATGTACATTTCATATTCATAATTATTTAGAATTTCATTTTAAATATATTTTTTTATCATGAATTATTTAAAATTTTATAATACAATTTCTATAATGTATATATTTTGGATAATCTAAATATTATATACTTAAAAATTAAAATAAGAAGTTATTAAATTTGAATAATTAAAAATAATTTATTACAAAAAATTCATAATGTTAAATATAAAAATATTTATATTTTGGACACACTTATTTAATTTATAAACATCTTAAAAATTACCATTTTATGATTATAAAAAACCATTTAATTTATAATCCACAAAACATGACATATAAATTAAAAAATATTTTAAATATTAAATTTTAATATTTAAAGAATATTTAATAATAAATGTTTCATAAGAATTTATCATTTAGTTAAATAAATTTTACAATTAGTTATTTAATAAAGTTGTTATTAATTAATAAATATTCTTAAAATACCTTTTAATCATTATTTATAAAGAATTTATAAACATCTAAAAACAAATTCAAATTTGGATTTTTTTTTAAACTAACCTAACCATTGAATTCTATACATTTTACTGAAAATTATGTGGTCATTTTAAGGACCATAACACCTATGAAAAATGACATCCACACCATACCCTAGTGAAGATAGATGGGATGTTTTGAAAGCATTAATGCTTAACACATGGTATGAAATAACTTTCTCTCCATTACATAGTGAACAATGGGTGGTTGTTTTATAAACAATTAATTTTAACGCATGCTCTGAAGTAGTTTTCTTTATAGCATGGTGATGATCTGGGAAACTATGGTGACTATCAATGTGGTACTCTATTTTTCCATAAACCACATTTCTCAAACATGATTTCATAAAAATAACATCATGTCTTACTATGATACCATTTTTGGGTTTAGATGAGGTTTATTAACACTTAATAAAAGTTTTTTAACCAAAAGAAATTATAAATCCAATATTTCCATGGAGGAAATATGAAACTTCATAAAAATTGGAAATGAAGAACAGTTGTAAAAATGTGTACCTTTCATTGAAGAATTATCTAGAACATTCTCGATATTTGTCTTATGTTTTTGAAGAGGATCACTAAAGTGCTAGGTAAAATACTCTAAGCTCCAAAATTATCCATGGGTCAATAATAATCATTCATCACATGGATGATATCAATTAAATATCTATGACATGTTAGTACCTTGAGTGGAATGGAGAATGATGAAGAGATCTTTGAGTTCTATGTATTTTTGGACAACCATACACACACACCCCGTTCCATCATATAGAAATAGTTTTATATATATCCATGAGGATTATCCTTAGGGTATTATTACATTATCTCATATTTTATAATTCAATAATAAATCAAATGGTATATTCATTCATATAAATCAATATATTACATCTTATGAAATGGTTTCTTAAATGTTATCTTAAGTAGAGGATTGCTCAAGTGTCTGACCAAATCATCAAAGGAAGTGGGAAAATATTCCATGAAAAATGATATAGCCATGTATCACATGAAAGATATGGATTTAGGGTTTATATATCTTTTAAAAGGCTCTAAAAAACTAAACTTTTTGAGGCTCCCCATACATTCACTCCTAGGTCCATGTTAAAACAATATATTTTTATTTTTTAAAATGGAATTGATATTAAAAGAAGTAACTCATCTTTAATATTATATAATTGAATCATAAAATAGAATAAATAATTCACTAAATTACCAATTATCATTTTAGTTCTATATTTTTATAGAATTAGGAATTTTTTTACATATTAAAAACTCATTCTATTTCCTTTTAAATGGTATTTTTTTATTATTGCAGGCTCCTTGAATACTATTCCAAATTCACTCAATCTACTAAGGACCTGAATCAATGACAACTTGAAATCATCATGTAACACCCTAATAATTTTATAGAATAAAATGGTTTTCTATATAACGTATCACATAAAACGATGCTTAGAATAAAATATAGCAGCCAATACTTTATGAAATATTTCTTTTAATATAAATTTAATCTCTCTGATAGCTTGTGAACACACAACCCTAAGATGAAATGAACCAAAATATAGTATACCATTATAACCTAATATTTAAAATGGTTGGTATTAATAGTACTAATTAAATTATGAAAATTATGGTTATCTATTTATTATAAATAAAATAAGAATAATTTAAAATTAATATAAATGTTTTCTGAAAAATTGTATTTTTTCTAAAAGATGATTTAGTCATGCTTTGAAAACATAATTTAAAATTTATTATTAATAATTTTATAAAATATATGTTATAAAATTAACCTAATTTTTAGAATCATAATAACAAAATTATCTTAGGGTTTTTTTAGATTTTTCTAAAATATTTCATTTTTCGATTAATTGTAGAAAATAAGGAATATTAATTGAAAACTTCCTTTTAGTTTAAATTATTTATAATGTTAAATTATAATTTTACTTATTTTTAAAGTAAAGTTATTTATATTATATATCTATAAATAAAATTTTTATCATTTTATATATTTCACATTGAATTTTGGATATAAGAACTTTATAAACTTTTGAACATTTTCTCTTTGAAAACCATTTTTTGGTAGCTTCTACAGGATTAATTTTAAATTAAAAATTATTACTTTTGTGAAAATGAGTTTTGAAAAATGGATTAAATATTTTGAATCATATTTATTTATATTATCTAATAAGTTCAACTTAATTTTTGTGCAAAATGAATAGTTAATATAGTGAAAACTATTTACCGTGGTTGACATAAAAATGGTTTTAACTGGGGATAAACTAAACATATAAGGGTTAAAATGACATAAAAACTTGTCTAAAAACTATTTTAATGGAAATATTTATACACTATAATTTATAAGTCTTAATACTACTCTATTTTCCTTTTTCTCATTTGAGAAACATGACCACCTTTTTCTTCTCAAAAATTACAAGTGTGTCACTCACCTCACTTATAAAATGCCATCACTATAAACATTTCTTCACACATTAAAACCATTTTTGATCATCCAATACCTTTCCAAATCACTTAAAAAATTCCCTACCCTCATCCTAGAAGCCTAATTTTTGTTATAAATCCAACCATGGAAGGCGTTGGTTTAAACCTAAAGATATTACCTAAAAAAGGGGTAACATTCTTCAATGACTGTTTGTATTTTATCTATTCCTCCACACACTTAAATTATTATTTAAAAATGATGATATAATAAATAAGTTTATTTAATATACTTATATTATTTTATGCTATGTTATTTACCTAAAAACATCTCTATTTACATCAAATGGGTTTAAAATCATCATTCGTGTGTATGGAGGACTACCGCCTCATGAATTGATGTCATTATATTTTCCATTACCACTTCCCATAATTGGGTATGAAGATGGATAAAAAGAATATATATAATATTTATGACATAATTATATCTCTATATTCATTATATCATATATAAAATTTTTTCCCACTTTGTAGGGGATACGATAACGTTGCTCGTGTATACGGAGGACTACCACCTCGTAAAGCGATGTGATTTTTCTTCCACTAATGCTTTACATGGAAGGTGATAAAGATAAATTTAATTATTATATGTGATATAAATGAAATAATTATTATATTAATTAAATATTTGTCATTATGAAAAGTTAATATAATATTTTGATTCTTACACTGAAAAATGATAACATTGTTCGTGTACATGTGAACTTTCACCTTCATGAAGCGATATGATTCTTTTTTCATATCCACACCACATAGATGAAATATATAAGTATATTTAAATAAATAAATGGGATATATCATATTATTATCATTATATAAGGATAAAATATTACTTAACACTATTCTGTAATGATAATTGAAAAATAGAAATGTTACTCATGCGTACGTACAACCAACCGTCTGCATAATTGGAACATAGATCATTTTTCACAACCGTATTTAATTATTGGATTTAAAAGTATAATTTATGTAATTATATTATAATTATTCTATTATTATTATTCTTAATATGATCTAAATATATTATATGCACAATAAACAGAACATGCGTGATAAATCATGAATGATAAAACAAGGAAATGAACACTCGAAACAATGAAAATTATGAAATATTATTAATTAACAGCTAATAATTTGTTATTAAATAATCTTATATGATATAATGAACATTAATATGGTTCTATTATAAGTTAATAAAATTTGTATAACCACTATATAGGTGGTTAAATCACATTCAATCAAAATGAATCGTATGGTAAGGGACTTCATCTCAATTTCTATTCATTAAGGCATATTGTAATGTTATAAACCTAATTTATTTTATATAGTATACATAATTTCCATTTTTAATGTAATATCATGATCCATTAATAATTTATTGAATTTTAATTTTAAATTTAAAATATTTCATCAAAGGGGATTTGATTTTAGAGCTACCAAGTGGTAATGAATTTTATAACTCAATTTTTTCATTAGGTTATATTACTTCTTCATCATATTTGTTATTATAAGATTATTTTTAAAATTAATTTTTATCATATTATTTTTTATTCACACATTTTCATATGTATTCATACTTTAAACAGATAATCAATTCATTGATTACTTTTCACTTCAACGTTGTGATCATTGTAAGGGTTCATTTCATAATCTCATCCTAATTGAGATTGTTTATTCTTGAATTTCAATTAAAGGAAATTATTTTACCATTTTCTAATAAACCCATTTAATTTTTATATAACCTATTTATTAATTATATTTTCATGTAATAGTATCATCTTTCCACTCTTATGTACTTAAAAGTTTTTAGAAAATGTTTTTAAGAACATCTGACTTCATTTCTCTCTTTGATCGGAAATCCATTTTCTACTAGAACCCCATTTTCTAAAAAAATTTAAAAAATGTTTTTGACCCTTTTAAAAATGTTGTATTAAATAAATTTTTACCCATTTTTAGTTTTTACAAAATTTATTGAAATTAATCTTCATTTTGTTTTCAAAAAAATGCTCATTTGGTATTTACTGAAAAAGTAAAAGGAATATTTGTTTTAATGTATACATCATGAATGGAATTTCCATCCATCATAGCAACTAAAATGTTTTAAATATTATTTTATAAGTAAAATTTTATTTGAGAAGAAAAATATTATAAATATTTTTGGCAAACTTTTAGTTTTAAAAATTGAATTTCAAAATGAAAATGATATTTTCCTCAAGAATGTTTTTGAAAGATGTTTTTATGGTATTTTTATAAACAATGAAAAAAAATGTTTATTATTACTATAATGGGTATATGTTGTTTTGGTACCATCCTTATTCTTTTTCTATATGTTTTATGATCATTTTGACAAATTAAAGTATTAACATTCCCTTCCTTGATTCATTTTTGTAGTCATTAACTTTCCCTTGAATTATTCACTTTCTTGTAGTAATCAAATTTCCCCAAAATATTCATATTATTTATCATGGATATGTTTATTTATTAAACCATATATAATTTATAAGAACCGTGTTCTATATTGAAATTTATTTTTTTATCTATGGTAATATTGATATGTTTTTATTCTCTACTCAATATGGACATTTGATGATAAGGAATGTTATTCATAATTTAAACCGATTTTTTGATAAATAGTGAATGATTTGGACATATAGACATGGGTAGGACCAGTTATAGATATCCCCTCGACGCATCTACAATTATCATGATATGAATCAGTTGGATATATTTAGTTAAATGGGTTTCTAGCCGACATTTATAAATTGTCTCAAGGATAGATCTTGAAAGTATAGGTTTTTAGGATGATTGAGATCATAAAATCCATTAATTATCCATCACCATCATTTATAATTTAGTTATTATTATCCTTGATATTTTCTCAATGATATTATATATGGATTTATTTCATTATCTATTTATTGTTTAAATTGAATTTGTATTCAGTTATTTACCTGTCAATATTGATTATGCCTTATCTTATCATGATAGAGAACTTGTTTAAATAGAATGTGTGTTCAGTTATTTACCTTTCCATATTGATTATTATTTATTTCTTCATGATATATTCTACTCTACTTAACACTTATTGGTCATTCAATCTCACAAATATTTTATTTCCTTTTCATGGGATTGCATTAAGTATATTATGAATGATGTTTAAGGATAAGATAGAGGGAATAATGTTATAATTAAAAACATTATGATGAAATGTGTGTTTTAAAATGTAATATGTGAATCATTTATTTATCTAGTTTAACAAGAATTATAAACTATTATATCCTTATATATTTTATTCCTTGTATCTTATGTCAATGTAATAAAGCAGATAGAATCTTCGGGCTACTAGGGTTGGGGTTGCTACAGTTGCTATTAGAGAAAGTTTACTAGAAACTTTTAGAACTAGATTTTGGAAAACATAGATTAGAGAACATGAACCTAGGATATAATTTTAGGATATGTATACAATAACATCCTAAAGTTTTGGTAAGAAAGATATTATGTGGTTTTTTTATAAAATAAATCCTTGCCTATATTCTAAAAGTGTGCATGTTTCTATCAAAGATGTACCTAGGGGTAATAACTTTGAAAAGGGAACATTGGGATTGACCTGATCATCATCAGGTCCATGAAAAAAGTTCTTACTTTTCATCCCTTTTGAAACTACCATGGGATATGGTTAAGATAATTCACATTCTCTTTACAAAACATTATGAAGGATTTGAAAAAAAATGGAATCCCTAAAGAAACCATGTTTATAATTATAAGATTAGCTATGCATAAATTTTTCAATTTATGTTAATTATTTCAATAGTTTTGGGTTTATAAATTATTTTTCATAATTATATAATCTAATACAGTGTACTATATTGTTTATAAATGTTGTATAGTATAATAAATGGGAATATTATTAGTGCACGTAATCCAAAGAGTAAGAATGATCATTTCTTTGGTGGTCTTAAGCTAATATTTCAAAGGGAACTAGCCTCCCAAACATTCTCATCATATTAAAACATGGTTTCATGTGATAAAAATATATATAAATAATTATACAAGAATTATGTATTTGAAAGGAATAAATATAAGAATATGAGGGAGTGTAAAATAAGTATAAAGGTAAGAAGGGAAAGAAGTATTTTCCAACATGTTATAATTATGAAAGAAACACTATAGTTCTTGCTTAAAAGAAGTGAGAGTTTAATACACATATTTAGAGAAAGTCTAAAGTTCTTGTGATTTCATGCATAAGAAAAAAGTTTTCAATTTACAATTATTTAATAGTAAGATATGGAGAACTATGTAAGTCATTGTCTCAAGAATCAAAGAAATGTACCTAAAAATAAGCTAATGAGAAATGTTCAAGATTATTCTAATACCATATAAAAAGAGGAATGAGTAATTTGTTTGTGTTTGGATTCAATAATTATGTCATTTTATTATTTTATCAACGATATCTTGGTTATAAGAATTATGAAATGTATAATGATAATATTTTAGTACCATTTCATTAAGGATTTGAAAGCATATGTTGAGCAGTATCAATGACTAATAAAAATGATTCATTGGAGAGTTTAACATCTTCTAAAACACATGAGTAAGGAAAATATAACCCTTAATATGTTTCTTATGTTGAGATAAGAATGATGGGATAAATAAATGAATGATTTGGATAAAGTAAATTGGATAATACTAACTACCTTGGGACTGATTAATGATTTGTTGACAAAGTTGTTTATACTAACCCTGATGGAGTTTACATCATCTTTGGATTTAAGGAATATATTCAATCATATATGTTTTAATTAAGTAAAAAGTAATCATGCATGTTTTAAATAAGTTTTTTTGGTCATTTATATTATTACCATGTTTCAAGAAAATATATAATGAAATTATTCACGTGTTTTGTATGTGATGATTGAGAGAAACTTCATGTTGTTTGGTGGATTTATGACAAGTTTGTTTTGGAAATTTAGTGATCTTATTCCAAAAATTTTGTATCTTAATATTTTGGAAGGTTCATAAGGTTAACTAGTTATGAAATGGTTTAATTTGAACTCTGAATAAGGTTTTAGATAGTATTACTTCCCCATATGGATATTCATTCATATTGGATAACCTTTTCTAAAAATGTTGTCATAATCATAACTAGAGATATAAGTAATGACTTATCATTCTATTAATGATATTAAAATTTGTTGAAAGTGAATTTTAGTGCTTCAAAAAATAAAAAATTAATTTTTTGATATTCATTTCTTGGAGTAAGAGATGAATTAGAAATTGATCAAAGCCTAACCAAAGGATGAAATTGCGCTTAGGATATATAAATGTATCAAGAAAGTATATTCCCTTATAATCATAGAGAGTAAAATAATTCCTCAAATCTAGAAAAAGGATATTTAAACAAAAAAAAATTATCCTATTACCTTCATATATGATGAATCATATGGTCTTTTAAATCATCACAGATTTATGGTTTTCAGGTCCTTAACTTTACATTGATCATTCACTTTATAGTGATCAATGACCTTTATAACTCTATAATTATTTACACCTTTCTTCCATTTCCATGTTTTCAATTCCCACATATGTTATCCTACTTGGAAACCCAGTTATGTGTTATTCTAGATGATCTTATCACTTTTTTCCCTCTTATTAAGAGTATGTTTTATTACCCCTTTTATGATGTGGCTTTTTCAACAATGGTATTTCCAAATGTTAATCCTTTGATTACCAGGATCATGTTTAAATTATGAAAAAATAATTTATTTAATGTGGAGATAGTGTAACACCCCAAAATTTTTAAATAAGAACATTGTTTTCAATAGCGTGTTTGACAAGAAACACAAAGATTAGAAATAAATAAAACACCTGAAACTTTATGAAATATTTCTTTCTAAGTAAATTTAATCTCTTCATTGGATTGAGGAATACTCAAACCATAGGTGAAATGAACTATAATACAGTATAACATCATGAAATATCTCTTAAATTTAAATTAATAAATATTAATAATTAAATTATAAAAATTTTGGTTATTTATTTAATTTAAATAAAATAAGAATGATTAAAAATAAAAAGAAATGTTTTTTGAAGAACTATATTTTTTCTAAAATAATGTTTGGTTGCGCTTTAAGAAAATAATTTAAAATTTATTTTTACATTTTCTAGAAAATTTATTTGATTAAATTAACTTCATTTTTGAAATCATAATATCAAAATTATCTTATGGTTAAGTTTTTATATTTTTCTGAAATATTTCATTTTTTGATGAATAATGAAAAAATTAAATTTTAATTGAAAATTTCCTTTTCATTTAAATTATTTATAAAGTTAAATTATATTTTGAGTTGGTTTTAAAGTAAAATTATTTCAATTATATATCTATTAATCCAATTTGGTTCATTATTATAATTTTTATATTGATTTTTGATATAAAAACTTTGTAAACTTTTGAACATTTTCTCTTTAAAAACCTGCTTTCTCATCACATCTGCAGGAATAATTTTAACTTAATTTTTTTTAATTATGTGAATATAATTTTGAAAAATTTATTTCATATTAGATATAATAATTATAACTAAATTTTTTACCAAAATGAATAACAAAAATCGTAATAATTAGTAATCACGATTAATGTAAAAGTGAATTTACTAAGGCATTAAACTAAATAGATAAGAGTTAAATTTTACTTAAAACTCGTCAAAAAACTATTTTATGTCCATATATATACCCTTTAATTTATAATTATCTATATTAACCAATTTTTTACACTTTTTCATGTGAAAAATGTGGGTACACTTTTTTATTTTCAAAAATCACAATTGTGCCACTCACCTCGCTTATAAAAGGCCACTCTCTATCCTCTATTATTCATGACTTAAAACCATTTTATTTCAGAAAATACCTAACAAAAAAATTTCAAAACTATTCTCATATAATCCTAGAATCCTTCTTTTTGGAATAAAGGAAACCTTTGATGGATTTGGTGCAAACCGAAAGAGGTTACCCAAAGAAGAGGTAACATTCTTCAATGAACATTTTTCTTTTATTTCTTCCACCACCTAATTCAATTATTATTAATACGTTATGATATAATAACCTCATTATCCTTAATATATTTATATTTCATTATATAATTTTAATTACCTACAAAAATATCTACTTCCGTCAAATGGGTTATGAAACCATCATTCATGTACACGGTGGACTACCGCCTCACGAACCGATGTCATTTATTTTTTCATTACCACATCTCATGGTTGGGTATGTTGATGGATTTAAAGTATATATATGAAATTTTTAACCTAAATATTCCTATTTATAAATTATATAATATATACCTTTTTTACTTCTCATTCCTTAGGGGATACGATAATATCGCTTGTGTGTGTGGCGGACTACCTCCCCGCAAAGCGGTGTGATTTTTCTTTCACTAACACTTTACATGGAAGGTGGTAAGGATAATTTTAATGATTATATGTGATATAAATGACATGATTATTATATCCATGACATATTTATCATTATAAAAAGATAATATATAATTTTATTTTGTACACTGAAAAATGATGACATTGTTTGTGTATGTGTGGACTACAGCCTTCATGAAGTGATGCCACTATCTTTTCATCACCACACCACATATATGATATATTAAAGTATATTTAAAGAAATAAAATTTTATATATGATATTATTATCATTATAGAAAAATAAAATATTACTTTCCTCCTTTCCTTAATGATCATTGGAAAATGGAAACGTTACTCATTCGTATGTATAACTTATCATCTCCATGATTATAACACAGTTCATTTTTAAAAACCACATTTCATGATTGGTTTTAAAATTAAAATTGATTTAAAAATATGATAATTATGTCATGGTTATAATTATGGAGATTATGTAACTATATAATATTCACAATAAATGCAACTTTTATGACAATGCGTGAATGAGAAAACAAAGTTATTACCACCCAAAATAATGAAAATAATGAAATATTATTAAATAATATGTGATTAGATGTAACACTCCCAGATTTTATGAGATATATTGTTTTTAATTTATTTTATATATTGTGTTGTACACTATACTAAGATTATCTAGCGCTATACACAACACCATATTAGCTTACAGTATACGCACCATTATTTATGGAATGTGTTAAAGAAAATTTAAAGTTCTTTTGATATAATTAATTTAACAAAAAACCAAGTATAAGTGATAACTAAATATTATAACCTTTTCCAAATAATGGTGGGTAAGAATAGTATTCAATTCCTTCTAAAAACTACTTAAATGAAAATAAGCAAGTCTAGAAAATAATAAAATCACTCTTTATGGATTTTATTATTGAAATATAAAATTAATATATTGAATGTAATGTTTTAAATTCATATTATATGTTTTCTAGATATTATATAACAACAAATTCAATTTTTCTAATAAAAGAAGTATTTTTCAAAAAAAAATACAGTTTTACCGCCTTTTGATGGAGAACCCATTTTAAATCTAATTTCTGATAATTTTATACGTTCTATTTGACATAATAAAATTATTATTTGGAATCAGGACATCAAAATTTTCCTTTTTTAAAATTTTTGTATTTTTCTGATGAAATTTATATTTTAATGAAAAGTGAAAAATACTGCATTTTAATTCAAAATTGCATTTTCATCTAATTTATTTATAAATTTGAATCATATTTTTAGATGTTTTTAAAGATTAATTGTATTATATTTTTATAATTTAATAAAATTTTGTTCATTGTAAGTAATTTTACACTTAAATTGGACGTAAACACATATCAATCTTTTGATAGCTTTTACTTCATAAAAACTCACTTTTTTCTTTTGACAATAGGAATTAATTTAAATTAATTAATGAAACTTATATGTTTCAAATTTTGAAAAATGGATTCCATATTTTTAATCATTGGTTCCAAATTATGTTAGTTGTTTAGTTTTATTTTTTTGGATATTATGAATAGTAACTGTGGTAATTTTTATTTACCATAATTAAAGGTATATTGGGTAAATTAGGGTAATAAAAAATATGATAAAGATAATAAAACTACCCTAACACCTAAAAAATTTCTATTTTATGAATATAAGTCAACCAATATCACATAATGATCTAAATTTATTCATTTAATGGACTTTTGTCCATGACAGTGGTGTAATTGTAATTAAAACAAAAGAAAGTGAACATGTCACTTTATTATTTCATATAAGTATAACAATTTTAATGTGGTGATAAACTAGATAAAACCTCAAACATAAATTGTCTCTAAAAATATAATTAAATTATATACATCTTGGGAATTTATTTAGAATTTTTAGAGATTAAATAGTTACCATTAATGATGAAAACATAGTGATGTAGAAAATATTTTTTTAATAAAAATATCAAATAAATGGTTTTAAAAATATTAAGATAAATATAGTATAAACTAATTAATGTTCTCCAATAATTTTCTAGGTTAATATAACATATTAATATTACATTATTTTTTTTGAATTTATCTTCTATGTGTATTTTATTTAAATTCAAATAAATGAATAGTTTTAAAATAGACACTATTGATATTTTATAAAAATAACATATTATTAAATTGTTTAAAAATCACAAATATATTTAAAAGTTCAAAATTGAAAACTATAAGGTCTAAAATGTCATAAATTACTCAATTATGTATAATTGACAACAGATAAGTAAATATTTATAACCATTTAATATTTAGAATATTATTACCACAATTAAAATTAAATAGGTTAAATAAGGATAAATCAAAATGATAAGATTTAAAATTAAATCAAAACAATTATAATTTTTATTTATTGAGGGTACTTTTACCCAAACTCATATAATATTATAAATAATCCACTTTTTAGGACTTTTAATTTAAAAAATAATTTATATTAATTAAATAGTTTTGTTATTTCCATAGGTGCCTCTCCCCTCTCTTATAAAAGTGCACCTCTCCTTCTCTTTTAATCACACCTCTAAAGACTTTTTATTGGACAAACCTGACCCATTTCCTCTCCCAACATCCCTAAATTCATCCTATAGGCCACACTTTGGGAAGAAATCCATCATAAGGAGATCTTTTGTGCCAATCAAAATGAGATACTCAAAAAAGAGGTAATTGTTTTGTCAACTCTTTCAAAATTATTTTCTTCTTATACTTCCTATTATTATATTGTTTCCATACTAAAGTAATAAATCTAGTAACTTATACATTATGAGATATTATTTTAATTATGGGATAACCTTATACCTTTTTATCTATCCTACGAATAACAATGTCACCAAGCATGCATGCATAAGGCTTACCGTCTACATGTCGTGGTGTAATTTGTTATTCAATAATACTTAATTTGGATAGGAATAATTATGAGTATAATGGATGTAAATAATTAATATAAAATTATTATTATTATTCATAATTAATATACCATCCAATTAAATACCGTTTAACCATTAAGTGAATGATATCGTCACTCATGTGTATATATAGCCTACCATCTCCACGATGCAATGCGATCCATTCTACATGATCTCCATTAAACCATGATTATATAAATGAATTAAATGAATAAATATAACATATATTATACTAATATCATTTTTTAAATGATATAATTATAACATAGGAAGTGAAACATGAACTTATCTGACAAAACATTCATCAGAACATAAAGCAGATAATATACGAATAACTGGTGACAATGAAATGTTACTAAAAAACATAAGAAAATATGATAATATATGATATCATAAAAATGACTATGAATATTTAATAAGTAAATAACATTTTTAAATCATTATACAGGAGGTTTGGATACAAACGAATCTTATCTGACCTAAGATAAGGGTTAATTTTTCCAATCTCATTATTATCATAGACTATTTATACATAATTATTTACTAGGGTATATTTATCATCCACATACATGTTCCCTAAATATGTAATAATATTTATATTATTATACAATTTTTAAAAGTCAATTTTACCCATTATTGAATTTTTACTAAATGGTATGAAAGGGATATTTTTTCATTCTTCGATATGAGGCACCTTTTTGAATTTTTCAGCAAAAGTATGAGGAGAATGTTTTTTTAACTTATACGGTATAAAAAGGTTTTTACATATTAACAACACATTATTTACATGAATATTATTTTCAAAATTTCAACTTTATTTTCAAATAATTTTTTTCTTTTAAAATAGCTCAAAATTTTGAGAATAGAAAGCATTTTTGAATAATAAATGATATTTTTCTCAAGAATTAAGTTCGAGTGTTTTATCAAAATTATTTTTTATCCAAGATGATGCTATTTAAATAGGGTTATGTTTCTATCCCTATTATTATTATGATTTGATTGTGTTAATTTATGTAATGATATTTTATACGGATTTTGTTATGAGTGAATGATGTTTAAAAAACCCATTTTATTTTTGGGTTATGCTATGATGAATGATTTATGTTTTTGTGGAACATGTATGAATGATTTCATTATGATATGGGTGGGACCTATATATCCATCCAATGCATTGGGTAAAGACTTATATCTCATGAGATAGACATATATGGAATGGCAAGTAAACCCAATTCAGTAATATAGAGCTGGAATGGCAAGTAAACCTGGTTCAGTGATACATGGATTGAATGGAAAGTAAACTCGGTTCAGTAATGGACTTGGTACACTATGATGGTCTTGGAATAAATTCTTTGTCTAATAAAGAAATTATAATATGCGCTTATTTGTTTTCCATAATTCAATTTTTTATTCCGATTCTATTTTATCATGGTTAACATTCCTTTATGTTATATGCCTTATGTACTGCCAAGATTTATTTCAAGACTCATGATTTTGATATTTAAGCTTTATGTTTATGTTTTTACATTCTTATGTTTATTCTTTGTAAGATATTTTCCATGCTTACCCTTACTAATCATTTGACCTCACCCCTTTCCATGTTTCTTTTCCCCTAGGATTTGAATAAGGTTATTAAGTAATATGTGTCAAGAGGGGGTTCTAGTTATGAAGGATAAAGTAAGAGATGATGTTGATGTTTTATGAACCAGTTGTTTATGTTTTACAATTTCCAAAGGCACTAAACAAATATGGTATTTGGTCATCTATTTTTTCATGTATTATGTATTCCATGAAAGTAATATAATGTCCATGTACTTCAATCTTGGGTCTTCATAATTGGTATCATAGTGAATGATTAGTTAAACTTTGGAAACTACGATGTGAACACTTTAGTAAGATCCCTAGAGATACTTATAAGGTATTTCTAGGGATTTCACTAAGGGAATGTCTAAATATAGGTCACAATCCTAGAATTATGGTAAAAATCTTGAATAAGCTAGTATTAAACCTAATATTTTAGATATTTAAAGTACTCTCCCTTGATTATGTTGTTTTCCTAGTATGATTTTTTCCTCTCAAACTATTCTTTTTTGGGGTTTAAACAATGGTTTGAACCCAAATTAACCATGTTAATGATCAATGCATTGGGAAATGAAATTATTTTCCTCTAGAAAAACCAAATGTTATGGGAGATGGAATGGAAAATATTATTTCTATACTTTCACAAGCTATTAATCATTCTATACTTCCAAATTAGTAGATAAGGGAGCAACATTATATTGATCCCTTCATGTGGAAACTTCCACATTCATTCAGTGGGTCTTCTGATCCACTTGTTTCCAAATAATGGATCAGAACCATTAAAAATATATTTTCCATCCTTCGTTGTTTGGAACATGAAAAATTACTTTTGCATGTTTAATATTTACAAGGAAAAGTAGACTGGTGGTGGACTCTAATCAAGAATAAATTGCTGCAAGATGAAATTAAATACATGGAATGGGACAAGTTTAAGAAGTTATTTTTCAATAAGTACATTCCTAGTATTATTATCAGAAAGAGAGAAAATGAGTTCTTTGAGCTTAAGAAAATAGATGATGAATATGTTGGTACATATGAGGTGAATTTTACAAGACTTTAAAGGTATGCTTATGGATTTATCATCCAACCTAAATGTAATGTTGATTGATTGTCTTCGAAGGGAATTAACTATAATAGACTTTAGTAGCTATAAAGAGAAAGTGTGTTGTTATATAAATGTAGAAATGGAAGTTGGTTTTACATATCAATCTCATGGTTTTGATAAGAAAAGAAAGATAGAGTTCAAGGGAAAATCTCAAAGCGATGGTGAAAAGAAGATAAATGTTTCCTTTTTCTCAAAGTGTGGATAGAAGAATGGTGGATATTGTCTTAAAGGAACTAGAAAATGTTTTAAGTGTGGAAAATAAGGTAATTGAGCATTTTAGTTCTGAAGTAATGGAAAAAGGTTTCTAATTATGTGAATAGATAAAAACCTACATGACATACACCACCAACACGTAAATTCTACAAGTGTAAGGAATTGGGGCCTTATGTTAACCAATGCCCTAATCCAAGGGTTATAGATGATTATTGACATCAATAACCCCTTAAGGCCAAGGAAAAAGGCAAATAACATGAAATAACTAATGGCGATGTTGAGTATGACAACAAAGTGGTAGAATGATTAAGTGTTTAAGTAATGAAATTTCAAATTTGTGTTGTAGAATCTCTTTTATAGATAATAGAATATTGGAATATCATTGTATTGGTCCATTTTGGTTTTCTATAAGTATGTGGTACCTCAAACCATGAAAACTGATTGAAATATTTTTAGAAATCACATGATATGAGCATAATTAAGGGATAAAAGGATAATGAGATGTTTGATAGTATTAATGACTTCGTGACTGATATAAGGACAATATGATATCATGGTTTGATTATATAGAATTTTTTGTATTTTTGGTGTTTGGAAAGAGTTGATTTTGATACAATTCATGTTTTCACTAAGGTTATATGTTAATTCATGCTATTATCATGTTTCAAGAGAATACATGATTAAATTATTCAAATGTTTATAATGTAATAATAAAAAACTACCTTATGAGATATTGGACATAAATGTTAAGTCGATTTAGTTTACGTATTTATAAAGTTTTATATTTTCAATTTCTAGAAGGATTGCAATGTTATCAATTTATAGATAGTATAAGTTATATTATGGTTGAAGTTTGTTAGATTAATGTATTATCTCACTATAGGTAGACTTATTCATATTTGATAACTTGTGCTAACCTTTTTTTTGAGATATATGGAGTGAACTATCATTCTATCACATGATCTAACAACACTTTAATAATGAAAAATTCAACTTCATTTCTTTAAATAAGAGATGAAGTGAAAATTGTTCAAGGCATAAACAATAGTGATATTGTACCAAAATCAATTAATTCTTTATTCTCATAAAAAATTATTCAACATTATAGAAAGGATCTTGAAAACAATTTTTTTATGTTAGTACCTTCTTATCTGACGAATAAGATGGTCCCTTAAATCATCATAGATTTATGGATTTCTTATTGTTAACTTTCTCATAACCTTTTTCCATATCACTCTCCATCAGAACATGGTGGTTAGATTTTTCTTCCATATCCATGTTTTCACTAACCACCTATGTTCTCCTATGTAGAAACCCAGTGATGAGTTACCTTGGGTAAACATTATTTTTCTAACTTTTCTTTTTTAAATGAAGTTTTAATATTCTTTTTTACGATGTGTGTTTCTATGAAAGATACTTTAAAATAGTTAATCTTTTATAACCCTAATGAATTTTTAGGGAAAAATTCATTTTAAGGGGTGCAGAATGTAACACCCTGAGATTTTATGAGATATATTCCTTGTAATTTCTTTGATGTCTTGTGTTGTACGCCACACAAAAATTATCTTGCGCTATACACAACACTGTTTTAGCTTTCAGTATACACAAACTATTCATGGATTGTGTTACGTAAAATATCAAGTTATCTTGATAAATTACATTTCACATGAAATCTAGTATAAGTGATAACTAAATATTATAACCTATCCATTATAATGGCAGGTATGAACAGTATTAACTTTCTTCTAAAAAACTATTTAAATGAAAATAAGTGAGTCTATAAAATAATAAAATCCCTCTTTATAGATTTTATTAGTGAAATATATATGTAATATATTCGATGTAATGTTTTAAATTCATATCATATGTTTTATATATATGATATAAAAACAAATTAATATTTTCTAATAAAAGAAGTTTTTTTCAAAGAAATACAGTTTTACCACCTTTTGATGGAAAACCAATTTTAATTATAGTTTTTGACAATTTTATAAGTTATATTTGACAGAATAAACTTATTATTTGTAATAGGGACATAAAAATTTACCTTGGTTGAAATATTGGTATTTTCTGGATGAAATTCATATTTTAATGAATAGTGGAAATACTGCATTTTAATTCAAAACTATCTTTTCATATAATTTATTTATATAGTTGGATGATATTTTTAATTTTTCATAAAGTTTAATTGGATTATTTTTTTATCATTTAATACAATTTTGTTCATTTTAAGTCATTTCACACTTAAATTGGACATAAACACATGTCAATCTTTTGATAGTTTTTACTTCTTAAAAACCTGCTTTCTAGTTTTGACAACATGAATTAATTTAAATTAATTAATGAAACTTATATGTTTAGAATTTTGAAAATTTGATTCCATATTTTGAATAATTAGGTTCAAATTATGTTAAAAGGTTACTTTTAATTTTTGGATAATATGAATAGTAACTACGGTAATTTTTATTTACCACATTTAAAGGTAAATCGTGTAAATTAGGGTAACAAACAATATGATAAAGATAATAAAACTACCCTAACACCTTAAAAAATACTATTAGATGAATTAAAGTCCACCAATATAACCTAAGTATGGTAATTGATTCATTTAATGGACTTTTTCAGTAAAATTTATGTAATAGTATTTAAAACAAAAGAAAGTGACAACATGTCACTCTCTTATCTCTTATAAGTATAATAATTTTAATGTAGTGATAAAATTGATAAAAATTAGAAAATAAATAGTCTCTAGAAATATAATGAAATTATACACATCATGTGAATATATTTATACATTTAACAGATTAAATAATTACTACTAATGATGACATAATAGTGATGTAGAAATTATTTTATTAGTATAAATATCAAATAAATGGTTTAAAAAATATTAAAATAAATATAATATGAACTAATTAATGTTATCCAAGAATTTTATAGGTTAATATGACATGTTAGGAGTGTATGAAATATTTTTTTTTTGAATTTATCTTCTGTTTATATTTTATTTAAACTCAAATAAATGAATAGTGTCAAAATTGACACTATTGATATTTTATAAAAATAACATATTATTGAATTATTTAAAAATCACAAAAATGTTTAAAAACTACAAAGTGAAAATTATGAGGTCTAAAATTTCATGATGTATTCAATTATAGATATTTCACAACACATAAGTAAATATTTATAACCATTTAATATTTATAATATTATTTCCACAATTAAAATTAAAAAGATTAAATAAGGATAAATCAAAATGATAAGGTTTAAAATAAAATAAAAACATGTATAGATTATATTTTTTGATCATATTTTGACCCATCCTCATATTTTATTTTAAATTATCCACTTTGGAGGAATTTTAATTTAAATATTAATTTATATTTATTTAATAGTTTTGGTATTTCCAAAGGTTCCTCTCCCCTCTCTTAAAAAAGGCCACCTCTCCTTCTCTTTTAATCACACCTCTATAACCATTTTTCTCAACCAACCCTACCAATTTCTTCTCCAAACTTCCTTCAATTAATCCTAGGGGCCACACTTTGGGCAGAAATCCATCCTAAGGAGACCTTTTGTGCAAATGAAAAGGAGATACTCGAAAAGGATGTAATTGTTTTATCACCTCTTTCAAAATTCTTCTTTTATTATAATTCCTCTCATTATGTTTTTTTCATAATAAAGTAATAAATCCAGTATATTATACATTCTGAGATTTTATTATAATTATGGGATAACCTTATACCTACTTTTATCCATCCAACGAATAACAATATCACCATGTGTGTGTACGTACGACTTACTGTCTCCACATCAAGGTATAATGTTTTATTCAACAATACTTGGTTTCTATGGGTATAATGATGATTTTAATATATTTAAATAATTAATATAACATTATAATTATTATTTATAATTAATATACCATCCAATTCTATACTACTTAACCATTAAGTGATTGATATCGTCACTCATGCGTATGTACAACCTACTATCTTCGCAATTTGATGTGATTCATTCAACATGATATTCATTAAACCACGATTATATACATGAATGAAATGAATAAATATGATTTATATTATAATAATATAATTATTTAGATTATATATCTATTACCTAGGAAGTGGAACATGATCTTACCCGATGAAACATGCATAAGAACATAAAGCGGTTAATATCCGAATATAGGGTGACAATGAAATGTTACTATAAAACGGATGATACTATGATCATATATTATATCATAAAATTTACTATGATTCTGTAATAAGTTAGTAACATTATTTCAATCATTATATAGGAGGTTTGGGTACATATGAAGCATATCGGATCTAAGGTAGGTGTTAATTTTTGTAATCTCAGTATTATCTAAGATTATTTATAAATAATTATTTACTGGGGTATATTTTTCATCCACATCCATGTTCCCTAAATATGTAATAATATTTCTATTATTCTAAAAAATATTAAATTATATTTTACCTATTAGTGAATATTTACTAACTAGTATGAAAGAGATATTTTGTCATTATTAGATACAAGGTACTTTTTTGACTTTTCCAACAAAAGTATGAGGATAATGTGTTTTTAACTTATAAGGCATGAATGGGTTTTTACATATTCATAATACCTTATTTACATTAATATTCCTCTATAAAATTTCAAATTTATTTTCAAATAAATTATTTTATTTTAAAATTACATGTCATTTTGAGAAAAGAAAACATTTTTTAAAGAAGAAAGGATATTTTCCTCAAGAATTAAGTTCGATTGTTTTATCAAGATTATTCTCCATCTAAAATGATGATCTTTAAATAGGTTTATGATTATATCCATATTATTACCATGATTTTGTTGTGTTAATGATGGAATTATATTTTATATGGATTATGTTATAATGGAATAATGTTTAAGAAACCAATTTTATTTCTTGGGTTATGCTATGATGAATGATTTATATTTTTGTGGAACATGTAAGAATGATTTCATTATGAGATGGGTGGGACCTATATGTCCCTCCAATTCATTGGGTAAAGATTTATATATAATGAGATAGACATGGCTGGAAAAACAATTAAACCCAGTTCCATAATACAGGGCTCAAACAACAAGTAAACCCAGTTCAATAATACATGGTTGGAATGACAAGTAACCCAGGTTTAGTAATAGACTTTAACCACTATAATGGTCTTGGAAGCAATGTTTTGGCTACTATGGAAATCATATTTTTTTCTTATTTGTTTTCCTTAATTCCATGTTTTATTATAATTTTTTTTACTATGGTTAATGTTTCTTTGTGTTCTATGCCTTACCTACTACCAAGATTTATTTCACGACCCAAGATTTTGATATTTAAACTTTATATTTATGTTTTTAAATTATTATCTTTATGTTTTGTATGCTATTTTATATGATTATACTTAATGAGTATGTAAGATCAACAATTTTCATGTTTTTTCCCTATTATTTTAAGTAGGATATTAAGTAAGATGTTTCAAAAATGGGTTTTAGTTATGAAGGATAAAGCAAGAGATGATACAGATGTTTTATGAACCACTTGTTTATGTATTCCAATTTCCAAATGCACTAAACAAATACGGTATTTGGGTGAATTTTTGTGTCTTGTATTAAGAATTTTAACCCATCCTTATCTTATCTTCGAAATAATTCAATTTGGATGGCATTGGAATTTAAAAAATAATTAATATTAATTTAACAATTTTGGTATTCCCAAAGGTGCCTCATCCCTCTCTTATAAAACGGAACCTATCCTTCTATTTTAATCACACCTCTATAGCTTTTTTTATCAGACAAAACCTGCCCATTTCCACTCCCAACTTTAATCACTTCATCCTAGAGGCTATAAATTGGGCATAAATCCATCCTAATGAGATATTTTGTGAAAATAAAAAGAAGATACTTGAAAAAGAGGTAAATTTTTTATCACCTCTTTCAAAATTATTTTCTTCTTATACTTACTATTCTTATGTTGTTTCTATAAAAAAGTAATAAATCCAATAAATTCTATAGGTTTAGATGTTATTATAATTATTTTACAACCTTATACCACCTTTTATCCATCCTATAAATAACAATATCACCATATGTGCGTGTGTACGAGTCGTTATCTCCATGCCATGGTGTAATTTTTTGTTCAATAATATTTGATTTGGATTGGTATAACGATGATTATAATGGATATAAATAATTAATAAAACATAATAATGATTATATATAATTAATATAACAACCAATTTTATACCATTTAACCATTAAGTGAATGATATCGTTTCTCGTTAGTATGTACAACTTATCGTCTCCATGATATGATGTGATTCATTATACATGATCTTCATTAAACCATGATTATATACACTAATTAAATTAATAAGTATGATATATATTATACAAATAGCATTATTTAAATGAAATAACTATAACCTAGGAAGTGGAACATGAAATTATCCAACAAAACATGCATAAGAACATAAATCAATTAATATCTGAATAACGGGTGAAAATAAAATTTTACTAACAAAAGGATGGTAATATAATCATATATAATATCGAAAAAATTACTATGATTTTATAATAAGTCAATAAAATTATTTAAATCATTATATAAGAGGTTCAGATATATACGAATCATATCAAACCAAAGGTAAGGGTTAATTTTTGCAATCTCATTATTATCCAAGATTGTTTATACATAATTATTTAATGGGGTATATTTATCATCCACATCCATGTTCCATAAATATGTAATACTATTTATATTCTTCTATAATTGTTTAAATTCAATTTTACCCATTGGTTAATTTCTAATAAATGGTATGAAAGGGATATTTTTCATTATTCGATATGAGGTTATTTTCTAACTTTTTTGGAAAAAGTATGAGGATAATGTTTTTTAACTTATATGACATGAATGGGTTTTCACATCTTCATAATACATTATTTCCATGAATATTCCTTTAAACGTTTTAAATTTTAGTTTCAAATAAATTATTTTCTTTTAAAATTGTGTGGAATTTTGAGAAAAGAAAATGTTTTTGAAGAAGAAAGGATGTTTTCTTCATGAAATAAGTTCAAGTGTTTTATGAAATTTATTTTCCATCCAAGATGATTCTATTTAAATAGGGTTACATTTCTATCCCTATTATTACTATGATTTTATTGTGTTAATTATGTAATGATATTTTATATGGATTATGTTATAATGAAATAATGTTTAAGAAACCCATTTTATTTCTCGGGTTATGCTCTAATGAATGATTTATTTATTTTTTGGAACATGTAAGAATTATTTCATTATGAGATCGGTGAGACATATACCTCCCTAAAATTAATTGGGAAAATATTTATATCTCATGAGATATAAATGGATGGAGTGTATAGTAAACTTGGTTCAGTAATATAGGGCTAGAACCGAATGTAAAGTTGGTTCATTAATACATGGCTGGAACAACAAGTAAACCAATTTCAGTAATAGACTTTGTCTATTATGATGGTCTTGGAAGAAATTCCTTGGCTACTATGGAAATCATATTATGTTATTACTTGCTTTTCCCAATTCAATTTTTTATTCCAATTATATTTTATCAAGGTTAATGTTCCTTTATGATCTATTCATTACGTACTACCAAGATTTATTTTATGACTCGAGATTTTGATATTTAAACATTATGTTTAAGTTTTTACGTTATTATGTTTATGTTTTGTAAGATATTTTCCATGCTTACCCTTATTGAGAATTTGCGCTCACCCCTTTCCATTTTACTTTTCCCCTGGGCTTTGAAGAAGGGTAATAAGTAATATGTGTCCTAAAGGGGTTCTAGTTATGAAGGATAGAGAAGGAGATGATGTGTATGATTTATGAACCTGTTTTGTATGTTTTACAGTTTCCTAAGGCACTAAACTAATATGGTATTTGGGCATCTATTTGTGTCCTGTATTAAGTATTCCACAAAAGTAATGTAATTTCCATGTACTTTAAGCTCGAGTATTTATAGTTGGTATCAAAGTGAAGTTTTAGTTAGCCTTTTGAAATAAGGATGTGAAAACTTTAGTGATATCACTAATGATATTTCAAAGGTATGTCTAGGGATGTCCCTTTTAAAGACTCAAAACTTTCATGTAATTTTTTTTAATTAAATAGTAATTTTACGAGTCTGTGAAAATTGACGACGCGTGATTCTGAGGCCCGTTGTGGCAGGAATGAATTTCTGAACTTTTTTTCGGGTAGGTTCAGTAAACGTACGAGCGGGATTTTCTAAATTTTGAACCAGTGATCAGAATTGAAATCAATGGGCATTGTTGAACTCACAGCTCCGGTATTCGCTTAAATAGACCTTCACCTCGACCGCAGTGGGTCGAGAGTGAAAGATAGTTTTTGAGTTTTTCGTGAAAGAATGATATAAATAAAAATGTTAAAATTTTTATTTTATTTTTTGAAACCCCTCAACACGGGTTATGGTGGTGGGAACCACCTGAACTAACCCCCATTTTGAATTTAGGGGTGGGGATCACCCGAACCCTCTTAATAGGGGAGAAACCTCTCAACTCCCCATTAATCCTTTCCTCCCATTAATTGGAGCCAATTAATTATGCCAATGTGGTACAATTAATTGTGCCAAAATTTTAATTTGATAAACTTAAATTAAAAAGGGGGATATTTTCAGATTTTGGGTGAAATTGGGAGAGTTTAACCTTTTTTAGGATTATTTTTTCCAACAAAGAATACGCTCCCCAACGAAGAACATGCGCACTAATGAGGAAACGTCGACGTCACCAACATCCTTCTATCCCCAACAAAATCATCTCTTTCATCATGAACTCTGTCAAAAAATCTATGGGGTAAGGGTTTAGTTGTGTGTGATTATATATTACCATGTACTTCCCTTCTAAAACAAAAAACATGGATCAAATATCAAACTAGTTGATCCATGAATGATTTCTTTTGTGGGTTTGGGAATAATCATTGTGGGACGTTGAAGGGTTTGATGTTCTTCATTAAAGTTTATTTTTGAGCCACTTTCTATCTCTCTAACGCGGAAGGTGAAGGACAAACAAACATGGCCCGACCCCTCCGTCGTTATTCTTGAATGTTGTGTTCTTCGCGATGGAAGAAGGCAGCTTTGTGCTACAGTGACGAATGAATGTGGTGTCCCTGTGGCTCCTCGCCTCCCCACGGTGCCTCGTGGCCCTCTGTTCCACCCCACAGTGTCACTGTCATGCGACCCTCTGCGCCGCCCCTTGGCATCACCGCCTTGCGGCCCTCTGCATCACCTCGTAACTTCGCTGTCGCGCAGCCCTCCGCGCTGCCACGCGGCCTCCACCGCCCTGCGGCCCCATGACCCCTGTGGCTTTCGTGGCTTTCACCACCCCCATGGCCTCTGCGATGCCTCGCGCCTCCCTGGCTGGACCACCCAGTGTGGGCTAGGCCGGGTCGCACCGCGGGTCGGGTCGGGTTGGCCCGACCGGGTCAGACCGGACCCGAACCCACTTCGACCGATTTTCTCTCTTTTGGCCATAACTTTGGAACCAGACATCCATTTGAAAAATCGTTTGTGGAACCAGAAACCTTGGAGAGAGATGTTCCCTTTGGTATACCCCACTTAAAATTTGGATAAATTTGGGATATGGTCAAGTTGGAATGAGAACGAATCCAATCGGGCCCTCAGGACTAAAATGCTAATAACTCACAGATCGAGCGTCTAATTGATGCACTGTCTATTTCATTGAGACCCCTAGGGTTTGGAGGTCCTTTGTGACACTTCTTTGTAGTAATTCAAGGTAGTTTTAGTATCGACTAGTGGCTTATGGAGAAGACCCTCCCGAAGACAAGCAAGCTTAGTTCATGAACCCTGTAGCTGGTTGTGATGATGTACTAGGATCCTGTGTGGGTCTGACAATGTAATAGAGATGTACTAGGATCATGTGTGGGTCTAAGGACGTACTAGAGATGTACTAGGATCCTGTGTGGGTCTGAAGATGTACTGGAGATGTACTAGGATCCTGTGTGGGTCGACGATGTACTGTGACGTGAATAATGAATAGTGATCCAGTGTGGGTCAGCACCTAGCAATCTTGTGTGGGTCAGCGCTGAGCGGTCCTATGTGGATCAACACTGAGTGATCCTCTATGGGTCATCACTAAGTGATCCCGTGTGGGTCATCACCTAGCGATCTTGTGTGGGTTAGCACTGAGCAATACTGTGTGGGTTAGCACCCTGCGATCCTCTGTGGGTCAGCACCGAGCGATCCTGTGTGGGTCAGTAGCAAAGCCTCTTGACAGAATAAGATGATCTAACTTTAAAACTAATCATTTGTACTTCTGTACATAATTTATACCTGGTGTGAGCTGAGTTTGTACTTGTGTGATACTTTCCTTCCTGGTAATACCTTGGTGGTATTCTTCTATGTGTCGTACCTATGTGGTACTTACCTTCGTGGTATTCCTTCCTTTGTAGAATAGTTTATCTTTGAGATTTTGGGTTAGACATTGTGTTTCCTCTTGATTGAGATGGGTATACTTGATAACTTAGGTATATGTATGGGAATATACCTAATTAGGGTTTACAGATGAATTCATGCTTTGTGGTTTATCCTTGGTAGATTTTTCGAGTCCTTAATAGTCTCGGGGTCCCTAATGAGTATAATTATACTCACCCCTGCACGGGCTATGCCCGTACCCTGTTGTGTTTGGTGCAGACGATAGACAACACTGATTGAGGATGAGAGTACTAGGACTGAAGGTTGCTTGGAGGTGGATGTTAGACGAAGTGAACCACATAGATGGTTGTTCGTGAGCTGTACCTACCCTTCAGGTAGTTTTCGTGGTGGACGATCCAGGAGCTGCTTTTCACCTATTAGTCATCTTGTAATTTCTAGTTTTCCTTGTACTTTCCAGATGGGCTTGTATTCTGGCCTCTTTTACTTATTGTACTCACTCTGTTTACTATTCAGTTTACTTGAGTTTGTATCTTACTGTGTTCTTGGTTGTGTGTGTTACATGTTATAAAGGTAATGCCTTTCTAGTTTTAGGGAATACACCTTCGGTGCTAGTTTCCTGCCCCTGGCCTGTGGAATGCGGGTTTGGGGTAGTCATGTCATGGGCCTCATGGGATGGGTCAGGACAAATTGGTATCAAAGAAGTCAGTTCTACCATAGAACATATGACTCTGATCTTTTTAACGGCAATATTGTTAAGTGTAGTGAGTGTGGTTATCATTTTAAGGAATCCAGTGTTGGTGTAGCGGCCGATGTATCCATACACCAGGACCCTAACTTCTGATTTCTGACTCAGTGCATGAAAACACTGATTGCATGTGTGTTTTGAAAAGTTTTTCTTATGTTTTCTTGAGTCAAATCACTAGGTATAACTAAATAACTATGGCGCACCTATTCCTTATCAGGATGCCGCCGCGTAGACAAACGGTTAGGATTCCCGAGAGAGTACATGATGAAGGCCCACCGAGTGACGAGGCTCGGATGTAGGGCCCTCTTGCTATGTTGTCGCCTTCGGGTGTTGTACCAGCAGCACCCCCACCCGTTGAGCAACAGATACCACCACCCTCATTGGTGAACATTGTACGCCGACTGAGCATGTTCCATGAGTTCCAGCAGCAGCGACCTCCAAGTTTTCGAGGCAAGACATATTTCCACGCAGTTGAGGGCTCGCTGGAGGTGATTTCTAGAGTTTTCTGCCTAGTTGAGACACCAGTAGAGTAGATGGTGACCTTAGCTACTAGTCTTTTTCAGTGAGAGACCATGAGGATGGTCCGTATAGTGATGAGGCTTCGGTACGTGGAACTTTTCCCGAGATAGTACCTTCAAGTAGTGTATCAGCTGTATCAATGCTTGTTGGTCAGCAGTTACAATCGGCGGTACCGATAGAGGAAACAAATGGGCTTAGTGCCTTACACGTGATTCAGCATCACATACCCCTTAGGTTACGAGGCGATCCTGACTCACAGGCGGCTGAGAACTGACTTGAGGAGGTGGATGAGAGTTCTCTAGAGCTTCTACAGCTTCGGTAGGTGACATGTCGGTAGCTGAGTATTCATCGAGTCATACCTACCATTCCTGGTACTCAATTAATATGATACAATCAGTACATCAGGGCTTGGAATTCTGAGTGAGGTGTGTTTAAGGACATCTGAGCCAGCATTATTCCTCTATGCATTTCTTCTTATGTTAGGTTGCTAGAGAGAACCTTTGTGTTTGAATGTTCATTAGCTGAGCAGATATAACCAGTGAATGTTAGTAGTGGGAAAGCAGGAAACTGGCGCCAGTCCCAGAGACTTGGGCATGTAAAATGTTTCAGGAAGATCATGTGACATGGACAGATGAATCTATAGGGTATCAGACATGGAAGCAAATCTATAATAATA
This sequence comes from Viscum album, assembly GCA_963277665.1. Classification (NCBI taxonomy): domain Eukaryota; kingdom Viridiplantae; phylum Streptophyta; class Magnoliopsida; order Santalales; family Viscaceae; genus Viscum; species Viscum album. The sequence continues at coordinate 478,121,182 of OY728136.1, read as the reverse complement.
GCATGAGGTGGTGTACATTTCGACATGTCGCAATCACCCCCTTTTTTTATACCCCACCAGGCTCAGGGATCTAGAGGATATGGGAAGATATTAGCTGTATACGGTCAAGGAGTGTGACCCAAGGGCTCTAGGAATGATTTGAGGTATGATCTGTGTCTACTAATAGCTACCATATATATAGACATAGGCACCAATCATTCATTCTTTTCACAAATCTTATTAAATACCTAGAGTTTCTAATTAAGTCATTGACTTGAACCTCACGTCTGAAGATACCTTTGGGAGGAGACTCGATAATCACAATTACACCGATGATGTGATCTGACCCTTGAGGTGAGAGTTTCAGTTGGAACCTTCTGGTGGCAGCATCGAGGCCTTAAGATGTTAGTTTGGGTATGGACATGGTAGCCACAGTTCATACTCAAATTGACATTATTTGGTAAAAAGGTTGTGGTTTCACTACAACGTTGAAATGAGGTTTTCCTTGGTCGGTGAAAAGGAAACCCAGACAACACAGGATGGACTCATGCATAGGAGGGTGCAGCCGATCACTCATTATTTTCCCAGACATACCCTTGTGGCAGCATTAGCTTTCAGTTTTCAGTTCCAAACAGAAGTGGAAAAGCATGGGGACATCTTTTCAAAAGATGTTTCCAGTATTACCTCCCCAAAGGGAGATGGACTTCTACTTTGGCAAGGTACTACCGATGATTTGTACCCAACTTCCCCAGGGTATCAGCACACTTGTTAGCTTTGACAAAAAATGGGGATCCTATCATGCGGATGGAGAAGTGTCAGCAGAGCTTTCAGTAGCCGAGACATAGACTGGCAAGTAGAACTATGCTACCCATAACCTAGAGTTAGCAGCGGTGGTCTTTGCGCTGAAGGTGTGGTGGCATTTATTGATGGCGAATGTTTTACAGTGTACTCTGATCACAGTAGTGTCAGGTATATCTTCTCTCAAAAGGACCTGAACCTGAGATAATGATTTTGGATTGATTTCCTCCAGGATTATGACTTAGAGATAGTCTATACTCTTGGGAAGGGGAATGTTGTAGCAGATGCACTCAGTTGGAGATCTAGTATACAGTAGCTAGGTGAGGCGACGTAGCAGCTAGCCACTTTGCAGATATGCTTTGTGGATCGAGATGAAGTATCTTTTCTTCAGTCTCTTACAGTCACTCCCCCACTTCGTCAGTGAGTCAGGGAGGCGCAGTGTGGTGACACTGACTGTGAGACACGATGTGCTCAAATATCTACAGGATATGCACCTGATGGATTTTTTGAAGGTGGGGAGCACTTCATCCTCTTTAGAGGACGTACCATGGTATCAGTGTCACTTTAGAAGGAAGTTTTTATGGAGTTCCATACTTCCCCTCTAGCGGTACATCCAGAAGTGGAAAAAATGTACTAGGATCTCCGATGACAGCACTGGTGGCGGGGAATGAAGAAAGCAGTTGCAGAGTTTGTCTCTCAGTGCCTCACTTGTTAGCAAGTGAAGGTGGAGCATCAGGTACCAGCAGGCTTGGTTTAGACTTTAGAGGTCCCAGAGATGAAGTGGTATGGGATATCCATGGACTTTGAGATAGGACTTCCACGTACGTCTAGAGGTCATGATTCTATCTGGGTGATCATCGACCAACTCACCAAGTCATCCCACTTCCTTCCGATCCAAGAGCAGGGTTAAGTATAGAGCTTGGGACACCTCTATGTGCAAGAGATTGTGCGGCTACATGGAGTACCCTCGATGATTGTCACTGATCATGATGCATGTTTTACTTCCCGACTATGGAAGGAGTTGTAGGAGGCTTTCGGGACGCAGCTTTGTTTGAGCACTGCCTACCATCATCAAACGGATTATCAAACTGAGCAAACCATTCAGACCCTCGAGGACATGCTACGTGCTTGCGTCCTCGACTTCAGTTGTAGCTTTGAGGATCACTTTCCTTTGGTCGAGTTTTTATACAACAACAATTATCACTTCAATATTGGGATGAAATCTTTTGAGGTGTTATACGAGCGAACTTGCAGATCACCTTTGTGCTGGACTGACCCAGGGGAGTCAACACTAGTGGGACCAGAGATGGTATGAGTACCACAGACAAAGTGCATATCATCTAGGAGTGAATGAAGACTACAGAGAGCAGGCATAAGTCTTATGCAAACAGAATATGGAGATATCTAGAGTTCGAGGATGGTGATCAAATATTTTTACGGGTCTCACCCCGATGAGGTTTATGAAGATTTGGTTGAGGCGGAAAGTTATCTCCGAGATTTATTGGACGTTTTCAGTTCCACAGTAGAGTTGGAGAGGTGTAATACCTCTTATCTCTCCCACCTCAATTGCACCGGGTGAACGACGTCTTCCATGTATCCCAGCTGAGGACATACATGCATGACCCTTATCACATCAGCGACCACGGTGAGCTGGACGTCGACGATGGGGTAACTTTTATAGAGGTTTTAGTAGATATTTAGGATCGATAGGAGTGGGTCCTTTGTGGGCGGACGATACCTCTAGGGTGTGTTCATTGGCAGCACGGGAACCTCCCATAGAGAACATGGGAGCAGCATGCTTATATGTGTGCTCAGTACCCCCACTTGTTCCCTTAGTTTGAATTGTGGATTATGGGGATGCAAATCCTTGAGGTGGGGAGAATATAAAGACCCAAAATTTCAATGTAATTTTTTTTAAATAAAATATAATTTTATGAGTTCGTGAAAATTGACGGCGCATGATTCTGAGTCCCGGTGTTCCTGAAATGAATTTCTGAACTTTTTTTTGGGTACGTTCAGTAAACGTACGAGCGAGATTTTTTAACTTTTGAACGGGTGCTCCGAATTGAAATCTGAGGGCACTGTTGAACTCACAGTGCCATTATTCGCATAAAGAGACCTTCACCTTGACCATAGTGGGTCGAGAGTGAAAGATTGTTTTTGTGTTTTTTGTGAAAGAATGAAATAAATAAAAATGTTAACATTTTTATTTTATTTGTTGAAATCCCTCAATAGGGGTTATAGTGGTGGGGACCACCTGCACTAACCCCCATTTTGAATTTAGGGGCGGGGATCACCCGAACCCTCTTAATGGGGGAGAAACATCCCAACTCCCCATTAGTCTTTTCCTCCCATTAATTGGATCCAATTAATTATGCCAACGTGGTGCAATTAATTGTACCAACAAATAATTATGTCAACCTTTTAATTTGATAAACTTAAATTTACAAGGGGGATATTTTCACATTTTGGGTGGAATTGGGAGAGGATAACATTTTGTAGGATTGTTTTATACAACAAAGAACACGCTCCCCATTGAAGAACGCTCATGCTAATGAGTAACGTCTTCAATGGCAATGAACCGATGATCGAGGAAACACCGACGTCACCAACATCCATCTATCCCCAATGACTTCATCTCTTTCCTCTAAACCTCCATCAACAAATCTTTGAGGTAGGTGTTTAGTTGTGTGTGATTATATATTCCCATGTTCTTCCCTTCTAAAACTAAGAACACGTGTCAACTATCTAACTAGTTGATCCGTGGAAGATTTCTTTTGTGGGTTTTGGAATAATCATTGCAGGAGGTTGAAGGGTTTGATGTTCTTCATTCATGTTTTTGTTGAGCTGCTTACTACTAATCTAATGTGAAGGGTGTGAGACAAAAAATCATGTCCCGACACCTCCACATTTTTTCTTGAATGGTGTGTTCTTTGTGATGGAATAAGGCAGATTTGTGCTACGGAGACGAATGAATGTGGTGGCCGGAAAATCACCGGCCACGACGAAGGTGACGGCCCTGCAGTTCCTTGACACCCCACGGCCTCTGCGGTGCCCTGCGGCCTCACCACCCCGTGGCCCTCTACGCCACTGTGTGGCCCTCTGTGTCACCCTGTGGCTTCGCCACCATGCAACCCTTCGCGCTATCCCGCAGCCCTCCAAACCGCCCCACGGTCTCGCCGCCTCGCGGACCCTCTCGGAGAGAATATTTGAGGGTACTTCATGTGTGGGTCTGAGGAGGTATAGAAGACAAGAGAGCTTAGTGCGGGAACCCTGTAGCTGGATGTGACGATGCACTAGGATCATGTGTGGGTATGAAGAGGTACTGGAGATATAATAAGATCATGTGTGGGTCTCACGACGTACTGGAGATGTACTAGGATCCTGTGTGGGTATGACGACATAATGAAGATGTACTAGGATCTTGTGTGGGTATAACGATGTAATGGAGATGTACTAGGATCCTATGTGGGTCTGGCGACGTACTGTGACATGAAAAATGAATAGAAATCCGGTGTGGTTCAGCACCTAGAAATCTTGAATGGGTCAGCACCAAGCGATCCTGTGTGGGTCAGCACCGAGCGATCTTGTGTGGTTCCGCACTGAACGATCCTATATGGGTCAGCACCTAGAGATCCTATGTGGGTTATCACTGAGCGATCCTATGTCGGTCAACATCTAGCGATCCTCTGTGGGTCAGCACCGAGCAATCCTGTGTGGGTCAATAGCAGAGCCTCTTGACAGAATAACATGATCTAACTCTAAAACTAATTATTTTTACTTCTGTATTTAAGTTATACCTGGTGGGAGCTGAGTTCGTACCTGTGTGGTACTTTCCTTCATGGTAGTACCTTGGTGGTATTCTTCTGTGTGGCGTACCTATGTGCTACTTACCTTCGTGGTATTCCTTCCTTTCTGGAATAGTTGAGCTTTGGGCTTTTGGGTTGGACCCTGTGTTTCCTCTTGATTGAGATGGGTATAGTTGATAACATAGGTATATGTATGGGAATATACCTAAGTAGGATTGGAACATGACATCAGGATTTTTGGTTTATAATTGGTGGATTTTGTGTGGCCTTGATGGTCTTGGGGTCCCTACTGAGTATCATTATACTCACCCATTCACGGGCTATGCCCGCACCCTATTGTGTTTGGTGTAGATGATGGAAAATGCTGACTGAGGAAGAGAGTACCAGGACTGGAGGTAGCTCATAGGTGGACGTTAGATGAGGAAAACCTCCGAGACAGTTGTTTGTGAGTTGTACATACCCTTTAGGTGGGGTTCATATTGAATGATCCCAGAGCTGCTTTTCACCTATCAGTCATCTTGTACTTTCCAGTTTTCCTTGTACTTTCCAGTTGGGCTTGTATTTTGGGCCCTTTTACTTACTGTACTCACTTTGTTTACTATTAAGTTTACTTGATTTTTTATCTTGTTGTGTTCTTGGTTGTGTGTGTTATAGGTTATAAAGGAAAATCCTTTACAGTTTTAGGGAATATGACTTTAGTGCTAGTCGCTAACCTCTGGCCTATGGATGGTGGGCTTGGGGTAGTCACAACCCAGGTCCCAGGGGATGGGTCATGACATCCCTAAGTGTAAGTCTAACTATAGGTCATAGTACTGTAATTATGGTAATCATTATGAATAAACTAGGATTAAATATAATATGGTAGATATTTATAGTACTCCCCATTGATTATGTTGTTTTCCTAGTATGATTTTTGCCTCTCACGCTGTTCTTTTTGGGTTTTAGACAATAGCTAGAACCTGAAAGAACTGTTTTAATGATCAATGCACTGGGAAATGTAATGATTTTTATAATGAACAACCAAATGTTATAGGATATGGAATGAAAAATATTATTTATATACTTACACAAGCTATGAATCATTATGTACTTCCAAATGAGTAGAGAAGGGAACAACATTCTGTTGATCCCTTCATGAGACAATGTCCAACTTATTTCATTGGTTCTTCTGATCCACTTGTTTCTGAACAATGAATTGGTACCATTGAATAGATATTTTCCATCCTTCGTTGTTCAGAACATGAAAAATTCATTTTGTCTATATATTGTTCAGAAAGAAAAGTAGACTGGTGGTGGACTCTGATCAAGAATAAAAGGTACCAAGATGAAATTGAATCCATGAAATAGGACAAGTTTAAGAACTAATTTTTAAATAAGTAAATTCCTAATATTCTAATAAAAAAAGATGGAAAATGAGTTATTTGAGATTAAGAAAAAGGATGATGAATCTGTTGGTATAGACAAGGAAAATTTTAGAAGACTTAACAGGTATGATTATAGCTTTATCATCCAACCTAAATGTAAAGTTGATCAATTATTCAATGGATTAAAACCAGGTCTTTGAAGGGAATTAGCTACAAGAGAATATAGAATATATGAATATATTGTTCATTGTGTTATCACTGTATAAATGTAATCTGGTGTTACATATTTATCTCATGGTTTTGTCAAGAAATAAAAGATGGAGCTTAAGGGAAAATCTCAAAGCAATGGTGAAAAGAAGATGAATCTTTCCTTATTCTCAAAGTGTGGAAAGAATCATAGTATAGATTTTTTAAAGGGACTAGAAATTTTTTGAAGTGTATAAAATAAGGTAATAGAGAAGTTGAGTGTTAAAGTAATGGGAAAATGTTTTCTAATGATGTGAATAGAGAAAAGACTACAGAGAATGCACCACTCACACTTTAATGCTACAAGTGTACAAAAATGGGGAATTATGCTAACCAATGCTCTAATACAAGGGTTATGGATGATTATAAACATCAACAACCACTTAAGGCTAAAGAAAAAATGTGATCACTTGTGATCACTATTAGCGATGTTGAGTATGACAATGAAGTGGTAGAATGATTAATTTTTTATGTAATGGGATTCCAAAGTAGTGTTGTAGAATCTCTTTTATAGTATTATGGAATATTCGAATATCAATGTATTGGTACATTATGGTTTTCCATTAATATATGGTACATGTAACCCTGACAACTGATTGAAATATTTTTGTAAAGCACGTGATATGCGCATAATGAAGGGATAAAAATAGAATGAGATGTTTAATTGTATTAATGACCTCATGACTGATATAAGGAAAAAGTGATATCATGGTTTGAGTATATAGAATTTTTGGAATTTTCGGTGTGTGGAAAGAGTTAATTTTGATAGAATATATGTTTTCACTAAGGTTATATGGTAATTCATGTTATTATCATGTTTTAATAGAATACATTATTAAGGTATTCACATGTTTTGAATGTGAAAACCAAGAACTAACTTATAATATATGGGAGATAAATGTTAAGTCGATTTTGTTCACCTATTTATAATGTTTTATATTTTCAGTTTTTAGATGGATTTTAATGTTATCCATTTATGGATAGTATAAGATATATTCCAATTGAAGTTTTTTAGACTAATGTATTATCTCACTACAGGTGGACTTATGCATATTTGATAACCTATGATAAACATTTTTTGAGACATATGTAATGACCTATCATTCTATCGCATGATCTGCTGACACTTCGAGAATGAAAAATTCAACTTCATTTCTTTAAATAGAAGATGAAGTCAAAATTGTTCATGGAACAAACAATAGTGATATTGTACCAAAATAAAGTAATTATTTGTTCTCATGAAAAATTATTTATCATTAGGTAAAGGATCTTGAAAACCCAAAAATGTTATCTTAGTACCTTCTTATCCAGTGAATCAGATGGCCCCTTAAAACATCATAGATTTATGGACTTTTTATTCTTAACATTATTATAACCTTGTTCTCTATCACTCTCCATCAGAAACTGATGGTTATATTTTTCTTTCATATCGATGTTTTCACTTCCCACCTATGGTCTACTATGTGGAAACCCAATGATGAGTTACTTTGGATAACCATTATGTTTCTAACTTTCCTTTTTGAGGTGAAGTTTTAGTATTCCTTTCTATGAAGTGGACTTCTATAAATTAAACTTCCAAGTAGTAAAACTTTTACATCCCTAATGAACACTACTGGAAATCTGGGCTATAGCCACGGACCTATAGCCACGGTTTTATAGAACCGTGGCTATAGGTTTTATACAGCCACGGTTTTTTTTCTACTCGTGGCTATATCCCCTCGCCTAGTTTTTCTCTCCCCCATTCTGTCGGGCTCCATTCTCGCCCTCGCCCCCAAGCGTCGGGCTCCATCTCCTCGCCCTCGCCATTTCTCCTCCCCGCGGCCTCATCCTCACCGCGGCCTCCTCCTCCACGACGCATCAACATCGCACCATCCTCCTCGCCGACGCCCTCCTCGCCGACGCCCTCCTCGTCGACGCCCTCCTCGCCGACGCCCTCCTCACCCCGCTCTCCTCACCGACGCTCTCCTCGACGACACCCTCCTCGCCGCGACCCTCCTCGTCGCGTCATCCTCCCCGTGTCATCCTCCCCGCGCCCTCCTCGCCGGCACCCTCCTCGCCGGTGCCTTCCTCGTCGCGCCCTCCTCGTCGACGCCCTCGAGGTCGACACCCCCATCGTCCTCTATTTTTTTCTCTCCCGAGTGCTGGTTATCTGCATTTTTTTATGCCTCATTTGCACCTTCAATTTCTTACACTTTCTGTTTGTCTAATTGTCAGTTTTAGTTTGCAGCAATTACAGCACATGGACTTATGTCTCTTGGGTTTTTTACTGTCAATGCCATGTGAATCATTCCATCCACATTATAGATGGGCATCATGTTGCTTTACCTGATCCATATCTCATCGTTTTGTAGTCCCAATGTTCACATGTTCTTGAATAAAGAATTCATTGTAAACTGCCTTACTTGAATGCAGGTTCTTGTTTTATCCTTCATTTTCCAGACCACTCATGCAATCCTTTTCCTGATTGCTTAAAAGCCATGTTTCTATTTTACATAGTTGACTCCACTTGGGTTAAGGTTTTTTTTTATGTTTTTTTATGTTTTTTTTGGTTTTCATTGTTAAAATGCAGAAATCAATCTATTGCCTTTCTAGAGCTGAACACATCTCACTGTTTGTTTTTTCATGTTCAGAGTGTCACGGATCATCAAGGAGGAGGCCTTTGTCATGCCAGAAATCGAGTTGAAGCGTTTGTACCAGCTTGTCGAGTCAAAGGATGGAAGCCCTATTTGGATAAAGATGATGGATAGATCAACCCCCAATATGGATTACCAGGCATGGCAGAGAGATCCTGAGGTGGCTATTCCCTAGCTTTCAGTTTTTTGAATTATTGTTTTAGACTGATCAAGTGTTCTTGCTGCCAACTGAATTAAGTTGGCTGTGAGCTTGATCAGCAGTGGCATCCTGCTCAACAAGTTGTTGCTGAGAAATAATCACACTTGATTGATATCAAGTGATGAGTTCACTTGATTTGACTGTTTCCCCGTTATACAAGTCGTCTCTGATTTGATCAGTTATCAAACCTTCTAGTAATAGTTCCGGTTGGCTGAGCACACTGTTTTCTAAAATATCTGAACATGAAATCTCCTTAATCACTTTCTTTGTCTCTTGTGTTTTTGATTGTGCTTTACCTTTGATGAGTTTAGATGGGTCCTCCTCAATACCAAACTAGAACTATCTTTGAGGATGCTACACCTGAGTTGGTGAGGGATTTTTTTTTGGGAAGACGAATTTCGTTCCAAATGGGATGACACTCTCGTCCATTCTGCAATTATAGAAGAATGCCCCTCCACAGGATCCATGGTTGTGCAATGGGTAAGGAAGGTGAGGAGACTCTTCCTTTAGACACTAGGATTTATTTAGAATACTGAATCCCCTGGCCTATCTTATGCGGTACTGTGTGATGATGCAGTTTTCATGTTTTTGGAGTGACAGAGAATACATTATTGGTCGTCGAATATGGGAATCAGAGAAATCATATTACTGTGTGACAAAGGTAAGGGTAAAAAAAACTTTCTAATGACTTGAAGATATTGTGGCAGCCACAACTTGGCTTATGACGTGAAATATTTATGAACATGACCGAATAAATTTGAACTTTAATGGATCTGTGCTTAATCTAATGATTTGCTTGTTATGATCTTTTAAAGTGTTTACAAAATTAAACATGGTTTCGATGTCATGGCATTTCAGTGTATGAAATGGATTTGCATTTCCATTTGGAAGGCTCTTTAGTGGATCAAATGAAATGCAAGATGGTCATAATCTTGTGTGAATTGAGAACTAACCTAAGCTAAGTATTTACAGTTTTGATAATGTTTTGTATTTGAACAATCAGTTTCACTTGAATTCATAGGGAAAACCAACTATATAATTGACATGGTAACTTGAGTACTTGTACAAGCGCTAAAAGCACTTTTCGCCAAGTATCGTCATACACAGTCTTAGGCTTTGCTTATAATGCAGCAAGTTAGAGGTGGCAGTTGGGTTCATGTGTTAGGTCCGTATCTGGGTTGGCAATCCCATGAACCCATTAAACTCAACAGTAACCTGATCCATTTAATTAAACGGGTTGACCCAACTCAATCCATTTATAAAGGGGTCAAGCCTAACCTGACCTGCCAACTTTTTTAGCTTTTAATATATAAAATAAATTGGATCATGACTAATCGATCTTCTTAAACCATTTAAAATAAATAATGTTTTATATAAATATGTTGAATTATTTCAAATTAAGTTTATTATAAGAATAAAATATATTATAAAATTAATTATTATTTTATTTTTAATATTTTATATTATTATTATATTTTTAATCTGGTTAGACGGTTCAGGATTGGTCAACCAGAACCCAATCTGAATACCATTTGGGTCAGATTACTCAACCCGATTACAACCTGAACCCATTTATGTTTGACCTAAACATGTTTAGCTTGTGTTATGTTGTGTCATGTTCAAAATTATCACTTCTAGTTTAAACTACCGCGTGCAATGTCACTGATGATAGCATCAAACGGTTTGTTATGTTTGATTACACTATTTTTATGGGGTTTAAAATGCTTCCTAAATTCTCTCTTCTCCATTTAATGTTTCAGGGGGTGCCTTACCCTTCCATCAAAAGATGCAGCAAGCCAAAACGTGTCGATATGTACTATTCCAGCTGGTGCATCAGGGCAGGTAAATCACATTGTTGTTGACATCAGCTCTGCTACCACTAAAAGGTTTAAACATTCAGACCCTGTTTGGTTTTTGGAATATGGGTTAATGGAATGGAGATTACACTATTCTACTGACCAAACGGGGCATATGCACGCCATTGAAGTTTTCCATCTCTGTATCCTGATGTGTGAATCAGTAGAATCGAGGAAAGGTGATAGACGGCCCACAGCGTCTGAGGTACTGCTCTTCCACCATGATACGTTCTATGATTGATCGTACCCACCGGAGTTCTGTACATTGGATGATGCTGATCATTTTTTATTCTACCATAGAGGTTTCTTTTCGCTGTTTATACATACATTGTTAGGTTTTGTTTGATTGGGTGTGATTTTTGATTGTTGCAGTTGAATTAATTAAAACAGAACAAGCTTTCTATTTTTAGTTTGTCTTTTCAATTGACAATATCATTGTATTTTTTAACAATAGTTCCATTTTTCTATATTAATGATGTCCAGCAGGGGTAAATATGCAGGGGGAGTCTAGTGTCCAGGGGGGAGTCTAGTGTCCAGTAGGGGTAAATATGATTTGGGCATCCCAAGAACTAGTTTCCAGGGGGGGAGTCTAGTGTCCAGCAGGGGTACAAGGGGGCTGGTAGGGGGTGGGGGGGAGAGTATGGGTCCAGTGTCCAGCAGGGGTCCAGTGTTCATCAGGGGTAAATATGCAGGGGGAGTCCAGTGTCCAGGGGTGAGGGAGGGGGGGCTGTCCAGCCTCGACACATTATTATCACTATCTATTAAAATCCAGTTTTAAGTAATCTTCGATTTTGATGATAATTTGTAGTGAGTTAGAGGAGGCCAAGCAATTAGTTCACTTTTGAGATCCATCATTATGAAAGAACAAATCGTATTTAAATTTAGCATCTCTGAAGAAATTGCTCTCTCTATGATGGTCTCATTCATGCAAAGTGATTGAGGATGTTATCATTGATTGGAGAGCTCCTTTGGAAGCACATGTTCGGTCTCCCCTCTTACATGTGTATGCATAGGTAGGCATATACATATATAAGTTCCCCCTTTATATACTCCTGCTCAAACTATTGCACTGAATCATTATTTTAAGCATTCCTTATTGGCATTTTGGACCAATTAGATGCTATTTTTCGTCAGAGATATGTGTGTGTGGCTACATGTAATAATTTTGAAGTAAAAGTAAATAATGATTTGTGTGTTCAGTGTTGGGTGGGTCTGGTCTGGGGAAGGTGTGCGGGCTCGTGTAGGGATGTAGGGGGAGGCTAGTGTGCAGGGGTGTAGTGCAGTGCAAAGAGAGAGGGAGGCCGGATCTGGTGTGAAGGGGGGAGAGGGACAAGTGCAGGGGTGTAGGGGGAGGCTGGCGTGCAGGGGTGCTGGTGTCAGGGGTGCAGGGGGGGGGGGGGGGGCTGGCAGGGGGACAAGCAGGGGGCAGGGGGGGCTGGCAGGGGGGGCTGGGGGTAGTAGGGGGGGTCTGTCCTGGGGGGTCTGGGTTTGGGGGGAGGGGTCTGTCCATGGGGGGTCTAGGGGGTCCAGTGGGGGGGGGGGCTGGTGCTGGTGAGCTGGGGAGGGGGACAGGTGCAGGTGGGCAGGGGGGACTAGCAGGGGGTAGGGGGGGCTGGCAGGGGGAAAAGCAGGGGGTGGCAGGAAGCAGGGGGGGGGGGGGGCTGGCAGGGGGCGGGGGGGGGGGGGGGGGCAGGGGGGTGGGGGTTGGGGGGGACAAGCAGGGGGCAGGGGGGGCTGGAAGGGGGACAAGCAGGGGGAAGGGGGGGGTGGCAGGGGGGCTGGGGGTAGCAGGGGGTGGGGGGTCTGTCCTGGGGGTCTGGGTTTGGGGGGAGGGGTTTGTCCATGGGGGGTCCAGTGGGGGGGGGCTGGTGCTGGTGGGCTGGGGAGGGGGGACAGGTGCAGGTGGGCAGGGGGGGACTAGCAGGGGGCAGGGGGGGCTGGCAGGGGGAAAAGCAGGGGGGTGGCAGGGGGCAGGGGGGGGGGGCTGGCAGGGGGGTGGCAGCCATGTCACAACACATGTATAAGCCATCAATCTACCCTTTCCGCTGACAAATGAATGTACAGAATTTTATCCTTTTTGTATCTTTTTACTTCATGTTTTTCCATTTTCATTCATTTTCATTTATAATTTATGATACATGATCTGATTTTTTAACATATTTTTATCTACTTTTCATTATTATCTATCACAAAAGCTGTAATTTTAACATATTTTAACTAAAATTTGCTTGGATGTGACTGATGTCAATATGCAAATTCAAGACAATCACTTCTCTGTTTCACTATTTTTGTGGCAATAAAATGATACTCATGTACAGTTTTTTTTACATTTGTCATTTGTTCATTGCAATTCAACAACTTCTGGACTGATTTGTGGACTATAGTTTTAGCTTTGTGGGAGGAAAAACAGGGAAAGCACCTCTCTCCAGAAATATGTGCTATAGAAAAAATCAAGATCCTCTTGGAACAAGTAGAGGAACTTCGAGAAGTAGGAACAGTGGATGTAGCATAGCCACAACTAGGAAATGTGTAGAGGAACTTCCAGCACAAAATTGTTAATCAGTTCTCTATAATTTGCATTTCTATTGATTCAGGTAAATACTTCATCCTCTATAATTTCTATATTTATTAACCCTGTCAAGATTTTTGTATCATCACTCTTAGTGTCTTAGGTGAAATACTCAGTTCTCTATAATTTGAATCTCTATTGTTTCAGGTAAATACTTATTCCTCTGTAATTTCATAAACTTATTAACTCTGTCAAGAATTCTATATCATTTATCTCTATTGCGGTTTGTTGTGTTTTTTTGTATCTATATTTTTCTTTCAAGTCATATTGAGTTATCTATGATCAATCTATTCATCTTTGAGTTGTATTTATCTTTGGAATAGGGTGAGCGTGTCAAGCTAATAGGATACAGTGTTTTCGGTATTAAAAAATTATATATTTTTCAATTAATTCCACTGCCTTATGACGCTTCAATTTTTTTATTATTCTTCTCTTTTCTGGCATGCATCAAATTCCAATTAATCTTTGAACACTAATACTTTGATTGTAGCAAAAAAAAATATATATTTCAGCATGTATTTTATTTCTTGTCTTCATGGTTGAGAATTATGTTTTAGTGATCTGGAACTTATATCTTTAGGGGTCTTGGATAGTATAAACTCACAGGCTGCACCTATGGATGAGGACTAGCAGGGGGCAGGGGGGGCTGGAAGGGGGGACTAGCAGGGGGCAGGGGGGGGGGGGACTAGCAGGGTTAGTTTGGTTAGGGACCCATTAGTTACTTTATATCGATTCTAGAGATAGTGTCCTATTTATCTAGAGCCAGAACATTCGTAAAGGCTCTGTCCAATTTGGAAGCAACCACTTTATTATGATGTCTTCAATACCAGGTGTATTTCTCACCAGTGAGATTAATTTCAATAAGATTGTTTCCCTTGATCGAGGCTTTAAATTCTCTCGTGGAGATAGAGGCGTGAGATGGGCCAATTTTTTCACTAGAATTAAGAATAACATAAAGTCTCCCATAAGAAACCAGGGGGCATTCGTGTTAGTTCCTAAATAAGAGAAGTCATTCCAAAGAATTATTCATTCTTGGTATTTATTCTTAGCATAAACAAAGGAGTAGTAAATACGAGTACCATCAATAGTAAAGGTGCAAGTGAGAATCTGACCAGACAGGGAGGGTGTCCAGACAGGGGGGGTCCAGACATGGGGGAGGGGACTGGTAGTCTACACATACCCATATCATCCTATTTGAAACTAAGTGGAAGATGTTGCCCCGCGGATGTCGCTGGACCGGGCCAACACGTTGTGGTCACGCTGCGGTCACGCCGCAGTCACGCCGTGGTCAAGCCGCGGTCATGCCGCGGTCAAGCCGCGGTCACGCCGCGGTCACGCCGCGGTCACGCCGCGGTCACGCCGTGATTTGGCCCTGCTCCAGGACGAAACCCTGCGGCGGTTACTCCTCATAGAAACATTGAATGGTTAGCTCTAATTTTTCGTATTTCCTCATTCCTAAACTATATCTCCTCTCAGCGCTGCCTCTCATCCATCTTTCCACAAAACGTGCATAGCAGGTGGTACAGAGGCTCAATTCAACTGAAAACACTGGTTTGGAATTGTTTGACATATTTTATTGTACATGTATCACATAATATTTGTTCGGTAATTCTTCTTTTTCCTCATCCTCTTCACATGTTGTCCGAACCAGATCATCCTCATCCTCTGCACATGTCGTCTGAACCGGATCAGCCTGTTGTGATGAAAATTCAATGTCTGCTTTTGACTGAATTTCACACCAAACCAAGAGATAATAAATGAGTCAAACAATCAGATAAATGGTTTAGGTTCTTTTTCCTCTGCTCACTACACCTATGACTCTAAAACTCTGGATGCCACTGGCACTGCTATAAAAACCAGAAAACTCTCCACTAATCTAAACGTCATTCATACCACTAGTTGTCCTATAAAAATTAGGAATCCTCATATTAGTCTAAAGTCTCTTTAGTCTAAGGCACAAACAAAACACACTAACATTGGGGACAAGTAGGGGGCAGGGGGGAGGGACTAGCAGGGGGAGGGGGGAATAGCAGGGGGAGGGGGGGACTAGCAGGGGGCAGGGGGGAGGGGTGTCCAGGCAGGGGGGACTGGTAGGGGGTGGGGGCTGGCAGTGGGACAAGCAGGGGGCAGGGGGGGGGCTGGCAGGGGAACAAGTAGGGGGCAGGGGGGGCTGGAAGGGGCCAGGGGGGGTGGCAGGGGGACAAGTAGGGGGCAGGGGGGGCTTGCAGGGGGGGCTGGCAGGGGGGGCAGTGGGGGACTGGCAGGGGGTGGCAGGGGGGGTGTCCAGACAGGGGGGGGGGGTCCAGACAGGGGGGGGGTGTCCAGACATGGGGGAGGGGACTGGTAGTCTACACATACCCATATCATCCTATTTGAAACTAAGTGGAAGATGTTGCCCCGCGGATGTCGCTGGACCGGGCCAACACGTTGTGGTCACGCTGCAGTCACGCTGCGGTCACGCCGCGGTCACGCCGCGGTCACGCCGCGGTCACGCCGCGGTCACGCCGCGGTCACGCCATGATTTGGCCCTGCTCCAGGACGACACCCTGCGGCGGTTACTCCTCCTTAGAGAAACATTGAATGGTTAGCTCTAATTTTTCGTATTTCCTCATTCCTAAACTATATCTCCTCTCAGCGCTGCCTCATCCATCTTTCCACAAAACGTGCATAGCAGGTGGTACAAAGGCTCAATTCAACTGAAAACATTGGTTTGGAATTGTTTGACATATTTTATTGTACATGTATCACATAATATTTGTTCGGTAATTCTTCTTTTTCCTCATCCTCTTCACATGTTGTCCGAACCAGATCATCCTCATCCTCTGTACATGTCGTCTGAACCGGATCAGCCTGTTGTGATGAAAATTCAATGTCTGCTTTTGACTGAATTTCACACCAAACCAAGAGATAATAAATGAGTCTAACAATCAGACAAATGGTTTAGGTTCTTTTTCCTCTGCTCACTACACCTATGACTCTAAAACTCTGGATGAAACTGGCACTGCTATAAAAACCAGAAAACTCTCCACTAATCTAAACGTCATTCATACCACTGGTTGTCCTAGAAAAAGTTGGAATCCTCATATTAGTCTAAAGTCTCTTTAGGCTAAGGCACAAACAAAACACACTAACATTGATAAACAAGGTACCTAGACACTGGAACCTATAAAACATACAAAAGGAAGCACAACCTCTGTACAAGACCCCACGCTAATGTAGGCACATTTTGAACCTATCGGGCAGAAGCCCCTTTCATTAGATCTGGACGCTATCAAGATGCAGAATATAGATGATTCAAAGGACCCAGGTACACCTACTCTTCATTCTATTAATTTAACTTTTGTTGGTGCTAAATCTGTAGATAGTATGAACTATTATGAACAGCCTGTATCCCTGTTATCTAACCAAAATACCATTTCGTTGATGCTATATAACATGAAAATTACAAACTCAATTAAGAATGCTTCAAGAAATGAACCAATAAAGAAGAACTCTGTCATACCTAACAATGAAGAGGAACAGAACACTAATAATAACAATGGTCATGACATTAGAAGGTATTTTAGAAATAAAGGCTCTGAAGAAAAGGAAAAATGCAGGGGGGCTGGTAGGGGGCAGGGGGGGATGGCAGGGGGACAAGTAGGGGGCAGGGGGGGTGGCTGGCAGGGGGGGTGCTGGCAGGGGGCAGGGGGGGTGCTGGCAGGGGGACAAGCAGGGGGCAGGGGGGGTGGCTGGCAGGGGGGTGCTGGCAGGGGGCAGGGGGGGCTGGCAGGGGGACAAGCAGGGGGCAGGGGGTGGCAGGGGGACAAGCAGGGGGCAGGGGGGGGGGGGGGGCTGGCAGGGGGACAAGCAGGGGGCAGGGGGGCTGGCAGGGGCAGGGGGGGCTGGCAGGGGGGTGGCAGGGGGGGGAGCTGGCAGGGGACAAGCAGGGGGGTGGCAGGGGGGCTGGCAGAGGGACAAGCAGGGGGGACTAGCAGGGGACAGGGGGGTGGAAAGGGGGGACAAGTAGGGGGAGGGGTGTCCAGGCAGGGGGAACTGGTAGGGGGCAGGGGGGGCTGGCGGGGGGGACAAGCAGGGGCAGGGGGGGCTGGCAGGGGTGGGAGGGGGGGGGCTGGCAGGGCTGACAGGGGGGGGGGGCTGGCAGGGGGACAAGTAGGGGGCAGGGGGGGCTGGCAGGGGGCAGGGGGGCTGGCAGGGGGCAGGGGGGGCTGGTAGGGGAACAAGCAGGTGGGTGGGGTGCTGGCAGGGGGACAAGCAGGGGGCAGGGGGGGACTGGCAGGGGGTGGCAGTGGGGGGGACTGGCAGGGGGTGGCAGGGGGTGGAAGGGGGTATTTTTTTATGGATTTGGACACCCTATAGCCACGGTTTAAAACCGTGGCTATTGGTTTATTGCCACGGTTTTTAACCGTGGCTATAGACATAATGCCACGGTTTAAAACTGTGGCAATATATTCTGTCCGGCCTTTAGTATAGCCACGGTTGAAACCATGGCTATAGATTTAAAGCCACGGTTTGGAACCGTGGCTATAGGTCTAGGCCTATAGCCACGCCAAACTTAGCCACGGTTCGAGGAACCGTGGCTATTACCTATAGCCACGGTTTGAGGGCCTATAGCCACGGTTCTAAACTGTGGCTATAGCCCGAATTTCCAGTAGTGGAATTTTGAGGCAAAAATTCATTTTAAGGGTTGTAGAATGTAATAACCCGGGATTTTATGAGATATGTTATTTTGAATTTATTTGATATCATATGTTGTATGCTACACCAAGATTATCTAGCACTATACACAACACTATATTAGCTTACAGTATACGCAACACTGTTCTAGGATTGTGTTATAGAAAATGTCAAGTTATTTTTATAGAATTAATTTCTCACAAAATTACGTATAATTAATAACTAAATATTATAACCTACTCGTTATAATGGCAGTTATGAATAGTATTAACTTCCTTCAAAAAATTATTTAAATGAAAAGAAGTGAGTCTATATAATAATAAAATCACTCTTTATAGATTTTATTAGTGAAATATATATGTAATATATTCAATTTAATATTTTAAATTCATATTATATTTCTTTTAGATATAATATAAGAACAAATTCAATTTTTCAGATAAAAGATTATTTTAAAAAAATACGGTTTTACCGCCTTTTGATTGAAAACCATTTTTAAATCTTGTTTTTGATAATTTTATAAGTTATATTTGACATAATAAACTTATTCTTTAGAATAGGGACATAAAAATTTACCCTGGTTGAAATTTTGATATTTTTATGATGAAATTCATATTTTAATGAATAATGATAAATGCTACATTTTAATTGAAAATTGTCTTTTCTTCTAATTTATGTATATAGTTATATTAAATTTATTAATTTGTTTTGAAGTTTAATTGGATTATTTTTTTTATAATTTAATACAAATTTTTCTCATTGGAAGTAATTTCAAACTTAAATTGGGCATAAACACATGTTAATCTTATGATAGTTTTTACTTTTTAAAAACCTTCTTTCTGGTTTTGAAAACTGAAATTAATTTAAATTAATTAATGAAACTTCTGTGTTTCAAATTTTGAAAAATGGCTTCCTTATTTGGAATAAATTGGTACAAATTTTGTTAATTGGTGACTTTTTTTGGATATTATGAATAGTAACTCCAGTAATTTTTATTTACCACACTTGAAGGTAAATTGGGTAAATTAGGGTAACAAACAATATGATAATGATAATAAAATTTTTCTAACACCTTCCAAAATCCTATTGGATTAATTAAAGTATAAAAATATCACTTAAGGTTCATAATTTATTAATTTAATGGAATTATGTCTATGAAAGTGATGTAATTATAATTAGAACAAAAGAAAGTGACAACATGTCACTCTCTTATCTCTTATAAGTAAAATAATTTTAATATTGTGATAAAATTTATAAAATATAGAACATAAATAGTCTCCAGAAATCTGAGGAAATTTTTTAAATCATTTTAATTAATTTATAATTTTTAGAGATTAAATATTTACTATTAATGATGACACAATAGTGATGTAGAAATTATTTTATTAATAGAAATATCAAATAAATGGTTTTAAAAATATTAAAGTAAATATAATATAAACTAATTAAAGGTATCCACAAATTTTCTAGGTTACTATGAAATTTTAGGAGTGCATTAAATTTTTTATTTCTAATTTTTCATCTGTGTGGATTTTATTTAATGTCAAATAAATGAATAGTGTCAAAATTGACACTATTGACATTTTGTAAAAATAACATATTATTAAATTATTTAAAAATCACATAAATATTTAAAAATTAAAAGGTTAAAATTATAAGGTCAAAATTTACTTAAATTATCCAATTATGGAAAATTGAAAACACATAAGTAAATATGTGTAACCATTTAATATTTAGAATATTATTACCACAATTAATATTAAATTGACTAAATAAGGATAAATCAAAATGATAAGGTTTAAAATAAAATAAAAACATGTATAAATTTTATTGGTTGAAATTATTTAGATCCATCCACATCTTATCTTTGAAATAATTAACTTTGGATGAATTTTAATTTAATAAATAATTTATATTGATTTAATAGTTTTGGTATTTCCAAAGGTTCCCCTCCCATCTCTTATAAAAGGTTACCTATCCTTCTCTTTTAATCACACCTCTAAAGCCATTTTCTCAGAAAAACACTACCCATATCCTATCCCAAATTCCCTAAATTTATCCTAGAGTCCACACTTTGGGAAAATATCTATCCTAAAGAGACTTTTTGTGCAAATCAAAAGAAGATACTCCAAAAAGAGGTAATTGTTTTATCACATATTTCAAAATTCTTTCCATCGTATACTTCCTCTTATTATGTTTTCTCAATACTAAGGTAATAAATTGAGTATCTTATAAATGATTAGATGTTATTATAATTATGTTATGACCTTATACCTCCTTTTATAGGTCCTAAAAATAATAATATCACCATCGTTGTGTGTGTACGGATTACCATCTCCATGTCGTGGTGTAATTTATTATTCAAAAATACATAATTTGGATGGGTATAATGATGAGTATAATGGATTTAAATAGTTAATATAACATGATAATTACTATTTATAATTAATATACCATCCAATTCTATATCGTTTAACCATTATGTGAATGATATCATTGCTTGTGTGTGTATGGTCTACCGTCTCTACGATGCGATGTGATTCATTCAACATGATATTCATTATACCATGATTATATACATGAATTAAATGTATAAATATGATACATATACTATAATAACATAATTATTTAAATGATATAACTATAACCTAGAAAGTGTAACATGAACTTATTCAAAAAAACATGCATAAGAACATAAAGTAGTTAATATCTGAATAACGGGTGAAAATGAAATGTTACTAACAAGCAGATGATAATATGATCATATATGATATCATAAAAATGACTATAATTTTGGAATAAGTCAATAACATTATTTAAATCGTTATATAGGATGTTCGGATACATATGAAGCATATCAGACCTAAGGTAAGGACTAATTTTCGCAATCTCGTTATTATCTGATATTTTTTATACGTAATTATTTTGTGGGGTATATTTATCATCCACATCCATGTTCCCTAAATATGTAATACTATTTATATATTCTTCTAAAATTTTTCAAATTCAATTTTTTGGATTTTTTAATTTTTACTAAATGGTATGAAATGGATATTTTTTCATTATTTTATATGAGATACTTTCTTACTTTTCCCAAAAAAGTATGAGTAGAATGTTTTTTTAACTTACACGAAATGAATTGGTTTTTACGTCTGTATAATAAGTTATTTATATGAAGCTTACTTTACAATATTTCAGGATTATTTTCAACTAAATTCATTTCTTTTAAAATTACATGGCATTTTAAAAAAAGGAAACATTTAGGAAAAAGAAAGGATATTTTCCTCAAAAATTACGTTTGAGTGTTTTATCAAAATTATTTTCCATTTAAGATGATGCTCTTTAAAAGGTGTTATGTTTCTATCCATATTATTGATATGATTTGATTGTTTTAATGATGGAATGATATTTTATATGGATTATGTTATGATGGAATGATGTTTATGAAACCCATTTTATTTCTTGGGTTCTGCTATGATGAATGATTTTTGTTTTTGTGGCACATGTAAGAATGATTTCATTATGAGATGGGTGGGACCTATATCTCCCTCCAATTAATTGGGTAAAGATTTTTATATCATTAAATAGACATGGTTAGAATGTAAAGTAAACCTGGCTTAGTAATATAGGGCAGGAACGACAAGTAAACCTGGTTCAGTAATACATGGTTGGAAGGGAAAGTAAACCCGACTCAGTAATGGACTTTATCCACTATAATAGTCTTCGTAGCAATTCCTTGGTTAATATTGAAATCATATTATGTGATTATTTGTTTGTTACAGTTCCATGTTTTATGCCAATACTATTTTATAATGGTTAATGTTTCTTTATGATCTATGCCTTATGTATTTCCAAGATTTATTTCATGACTCAAGATTTTGATATTTAAAATTTTTGTTTATGTTTTTTCATTCTTATGTTTATGTTTTGTAATATATTTTCCATGCTTACCCTTACTGACCATTTGAGCTCACTCATTTTCATGTTTCTTTTCCCACAATATTTTAAAAGGGTATTACATAATATATATCAAAAAGAGGTTCTAGTTATGAAGGATAAAGCAGGATATGATGAATATGTTTTATGAACCAGTTGTTTATGTTTTAAAGTCTCCAATGGCACTAAACTAATATGGTCTTTGGGCATCCGTTTTTGTCATGTATTAAGTATTTTTCAAAAGTACTGTAATTTCCATGTACATCAAGCTTGGGTATTTACATTTGATGTTATTAAAGAATGATATATGATATTATAAATATTAATATGGTTCTTTTATAAGTTAATAACATGTTTAAAACCATTTTAAATGAGTTTAAATAATTTTCAATCAAAAGGAAGTGTGAGGTAAGGGACTTCATCTCAAATTACTTTCATTGAGGCATATTGTAATGATATAAACATAATTTATATTATATGGAGTATATAACTCAAATTTGATGAGTAATATAATGATTAATTAATAATAAATTGTATTTTAAGTTTCAATTTGAATTATTTCATCCATGTGTATTTGATTTAAGAGTTACCACGTGATAAAGAATTCCATAACTCAATTTATTTTCATGGAGTTATATTACTACTTTATCATCTTAAACATTCTATGATTATGTGTGAAATGAATTTTTATTATATTATGTTGTATTTCGAAATTTTTATGTGTATTTATAGTTTATACACAAAATTAACACATTTATTAATTCTCAATTCAATGTTATGATAATTGTAAGGGTTTATTTCACAATATCATTCTAATCATGATTCTTAATCCTTTAATTTCCGTTGAAGGAAATTATTTGACAATTTTCTAATAAAAAACATTTTATTTTATTATCCTATTCTTATTCATGATATTTTCATTTAATAGTTCCATTTCTTTATTCTTTAGTATTTAAAATGTTTTATAAAATATTTTTAAGAAAATCAGACTTCATTTTTCTCTTCGGTCGAATATCATTTTTCAACCAAAACCCTATTTTTTTTAAAAAAATTCAAAAACAATTTTACACTTTTCCAAATGATTTATTAAATAAATTTTTTCCCATTTTGACTTTTACAAAATTATTTGAAACGAATCTTCATCTTGCATTAAAAAATTTCTTGCTTGTATTTTACCAAAGAATTGAAAGAAATATTTTTTAACTTGTAAGTCCTGAATTGAATTTCTAGAGATTATTTTATATGTTTAAATTTTTTTCAAAGAAAAGTATTTAATTTTAAAAAAAACGTTAAGTTTTAAGTATTTATTTTCAAAATGAAAAGGATATTTTCCTCAATTTTTTTAATGATCCTTTTATAGTATTTCTATTCATCAAAGACCAAACCCCTTTTATTCTAACTAAAATAGTTATATATTGTATTGGTTCCATTCTTATTCTTCCTTTAGATGGTTTATGATCATTTCGACCAAGTAAAGTATTGAAATTTACCTACTTGATTAATTTTTGTAGTCATTAACATTCCCTGGAATTATTCACTTTTTATATGGGAATTAAATTTCCAACCATATTATTTATCACGTATATGTGTATTACATAAACCGTATATCATTTATAAATATGGTGTTATATATTGAAAGTTATATTTTTATTAGGGTAAATATTGATAAATCTGAATTCTTTCATAAATATTGATATTTTTTGATAATGAATGTTGTTCATAAATTAAATTGATTATTTGGTATATGAAGATTTATTTGGACATGTAGAAATTGGTGTCCCTGGTTATTGATTGCCCCTAGGTGCATCGATAGGTCTCATGAGATGCATCAATTAGCTGAACTTAGTTAAATGGGTTTCTACCCATCAATTTTAAACTTTATTGAGGATAAATATTTATGGTATATTTTTTCATGATTAATGTGATCATGTCATCCAATAATTAAGCATTTCCTTCATTCATAGTTCCATTATTGTTATCCATGATAGTTTCACAATGATATTATCTTTGGATGGATTTCCTTATCAATTTATTGTTTAAATGACATGTTTGTTTAGTTATTTACCTTTCTATATTGATTATTCCTTATCTTATAATGATAGTAAAGTTATTTAAATGTAATTTGTGTTCAGTTATTTACAGTCCCTTATAATGCTCTCTTCTTGTAAGCTTACTTTTTATTAATAATTTTAGGATCGGAATTTCCCGGATCCTGACCCTTCCTAGTATTTGGTCTTTTGGTATGTGATTCCTTGTATCTTATTCCAATGTAATAAAGAAGACATCAGCTCTAGGCTATGGGGGTTGAGGTTGCTGCACATGAAGTGCCATGTGAAAAAACATTTGAAAACTTGGGATGAGTATAAAATCATGGTACGTTTTTTTTAAATGATGATATTCTTTTTTTCTTGAAAACTTATTAAAATTATTTCTTTAAAAAAATAATTCAATATTTACAAAAAAATAAATATTACCTATTAGATTCAAATCAGGTTTTCAAGAAACAATTTTCATAAAAAGGAATTATTTAAAAATGTTCTTTGAGAATATATAAAATATTGAAGGCTATTTTCATTAAAAACATAAACTATTAAAAATAACATTCAAAAATTAAGAATCCTATTATGAAATACTGACCTTTAATTTCAAAAAATATAAAAAAATTATTTTTGAAATGGAATCCAATGATATCCAGTAAGCATAAAATAAATCATTAAATCCACCTAGAACATTGTAGGATAAATACGGCCCACCTGTCACATTAGTGGACAAAGTACCTTCTGTTTTGGGTTTACTTATAATCTCTCATCATTATTTAAAATACCCAAGTGCTCAATTTTAATATTTATTTAGTATATTTCCTTCCTTATTAATTATATTAAAACATTTATTTTCAAAAGTTCAACATCAGTGTAAGATTATTCTTAAGGAGGAAAGAAAATAAATGTATAGTTAGTTGATGATTATTAAAATAAAATGATTCTTTTCCATTAAATATTTTAAAACATGAATGAAAAATATGAATGAATTTGATGAAGATAATTTCTTATAAGGTAAAAATATGTTTTCAAATATCAAGAATGTG
Source organism: Viscum album (assembly GCA_963277665.1). NCBI lineage: Eukaryota > Viridiplantae > Streptophyta > Magnoliopsida > Santalales > Viscaceae > Viscum > Viscum album. Next base: position 478,096,031 of record OY728136.1, on the reverse strand, counting down.
ATTTTTTGGAATGAATTATTTTTAAAAAAAATTGATAGTTTTGAAACTTTTAAAATACCAGCAAAAAAATAACTCCTTTAGAGGAAGTTTTGTTTTCAAAAATTCAATACACAAACATAATTTTGTTTTTTTTAAATAAAGGAATTCATTTAATTTTTTAAAAAATGAAAATTTAAAAAAAAATATCCCATTCCTTAATTATATAATAGTAACTTACTGAACTCTGCTTATTAATAGATCTCCCTCCCTAAGATATATCCTAAAAACTATATCTCTATATACTCTCTCTCTCCTCACAATTTAAATACATGTATATTATTTTATTGATGAAGTTTAGAAAATATCTCTTAGAGGAAAACCCAAGGAGTAAGGGCTTAATTATATATAACCAAACTTTAACTATGAAACCAACACATAATATTATTGAAACATTATTTAGCTTTTATGTTTAATGATAAAGAAATGAGAGTGTGGAGACCTCATGTAGGAATATTTTTTTATAAGTATCATAGTTCCACTAAGCCCAGTAAATTAGATACCCCTACTTGTATCATTTTCCTTCATATGATGTAAGTTGTGTAAATATATATACATGTAAAACTTTTATGTGCATGAAACAGTTTCATTACAAGAGGAAGATGATGACACATTACTGTGTAGAATTTATAGTACATAATTTCCACCTTTCCCTATTCTTTGGTCAAACACCTCTACAAAGATCCCTCCAAGTAGAGTTTCTTTCTCACTGTCCAAGAAAATTCATATTCAATTTTCACGCCAACAGTATCATGAAGATGATGATGTTTCAAATTGTTCAATGCATAAAGGTAAATCATATTACCTTTATAAGAGCTATTATCCTTTCCCTTTTATAGTTTTTAAATCCACGTCTTTTCCCTCATATAACTTTTAAATCTAAAGTATCACCACTAGGTGAGTTAGATCATCTACCCTTATACAAATAGGCATGTTATAAATTACCTATATGCAGCCTTTTAAGTTCTTTCCTACATGTTCATTAGCTTTACATGATCAACTTCCTACATTATTTATAAAGATTTTTATAACATAAAATTTCCTACATATATGTATGTATAATTTTATATACTATATATAATAATCTACAATCTCATCCAAATATTTAAGATAATGAGATAGAATTATTTTTGTCAAATTTGTCCGTGCAAAAGAACAGGATAATGATGACAGTGGTTTAAATGAATAATTGTCTAAGTCATTTTAATATCATTAATAGTAACCACCTAAACATATTACACAACAATTTTTATTATGGTTTCACACTCCCTTACATTATTATACATGACATAACTTAGTATCAAAGTCTATTGGGAATTGCTTCTTGATTGTGGCCTACTATTCTGACACACACATAAGAGGCTAAGCATCAATGTTTCGCTTATGCTGACCCATGCACTAAATTATTGACTTCTACTTACTATTATAACTAACCTATATTTTTTCTAGTCTCTAAGGTTAATGATAGGCTAGCTCCAGTTGGATATCTAGATCTCCCTAAGGGCTAGGTAAACTGACCAATTTTTATATTATGTAAAATTAATTACTTTTCTAAAAATAACCTTTCAAAATATATTATAAAATTATAATTTTACCCCATATAATTATATTATATAATTATTATTCAAAATCATTTTATATAATCATTTCATTATTTTTATAAATTTATTTACTTTCAATAATGACAATTTATTATTCAAAACATATTTCTATATTTTAAATATTTTTACAAACATTTTAACCTCAGACACATTCTATTTCATATAATCTTAAACATAACTTTTAGTCCATTGAATTTTTAATTGTATTAATTATTATATACAATAATAATCATTCTATTTTTACAATTTATAATTATCATTATATTCATTTTCAATACCATAATGATTATATTACAATTAAAATTTATATATTTTTTTCAAATTAATATCATTCACCTATAATTATATTCACTTCAAATTATTATTTTAATTGTAGTAGTGTTTATATTTCTCAGTATATTTTATTGGAATTTATATTAATCATATACTATTATTTATCAAAAAAATTATTCCAAATAATTAAAAAATAAATTGATTAATATATTTCCTATAAATACATATATAAACTAAATATTTTTATTTTTAAATAAATATAACTTTTATATTAGGAAAATTTTATGAATAGTTTTATATTTGATAAACATATAAAAGTGTCTTATATGTAAATTACAAATAATTATATTAGAAAATGAATATTTTAAATTAATTTGTTCTTTATTTGAAATGGTCATATGATGATTTCCTCCACAATAGTTATACAATAGTCTCACTTTATTTTCAAAATACAAGCACTTTCGTTTAAGATTATTTAACTTGTGAATTTTCTTATTATAATTCCACTAATATTTATTCTCTCTATAGTTGTATTTTGGGGATTATCTTCACAATATTTCATGATAATTTGTTCTATAATCTTGGTATTTTCATGCCCACTTTCATGTGTTGACCCTTCATACTTCTAAATGTAATTTTTATAGGTATATTTTCATCTTCATCGTAATGAATGACTCGTAATTTCAGGATGAGTTTTTTCTTCTATGGATTTTAGTATTTTCTCAATAATATTTTGCATTCCTTGGTCTAGTTGTAAAATAATATACTAAAATAATATTTATTCAAAAATAATTTGTGTGTGCGTGTCATCAAACTCTGGATGTTACATTCCACACCCTAAAATAAATTTATTTATTACAATTTTAATTATCTCTTACATTGAATAAGAAAATGATTACTACTTTATTCCAAGCTTTGGCGTTATACTCTATAATTTGTATCCCCTATATAGAAAAATATAATTATATAAAAATAAAACCAATTTTTGTTTAAATGTGAGATATTAATATGTAATAATTATACCTTTACTAGGTTATCCCATAGTCACCATCCTTTTTTACATTCATGAAGAAATATAGTCTACATTGTGAAACAATATTTCATGTCATTCTCAAAATCCTTTTTTCCTTGATCCAAACAAATATCATGAAAATTTTCATTATATTGATTGAAAAATGATTTATTTTTTAAAAAAATATGATTTCTGACATAAAATTCCAAAATGTATTTTTTTCTTTCTTTTTATAGAATATCCGAACTAAGTAATATTTGAAACTTTCAAATATTGGTTCTTCTAAAATATAATGTTTATTTCCATGGTGTAAATATGTTAAAACTATTTATATATGATTTATGTGATTCTCTTTCTTCTACAACCACTCTAAAATCATAATGTTCTTCAAAATCTTATGATAAGGTAAAATATTTGAAAATCCCTTAGTAATTCTTCCCTTATCAAGAAAGATGGGAAAGTTGAGATTTTTAAAATTTAGTCAAAATGATCCATGACTCATGGTGATAATATGTAGGAGTTATTTTATATACTATACAACTTCTTATAAGGTATTTTTATGATAGAAAAGTTTCAAAATTAAAATGGTGTGACTTTTTAATAACAGTTGCAAGTATGTCATCTAAAAGGAGGGAAAGATTTATTTATGATCACCATCCTTCTATTTTTAAATCATTACTTAACCTAACAATGTAAAAAAATAGAATTTGAATAATCTATTTCTTGATAAATTTTACCTAATTATTTAAAAAATAAATAAAATTTTATTAATTATGACTACTTAATGTTGGTGATGAAATTTTTTTGAAAAAATTTATAAACAATTTTACCATAAAATATTTTCCTTTTTAAATAGAACTATATTGATTCATAAATATAAAATCATAAATTAAATAACATCCATAGAATATATATATATATATATTTGATCACAATATCTCTCTAAAATAAATTTTTCCTAAAATACCATTTTACACTTAAGATTAGAATCATTAAATTCCCAAAAACATAAATTCTACTCAATTAATAACATCATAATATCTACAGGTTTCTAAACCTTTACTTCAATACTAAGGATCCCAATACGTACACTCCTAATTCGGATGCTAAAAAATAATCTTATTATTTTATTAAATAGATTTGATATTAATAGAATTAACCCATTTTAATATTATATAATCACATCCACAAATCTAAATAATGAGTCATTTCATTCCCAATGATCTTTTTTTGGTTTGGATCTTCAGAGAATTAGTAATGTTTTACATGTAAAAATATAATATTATTTCCTTTTAAATAAGATTTTTCTCCATTATTATAGACACTTTGAATACTATCCCAGCTTCACCCAAGCTAATTGAGACCGAACTCTATAATATCTCATACTCATCAAGAGTCCATGAAAATAATTTGAAAACATGGTATGAGAAAAAAAATCTCAATAAGTCTTTTTAAAATAAATGAAAATACTCTTTTTTTTAATGGTTAAAAACTTTTTAAAATGTTTTCTATAAAAAATAATTAAATATTTAAAAAACATTTAAAAATTACCCTTTAAAGTCAAATAGGGTTTTTAAGAAACACTTTTCATAAAAAGTATTGATTTCAAATATTGATTCGAGAATGCCTAAAATATTATAGACAATTTATTTAATAACAAATGTGTTTTAAAATCCCTTCTTAAAATCAAGAAATCCCCTTGGAAATAGAAACTTTAATTTTGATAAATATGAAAATATTTCTTTTTAGAAAAGAGTCAAATAATATCCAATAATATTGAAAGAAATTTATGAGACATCATATAAAATTAGAGGCTATATAGGGCTCACCCATCACATTAGTGGAAACATTCACTTGAGTTTTGGGTTCATGCCCCAGCCCTCATCATCATTTAAAATACTCGAGTATAAGAGTTTAATAAAAACATTTTAGTATATTTACTTACACATAAATTCTATTAAAATATTTCTTTTAAAAGGTCATCATAATTGTATGAAATTTTTTAAGAAAGAGGAAGATAAATAAATTCATTGTTAGTGGATGAGTATAGAGAGAAAAGGATTCTTTGGCATGGGTTATTTTAAAACATGAATGAAAAATATGAATGAATTCCATGAAGATAAGTTCCTATAAGGTAAAAATATGTTTTAAATTATATATAATGGTATTTTGATAATAAAATTTATTAAATATAAATTTATACCTTTTTAAACTCTAAAAATATCAGCTTTGAAATAACTCCTTTGGATGAAGTTTTGTTTTCCAAAATGAAGTTGGAAAACCTAATCTTTATTCTGTAAAATAAATAAATTCCTTGAAAGTTTTAGAAATATAAAATTTAAAAAAACCCTCACCTTAATTATATAATAGAAAATTACTAAACTCTATTCCTTATAAGATCTTCATCCCGAAGGTATCTCCTAAAAACTCTATCAACATCTTCTCCCCCTCCCTCTCTCTCTACAACTAAAATACACATATATTATTATTTTTTATGAATCCTAGAAGATTTTTATTTGATTAAAACCTGAGTATGAAGGGATCCTTTATATATATCCAAAACAAAACTATGAAACTAACACATAGTAGTACTAAAATATTATTTAACTTCTCTATTTATTTTTGAAGAAATGAGATTGGTGACATTCAAACAGAAATGGTTTTGTCCACAACTATCAAAGGTACACCAATACTAGTAAATTGTTTTACCCATACTTGTAATATCATTATTCATGAAAATAAAAATGTGTAAATTTTTATGTTTATAACCCATTGATGGTTATTCAATAGTTTTATGCTAGGAAGAGGATGATGACACCTTACAATATAGTATTTACAGTGTAGCGTTTGCTTCCTACATTCCCTATTCTCATGTCAAAATCCTCTACATAGATCCCTCCTAGTGTAATTTATTTCTTAATACCAAAGTAAATGTAGATAAAATTTTCATACCAATAGAATCTTTAAAAATTCACATTGTAGGTAAGGTTGAAGATTGAAATGTTCCATGTTGTTCACTGCGTAAAGGTAAACTAGTTTACATTGACACAACATCTAATATATGCGTGGAAAGTTAAATCATATTACCTTTACAAGAGGAATTATCCTTAAACATGTGTAGTTTTTAAATCCACAAAATTATCCTTATTTTAGTTAGAGTATCTACCCTTACATGATCCAATAGGTTATAATTTACTTATATGCAACCCTACTAGCACTTTCCTGCATGTTTGTTACCTTTACATTAGTTTCTCCCCACCTCCTTTTTGGAAATTATATTTCCTTAAAATTCCCTATATATATACATATTTATATTTTTTGTAACCTATATATAATCTTACACAATCTTAGTTAGAGGATGAAGATGATGAGGTGGAAGGTTTTGTTGTTGAGTGTACACTTGGGGAGGATGGGGATGATAATAGTGGTGGTTTAATAGAATTCATGCTTGTGTAATTTTAATAGTTTGAACAGTAACCACTTAAATGTATCCATTGTCAGTTTTTTTCTATAGTTATTTTCTCCCTTGTATTACAATCTATGAAATAACTCATCATCAAATTTCAATGGGTTTTGGTCCCTGCATGTATCCTCTTGTGCCGAAACACACATGAGATGCTAAGCATCAATGTTCCATACATGTTGAACCTTGTTCATAATTCTTGACCTATGTTTCCTACTAAAACTAACTTATTCCACCACTTGATCACTAAGGTTGATAATTGGATGGCCTTAGTTAGTTGTCCTTATCTTCCTAAGGGATAGGGATGATGGCCCATATTATATACTATATAATATAAATTATTATACCAAAAATAACCAATGAAAATATATTATAAAATTATAATTTTAGTACTTATAATTCTATTATCTAATTATTTTCCAATCTGATTTTATATAATCAATTCATTTTTACCTATTTCTTTAATTTCATTGATGATAATTTATTATTCACTATATATTTCTCTATTTTAAATTTTTTTACAAGAATCTTGACATTAAACAAATTTTAATTCATATATATCTTAAACATAACTTTTATTTCATTACATTTATCATTGTATTAATTATTATATACCATAATAATCATTCAATTTTTATAATTTCCAATTATCATTATATTTATTTTCAATACCATATAGTTATTTTAAATTTATATCATCTGCCTATAATTATATTCACCTAAAATTATTAATCTATTTATAGTAGTATTTATATTTATCAGTAAATGTTATTTGAATTTATATTTATCATAAAATATTATTTATAAAAATAATAATTTCAAATCAATAATAATTAATTTAATTAAAATGTTACACAGAAATTAATATATAGCCTAAATATTGTTATCATAAAATAAATATTACTTTTGAATTGATAAATTATTAAGAAAAACTTCATGTTTGATGAAATATACTTACATATTATTTCAAAAATAAATATCGATAATGTAGCACATGAATGTTTTAAATTAATTTATTCCTTATTTGGAATGGTCCTATAATTAATTCCTCCACAACATATATACAAAGGTTTCATTTTCTTCTTTAAATATAAATGCTTCATTTTCCTCTAATTTAGATAGAAAAGATGATTTCAACAATTCTTCTTATCCTTTTTCTCTCTACAGTTTTCTTTGGAGGGATTATCCACATGGTCGGTTATGATGATACATTATATAAACTTGGTGTTTTCATGTTCAATTTCATGTATTGTCTCATCATAATTGTAACAATAGTATTTATGTTTGTATTTTCATCTACATAGTAATGATATAATTATAATTTCAAGATGAATTATTTTTTACCTTCTTTGTAATATTTTCTATATAAAATATAGCGCTACTCATTTCAGTTGTGATACAATCTCCTAAAACAGTATTTTATTAGGAAGAATATATATATATATATATATACTCAAACTTTGGATGTTAAACCTTAATAAACTAACAAAACCCCATCCTCTTAAATCTCAATTAACCAACCCCAGCCTCAAAGGACCATCCAATGAAATCACTCTAAATGTCTTGGAATTCCCAAGACAGGTCGCCACTCAACCCCACCATCTAAAAAATGTTGAAATAAAATCAAAATAAACTATGTGGAATCATGATCCATGTCTTACAAAAAGACCATGACCCTCACCTGGGTCTCCAACCATTCCTACTATAGGATAAATCTCAAACTCAAACCTTGAGTAAAACCTCTCACCAAACCTCACCCAACTTAATGCATGTCACCAATGTCCTATAAACACCATGGGATCCCCACCATCACATCTTGTATATAAAAACACTTAGAATGGGATATCCAAAAGTCTAATTCCATATCCTATGTGAGAAAATAAGGAAAACACATCTAAGTGGGATGTATACGGTGTGTACCACGTGTACATGATGTGTATCCCCAATAATCCACCCTGGCCATGTACCACTATCTGACTCAGCATGTAATTTCCATGCACATGGAGTATCTTACCTATACAAAGTGTGCATCATAAATAGGTTCTATGTATATGTTACCCTAAATGGACTCTAGAAAATTACCCTACAAAGCTACTAGCTATGTGCCTTGCACAGGGTATGGTCATGTACCCTACATGACCATGTGCCCATACACGAGGTGTCTGGTTGAATACCAAAACACACCCAAATTCTCCCTACACAATATGTCATGAACGCACACACACTATGTATCCCACATATTCTACCCTACATCCAAAAAGGAACACATGACTTGTGATCCTTCACAATACCCCATGTGATTGGGTTTTCTTAAACAAAAAAATCTATACGAAGCACCAGAATCTCTTGATTATCCAAAAAACACTCACATGGAGGCTCTCATGGAACTTTAAAAAAACAAAAAAACATTATAAAAACATTTAATAAACTAATATATGAGGATTTATGTATAAATATTAAAATAGGGCCTACCTCATGGTGAAAACACATAAGCTTCAAGCTCTTATTCGTGCCACTCACTTTCCACTTATTAATCTACTTTTAAAGATGAAGAAGGTGATGATATCCTCTACCTCCTACTCTAAATCCTCTTGATAATTCACATGAAAAAAGGGGGGGCCCAATCTTCATTTATTACAAGATATGGGTGAGATGAAAGAAAATTGGGAAAAGGAAAAAGGAAAACAGTCACTTAAACAGCCTGACCAGAGACTCGAAGCCTAAGGTGAGTTTACAAATCACCTAGTCAAACCCCTCCCCCACCCACTATTCTAGTTTGAAACATAATGTCATAATTTCAATTTCAGACACCATTAGAGAGATATCACTAATAAAACATGCATGAATACTAAATATTAAATTAATTAAATGTTAAATATTTTGTAAAAATATGAACAGCTCAAAGTTACATAAAAACTAAATCTTTATGGTTAAAACTATATTCCATGGCCAAAGGTGAATTTATAAAATATTTTTGAGATTATGTGATTGGATACATTTCATATTTTCTCTTTTAAACCACCCAAGAACAAAATTTTCAAATTTATCATGATTTTCTCAACCCGTAATGACATGGTCCATTGCACTAAATATTATACTATGAAAATTTGTTTTTAGGGTTATGTTATATAGAAACCCTAGCCTTTTAAACATATCATTACATTATTTAGGCATATTTAGACATCATATTATAGGCCAAGGATTGTAAAGTCTATTGTCTTGGAAGATTAGGTACATAATTAAACATCATAAAAACAACTTTTATTTAATATCCACATTGAGATCTTAACTTCCATTGTGCTCCAGCATCCTCATAGGATAACCTGAAGATAACATGAATAGAGGGATGATCTAGAAATCCCAGTAAGGGAATAATCAAAAGAAAAAATCATAGAATATAGGTTATAAGGTAGGAAATAATGATATAAGAAGGCATAGAACATGATTGAACATATGTAATCATAAAATATAAAACATGGGATCATGTAACACATGAAATCATAGTAATGTGGTAGCAACATTAAATAATACTTTAGCATGATTCAATGCTCATTGCACATTGTGGAGTGAAAGTTAAGGATAACCACCAAGACCGTTGCACATGGAGCACGAGTCAAGGATAACCACCAAGACCATTGCACATAACTTCTCACAAGACTAAAATTTACCCAATGATTGGAGAGAAATATGGGATCACCCATCATAACATGTTCATGAATACAAGTGCCACATTAATAATCATACATAAGGAATCAAGCATAAACAAAAGGTTTACCCATGGTAAGAATTGGGTGTCATAATCTTGTCAAAAGGCATAACATAAATGAATATCACAACAAAAGATTTAAATTATTAATTTACATTCATATGGGAAAATATAAAGATATCATGATAAGAGATGTCAGATTTAAGTGAAAACATGTAAAAAATTCTTTAAGAAACTTTAGAATTAAAACATTTTAGTGCGGTTTAAGGAACATATTAAAGAGATTTCATAATAAAAAATGGTATAAGATATTATATAAAACCATAAGAAAACCAAAAATGTTTTCATAATAAAATTTTGTGATTTTAGAAAACATATTGTTTCTCAAAATAGATTATAGAGTGAAATTTAAAATGGTTAGGAATTCGGGAAGTTCCCTTAAATCGGGTTTTCTTGTCGGAAAGAAATGAGTAGGGAACCTTTTAGAAACATGTATATCCCCAAAAAATAAAGACTAATATATTTTGATAAATTATTTTGTAACATAGAAATAATATTTATAATATTTAAATAAATATTAAAGAAAATTTCATTTGGGTAAAGAGAGAGGAAGAATAACTTAAAGGAATAATGGGGATCCGGGTAGAATCCCTTACCTTAAGTCCAACAACATTCTTCATTTGATATAAATGTCCTGGATAATAAAATTAGATTCATTAATTAATAATTAAAGAACCTATTATACATTTAATTGATTTATGATAATTTTATTAAGTTCATTAATGGCCTTTTGATGAGTTATGGTCTTCAATTTTATCATTTGGGAGTGCTTGATTTCTTAATTTTCATGATCGGTTCGCTTGTATAAGTGTATGAAAGTTCTTGTAAAATGGTAATGGTTTTCTAGAAGTGTAATTAAATTACATTAATTAAATTTTAGAATATAAAATGGTTATATAACTCATTTTATGAAAAGGGATGAGGATGAATCATTACATAAAATTTTAATGATAATCACTTTGATTATTTTGAGCGGTTTCACTCACAATGAACTTTTTTTATTTATTATTTTACATCATGTGTGTATGTAGATTAAAAAACATTAAATAAGATGAAATAAATATTTTATGATTCGTTTCAACCATAAAAATGGTTTCATGACAAGCCATGAATTCGGTAAGTGAAATTGAAAACCTGTCATCCTTGAATGTGATAAATTAATACATCTCGGAAGGTGTTTTAATTTTTAGTACAAAATGAGGGAGGAGGAGGTAAATGATGAATTATTACATTAGAAAGAAACAATTATAGTATATTTGAAGTACTGGAGTTATCATACCATTTTTATAAGGATATGTGAGGATAGAAAAGAAAGGAACTTGAGAAGAAAATTAAAGAAATGAAAAGAGGAATTTACCACTTGAATTTATCTTCTTTGAGAGCCTCTTTAGGGAAGAGGTTTTTATATTTTGATGAGACCAAGATACTTTGGATGTTGGGGAGGATATTTTTAATGTATTCTATCATAATTTATACAATTAACAATGCTCGAGAGGTGTGATGAGAAGAGGTGGTGAGCGTTGGTTTTTATATTGGAGGAGAGGGGTGATTTCTCAATATTTAATTCATTAGTTTATTATTTTTATCAAGATAAGAAATAGTGATGATTCCTGAGACTATAAATAGTAATTAGATAATTTTATTTTGAACCAATGGTGCTTAAATCATCCATGACTCATTGAATATTGTATTTAACTTACAATGTAAATATACAGTAAATTACCATATTTTATTATTCACAAAAATTCAAGTATTTCAGAAAAATACCAAAAATTAACCCTAACCATTTTTTAATGTGTATAATTAAAAAATAAAATCCATTTTATGAAACTAATTTTCTAAATATGGGAAATTTTATTTTTAATTAAAATCAAAATTTATATGAAAGATACATATTTTAAAAATATAACTAATTTTATAACACTTTAAAACATTACTTAAGGTCTCATAAAATTATCTTATAATAATAAGACATAAAATTATTAATTTATGAATAAATTTTAGGAAAATAAATTTTCTTTTAAATTTTTAAATTAATGATAAAATTTTAATTACATACACATGATTACAGAAATACCAACACTTAATTAATTTTTTTAAAAATATTTATTTACTTATACTACGATATAATTATATCATATTGACACTTATAAGATGAACAAAATTTATTTATACCTTTATTGGGGTTTTTACTATTACATTGGCTGGTTTACTATTCATAAAGGGCACATTACTATTCTAAAGGTTAAGTTACTATTTCATCAGTATGTGTTCCTTAACTTCTATAGATACCTTTTATTTCACTCATTATTCATTTATAAGGTTTTTTTGTGTTTTATATGAAATATTATGTGATTTTAATATAATAAATAATTATAATAAGGGAATTTCATAGATAAAACAATGGTTTGTTATATTCTTCCCCCCTTATGAAATTTTACCCTTGAAATTTCGTTTTACATTCTAAGCTGAAAATAGGTGTTGGTACTTTTACTTCACCGCTTCATCCAGTTCCCATGTTGTCTCTTCATACTTTTGGTTCCATCATTGTACTTTGACCGAGTGAGTAGTCTTGTTACATAGAACTTTATCTCTACAATCCAAGATCTTCAATGGATACTTCTCATAAGGAATATCATTCTCCAACTATACCACCTCTGAAGATAGTATATGTTAATGATATGGTATGTACTTCTTTAAGAGGCATACGTAGAATACATCATGTACTTTAGATATGGTAGATGGAAGTGCTATTTGATAGGCCATAGCTCTGACACGATCAAGAATCTCAAATGGGCCAATGTACTTGGGACTTAGCTTTCCTTTTTCCCAAAATCTCATAACCTTCTTCCATGGAGATATGTGAAATAATACCATGCCTGCAACTTTAAACTCAAGATCTCATCGATAATTTTTGACATAACTCTTCTATCAACTTTGAGCTACATTCATGTACTGTTGAATGGTTTTCACCTTCTCCACCATTTTAGGTCCTAGAATCTTATGCTCACTGACTTCATCCCAGCATGTCAGTGTTCTATTAATTTTCCCATAAAGAGCTTCACATGGATCCATTCAGTTTCTTGAGTGGAAACTATTATTGTAATATAACTCAATAAGAGGAAGGTGTTGGTCTCATCTTCCTTTTAAGTTTATAGAACATTCTCTCAACATGTCTTCCAGTGTCTGAATAGTTCTCTTAGTTTGGAAATTAGTTTGAGGATGACAGGTCATACTGAACTTTATCTCAGTTCTTAGATCTTGTTGGAGAATTTTCTATAACTTTGAGGTGAACCTCAAATATCAATCAGATACAATTAATAGTGGTACTCCATGAAACCTTACCACATATTTGATATATATCTATGTAAGTAGATCCAATGATAAGTCCTCTTGAATTTTGATAAAGTGAGTTATCTTTGTAAGATGATTCAAAATGACCCATATAGAATTGTTTCCCCTATATTTACTTGGAAGTAAGGTGAAAATGTTCATGGTATTGTTCTCCCAATTCCATGTTGGTATAGCTAGCAGTTTCATCATCCCCTTAGAATTTGGTCTTTTAGTCTTCACTTGTTGATTTACTAGGCACTTTGATGTATATTGAACAAACTTCTTCTTCATATTTTCCCACAAATAGTTCTCTCAAAGATCTCAATACATCATTGTGCTCCTTGGGTGAATAGATAAGGTTGATATATATAAATCATTTAGAATCTCCTTATTTATCTATGGATCAGAAGGTACATATAGTCATAACACAAATCTTACAACTCCTTTCTCATCACTCTTGAACTCAGAGGACTTCCCATTTCTAATAGATTCCACCCTTTTCATAATTTCCACATATTTTCATTGATAGTCCTTTATTTTCTCCATGAGGGATTTTTTAGAAATCATTTGATAAAGGATTGATTATTTTCCTCTCTTAATGATTCTCATGTCCATCCTCTACAAATCTAAGAATATTGGATCCTTCTCAATTCTCATAATTGATAAAGATTCAGGATCCTTTCTACATAGATAATCTTCTACCTAATTTACCTTACTAGGATGGTAGTAGATTGATCAATCATAATCCTTGATGAGATTTAACTATATGTGATGTTATATATTAAGATACTTGTATGTGAAAATATATTTTATACTCTTGTGATTAGTATATATCTCAAACTTCTCCCCCATAGAGATAATGCTGCTAAATTTTCAATGCAAAGATCACAGCTGCCAACTCCAAATCATGTGTGGGATAGTTTTACTCATATATTTTCAACTATCTTGAGGCATAGGATATCACTATATCATTTGGAATTAGTACATAGCCTAAGCCTGTCTTTAAAGCATCACTATACAACACAAAGAGTTCTCCACTTTTCAGCAGTTTGAGTATTGACGTAGTGATAAGCCTATTTTTGAGCTCCTTAAATATTTCCTCTCAATCTTGAGTCTAGAAAAACATCACTCCCTTGCATATAAACTTAGTTATTGGATTTAATAATTGTGATAGGTTCTTAAAAAATCATCGTTAATACCCAACTAGACCAAGAAAGTTGCGGATCTCCATTACAGATGTTGTTTTGGGCCACTCTTCAATTGCCCTTATCTTGAAGGGTCTACAAATATCCTTTTTCTGGTGATAACATGCCCCTAGAATCATACTTCCTCCATCCAGAACTCACATTTAATTTACTTTTCATAACGTTTATCCCTTCACAAAGTATTCAGTACAGTATTAAAATGCTCCTCATGTTCCTCTTTGCTCTTGGAGTATATAAAAATATCATCGATAAAGACTACCACAAAATTGTTGAGGTGATATCTAAAGACTCTATTCAATAAATCATGAAAAATTCTAGAGAATTAGTGAGTATTAAGGGAATAACTATGAACTCATAGTCTCCATACCTCGTTTGAAAGTCAGTGTTGGGAATATCTTCCTTCCTCACCTTTAATCAGTGATATCCTATCCTGAGGTCCAACTTAGAGAAATAAATGGTGACATGTACCTGATCAAACAAGTAATATATCTATAGTTGGGGATCATTGAATATTATCATGATTTTATTGAGCTCACAATAATCAATTCAGAGGAGCATTTATCCATCCATATTTTTAACTAAGAGGACTATTGCACCCCATAGTAAAGAACTCGAGTGTATAAACCCCTTCTCCATATTCTCTTATAACTTCTTCTTAAGATCTTTCAGCTCTACAGTGGTCATTCTATAATGTGTCTTTGATATATAAAGATATCCAGGAATAAGTTCAATTGAGAACTCAACCTATCGATCAGTAAGAAGACTTAAAAACTCTCTGGGGAACATATCAGTGTATTCCCTTGTAGTGGGATTGTCTACAAGAATGATTCTCTCCTTTTTCTCAATCATCTGAGCAAGATATGATTTTTTATAAGGTAAAAATATCCAAATTTGAGATATTTATTTTGATAGAGATTAATCCTCTTCCTTAGAGTTGTATAGAATTGGTGGATTTTTCAAGATGTGAAGAGTGATCTCCCTTTCCTGACAGCTGATGTTGGATTTTTATAGAGATATCCAATCCAAGCCCAAAATAGCATCAAAATCCACCAAAGTAATTATGATAAGATTTTATAGGATGTTTAGTACAAATATCTTAAATAGGGAAAATTTATATACTTTGGATGAAATAATTTCCCCATTTTCTGTTCTCACAAATAACTCAACATTCAAATTTTGAGGTTGTGATTAAATAGTTCTACTAAACTTGCCAGATTTGAAAGAATGTGTATAACTAGAATCAAGTAGTATGTTCATTAATCTTGAATGAATAACTAGTATACCTGTCACCACATCATTTTCCATCTCCACATAAGTAGTAGTGATAGTATAATCCCTTCTTTTTTTCCTTGGAGGTTGTCATTGATTGCCTCCGAAAACCTGTGGCTTAGGAAAATTGTTCGCATAAGGTCCATATTCATTATAGTTGTAACACTACATCATAGGCTTAATGTTGTCCTGAAACTTTATTTATTCTTCTAAATTAGTGTAATTATTCATATCCCTTTATAATTTCTTTTCCAGATGTCCCATACTTCCACATTTGAAACAATTCCTGGTGCCCTTTAGACAGTTCCTAGGATGATTCTTCCAACAATTTTGACACATGGGATGTTCGGTCTTCTTTTCATCATGGGATTTATTTGCTAATCTATACATATTAGAATCTATTTTCCACACTTTTCATCAAGCCCAAAAGACCACCGAGATTCTATAATCTCCATTTCAACCTTAAGGGAATAAAGTAAAATCTCATCATAACTTTTGAAGTCTCAAATCACCAACGATTTACATAGACTCACCTTTAGTCATCTAAAGAAGTGATCCACCTTACATTTGGTGTTCATGAAAAAACCAATGTCATACCTTGAAAGCCTTTTAATGTTTTCTTTATGTGCTCTGATAAACTCATATTACTTCTGGTTAAGTCTGAGGAACTCTCTTTCTATATTGATATGGAGGGTTCAGGGAAAATAATTCTTGAAAAACATTTTCTTGAATTCATCCCAATACATGGAATCAATTTCCTCCTTGAACTTTGAGCTCTTTATCAGTGTCCACCACTGATCTTCTTCCCCATAAAAATGATATACCACCATCACAACTTTCTCTCCTTTTGATAAATGTAGGAAATATAATATATTTTCAATGGAGTCAATCCACTGTTCCATGAGGTGGGGATCAGAAGATCCAAAAAAACATAGGAGACCTTTTCCGTATGAAGTATTTGATGGAAAATTTCTTTTTCCTTTGATTAGGTGGTCCTCCCACATGATTCAAGTTATTATTCATAACATGATACAATTGATAAAGTACTGTCATAATTGTTTTAACATCCACTACCATTATATTTGACATATAATTAGGGAAATCATCACGCTTCCTATCACATTTATTGTGGGGATGTGTTCTTATATCTCCCACCATTAACTAAGAAAAGGAAATCACAATTAGGGGGCTTGAATACTTAGATAATAATCATAAAAGGAAAAATTGAACATAAAAGGATAAACTTGTAGAGTAAAAGTATATCCTAACTTGTGATTACCTAGGATTCAATATAAGTCATCTATGATATAATTCATATCATATATTTTCTTATGGGAATTTTATTTGTTCCCTTAATAATGGTTTGTAATGAGCCAATGAATTCACCAAATCATGTCCCCTGGTATTGGAAAACCAGGGGCACAGTAAGGCTCGTTATCGTGTACCATGTTACCCTGAGTCAAGCCCAAAACCACATTTAAGAGTTTTTACTCCTAGGTACATATATTCTAGAACCAAATACACTTGTAGTATCCAAACAGGTACATATTAGCTTCATAAACCACTTACTCTAAACTAACCAAAATTTAGGTATATTTTCTTATACTTAGTCTTATTCAAAAGATTATTACTATGTTATCTATTCCTAATATCCAAAAATAACTAGACCTTCCTTTGATACCAATTTTACTAACCCTATCCTTTTACACATATCATTGCATGATTTTAGGTATATTCAAACATCATATTAAAATCTGAGGATTGTAAAGTCTAGTATATTTGAAGATTAGGCACATAATTAAACATTATAAAAAAAATATTTAATCTTTACATTGAGATTTTAACTTAATTTGTGCTCAAACATATGCATAGGAAAAACCCGAGGATAACATGAACAAAATAATGATCTATAATTCCCATTAAGGAGATAATAATAAGAATAAATATTAGCACATAGGTTAAAAGGCATGAAATAATGATATAAAAAGGTATGGAACATGATTGAACATATGAAATCATAACATATAAAACATGGGATCATATAAACAAGTAATCATAGTAATTTGGAAGTAACTTTAAACATTAATTTAGCATGATTCAAGGCTCATTACACATAGAAAAGCATGATTCAAGGATAACCACCAATACCATTACACATAGAGCATGAGTCAAGGCTAACCACCAAGACTGTTGCCTATAATGTCTCATGAAACTAAATTTTAAATAATGAATTGGAGAACTATCTGGGTCCACCCATTATAAAATTTTCATTAATATGTGTTCTATATTAAGAATAATCCATAATTAATCAAGTATAAACATAAGGGTTACCAATGGTAAGAATTGAATATCATAATCTTCTCAATATCCATAACATAAGGGAATATCACAAGAAATGATTTAAATCATTCATGTAAATTCATAAGAGAAAATATGAATAGATCCTGATAATATATGTCAAATTGAAGTGACAACATGTAAAAAAGATTATTTAAGAAACTTTATATTTAAAATAGTTTAGTGCGGTTTAAGGAACATATTAAAGAGATTTCAGAAAAGAAAATGGAATAATATTTTATATAAAACCAAAATTAAACCATATATTTTATCATAATAAAGATATTGAATTTATAAAAGATATGGTGGCTCAAAATAAATTATATATTACACTTTAAAATGGATAAGAATTCGGGAAGTTCCCTTAAATCAGGTTTGCTTATCGGAATGAATTGAGTAGGGAACCTTTTAAAAATATGTATATACCCAAAAAAATAAGGATAAATGTATCTTAATACCTGAGTTTGGAACATATAAACAATATTTATAAGATTTAGATAAAAATTGCAGAGAATTTCATTTGGGTAAAGAGAGAGGAAGAATAACCTGAAGGAATAATGGAGATTTGGGTGGAATCCCTTACCTTAAGTCTGAAGGTGTTCTTCACTTGATCTTAATATCATGGATAATAAAATTATATTAATTAATTAATAATTAAATAAATTATTTTACATTAAATTTATTTATCATAATTTTATTAAGTTCATTCATGTCCTTTTTGATGAGTTATAGTGTTCAATTTTATCATTCAGGAGTGCTTATTTTCCTAATTTTAATGATCGGTTTGCTTGTATAAGAGTATCGAAGTTCATGTAAAATGTGAATGGTTTTATAGAAGTTTAATTTTATTAAATTAATGATCTTATATAATATAAAACTTATAAATAATTCATATTATTAAAGGGGATGATGATGAATCATTAGATAAACTTTTAATGCTAATCGCTTGGATTATTTTGACCGGTTTCTCTCACAACGAGCTTGTTTTGATTTATTATTTTAAATTAGTTATTTATATTGATTAAAAACATTAAATAAGATTAAATTGATATATTATGATATTTTTAAACCATAAAAATTGTATCATGACCATACATGAAGATATTAAATGAAATTTAAAACCCATCATCCTTGAATGTGATAAATTAACACATCTCAGATGGTGTTTTCATTTTTAATACAGAAGGAGGGGGAAGGAGGTAAGATGTTGAATTATTACATTAAAATAACAAAATTACATTATATGTAAATTAATATAGTTATCATACCATTTATATGAGTGGAGGTGAGGAGAGAAAATATTGTAACTTAAAAAGAAAATAAAGGAAACGAAAAGAGGAATTTACCTCTTAAATTTATCTTCTTTAAGAGCCCCTTTAGGGATGAAGTTTTGGTCTTTCGAAGAGACCGATAGCTCCTAAAAATTGGGGAGGGGCTTGGTAAGATATTTGGGAAGAATTTTGTCAAGTAACAATTTTTCATAGGTGTGAGGAGAAGAGGTGGTGAGAGGTGGTTTTTATAGTGGAGGAGAGGGGAGTTTTCTCAATATTTAATTCATTTTTTATTATTTTACTCAAGAAAAGAAATAGTGTTGATTATTGAGACTAAAAATATTAAATATATCATGTGAGTTTGAACTAATGTTTCTTGAATCATCCATGACTCATTGAATAGTTTATTTAACTTATAATTTAAATATACTGTAAATTACCATATTTTACTATTCACCAAAAAATTCTAGTATTTTAGAAAAATATAAAAAATTAACACTAACCATTTTTTTATGTTTATAATTAAAACATTAAATAAATTTTATGAAAATAATTTTCTAAATATGATAAATTTAACTTTTAATTAAAATCATAATTTACTTGAAAAATATAGTTTTTAAAATTACAACTGATTTTATAACACTTTGAAATTTTACCTAAGGTCTCCTAAAATAGACTTATAATAATAAAGAATAAAATTATTAATTTATGAATAAATTTTATGGAAATATTTTTTTTTTGAATTATTAAATTAATCATAAATTTGTAATTAAATATACATGACTTACAAAAATACAAACTCTTAATTAATTTTTTAAAAATATTTATTTACTTATACTATGATATAATTGTATCATATAGGCACTTATAATATGTAAATAGTTTATTTATACCTTCATTACTGAGTTCACTATTAAATTGGTCATTTTACTATTTATAAGGTTCACATTGCTATTTTAAAGGTCAAGTTAATAATTCATCAGTATGTGTTCCCTAACTACTAGAGAAACCTTTTATTTTACTCATTCTTCATTTATATTATTTTTATTGTGTTATATATGAAATATTATGTGATTATACTATAATAAATAATTATAATATGGAAATTCCATTAATAAAACATAGGTTCATTACATGTTATATTTGGTTTTAAAATGAATCAACAATTTCACTTCAAAGGATATGATTTCTACTTTATGGTATTTTACCTTTCATTTATATTAAAAAATATTTTATGTGTTAAAAAAGAGTTATATTTTTAATAGTATGTTATTTCATGTGATATATCAATAATAAGTGTATTTGGTTATTTTAACTGATTCATGAAATATTAAATATTACTTATTGGTGAGTTTTTATTATTTTGGTTATCATTTTGATAAGTTTTTGTTAGTATATTTGGTTTAGTTTTCATTTTGATGATATTTGTTTTTGGAGTAATAGAATGTTTTTTTTATGATTTGGAGAACCCCACTAGTGTATTTAATGTTTATGGATGATTTTATGATGTTCTAGTGTAAATATTTATAGTATGTGCAATTTTACCTTATCATGTGATTTGTTTATTTTATAAGAACTCTACAATACTATCTAGGGACAAAAATATTCATGTTGGAGAGATTTTTACAAACCATTTCATTATGATTTGGAAATGTCCAATGGGATTATAATTTTTTATTTGAATTGGGGATAATGAGTTTGATCATATTTTGAGTTATTCTTGAGATGATTCAGGGGTGGTAGTTTGGTGGAGGGACACATGGAATGAGTCTTAGGGTGTCAATGGGAGATATATAGCTCTAGGATATGTGATATTTTATATTTATGAAACTATTTCATGGTCATTTAACCACCAAAACATGGAGGTATCCCTTAGGTATGAAACTCCTATTGTGTTGGTTTCTTTGGAATTCTATATTTCATTTCTAGGATATGGGCATTTTAGGCGATTCTGGTACTTGGGTTACACTAAGTTGAGCCTTGATGTGAAATGGTGGAGGGTTCTATGTCATGGTGGTATATTTATATCTATTTTTGACACACCATGGGGATATCCATGATGTGTATTACACCATCTCAATTGGGTTAAGTCCATTTATAAAATAGTGGTAGGGGGAACCATGCTATGGTTTGTCCTTGTTTTGGGGTGTTAGAGTTGGTGACTTAAAACCAACTACTCTAAACACTAAATTACTTATAAATATTCGAATAATTGAATGTTAATAGATTTATTATCACATATTAATTTTTCTTATTCATTTATTTAATGTGATAGTATCTTAGAGTGTTCGTTGCACTAAAAAGTTCTATTTGTTCCCTGTTATGATGAGAACCTTGAATTTCTATAACGATATTCTTAAATAATATGTCCTCTGGTTTTATGATGTCATCTTATGGGATATAAATGATGAATATTATCCAGAATTTGATACTCATAAGAATATGGTACTTCATCTAATGAAGTTCTCACATAGTTATCTCTAATATAGAATATTATGAGGATAAAATTGCAAGTAAGAAATCCACATGTTTACGTGTCATTAAATATTTATATTTGTGAACATGTTTAATGATACTTAGAATTAAATATTATTATTATTATATATCATGAGTCATATACTTAGATTTATTACCTCAAACTATTATGACATATGTCTATAGTTAATTTTGGTATGTTGGGTGCATCATTGGTGATATGTTATTAATGAATAAGAAGAGGAAGGATATATCCCTTCCATCTTTACAAAATATTATATCTTAACCCTTTAATTAAAGTGGAATTATCATATTAAGTTCCATGGACATGATGTATTGATGGGTTCATTTTAAAAATTCAAATAAATATATATCAATCATATAGTTTAATGGAATGAGTGTAACACCTTCTTGATGAAATATTGAGGCAAAATGACTATATTACACAGTGAGTGTTCATATTTAATTGCTGATTTTGTGATATTAACTATACCTCATGGGTGCCTTTATGTGTTTCTATACACTCATATTAGACTTTATGAGAGCCCACCTAATTCCACTAAGGAAGTATCCTAGAGGGTCACACACTAATTTTTTCCCTTGATCTCAGTTAAATTCTATTTGAATTTAATTATTGGAATAAATATCATTCTATAGGCCAAATAATAATATTTATTTTTTATTTATTAATCACATATATGATTTCAATATTTTATGTTAGTTTAATATCAAAATAAATATTTATTTGATTGACCATGAATATTATATTTATTTTTTATCCAATGGATAAAATTTATTATTTCTTGTTTGGTAAATACCAAGGAAACAAAAAAAATTAATAGGCTTGGTAGGAAGGATAAATTAAATCTACTTTAGATAAAAATAGTTTATTTTTTAAGGGTTATATTTATTTTATTCATGATACATGTACACATCAAGGGAATAAAAATATTATTGTTATATGGGGGTTTCTCTAAGGATTATGAGAATAATTAAGGGAATTTTTTTAATTATATATTATCTAACTTATCCCTATAAATACATGATTATATCATTTCCTAGGGTTAAAAATTTTTGTTAACAACACATCCTCTCTAAATATTCTCTAAACCATAGAGAGAAAATTATCTAGAATTCTCTCAAGAACCAATAGAAATAATTTTCCACCTCCCACTCCATTTTTTGATAGAATGAGAATAAGTCTTTTAACCTAAAGGATTTTGAAATAATCAAATGAAGTGATGTAAGATGATCTATACCACCATGATAACACCCAGAGTACTATCAATTACACTTCATAATCAAAGGAGTTAATGTGGATCACCAATAGTTGGATTCTACTTTGGATCCTCTTGATGAAATGAAAATATAATCTGAGTGAACATTAGATCAATCAAAGTATTCTTCAAAGAAGTAATCTCAAGACTGAGGTTATTCTTGTTATTAAATTAATTATAAAGTTAACATGAAAATATCCACTTTATGGTTTTAAGGTTATTTCGTTATGGTTTCTTGAATATTATCCTAATGCATGTCATTATTTTTTAGCTACATATGATTTATTTATTTGATTCAATGAAAAAAATATCATTTTAAATGGTCTAGAGCATCTTTCAATATGCCTAGGACATCTGAGTGGTTTCAGAGTAGTCACATTCAAATTTATAGTTATTTATTAAATGTATACCAATTTATGCATTTTTCATTAATACATTATTTCTATTTTATCATTATTTAATTTGAATGTTTATATTTCTTATTCATTCACCTTAATATGACTAATAATAGGTTAAAAATAAGGAATATCTGAATAATCCATCCTAAGGTTCTAAGTATTTTGTTCAAATAACATGGAACTACATGGTGTGTACCTTGAAAGTACATATTGTGTATCTATGATCATTTCACTAGAATGATCCTGGAATTTATTTCTATGAATTGGGTAATAAAATGAACACAATTTCATTGCACATCATGTGTTGACTAAGCCAAACTGACATGCATCTTTATAGATTACATGATATTTATATGGAGTACACACTATGTAGTCTACACATTTTCTCAATGGAAACTACATTGTCAAAAATGTGTTGTGTATTTATTACATGACACATATGATTGAAGTTATAAAATATAAAGGTTAAATGATGTTTATCTAAATTCTACACACCATTTATCTCATTAATGTCTATAGTTAAATACATTCCCAAAACCTAGGGTTGTATTGTAGACAAACAACAAGTAATATTCATGGAGTGTAACTATATTGTACACATTTTGTATCTTCTAATTTTTTACACGGGATGAAAATTTAGTCAATTACTTAAACCTAATAAAAATGTGTTTATGTGTCATTAATTGATAGTACATGCTATTTTATAGGTATTATTACATATTAAATTATTAATTAATTAAAATATAAATTTTCATACTACACATTGTGTATTGTCCTTAAATGTAGTGTACTCTATGTGTATTAAAACTATAACACTCTATGTAATAAAACACACATCCATATATCATTTATTAAAAGATTTGTTTTTGTAATTATAGGACATAAAATGTATACTACATGTCATGTGAGTCCACAATACATAATAGAGACCATTCCAGGTAATTCGGATAGGTACATGTTATGTTTCTTCCATGTATACTTTGTGTACTTGATAAATTTTAAATGGAATTAATTTATTTAACTTTTTTACAATTATAATGGAATTGAACTAAAGGGATATTTGTATGGATACCAATATGAATTAATTAAAAAATTAATAAGATAGTTAGTTTTTAAATTGAGTAAATTATCTTAATTAAGAATGATTGGAATGAATGATTGTATATTAAATGTATAATCATTGAAATTATGTTTCTGATCATGATATTCGACTAACCAATGTATGTATTGGATTTATTTTAATTTAATTTTATGAGTTTTATTATTATTAAATTAAAATGTTGGTTTGTGTGTCGTCCCTACCACCTCTATTATATAGTACCTACATGTCAATGGTTCATTTTATGTAAACACCTTAATGATTCCAATGGTTACCCACACCAATGTGTGAGTAAGAATATGTAAAGTATGGAGATATAAGGACATGAGGAATTTTAGAACTTAATCTAAGGTGAAATCAACCTAGAAGATTCAAAAGTATATGGTGGAATTCTAACACTAGATCCAAGAATTTCTTGAAGATTTTATTCCCCTTAGTTCATAGGTTGATTTATTATACACTCAATAAATCATCCGTTAAAAATATCATGATGAATTTGCTTATTTATTTTATTTATTCCAAATTGCATGGTTCATATTTTATGGATTCTTTATCAAGATCACAAAAATTAATGAATTAATTATCATAAAATATGCAATTAAAATAAATTGGACTTTATGTATGTTGATTTTAAAAAAAATCATGGTTAATTAATTATATAAAATCCACATAATATTAAAAATAAATTATTATGCATAATAAAAAATACATTAATAGATTATTAAGATAGACTAAGACTTCCATTATTTAAGTTGAAGATGGACCCTTAATTAACATGTTAACTCAGGACATAATCAGGGGAACTTTTAATTATTAGGAGGTCTAAACAAGTGTTATGGGATGACTTAACTGAGCTTGTATTGAATTTAGTGACCATAATATATTTAATACAAATTTTACGGTAAGTGTTGAGGACATACAAATATGTATTTTAGGATTGGGGAGTCCACTCAATGGATCATGGAGATGCAAGATAGCAATTGGAATGACCTCCTACCTAAATACCATATTATGATTTTTATAGCCATAGTATATATTATGAGAAGGTAAATAGGGATCCTTGATACTAGAATGTCCATACAATAGAATATTCTGATTTCGATAGAAATGGAAATTAAGACAAGATAAAATAGTGGGAGAATAATAATAAAATAAAAGTATTGCATTCCACATATTTTGGTAATCAATATAATGTGAATAATATATAATTTTATGTTATTATATTAAAATGAAAATTTCATCAACCTTGTTATCCCTATGATCAATACTCAAGAAAGACAATCTATGTATTAGAAGTAATTTCCAAGAATGGTACAGCTTCTTATACACTATAATATACCATGAATGAAATATTTATGTTCTAGAATCGCCAATTTTTCAATACTATTCATAAGGAGGTCAGTAATGAAGAGTCCATTGTCTAAAAAACACATAGAATATGTTCTCTATGTCTAGTGTTTGATGATTTCATCCATGTTTAAAGAAATTTTGAAATATCAAGAAATAATGGATGCTTATATCATGATCAAGAATCCCTATGGTCTTTATTTTGAGAGATCTAGATAAGAGATCTTAGGAACTCTTATAGAGAAACTTTAGAGAGGGTGTGTCGGTTGTACCTCATATAATCAAAATGATTTACTATATTTTGTGTTTAGACATTATAGGGTTTTTTATTCTCAATGAATTGTACACCAATATCAATTTTCCCTCACTCCCTCATAGATTCTCGATATTTTCTATAAATTTTAATATTAAAAACATAGATAAGCCTCTCTTGGATATTTTTACTCAGATTCACTAAGTTGATAAGGACTTGAAGCATATAAAACCATTTTTGGTTATATTGAATATGAGGAAGGGATTAGTGAAAGTCCCTAAGATTTACACTAAGTATAAAGATTCTTCAGAACTCCCTTCAAAGAGAAGGAAGATCATGGGTAAAGAAAGAGAATAATATGTTTTTTGTTTCACCTATGAAAAGATAGTCTAATGGAAGAAGAATTTCACCACCACAAAGAAGCAAGGGTAAGCTTCAGGTGTATTCATGGTTAAGTGAAATCATTCCATTTATATAAATTTGGTATTAGATATAGCTTACGGTGCTTATATTTATATCAAAATATAGAAACTAAGTATATTCAAAATATTTACATGAGGTGATGTGAATCTACGAGACACTAATGGAACTAATCTCACTATAATATCTATTAGATACTACCAACACACATTTCTGATTGGAATGATATTAGTTTTAAATAATTGTTATTATGAACATCCAGTAACCAAAACATTTCTTCTATGTATAGTCTTGATAAAGATGGATTAATTTTCAAAATTTTGAATAAATTTTTCTTCTTTATAAAGATACAATATTTATGGTAAGATACTTATAAATAATTATATTTATGAGTTGGATTACACAAACCAAGTAATGGATATCGATAAAAAATAAAGTTTTCATGAATCATATCACACCCAATTGTGGCATCATCACCTAGGTTATATAAATTATAGGCACTTGAATAATTTATATCAACTCAGATATTTGGATTCTTTTGAACTAAAACTAATTTTCTCATATCACACATATTTTCAAGTAGATTTTTCCAAAGTTCCATTTAGTGGAAAATGTTAATGTGCTACAAATATTATTGAATTGGATCATAATGATGTTTGTATACCTTTTATAATTGAAGAAAGAGGTGGATACTCATATTAATAACTTTTAATGAATAATTTATTTTATATGAATACGTTTAATTAAATAGGTATAAGTCATAGTCCTTTAATAAATTCAAGGAATACAAAAATGATGTTGAGAATCAATGTGGTACGAAAATAAAAAACATTATTCATATTGTGGAGAAGAATTCTTGACCAAGAATTTATTTATTACATATAAGAGTTTAGAATTTTATCCCATTAACTCCTCTAAACACACCTAAATGGAATAGTGTAACTAAAAGGAGGAACCACTCATTTCATTACATGGATTGATTAATGATGTGTCATGAAGTTATTCCATTATCATTTTGGTGATACACATTATAGATAGTGACTCATATTCTAAATCAAGTGTTAACTAAATAAGAAAATAGTATTACATACCATCTTTGTTATAGAAGTAAACTCTTGTTGAATCATATATGAGTGTGGGGTAGTAAAGTATTTGTTAAGGATATATCTGGAAACAAACTTTCTCCCTAAGTAACTAAGTGCATCTTTATATGGTACCCTAATGAAATTGAAGGATAATATCTACATGAACCCTTAGATAAGAAGGTTTTAGTTAACATATATACCATATTCCATAGGAGGGATCACATATCTAAATGAGATAGTGGAATGATATAAAATTAGTTGAATTCCTAGATCAAGATAAACAAGAGTCAGTATAAGAACATATTTTAAAAGGCCTCATGGAAGAGGACATTATAGAGACACAAGTACTACATGTGATTACAAGGGAGGTTACAGGACTTAAAGTTTATGGTTTTCTAGTCACAAAAATGGTGAATCATTGTTAGTTGATAAAAAGGATCTTGTAAACTACATAGAAGTAATAATGTCATATAAGATTCCTAATTGAAAGAATCCATGAATTTTGAAGTGGATTCCATGTAGTAAGACCATGTTTATATTTTAATAGATCCTCCAATGAATGTAAATCCTATTAGATAAAAAAATGGTATTATGTTTAGTACCTATGAGTTATTCTTGGTTGAAAAAGTCTTTAAACATCATCAAGGCATATACTAAAATAAAACCTTTTCCCTAGTTGAAATTCTTAAATCCATTATAATTCTACTTTCCATGTTATCTTATCATGAAAATTAAATTTGTGATATGGACGTAGAAATATATTTCCTTAATTGGAAACTTAATTAAGATGTCTATGTGAAACTAACAAAAGGTTTTTTGACTCCAAGGATTCCAAAAATGTATACAAATTATAGAGATCCTTTTAATGATTGAAGAGAACATCTACTATTTGGAGCATTCACTTTGATGAAGCCATAAAAAAATTTGTTTTAATAATTAAATAATGTGATCCTTATATTTATAAATAGTTTAGTAGAAGTGAAATAATTTTATTGATAGTGTATGTTGATCACATAAAACTTATTAAAAAAAATTCTAGGCTTATAGTCCATTAATACATGGTTAAATACATGATTTTCCATGAAATACTTAGGTATGAAAATATATATTCTTACAATAAATATAAATTATAATAGATCCAAGAGGATTCTTGGACTATGTCAAGTTACATAAATTTATAAGATATTTAAGATAATCAATAAAAAAAATCTATGAGGGGATTATTTTTAATGTCACATGATATTCATCTTTCCCCATCCCCATTTTAATTATTTTAAATTTCAATTCTTATGCTTGTTAAAATATTAACTCCTCCATCCTCTTTTACATTCATTTATATAACCTAGAATCTTCCTACAACTAAGGAACTCTTTCTCCTTTCTCCTTTGTGGTTCTTCATTGATTTTAGTAGACAAAATTCGAGGTTAGTCTTGACCTCTCTTGATTATTCTTCTTCTTATTCCTTGTTCCCATTATTTTTTCCATTGTAATTATTTCTCATCCAGTTAATTTTTGGGAGATGATTCCTTCAAGTATTGGTGTAATCATCCTACATCTTGGGGATTTAGTTTCTATCCTATAAAAGAGGCCTTGTAAATATATGCTCAAGATGTTATTCATCATTATCTTTAGTTATATATTTTTATGAATTATTTTAATAGTTTCTTTATTTTGGGTTTAATTGTTCATTTATTCTTGGATATTGATTGGTTATTTTGTACAGCTTTGTTCTAGGTGAGATTTGAGAGTGGATTGCACCCTTTTACTCATGGTTCAATATCAGTATATCACCTAATAATTTTTGTTTTTGGTGATTTCATGGTGGGGTTTTGTTTTTTGATGTTTTTTATTGATTAAAGGGTTGTTATGGTTGTGCAATGTGCTCAGGGGCCCAAAATAGGTCACTAATGAGGCATCCTAGACCCATACTCTCAAGTTCAATGAAAAAAACATAGACTTCATACATGGTATTTAATACAGAGTGAGGCAGTCCAAGCTAAGCATATTGTTATTTTATATTATTTTCATAAGTTAAAAATTACATCTCATTGAAAACTAGTAATATAAGATACTTATTTTTTAATACGTATGGAAAGTTATCTATAATCGAACCAAATTGGACCCACTTCTAGACTGTTTTTAGGTGATGATCATCTTCATAACCTGGGGAATGGAAAGACAAGAAATGAGTGAGCCTAAACGCTCAATAAGAGAAAACTTATCAACATGTTATCATGGGTTAGATCATAATAATATGAGAAAACATGTGAATGGGGGAGATGTATTTTTAAAATAATATGGTATAATAATATTTTTCAATAATCCATTATAGTGGGACATGTAATCTCTAATGAACAAGCATGAACCATTAAATAAGATTGTGAGATAATAAATAGAAGCCATAGAGAATAATCATAGGCATACAACATCAAAATATTTCTCAAAAATAAGCATAGAAATCATAACATAGAGGATCAAGAATCATTTACTATCTTTCTTAGTGGATCGACCATTAAAACCAATTTCCCATAGTGGATCAAGAAACACAACCTGTATCCTAGAGTAGATCGAGCATCATTACTCATTTACCATTATTATCTTATAATATGTAATGCTTTACCCAATGAATTATATGGTTATATAGGACCCACCAATCTCATAATATTCATCCATACATATATGTTCCACATAAAATCAATAATTAGTCATATCATAAATAACCTATGTAAATAAAATGGGTTTCAAAACATTTCCAAATGGTATCAAAAAAATGAATTCAAGACAAAGATCAGATAACAACAAAAAATAAATCACCCCAAAAGGGGTATTTTATAAAGTAATTTAAAAGGCGATTAATAAAACAATACTCTATAGTATTTTTATATTTTAGAGTTAAATAATAAAATGTAATTGAAACACAAAAACAAAATTTGAAATAATTTCTTATTATTTTCATAAAGATAAGATGTTTTGAGTTACATTCAAAATTATTATTTTTTAAATGGAGTGAAATGTTTTGAAAACATTTAATTTTGAATATAATCTTAAATAATGGATCCTTGAAATTTATATAAACTTTACCTCGATAAAATTTGGTGTCAGAGAAAAAAAATTACAAACGTGAAATCAAACCCCTATTAAATATTTTGGAAATACCTTTATTGAAACCCACATCGTAAAGAGAGTGATAAATCATTAATTAGAAAATAAGTAAATATAAATTTTAAGATCATAAAAAATAACACATATTTTTATTTAAAAATAATAAAGGATAAAATTTATGGGAAGAATGAACACGGATATGGAAGAGAAAGTCCTCATTTATATGAGAATTATTCTTAACGTCATTAGATTTTATAAATAAAGAAATCCATTAATGTAAATATATATAAACGAAGGAAGAAATAAAATATAATATTGTCATAGGATATAAAAAAATCAATCTTTTATAAATATATTCAAATAGTAATCATTATAAATCATATAAATAAGTCGAATCAAGAAAACCCCTTATAAATTTGATAAATATTGAATCAAAATACTCGGAAGGAGAGATTCATGAAACCACTTGTTAATATCATAAATGACACATTAATAAAAATAATATAATCCAATGTGTATTAATTACACCATATAAAATAATAATAGTTGAATAAAATAAAAACATACCTTAAGGAATATAAATTGAGATGGAAACCCTTATAGACATTATAATTAGTGAAGTAAGAAACACTTGAAAGGTGGACTATGTGATATAAATGTAAATCCCTAGGGATAAAATATAAAATATATCATAATAAAATATTTTGGAATAATTTACCCAAACTATAAAAACTATGTTCAAGAATAAACATTATAACTCAATTAAATGGTATTTAGTTAAGAAACACCCTTCCCTTTACTCTTAACATCTGTGAAAGTGATTTAATCTAGTTTATCATAAATATATCTATATTAATAACCCATTTAATAAAATTATTTATGTATATTAAAATTTATAATCTGTAATCATAATAATTTATTTTACATTTATTAGTTACTTATTGTTTATATTCATTATTGGATGTTAGTGATTTTGATTGTTTCGTGCATGTTTTAAAGTATCGATATTGATTCCCATTAATTGAAATAAAGATAATCAATCCTATATTTTCCAAGTTACTAGAATATATAATTTATAATTATTTAAATATATATATTTTTACTCCATGATGACATCATTCATGATTTGCGAAGACAGAATCGGTGAAGAGCTTGTTTCGATAATTTGTTATGAACCAAAGTTCATATATCAATAATAATTTAAATATTAATATAGCATACCCAAAACAATAAACCAAAAATTAATTTCATATTAATATATAATAACAACAGTTTTCAAGTTTTCATATTCATCTATGATATAAAATTATAGCATTGTTCATGTAGGTGGTTAAACCGACCCAAACAAGAACATGCTATAATCAATGGGTGGGTATAGTTAAGAAAGTGATTATTTTGGAATAATTTAATTATTGTATAAGAATAATATTATTTTTTAGATTTTTTAAATATTTTTAATTATATTTTAATATATTTAGATAAAGAATAAAATACTAGGGATATGGAAAATGAAATACATCACTTTGTGGAGGCGGTAGCCCACACATACACAAAAATGATGTGTTTATTTTATGTAGAATGGAAGAAAGGTATAAAATGTTTTATCTTTAAAAAAATATTAATAATGTTATAAATAATATATTATCTCATTAAATACCATTTTTGAACAATCCATGTAAGTTTTTCATGAGAAATAAAACACATCATTCATGGAGATCGTAGTGCGCACGTACACATGACGATGTTGTCATTTTTCTAAGGAAAAAGGATAAAAGAAAATTATTATTTATCTTATAAACATAAAATAATATAATCATATAGATAATATTGATCCCAAATTTTTTAAATGGGTAATTATTATTTATAGAAGAAATGTAGATATGGAATAAATATTAGATAGGGATTAGTACTTACGTTGAGAATTTGAACTTTCTATTGAAGTACTTCTTGGAAATGGGTTACTTAAAAAAATATTGTGACTAGAGTATTAGGAAAATTTATGAAAATTATAGGGTAATTAAAATGGGTATACTGTCAAATGAAATTCACCTTTTTAGATTGTTTTGAAGGGGTGGTGGAAGACCCCTTTTATATGTGGAGAGAATGACATTTTCAAACCCATAACCTCTTAACACAAAGTAACTCATGTTTCACTTGAAAATTAGAATAAAAAGTGTAAAATAATGGATAGAAGATAATTTATGGTCGATCCTGACATAAATCACTAATTTGGAGATATTTTAAAAAAAAAATTCTCTTCAACACTTGGTTAAACTCTTTTTACCTTAAT
Source organism: Viscum album (assembly GCA_963277665.1). NCBI lineage: Eukaryota > Viridiplantae > Streptophyta > Magnoliopsida > Santalales > Viscaceae > Viscum > Viscum album. Next base: position 478,062,719 of record OY728136.1, on the reverse strand, counting down.
TTACTTGTACCATCGATAACTGGTTTTTATGACTAAAAATGAAAATGATATTATTACATAATTTTTACATTCTGTTTTAAAATTTTCAAACCATTTTATAAAATAAAATTTATAGTGTTGATAAAAATTAATTTTAATATTAGCACACATTATTTTTAAAACCAATTTTTAGAAAAAAAATGCTTTTTTAGGCATAAAAATAATGTTTAAGATAAACTTATAAATTTTTTTGATTTATATGAAATTAATTATTATATTATTACAAAAAAATAAGATCTATTTGACTTTAAAATAAATCCAAAACCAAATTCTACCTTGATAAAACTTATTTAAAAGAGAAAGATGAAAAATAGTTTTTTATTAAGAAAAAACATTACTTACATTTGTAAAATATAAAACATGAGTTTTATAAATTAAAACTAGAATATTAATTGAATAATTTTACTCATTGAATATATTTTTTATCAAAAAAAAATTTATAAGTTTCTATATAATAATTACTTCCTCATAAGTTCATAAACTCTATTGTATCAATGAAAACTATATTTTTCACTATTCACCTAAAAATCAACAATTTTATAAAAAAAGTCTCAGAATTCATTAGAGGATAATATTATCATGATGAATCCAAAAATAAATTTCATGTATCATAATTAAAATTCTATAATTTCTGAATTTATATTTTAAATTAAAATAAAAATATAAAAAAACAACTTTAATAGAAAAAGAGATTTTAAAATATTAATTATTCTTAATCTCATTGCATATCAGTTAATAATAAATGTTAATATATTAGTTCATATATTTAAATATTTCATGATATCAAAATAATATTTTAAAATTTCTCAGTTTAATTTATTAGGATAAAATACATAGAGTTTTAAGAAAAACATTGATGAAAAAAATTCTAACATTAAACTATATTAATTATTTATCTTCTAAATATAAGGAGTTTTAATTGACTACTATCATTTTATTTACTATAAATTTTATTATTTTTACAATTTTATTAATAATGTTTTTCTAATATGTTTCGTCTTTTTTTGGTTCTATGTTTTATGTAGAGAAAGCTATTAAACATAGTATTTAATTAAAAGAAAATATATACTAAAATTTTAGGTCATTACAAATTCAAGTTTAGGATTGATTTCTGAGTCACTAGTAGAGGTAGGTTCATCCATGAATAACTCTTTAAATTTAAATCATTGATACGATACATTATTTTAGCCCATTATTTGAACCTCTTAAGAGTTATATGATGGATATATATATATATATATATTGTTTCTCACATAAATGTCTCAGTTTATCTACTGGTTTCCATATGGTAATAAAAATGGTTTAAGTTCGGATTTATAAATCCTTCCTCTTGTTTAAATAAAATATTTTTTGAAAAATCATTAAAGGTTCTTTCTAGAGAAAATTGTGGGATAAAAAGGGTGCCTTATTATTAATGATTTTAAAGGGGGAACTTATGTTTTTTAAAAAAATGGTTTATGATTAAAGGACATGTATGTTTTTTACTAAGATTTTTCTGGTGTTTTAGTGATTATTTGAGGAATATTTATTGACATTTGTTTGATATTTGATTTTAAATGTAGTTTTGTTTAATTTATAAAAAAATTTATTATTTTCATAGTATTTTAAAATATTTTTCCACGAGTTGCTTGATAAAAAGCTGAATTCCAAAATCTAGTTTTTCCAAAAATATCTATAAAGTCATAGTTGGAAAAGAAAATTAAAAAAATAGTGTTTTCTTTCCACTAGTTCAATACAACATCATAACTAGTGATGGTATACTATTTATTCCCACTAGTTTCATGTGAATTATTGTCTAGGGAAGTTATACTACTTATTACCACTAGATCAGTGTATTTCCCAAACTAGTGAAGTTATACTGCTTATCTCCACTGGTTTAGTGTATTTCCTTGAATATTGAAGTAATAATATTAGATATGATTGTAATATGGCTTGCAGTTAATATATTTCAGTTGCATATGATTATGGATATAGATTTTAATGAGGGTCATAGATTATCTCAACCTTAGTTCTCCTAAGGATACTCTTATGATGTCTTATACTTTTTATTTTTCTCTTTTATTGTTTAGAATTTTTTTTGTTTATTCTTATTTTTTCTCCATTAATTTTTTTAATTTTCTTTACTAGTTATATTTAGTCATTTTTCTTTACCACAGTGATGATATTTCAATTTAATTTTGTTTCCATGTGGTGATTTATTCCAAAATATATTCCTTGGTATTATTATTTCTTATGAATATTTTGTTAGTGCCTATTATCTTTGGGAATTTCTTTAGTTTTAAAAGTATAAAATTATCTCTCTAGTTATTTCTTGGTGGAATTTGAAAAAGGGTAGTTAAAGGTCGGTTATTTTCTTTTACTTTGAAAATGTGGGTATTTTAGAAGGATTGGTTTTATAATATTTTATTTTTATTTAAAGTCCCAATTTTTACCTAAAATGTTTTCAAAGTTTGATTATGATTTAATTGGTGAAATGGTTACTTGGATAAAATAAATTAAATTAGTGTTATGATGTGAATTTTTTAGTTAAAATGAAAATATTATATTTATAGTTGTATTTTCAAACTATTATATAAGATATTTATCTTTATAGAGAATTCATGGGGAGTGAGAAGGTTACTTGGTAGGATTTTTCTCATACCTATATATTTTAGTCTCTATTCATGTTCTGGTTGGATAATAGTTGGTCTGGTGTTTTAGGTTGATTATGGTGGTACTATAATAAATAGAGAATATTTCTTAACACATAGAGATGTTTGATCAAGTTCTTCATTTTATTTTGGCATTTTATTCATATAATGTGTTTCTTCACACCATCCATATCTTTTCCATATCCTTTGATTATTATTTCTGGATTTTATTTATGATGGTTGAGCTTCATTTTATGCTTATTCCTCATTTGGTTCTGTTTATTACTAAAACTATTTATTTTGTATGTGTGATCATCTAACTTATGGAGTGTTTATGAAAAAATTTCATGTAGATGTTTTATGTTATTCTTCTTTCATTAGGATAAATCATTCTAAATTGTATATATTTTAGGCTTAGGCATAGTTGTTAGTCTGTGATGATCATGAATTCCCTTTGACACTTTCCATGGGCTAGCTTGGGTACTCAGATTAGGGTAATTCCATGTTATTTTTTGACAAGTGGGCATTAAATTAGTAACTAATCAGAATATCACTATTATAGAGGGAGCTAAGAGGGAAATGTGTCTGAATGGTGATTGAACTAAAGCCTGGGAAATGGTCTTCAAGTAAAATATTTTTGAGGTGTGAATATTTTTTATCAACAATCTCATTATTTAGAGGGTGTGATTGTGTCCATTGGATCACTTCTAAAGAAATAATTGATAGTGACATATTTATGTTGAATGATCCATGATGGTGCACTGTTGGGTGGTGGATGCAGATATGATCGATGATTGAGTATAACTAGGAAATGGAATTTTGATTTTACATAGTGCCAATGGGAAATTTTGTGCAATTGGTTAATGTAGTTTCCCGTAATGAAGGAATACTTGAATAATATTATGTTCACAAACAAAATGGTTGTTTTTCAGGAGGTATGAGATTATTATACAAATAGGTGGTGTCTATAAAGATGTTTACTGAGATAAATATTTGAATTAATTTTTGAGTAGTGATCTATAATCATTTATAACTTAAGAGTGTTTATCTCCCCTATCTTCTAGTGGAAATAAATGTTTCTCTATGGGATTAAGTAATTTCCCAAACCACATAAATATCTTATGTGATGGTTATGTGATCTTCCATTCTTTTTCCATTCATTATTTGATTTCTAGAGCCCTGTTCGATATTGTTCAGGGAATATTTATTGTATAAACTATTATTTAGTTCTTATAGATATTACGGTCTATTTTAAGCTTTAAATTTGGGGGGGTATTCTTGTAGAAGGTACAACATGATTCACACCATGCTATAAACAATATTAAGAACATATCATTTCCTATATAAATATTTTTGACAACTTTACGGTCATATTTCTTTTGGATATAGACCATTGTATATTTTAAAAAATAGTATTCATAATTTATTTAATAATAATTTAAAGATAGATCTAATACCACTGAATGGGTTTGAAGACATAAAATATGCATAATAGTAAGAGAAATTCAAAATTCAAACTAAGATCATTTGGTAGATAAGATAGAAGAATTAAATAAATAACACAAAAGATACATAACATTGTCCAATATTTTCTGATTGAGTATTTTATGAGGGCCACTAAGAAAAACCAATGGAATCTTGCCTCCAAATATATTCTACTAGTAATAGAATTTATAAACACCTTTGTAAGGACCTTTTTCAACACGACATGCTAGTAACTCAGGTGTTAAATGAGAGAAAATAAAAAGAGTGATTTTTAATATAATGTAACTTCCATCATGCATTAGTAATATAGTGATGAAATCCATTTTAAAGACCTCTTTCATTGATTATGGTGTCATGAAATTTAAATATTTTAAAAATGTTTAATTGATGCTCAACCTATATATTATAAATTATAAAATTAAACAAGTAATCATTAAAATATATAATGAGTTACTTATAAGTGTCCAATCATAAATACATAATATAATAATTTATAAACAAAAATTAATGATAGTTTTTTATATAAATAACAAGAATTTGATTTCCCATATTATAGGGTAACTCTCACCATGGAATCCCATAACATTTCAATGTTATAGTCTTAACATCACCTTCAATATGAGGTTTATGTGTATGAAACTTTTATTTACGATATTCATATTTTTTATTGAAAATTAAAATGATTGAATTTTCTAATAATCTGATGCACCCAATGTTGTATGTACTTTACATAGGAATTTAGGGTAATATTTATCTAGAATCTACAAAAATGATTTATTTTAGTCATTGATAGTTCTATTTGGTATATTTAAATAATATAATATATCTTTATATAATTTTAAATAAATAGGGAAAATTTCATTCTTGAAGGAATAAATATATGATTAATGATAGAAAATGAAATTAACCTAATATTTGATGTTATATGTCTTAATGGACATGATTTTGTGCTGGATAATGTAATTGAAAGATTATGCCAATGTTGAAAAAAATAGGTTTGTGCTTGACTTAAGAATTAGACATCGCATTTTAAGACAACAAGTTTACCACATTCTAGTATCTATTTTTTAGCAAATTTAATCTGAAATTTCATGTTAAGAATATTTTGTTTGAATATAGAGAGATAATAAAGTTCATCAATAACAAACATGTATCATGGAATGTTTATCCATTGAAGGTGTCACATAGGAAATTTTCTCCAATATATCATTTTTTATTTGAACAAGTCATGTCACCTATATTGTTATTCAGGTGTCATGTGTGTTGTTGAAATAGTGAGACCTTGATCAATTAGAGGAATTTGGTTCAAATACTAGTAGACCATACTATACACTAAACCACTGATCTCATGGTTTGACCTTTGTCGTGAGGTTATTAGAGGTTGCGTGGGATAGCACACCCCTGATCAAGTGTTTGGGAGATGATGTCCCCCAACCTAAATTTTGGATAATTGTATTGATTTTGACTAACAATAGAAGAGATAACCGATGAAATCAACATTGGCACTTTAATAGATTAGAATTTGACATGATACTATAATAGTAAATGGCTAGAGACACTAACAAGGTATAGATCTAAAAACCTATTTACTATCATTAATATAGCATAGAGGACTCTTTGTGTGGATTTTCAATGTAGTAATGCGGGTTACTGTATCACTATTTTTCTTTATCATCTCTCCTTGATATAGGGTTTTTAAATACTAAAAATATTCCTATAATTTTCTCCATGAAATAGTGAATCATTTTGTCTCTCTATGGATGTAGGAATTATTCCTAAACCACATAAATCACTATATCTTATGATATTAATATTTTTCTTTTGTTTTTATCCCTTTTACTCTTCTACTAAATTGTTGATAGTTTGTTTCATCTGATGTTTTTTCATCATTTTCCTTAAGTAGAATAAACCATATAAGTTGTTTCTAAGCAAGAGGACTTCTGTTAAGATGTAATTCCCTTTAAAAGATGATCACTCATACTTTTTGGGTAAATCAACTCAATGTTTTTAATATTAAAATGATTTAAAATTTTTTATGGATTATTCATTCTTCCTAAGAAATCAAAAGATATATTATTTTTCTTATTTTAAATAAATAGATTAAATTGAAAGACCAAAAAATAGATATCAGAGGCTAGATTATGTGTTTATTTTCCATCATATCATACACTTTCATATGAATATTTACCTTATGTTTAGGATATGTTGTTGGTGTTATTATAGGTTTATACTCACACCCTACATAGGAATCATTGTACACATATAGTCTTTATAGCCAGGGATTTATAAGAGGCAAATGGCCTTGCTCAGGATAGTTGTATAGAAGGAGCAGGTTGGTTGAGAAAATGTAAAAATATACTTCATGATCATTTTTTATAGTTTCCTCTATATTTATTTTACCTTTTTTTTATTTCACCTATAAATCATACACATGTGGGGATCTATCTTTTACTCGTGTACTGTTTATTATGTTTCATTTTGATATAACATGTGATGATATTATTATTATTTCTTCCACTATGTGATCTTTCACTATTTAATAGGATTATTATTCATTTTTTTATTGTGTAATCTATTTGATTATCTATTTTCAAGGTCATAGTCTCCCCATGGTGCTTCTTAGGCTATCACTGCTAGTCAGTAGTCTCCTGTGTATAGGGAGGCATGTATGTGGTCATGTGAAACCACATCCCAAACTGGGTGACTTGGTCTAAGGTGTCATAAAATGGTAACAGATCCAATACCCAACTTGAAATATTGTGACACTCTTAGGTTTAAGTTTTGAGGTCTACAAAAAGGGTGTTGTTCTTTAATGTGGGGAGAGTGGAACTATAACAACCCTTCACTTTCACTACTACGAAAACAGCCATTATCAGCGCTCAAAACGGGCTTTATCAGCGCTAAAAAATCACTATAAAGATCGAAGCTGATAAAGGGGGTTCCCCTTTATCAGCACTTACTGAGCACAGATAAAGGGGTACTTTATCGGCAATAAAAAAGTATAGATAAAGGATACCTTTATCAGTGCAAAAAACGTGCTGATAAAGGGGGACTTTATCAGCACTAAAAAGGCACTCATAAAACATCCCTTTATCTGCTCTAAAAAAGCTCTGATAAATGTGTGTTTTATGAGTGCTCCTTTAGAATTAATAAACTGATCCTTTATCAGTGCTTTTTTGAGCACTGTTAAAGGTGTAGTTTATCCGTGATTTTTTAGCATTGATAAAATATCCCTTTATCAGCGCTAAAAAAGCGCTGATAAATGCCCTGTCTGCTGCTACCAAAAAATCTACAGCAGTACACCCAAACACCTGAAAAAATTCAGCATCTCAATAATCTAATTAGAAAAAGTATACCCATACAAAATTAGCACATAAATCATAAGCTAATTAGACCAAGTATACCCATACAACAAGTATACCCGTACACCATTAACACATAATTCATAAGTTAATTAAGTACATAAAGATTTCAATTCAGAATTTAGGGGGTTGGGGGGATGTTCATGGGTTTGGGGTGGCTGTACAAGGGGGGTAGGGATGTCCGGGGGTATGGGGGTATCCGGGGGGAAGGGGTGTCTAGGGGGTGGGGCGGTCCAGGAGGTTGGGGGTTGTCCAAGGAGGGTGGGGTGTTCAGGGGGTGGGGGTGTCCAGGTGGTGGGGTGGTGTCTAGGGGGGGTGTCCAGGTGGGGGGATGTCTATGGGAGTGTCCAGGGGGTGGGATGGTGTCTAAGGTGTTGGGGGGCTTTCCAGGGGGTGGGGTGTCCGGGGGGTGGGGGCGGTCCGAGGGGTTGGTGGGGCTGCCCAAGGGGGGTGGGGTGGTGTACAGGAGGGTGGGATGGGGGTGTCTTGGGGGATAGGCTGGGGGTGTATATGGGGTGTCTAGGTGGGGGCTGTCTATGGGGTGTCCAGGGGGGCGGGCTGGTGTCCAGGGTGTCGGGGGGGGGGGGGGGGGGGCTTTCTTGGGGCTGGGGGTGTCTAGAGGGGTGGGGGTGTCTAGGGGCTGGGTTGGTGTCCAGGGGGGTGGGGACGATCCAGGGGGTTGGAGGGGATGAATCATAAATGTCACGAAGGACCCGTGGATCGTTCTCATAAAGTATCAATACAATCCAAATGTGTTTGGTCGGATTTCCGTAGGTCAGTTGTGGTTTTCACTTAAAATTGTGCCCATTTTAAACAAAAGAGAGACCCTTTGAGTGGTACCGGCCAAACTGTGCCTCATATTGAGGTGGGGAAGGATTTTATATGTCACAAATGACCCATGTATCTTTCTTATAAAGGATCAAGATAATCCGAATGTGTTTGGTTAGATTTCCGTAGGTCAGTCATTGTTTTCATGTAAAATTGTGTCCATTTTAAACAAAAGAGAGACCCATTGAGTGGTTTCGGCCACACCGTGCCTTGGATTGAGGCGAGGATGACTTTTTCATGTCAAAAAGTACCCATGGATCATTCTCATAAAGGATCAAGACAATCCTAATGGGTTTGGTCTAATTTTCTTAGGTCAGTTGTTGTTTTCACTTAAAATTGTGTCCATTTTAAACAAAATAGAGACCCTTTGAGTAGTATCGGACACATCGTGCCTCTGATTGAGTCAGAGGTGACTCTTACACATCAAAAAGGACCCATGGATAGTTATTATAAAATATCATGACAATACGAATGCGTTTGGTTGGATTTTCATAGGTCAGTTGTTGTTTTCAATTAAAAATGTGTCTATTTTAAACAAAAGAGAGACCCTTTCAGTGGTACCAGCCACACCATGCCTCGTATTGATGTGGGGTTGACTCTTACATGTCACAAAGGACTATTGGATCATTCTCCTAAAGGATAAACACAATATGAATGTTTTTTATTAGATTTCCATAGGTCAGTTGTTGTTTTCACTTAAAATTGTGTCCATTTTAAACAAAAGAGAGACCCTTTGAGTGGTATTGGCCGTACCATGCCCCTAATTGAGGTGGGTTTGACTCATACATGTCACCAAGGACCCGTGGATCAGTCTCCTAAAGGATTAATAGAATAAGAATGCGTTTGGTTGGATTTCCATGGGTCAGTTATTGTTTTGACTTAAAATTTTGTCCATTTTAAACAAAAGAGAGACCCTTTGAGTGGTACCGGCCACACTGTGCCTCAGATTGAGGAGGGGATGACTAATACATATCACCAAGGATCCATGAATTTTTATCCTAAAGGATCAACACAATATTAATGATTTTGGTCATATTTTCATAGGTCAGTTGTTGTTTTCACTTAAAATTCTGTCCATTTTAAACAAAAGAGAGACCCTTTGAGTTGTACCGGCCACACCGTGCCTCGGATTGAGGTGGGATTTACTTTTACACCTCAAAAAGGACCCATGAATCGTTATTATAAAAGATGAAGACAATACAAATGCATTTGGCTGGATTCTCGTAGGTTAGTTGTTGTTTTCACTTAAAATTGTGTCCATTTTAAACAAAAGAGTGACCCTTTGAGTGTTACTGGCCACACCGTGCCTCAGATTGAGGTGGGGATGAATATTACACATCAAGAAGGACCTGTGGATTGTTATCCTAAATGATCAATACAACCCTAATGTGTTTGGTTGGATTTCCATAGGTCAGTTGTTGTTTTCACATAAAATTGTGTCCATTTTAAACCAAAGAGAGACCCTTTGAGTGGTACCAGCCACACTGTGCCTAGGATTGAGGCCGAGTTGACTCTTACATGTCACCAAGGACCCGTGGATCATTATCCTAAAGGATAAACACAATCCGAATGTGTTTGGTCAGAATTCTGTAGGTCAGTTGTTGTTTTCACTTAAAATTGTGTCCATTTAAAAAAAAGAGACCCTTTGAGTGGTAGCGGCCACACTGTGCCTCGGATTGAGGCGGGGACGAATATTTAATGTCAAGAAGGACCCGTAGATCATTCTCCTAAAGGATCAACACAATATGTTTTTTTTTGGTTGGATTTCCATAGGTCGGTTTTTGTTTTCACTTAAAATTGTGTCCATTTTAAACAAAAGAGCGACCCTTTGAGTGGTACCGGCCACACCATGCCTCGGATTGAGATGGGGTTGACTATTACATGTCACCAGGGACCCCTATATTGTTCTCATAAATAATAAAAACAATAAGAATGTGTTTGTTTGGATTTTCGTATGTCAGTTGTTGTTTTCACTTAAAATTGTGTCCATTTTAAACAAAAGAGATACCCTTTGAGTGGTACCGGCCAAAACGTGCCTCAGATTGAAGTTAGGTTGACTTGTACACATCACCAAGGACCTTTGGATAATTATCCTAAAGGATCAATACAATCCGAATGAGTTTGGTTGGATTTTCACAGGTTAGTTGTTGTTTTCACTTAAAATTGTGTCCATTTTAAACAAAAGAGAGACCCTTTGAGTGGTAGTGGACACACCGTGCCTCAAATTGAGGCGGAGTTGACTCGTACATGTCAGAGAGGACCCATGGATCATTCTAATAATATATCAGGACAATCCTAATGTGTTTGGTCAGATTTATGTAGGTCAATTGTTGTTTTCACTTAAAATTGTGTCCATTTTATACAAAATAGAGACCCTTTGAGTGGTACCGGCCACACCGTGCCTCAGATTGTGGCGGGGATGACTCATACACTTCATGAAGGTCCCGTGGATCATAATCCTAAAGGATCAACACAATACGAATGTGTTTATTTAGATTTCCATAGGTTAGTTGTTGTTTTCATTTAAAATTGTGTCCATTTTAAACAAAAGAGAGACCCTTGGAGTGGTACCGGACACACTGTGCCTAAGATTGAGGCAGGGATGACTTTTTAATGTCAAGAAGGACCCATGGATTTTTCTCCTAATGTTTCAACAAAATATGAATGCGTTTGGTCAGATTTCCATAGGTCAATTGTTGTTTTCACTTAAAATTGTGTCCATTTTAAACAAAAGAGAGACCCTTTGAGTGGTACCGGCCACACCGTGCCTTGTATTGAGGCATGGTTGACTTGTACACATCACCAAGAACCCTTGAATCGTTCTCCTAAAGGATAAACATAATCTGAATGTATTTGGTTGGATTTACAAAGGTCAGTTGTTGTTTTCACTTAAAATTGTTTCTATTTTGAAGAGAAAAAAAAGAGACCCTTTGAGTGGTACCGGCCACACCGTGCCTCGAATTGAGGCGGTGTTGACTCATAAAAATAAAAAAGGACACATTGATGGTTCTTATAAAATATCAAGACAATCCAAATGCGTTTGTTCATATTTCCGTAGGTCAGTTGTTATTTTCACTTAAAATTGTGTCCATTTTAAACAAAAGAGAGACCCTTTGAGTGTTACTGGCCACACCGTGGATCGGATTGAGGAAAGTATGACTCATACATGTCATAAAGGACCCGTGGATCGTTCTCCTAAATGATCAATACAATCTGAATGTGTTTGGTCAGAGTTCCATAGGTCAGTTGTTGTTTTCACTTAAAATTGTGTCCATTTTAAACAAAAGAGAGACCCCTTGAGTGGTACCGGCCACACCGTTCATCAAATTAAGTCGGGGTTGACTCTTAAATGTCAAAAAGTACCCGTCGATCATTCTCCTAAAGGATCAAAACAATCTAAATGCATTTGGTCAGATTTCCATAGGTTAATTGTAGTTTTCACTTAAAATTGTGTCCATTTTAAACAAAAGAGAGACCCTTTGAGTGGTACCAGCCACACTGTGCCTCGGATTTAGGTAGGGATGACTCGCGCGCGTCATGAAGGACTAGTTAATCATTATCTTAGAGTATAAACACAATCCAAATGTGTTTTGTAGGATTTCTGTAGGTTAGTTGTTGTTTTCACTTAAAAGTGTGTCCATTTTAAACAAAAGAGAGACCCTTTGAGTGGTACAGGCCACACCATACCCCATATTGAGGTGTTGTTCACTATTACACATCACCAAGGACCCATTAATCATTCTAAAAAAGTATCAACACAATCTGAATGATTTTGTTCAAATATTCGTACATCAGTTTTTGTTTTCACTTAAAATTGTGTACATTTTAAACAAAAGAGAAACCCTTTGAGTGGTACCGGCCACACTGTGCCTCATATTGAGGCAGTGTTGACTCATACATGTCACTGAGGACCCGTGGATCATTATCCTAAAGGATCAACACAATCTGAATGCGTTTGGTCATATTTCTGTAGGTCAGTTTTTCTTTTCACTTAAAATTGTGTCCATTTTAAACAAAAGAGAGACCCTTTGAGTTGTACCGGCCACACCGTGTCTCAGATTGAGACAGTTTTGACTCGTACACATTACAGAGTACCCATGGATCATTCTTATAAAATATCAGAACAATCGGAATCTGTTTGGTCAGATTTCCGTATGTCAGTTGTTGTTTTCACTTAAAATTGTGTGCATTTTAAACAAAAGAGAGCCCATTTGAGTGTTATCGGTCACACCGTGCTTCATATTGAGGTGGGGATGACTTTTACACATCACTAAGGACCCTTTTATCGTTATACTAAAGGATCCACACAATAAAAATGCGTTTGGTCAGATTTCTGTAGGTCGGTTGTTGTTTTCACTTAAAATTGTGTCCATTTAAAACAAAAGAGAGACCCTTTGAGTGGTACCGACCACACCGTGCCTCAGATTGAGGCAGGGATGAATCTTTCACATCACGAAGGACTCATGGATCATTATCTTAAAGTATTAGCACAATCAGAATGTGTTTGGTCAGATTTCCATTGGTCAGTTTTTGTTTTCACTTAAAATTGTGTCCATTTTAAACAATAGAGAGACCCTTTGAGCGGTACCGGCCACATAGTGCCTCTTATTGAGGCGGTGTTGACTCTTACACATCAAAAAGTACCCGTGGATCGTTATCCTAAAGGATCAAGACAATCCAAATGCATTTGGTCAAATTTTTGTACGTTAGTTTTTGTTTTCACTTAAAAATATGTCCATTTTAAACAAAAGAGAGACCCTTTGAGTGGTACCGGCCACACCATGCCTCGGATTGAGGCTTAGTTGACACATACACGTCCCCAACGCACCCATGGATCATTATCCTAAATTATCAACACAATCCAAATGAGTTTTGTTGGATTTACGTAGGTCAGTTGTTTTCACTTAAAATTGTGTCCATTTGAAAAAAATGAGAGACCCTTTGAGTGGTACCGGCCACACCGTGCCTCGGATTGAGGAAGGGTTGACTCATAAACATCACCAAGGACCCCTTAATCGTTCTCATAAAGTATAAATACAATCAGAATGTGTTTGGTCAGATTTGCGTACGTCAGTTGTTGTTTTCACTTAAACTTGTGTCCATTTTAAACAAAAGAGAGACCCTTTGAGTGTTACCGGCCACACCGTGCATCAGATTGAGGCAAGGATTACTCGTACATGTCACGAAGGACACGTGGATCGTTCTCCTAAATGATCAATACAATCTGAATGTGTTTGGTCAGAGTTCCATAGTTCATTTGTTGTTTTCACTTAAAATTGTGTCCATTTTAAACAAAAGAGAGACCCCTTGAGTGGTACCGGCCACACTGTTCCTCGTATTAAGTCGGGGTTGACTCTTAAATGTCAAACGGTACCCGTTGATCATTCTCCTAAAGGATAAACACAATCTGAATGCGTTTGGTCAGATTTCCGTAGGTCAATTGTTGTTTTCACTTAAAATTGTGTCCATTTTAAACAAAAGAGAGACCCTTTGAGTGGTACCAGCCACACTGTGCCTCAGATTTAGGTAGGGATGACTCGCACACATCACGATGGACCAGTTCATAATTCTCTTATAGGATAAACACAATCCAAATGTGTTTTGTAGGATTTCTGTAGGTTAGTTGTTGTTTTCACTTAAAAGTGTGTCCATTTTAAACAAAAGAGAGACCCTTTGAGTGGTACAGGACACACCATACCCCGTATTGAGGTTGTTTTCACTATTACACCTCACCAAGGACCCATGAATCATTCTCAAAAATTATCAACACAATCTTAATGATTTTGGTCAAATATTCGTACATCAGTTTTTGTTTTTACTTAAAATTGTGTCCATTTTAAACAAAAGAGAGACCCTTTGAGTGGTACCGGCCACACTGTGCCTCAGATTGAGGCAGTGTTGACTCCTACATGTCACCGAGGACCGGTGGATCGTTATCCTAAAGGATCAACACAATCCGAATGTGTTTGGTCATATTTCTATAGGTCAGTTGTTGTTTTCACTTTAAATTGTGTCCATTTTAAACAAAAGAGAGACCCTTTGAGTTGTACCGGCCACACCGTATCTCAGATTGAGACAGGTTTGACTCGTACACATTACAGAGGACCCATGGATCATTCTTATAAAATATTAGAACAATCCTAATCCGTTGGGTCAGATTTCCGTAGGTCATTTGTTGTTTTCACATAAAATTGTGTCCATTTTAAACAAAAGAGAGACCATTTAAGTTTTATCGGCCACACCGTGCTTCAGATTGAGGTGTGGATGACTTTTAAAAATCACTAAGGACCCTTGGATCATTCTACTAAAGGATCCACACAATAAAAATGTGTTTGGTCAGATTTCTGTAGGTCAGTTGTTGTTTTCACTTAAAATTGTGTCCATTTAAAACAAAAGAGAGACCCTTTGAGTGGTACCGACAACACCGTGACTCAGATTGAGGCAGGGATGAATCTTTCACATCAAAAAGGACTTTTGGATCATTATCTTAAAGGATCAACATAATCAGAATGTGTTTGGTCAGATTTCCATTGGTCAGTTTTTGTTTTCACTTAAAATTGTGTCCATTTTAAACAAAAGAGAGACCCTTTGAGCGGTACCGGCCACACCGTGCCTCTTATTGAGGCAGTGTTGACTCTTACACATCAAAAAGGACCCTTGGATAGTTATCCTAAAGTATCAAGACAATACAAATGCGTTTGGTCAAATTTTCGTACGTTAGTTTTTGTTTTCACTTAAAAATCTGTCCATTTTAAACAAAAGAGAGACCCTTTGAGTGGTACCGGCCACACCATGCCTCTGATTGAGGCTTAGTTGACTCATACACATCCCCAACGTACCCATGGATCAATATCCTAAATAATCAACACAATCCAAATGAGTTTGGTTGGATTTACGTAGGTCAGTTGTTTTCACTTAAAATTGTGTCCATTTTAAACAAAAGAGATACCCTTTGAGTGGTACCGGCCACACCGTGCCTCAGATTGAGGAAGGGTTGACTCTTAAACATCACCAAGTACCCCTTAATCGTTCTTATAAAGTATAAATACAATCATAATGTGTTTGGTCCAATTTTTGTACGTCAGTTGTTGTTTTCACTTAAAATTGTGTCCATTTTAAACAAAAGTGAGACCCTTTGAGTGGTACCGGCCACACCGTGCCTCGGATTGAGGAGGGGTTGACTCGTACACATCAAAAAGGACCCCTGGATCGTTCTCATAAAGTATCAAGACAATCCAAATGTGTTTGGTCAGATTTTCATACATCAGTTGTTGTTTTCACTTAAAAATATGTCCATTTTAAACAAAAGAGAGACCCTTTGAGTGGTACCGGCCACACCGTGCCTCGGATTGAGGCGAAGTTGAATCTTACACATCACAGAGGACCCATGGATCGTTATTATAAAATAACAGGACAATACGAATGCGTTTGTTTTGATTTTCATAGGTCAGTTGTTGTTTTTAATTAAAATTGTTTCCATTTTAAACAAAAGAGAGACCCTTTGAGTGGTACCAGCCACATCGTGCCTCAGATTGAGGTGGGGGTGACTCGTACACGTCACAAAGGACTCATGGATTGTTATCCTAAAGGATCAACACAATCCAAATGTGTTTGGTCAGATTTCCTTAGTTCAGTTGTTGTTTTCACTTAAAATTGTGTCCATTTTAAACAAAAGAGAGACCCTTTGAGTGGTATCGGCTACACCGTGCATTGGATTGAGGAAAGGTTGACTCGTACACATAAAAAAGAGAGACCCTTTGAGTGGTACCGGCCACACTATGCCTTGAATTGAGGCAGATTTGACTCGTACACGTCCCCAACGTACCCATGGATCATTATCCTAAAGTATAAACACAATATAAATGTGTTTGGTTGAATTTTTGTACGTCAGTTGTTATTTTCAATTAAAAATTTATCCATTTTAAACAAAAGAGCGACCCTTTGAGTGGTTCAGCATTCTTGCATGTTGTTGGTTCATATCATCTATTAAAAAGGGAAAATGACTCATTATATAAAGGATTTTTTATTTAATAATAATTAAAATTTTCCTACGAACTTTTACATACAATAATGTTTCATCTTTTGATCGCCTTAACCCCTCTCAAAAATTACCAACAATTGTACATGTCCCCAAGTCAGATATTCATTCTATTTGTGTACAATCTACCATCAGGTATGCAACCCACTCATTTCTGAACACATCAATATCATCTTGTGAGTATGAGTATTTTCGGCAATCAGAGTAGTACTTCAAAATATAAAAATAAATAATTAATAAATAAATTAAATGAACTAGTAGTTTTTTTTAAATACCTCTTTAGGGATGCTAGTTTGCTGATGAAAAACGATTTGTTTCATAAATTTACAAACATAATAACCGAAATCATTATCATTTGTTTGTTTTGGACACTTCAAAAAAATTGATCATTAGGAGAATAAGTAACTTGTGTTGAGATATGCCTGGATAGTGAAATTTTATTATATATACCCTGATATTTGTCCATACATAGTACTTGCTCACCTCCTTATGCTTAGCCCCTGTCCTCATTCCTTTTTTAGATGATAATGATACACCGCCCTATCATAATAGAATCCCCAGTAAAAGATAATATAAATTATATTACTTGATTTTTAGACCTAAAACGTAGGATGCAGTTTCTTACAGATTCACAAACTCCATCATGTGTGGTCGGTTTGATGGATATCCTTGCTTTGAATCCAAAAAATAAATCTTTGTAGTATCCAACTTCACCGCAATTAGAAACCAATGTTTCCTAAAAACACAAAAATGAATAAGTAATAAAATAAGTAAAAATATAATTTATATTCTTTAATCATAGAGTTTTACCCCTGCATGGTTGGTATTAGGAAGAGTCTGTCATCTGTAATCTTTTTTTCAAATGTTTTCAGCAAGCTGTTCACTATTTCCATATTTTTTATGGCTCTAATTTTATTAGGTGTGTTGATGTGGTATGAGGACTAACGAGTCCAAATCTTGGATCATGGAAAAATTCCTTCAACTGTTTTTCATAAATGAGTATGTCAACAATATAAAATGCATTTATTCATAATTTTCACATTAGATTAGCTTTTAGAAAATCAATTCATGAAAATATACCTCATATATATATTTACAACTATGATTCCTAGCCAACCGTTTTCAAGGATCTCATTTACAAATTCAGCAGCAACGAAATCTTGACTTTCCTCTCCATATTTATTCTTTTCGAAAACCACTATATGACTACTACCAACTTTTAGCTTCGTATCCAAATGAGTCTTCAATGATAGTAAATGTGGATAGAGAACATGTGGTGTTATTGTGCTTTCAGTAGCTCCATGGGATCGGTTGGTCGATCCTTTAGATGGTTTTGATCCAACATTTGTCACCCCCTTCCCTTTCTCTGTCTATAATAACAATCATTGATTCAGACCCTTTTTTCATTAATTGCTAAAGGTTAATCTTGAAAAAAAATGAAATAAATAACTCTTTGTCGGCATGTACTCTTACAAGTTGTGACGGACATGCAATGAATGTCCCAAAAGCCTTTTCGACTATATGAATATCATCGTCATCAAGTGGAATAGGTAGATCCGCATTTGGATCATGAGCTATAGTAATCATCAATTTTAGATGATCTTTCAGAAGTGGTCTATTATGCAGCATGGAATCTGGGATATTGAACATTGTATACCTCGTAACAAGGTGATAGGTGGTTGTTGACAGATATAAATCACAATCATTATCACCCTGTATAAGATCAGTAGATAAAAAGTATCAGTGTTTGTCTGATTCACATTTCATGGGAACAATTATTAGAATATTTATTACCACGTCTAAGACAGTTCTTTGAGGGGAATGGCTCGCCTCAAAGCTGGTGGGGGTGGGGTGGGATGTTCACATTCTGGTTGTTCCTGAGTTGTGTCTTCTCTTTGCTTCCCACCCATAAAAGTTGCTAGTAACTCTCCCTGCCATTGCAATCATTCTTCAAGGGTTTCTATTTTTTCGCTCATTTGTTCCAATTTTTCATCTATATCATCCGTTTTTCCTTCTTCTAAAAATATACTCAGGGTGTCACCCCAAACCCCGCACCTCTGACATGACTTTTTTTTCTGGCTGCTTCAAAGCCATCGATAATAGGTCTGTATCCGCTACAGGAGTAGTTGATTCCTGTGACTATCAGATATTGGAAAATAACTATTTTTTTATGTAATAGCAATTTAAAACAAATCTTTTTATTGTCATTTCATACTTACACATATTTCCCACACTTTTTGTGTGTTCTCATCTACTATCTTCCCTTCCTTATTCACACGTTCCTCCTTCCATAGCACATGACATGGGATGGAAGTGTATTTAGTTTTAGACTCATCAATCTACATATAAACATATAAAGATAATTATGATGTTGTTTTTTGGCACCTAACAATATTATTGTAAATTTAAAATACATACCATTTTCTTTTCTAGTGAAGCGTACCCCATCCTTGCTTTACGATAGGGGTATGTTCGTTTTGATGCACGTTCCTTATTTTCAGTATAGTGTTTCTGTTTCATAAATGAAATATTGATAATCAAAGTGATGAATATAGGTATCCTAAAACAACGTAATATCACCCACAATGTACCTAAAACTTCTCATCCCCACATCGGATAATAAATGCATCCCATGCTTCTTGGGATATCAGCTGAGCATAGACAATGGGTGGGTGCATGTTTATTTTACCTTTGGAATCTTTCAGGTGACATCTTGTTAAAATAGTGCGAAAACCTCGATGAATCCTTCCTGCAAGCCTTGGTACATAATCCTTGTATGAATCGTCTACTATAAATGTACTCTGAAAGAGATTGAGAAGAGTAATACATTGTTTCATTATTTTATTTTCTATTAAATTAAAGAAATAAATTCATAATTTTATAGTAATTTCTTCCCAGATCACAGCCTTCATCCCGGACACAATATGTTTCCACGAATCTATGTCAATCGGCATGCATTGCTGAGTGACAACTCCAATGTAACTACTAAACATAGCCTTGTTGGGATTCACATGTTGGACTCGTGCATTCCATCCGATATTAAATTTGATGCCTTTGATTTTTGCCTTAAGAACTTTGGCTAACACCGTCAAACTACGACGCACATGTGTTTTCTGAGACGTCGGTCCTTCATTCGCGACCATTTCATCGATATTAACATCATCTATATGTTCATCTAAAATGATAGAAATGGCATGTGCTGATGGTTGTTAGACCTCAACACTAGGAGCAGCAGGATCCGCAGTAGTAGGAGTAGCAGCAACCGCAGCAGGAGCCGTAGCAAGAGCAGTAGCAGGAGCAACAGCAGCTGCAGCAGGAGCAGTAGCAGGAGCAGCAGGAGCAGCAACATCCGCAGTAGCAGCAGCTTGAGATACTTGTTCAGCCTCAAGGTTAGGAGCACCAGAATGTGCAGAAGTCATTATCTGCAAAAGTGGTTGAACAGTTAATTTTGATTACATAAATTCACTAATGATAAGATAATAACATGAGATAACAAGATCTATATTACGAACAAAATATAACATGTTTATTGAACTCTCTTTCTTTGTTTCAAAGGTTGAAGGGATTTGACACCTCTATCAATTATCCAAATCCCTTCATTGTGGTATCCTCTAACATACAAAACATCATCTACATTGGGACTGCTCCGAAATGATTGTGAAGTACCACTGAAAGGATCATCCTCAACTAAATTTTCATAAGAACCTTCAGTAGTTTAGGACAATAACAGAACAATCGACCACCTTCTGTTTGCGGGATCTAGAACATACAAAACTTGCACCGCTTGTGATGCCATTATAAACTATTCGTCTTTGTACCCTTCTTTACTAAAATCAACTTTCAAAAATCCCCATTCATCTATTTTAACACCACTTTTGTTATAAACCCATTTGCATTGAAAAATCGTCAATTGTAATGTCGTATAATCCAACTCCCATATTAGTTTGATAATGCCAAAGTATGACATATTTTCATAAATTGGATTTCTGTCCTTACTACTAGAAACATGCATCATTTCATGCACTAGTGTAACTCCACTATTTTGCATGGTACTGTCTTCATCATGTTCATATGTATAGAATATATATCCATTAATTACATAACCACTGTATGATAATACATACACACTTGGTCCAGCTGCTAGCCATCGAAGTCATTATGAAATTTAATTCTGACATTCATCCAACTGCTTAAAAATATGGTCTTGAAACCATCCTATAAACTGGTAATTATGTGTATTTGATAACCATTTTTTAGCCCTTGATGGATTCAACTACCTAAGAATTTCTTTGTGAGTTTCAATATATGGAGAAACCTCCCAACTATTATGCAAAACATAATGGTGGGCCTTCTCCCGATCTGTAATACTTATTGTCACTACTTCTCTTCCATAAATTCCCTCACCTTCAATGCATCCAGTGTGACAAGATTTCAGGAGACCAATTCTTTCCACATCAGATAGGTATTCGGTACAAAATTCAATGGCTTCCTCAACAATATATCGCACCACTATACAACCCTCTGGACGACTTCAATTTTTGACATACCCTTTCAAAATTTTCATATACCATTCAATAGGATACATCCATCTATAGTGCATAGGACCAGAAAGTCGAATCTCTCTCACAAAGTGAATCATCAAATGAACCATCATATCAAATAATGTTGACAAAAATAACATTTCTAATTCACATAATATTATGACAATTTCTTTTTCCATAGATGGAAATTTTTCCGGGTCTAAAACTTTGCTACATATAGCTTTGAAAAATAAACAAAGTTTGGTTAACATATGATGAACATTCTTGGGAAAAATTCAACGTAAAGCTATAGGAATTAGATCTTGCATCAATTCATGGCAGTCATGTGATTTCAACCCTTTTAACTTCAAATCATTCATTTAAAAAATGTTCTTGATATTTTATGAATACCCCTCTGGAACCTTTACATCATTGAAGAATTTGCAAAACTAATATCTCTCCTCCCTAGAAAGAGTATAAGCAACTGGAGGAAGAAACATTCGATTTTCACCCTTCACGGGAGCCAACTCTTCTCGTATTCCCATGTCAACCATGTCCAACCTTGCATTAATTCCATCCTTTTTTTCAGGGGAATTTAGAAACATTCTGATAACACTATCATACATTTTTTTCTACATGCATCACATCAAGAAAATGTCTGACGTACAAACAATTCCAGTATGGTAATTCAAAAGAAAACTAATCCTTTTTTCCAACCGATTTTCATAAGTTTTTTTGAAAATGGTTTACCAAAAACAATATTCAGATCTTTTACTTTCTCAAATATCTGATCACCTGTTAGTGGAAATGGTGTTGCGCATTGTTCTGAACTTCTATTTAATGATGTCATCTAATATCGGTACTTACGCAGATGAGGTAGAAATCTACGATGTCTTAGAAACACAGATTTCGATGAATGTTTCAACCTTATGGATTCTTTATCTTCTTCACACATGGGAAACCCTTGAGTTACTTTAATGCTATATCCTAAAAAATTTCCATAAGCAGGGAAATCATTTATTTTCCCATAAAACATCACTCTCAATGTGAAGTATTCACTTTTACAAGCATCCTACAACATAACACCTGAATCCCACAATAACTTCAAATCCTCAATCAAAGGAGCTAGATAAACATCAATATCGTTACTTGGTTGTTTTGGTCCTGATATAAGCATAGATAACATGATGAATTTCTGCTTCATGCATAACCAAGGTGGAAAGTTATAATTTATCAACATAACATCCCATGTAATATGAGTGCTGGTTTGAAAACCAAAAAGATTCACTCCATCTGTAGATAACGCAAGACAATGGTTTCTCGACTCTTTTCCAAATTTAGGATACTCGTTATCAATTTTCTTCCATTGAGGAGAGTCGACCAGATAACGTAATTTCCCATCTTTATTTCTTTTATCTACATGCCACGACGATTTTCTTGCAGTTTCTTCACTTCCATATAGACGCCTAAACCTTGGAATGATTGGAAAGTACCATAAAATTTTGTAGGATTGGATTCATCTTTCTTGTATCGAGAAGCACCACACTTTGGGAATTCTTTAATTGATTTTTTCTCCTTGAGAAACAATATACAGTCTTTCGGGTAGATATATATTCTTTTATAAATCATAACCATCAAGCATAGCATTCGTTTAGCTTCATATATCCGGCTTGGGAGCTCATTATCTTCTGGGAGCATGTCATTCAAGAGAGCAAGTAGTTCCATAAAACTGACATCACTCCATCCGTTGCCTGCTTTCAATTTATACAACTTCAGTACAACTGAAAATGTTGTATATTTAGTGAAACCAGCATACAATGGTGTCTTTTCACAACTCTTTAACTTCTCAAACAATTTTGGGCAATCCCAGAATTCATCTTCAATTGGCCTTGTCATTTCCTCAATACGATCTTCATCATCATTGACATCTGTAATCACATCCTCCATACGTTCTTCTTCGTTATCCATATTTGTATTCATATCTGATGATCCATAAAACACAGTTTTATCCCAGTGAGTAGCTACATTCGCTTTTTCTCCATGTTTATTCCAACATTTATAACTCTGATCTATTCCGTGACATATCGAATGTTCTTCCAACTCTTCTAGAGTAAGTAGTCTAGAATAACAACAACGTAAACACGGACAAAGGATTTGAGAAGGATCCTTTGCGTGATCCTTTACAAACATGATGAACTCTTTCACTCCATTCTCGTACTCTATTTTCAAATGATTAGAATCCATCCAATCTTTATTCATCTTCATCCTATTTGAATCTTAAATATTAGAATTTATGGTTCAAGTACACAAAACAAGACTTCCAAATATAGTAGAAGAGAACCAATTTCTTATAAAAATAGAGATTAATAGAGCCTAACCATTTCCAATAAAGATTTATAAATCAACAGAACCAGGATAGACCCCCCATCAAAATCAATGTAGTTTCCAAACACAAAGGGGTTCACAGGGATAATCACTTGTGTCAGAGATGGTAAAACTCACACGGCATCATACTCTATAGATCATCCTCCTCTATCGGGTCAACCCTTCTATGGTTCATTATGTTTTCATTGATCCACTACACGATGGTAGTAAAGTCCATTAAATAATCTAAAATAAGTGGAGGACCACACCCATACCAATACTTTCAAGATGGAATTGAGGAAACCCAAATCTGGGATTGTAATTATGTTAATTTCAATAAACAACCACAATAATTTCAGCAACCTTTCTACCCACTAATACCAATTCAAAACAAAAAAAACCAATCGGGGTTACTATTAATAGTGGAGTGGAAAAGATCCACCATGGAATCAGAGACCACCTGGGTTCCCACCTCATAATCGATCTCCTCAACCACAAAAAACATTCACACAAAAACCTTTCCCCACTATGTCTCGTCATTTTCCACCCCCTCATAAGAAAAACTTTCAACAAGATATGATGAAGAAGACACAAAAAGCCCCAAATAAAGAGTCAGATCTTGAAAATATTCTTATCTCATTCATCTAAAAAGTGGACTAGAGAATGAATACATAATAAATATACATGCACAATCAAATGGATGCTCTCTGAATCCCCAGTCACAAAGTATGGAATATCTCTAATATTTTATTGGATAGACTACTAGGTACACTACCAAATAAAACTAAGACACATACAAGAGAAGAAGAAAAATATGTTGTTTTTTATAGTGAAAACGATATAATATTTAAATAGACATAAAATTAGATGATAATAGGATTGAAGAACTTCAATCACATGCCACAGTCATCAAAAAATACAGCAATGAGAGCACACACAAAGCTGATAAAGAAAAGAATCTAGAAGCAGATAAAAATGAAAAAGCTCATGTCCAAGACCAACCCTTCAAAGAATATTACTATGTGGAACCTCCACCATACATACCCCTTATTCCATTCCAAAAGAGAATGAGACATGTTAAAATTTAGGGTCAATATTGTAATTTTTTGGAACAGTTCAATAAACTCTATATAAATAAATGAAAAAAAACATTTGGTAATTCATTAGTCCAAAAGAAGTGATTAACATTCACCCCATTATTTTCAAGACTATCAGCCAAGAAGTAGAATTCATGGTATGAATGTGTGATGATGTAGTTCAGGTATGAATGAATTTCCATGAATTCGATCAACCTAACATCTATTTTTCATAAATGATGAATATAACCATTTCTAATTGACTACGTGATGGTAGTAGAGTCACATTCTATCAACATTTAATTCTAAACTCATTTACACTCTATTTTAACTACATTTATTGTGCCAATAATTTCAACATCAATAGATGAGACAACTCAACATTGTCTACAAAGACATCCCAGGACATTTCCATTATGATTCCTAAAGACTACTCCAAATCCCAAAGGTTATAGATTCCCTCTTCATGCCCTATCTGAGTTGCATTGGATCAATCCAGGAAATGAGGGAATATATATAACAACAAATGTTTTAGAAGGATGTCATAAATTACCTATAATTCCAAGATTTGTAAGAACCAAACTGTCAACAATTGAGTTATTACAATGAACATTTTGAAGAGAGTTTGAATTTATTGTTGCAACCATAATATTTGTGAGGGACGATTGAATATTGAAGGAAGAATACCCATGATTCATATTATTTTTCTTGTTACATATAATATAAATCAATTATACATGAAACACTTGATGTATATTGAGTAGTTCTTGGGAGAGAGGAATCTAAGAGAAATATTTGAGACTCTCCTAGATAGAGGTTGTATTGTGAGGATACACTTTAATAATATCAAAGAAAACATGCCATAGAACTGAGGAAATGTCATATATTAAGAACATATGATTGAATTTATTATTATTATGGTTTTATAAGACACATTTGGATTAAATATCAAAGCCTACTAATTGAAGGAATGAGTCAATAGGAATCTTAGAATCTTTCAGCCTCTATATAAGTATAAATATAACACTATTGGTATTACACATTCATGACCCAAACACATCGATGAGATATATGAAATACTTGGGATTAAATCACCATAGTTTTTATAAGAGTATGTGTAATAGGGGACCAAAAAAACTTTGCACACCTAGTTCGAAAATGTGAAGATCGAGGGCGGCAGAGGTCCGGAAACACGAAGATCGATGGTGGCGGAGGTCCGGCAACACAAAGATTGAGGGCGGCAGAGGTCCGGCAACGCGAAGATTGGGGGAAGCGGAGGTCCAGAAACGTGAAGCTCTAGGGGGAAGCGGAGGGGAGTCATAGGTTTTCAGTACTGCAAGAGCATTAGGTAGCGATAAAATGAGGACATTGTGCGACAAATTTTATAAAATATGGGACTATGGTTTTATTAGCGCTAAAAAATCACTGATAAATACTACCTTTAATAGTGCTAAAATTTTAGCGCTGATAAAGGTCCTCTTTATCAGTGCTAAAAAAGTTCTGATAAATCCTTCCTGTATCAATGCTAAAAATTTAGCACTGATATAGGTCCTCTTTATCACAGCTTTTTTAGTACTGATAAAGGTTACCCTGTATCAGTGCTAAAATTTTAGCACTGATACAGGGTTTCTTTATCAGCGCTTTTTCTTAGCACTGATATAAGGTGGCACTTCCCTTGCTCGTTTTTATAGTAGTGTTTATTACACACTTAACATTATTTATTACATAAAACCATCACTTGATACAACATGGAATATCGAGAGGTCTAGTTTCTTTGGAGATTAGGAACATTACATAAAAACTTAAAGCATATAACACAACATCTTTTTGAAAACTTCCTTTACATGACCACTATATTCCCTCGTACTTAGCATTGCATAGGATAACGTGAGGACATGCATAAAAAAGGGTGAGCTATAAATCCCAATAACAGAATAAGCATGTAATAACATGAGGAATACAATACATCTTAGACAATAGGTATATCAAGGCAGCACAAGAGAAACATGAAAATAAAGGCATGATAAAGCATGATAATCATAAAATGGAGATGTGGCAACAATACTTAACATGGAATTAGCATTATCCAAGGCTCCTTGAGCATGGAGCATGAGTAAACCCTCATTGAGCATGAATCACAAGTAAACCCTTGTTTCACTTGAATTAGCATGATTCAACACCCATTGCACATGATGTATCATGATACTATACTTTACCCAATGCATTGGAGTGCTATCAGGGTGCACCCTTCTTAAACATATCATTTCATGCATAAGTGTGCCACATAGATCATATAAGATGGAATCAATCATCGTCATGTATTCCATGGTAAAGGGATATAGAATACATACATGAAGATTTATAATCAATAATTAAGTTTGAATAATGGTGAATACCCTTGATAGAGAAATAGTCATGGTATTCACTACACAATGACTTTGGCTTAGAAAAACGTGGTGCAATTTCTGCAGCGTAAAAGCATGACATAAGAACTCATAAAAATGGTTGATGAGAGAGAAATGGGTGTCTCATCATATTTACATGAAATGGAAAGTAATGGGGTTATATAGATATATGTCCCAACAATTGTAATAGAATTTGGATACATGATACAAAATAATTACTTGACTGTAAATGAGGAAAGAGAATTTCCTTATGGAATTTCAGCATGGTAAAGGGTATACATAGAAGGCATAGATGAAAGATAAAGTGGTATATAATCATTCAAAAATAATTAGGAAATTATAGGTAAGGTGATAAATTATACCCCCAACATTTATAATTGAAAATAAAAGGGCATAACAATATTAATAAACATGGATAAAAAGAGAAATGAAGGAATCCCTTACTTGGAAGTGTGATCCAAAAGGCTTGGGAGAGGCTTGATGGAGACTTATTGGGAGATTGGGGTTCCTTTGGAGGATTATAGAGAGAGGAGTTCAGAGTTTTGATGAACTATAAATTCTCTGAGTAAAGAGTAAGTGGGAGCTTGGGTGGGTTTATATAGGAAAGGAGAGGAAATTCTTTATTATATAGATTTGGGACACCACACATTAAACTAAACGAAACCAAAAACCAGACCATGGTTTTTGCCCATGGTTTTTTCCAAAGGGGAGTTAAAGAAAATATTTTATAATTAAAATGTACTAAAAACTTAAAATAATAGGGTTTATTATGTGGATGTGAGTCACACTCTCAAGGAAAACAATTTAAAAAGACAAAATGTTTTATAAGTCTTGAAGGGTCCACTAAAGCTTTTTAAAATAAATAAAATAAACCCAAAATCACATTATTTTAATGATAAAACATATATTGGATGAAAATAATGTTTTTAGTATTTTATTACATCACTATTGGGTCATTATGATGTCATAAAAAACATTATATATTTTTAAACAGTATTTAATTTTTAACCAAAAGTTCGACTGTCTCAGAAAATTATGAAAAATTCATTGTTGGATAATTTCAACATACTGATTCCAAAAATAATATTCATTTCATCTAAATAATTTTATAAATATTTTAATTCTCACTTTTAAAATAAAAACCGACATTTATCGAAAATTCATGGGTTTTGACAAAAACAGCTTTCAAACCTTAATAAAAATTACAATTGTATTCGTAAAAATTATATGACCATTTATATTTAATAAAAAATAATTTATTTATAATAAAATATTACTTAAATATTATTTAATTCAAAAATCCATTAATTCATCAAAATAGATTTATTAGTTGAATATTAACTAAAAATTCTATTTGTGCTTTAAAAATAATTTACAATGTAATAATAATAAAAAGAATGTATATTCTCTATACAAAAATAATTTATATAATCTTAGTAATAGGGTATTGTTACATAACCCTTTAAAACGCCCACATAAGAACATTGGGTAAGGTGCGCGATGGTGACAGACTCTTAGGGTGGCTCAGATAACATTGCTCGAGTAGTGATCTCTATTAACTTCTACTTCTCTCGTTGGCGGTTCCACTCAAGCTTAACGTATTCAAGATCAGCTTGGGCTTGGTCAAGAGTGAATCCCAATGATTCCACCTCCTTTATAAGATCTAACAAATGGTCTTTGTATGGGGAAAGTCTACTGGATGAGGCCATCATTTCCTTTGTCTGAGTAAATTCGATTTGTTAAATCCCAAAATTGAAACTAATCACGTGATCACTGTTCAATGGATATATTAGCAACGGTCACAATTCTTAAAGGTATTTTAAAATCCAAAACATTGAACCAAATATGTGCATACATTTTAAATAACCATAATAATACATTTATATAGACCAAGAGTAATTTTAATTAATAAATTTTCGGGTCGTTACAGGAATACCCATGTAAAAGTGAGACTGAAAAATATTAAATGTTAATTCCCATTTCAATAAGTTGAAATTTTATTTTCAATTTAATTCCTAATTAAAACTAGAAAGTTAAGAGTTTTTTTTTGGAGTAGTATTAGGATGAGTAACCTACTGGGAATTTTACTATGGTATGTGTGATTAGAAAACAATCAAACTAAAAGAACATGTTTTTTTTATATGGGGATAATCATTAATCTTATAATTAAATCCATTGGGTAATATCTTGTGGTGTTTTTGAAAATAAATTGAGGTATTACTATATAACCATGGGGCTAGATGACTAGATTTGTGGCCCAAGGAGGTTGGGTTATGACAAATGGTATCAGAGATTTTTCTTTTCTCTAACTATTTTGGAAATGTTGGTATGAAATACAGAATTTCCAGGACTTTGTATAGAATCCATGCTTGGGAGTAGAAAAATGTTGGTACTGGGGCACGTAGTAGAAGAGGTAGACCAATAATTTGAAATTTTTATCATTGGGTCAATGTAACTACATCATATCTAGTGATGTGTAGACCAATAATCAACTTGAGGATCCTACTTAAAGGATTTAAGTATGAAAAATGAATAAAACTATTACCTCATTTGATTTATTGATGCTTGAAAAAACCACTCATCGTTGGTGATCGCTTCTTAAAGGAACCAAAGTTAGATCCCTCTAGATCATCCACACATGCTTTGAAATTATATGGGAACATTAGTCATTGTTATTCATGCTCTAGCATAGTGATTTTATGAATCCTTCGACATCCCAATGAATACCGCCTTAACATTACTTCAATCCATGAAGGAGAACCAGGATATATTTCTTAAATAGGTTACTTATCACTATAAGATGCAGGATAGATGATATATGATCTCTCAAATTCTAGTATAAGAATAGAATCTCAAATGAGAGATCCCTCTTGCTTATATAGTCAACATAAAATACATGAAATTTCTCAATGACCCCCAAATACATATTTCCCAAAAAATAATCAATAAATGACATCTTATGACCTATTAACTATGTCACAAATTTCATATATATTTTTAGAACTTACTAGTAATATAATAAATATATTACATGTTAAAGGAGATCCATTAATTTTAATTGATATATCGAAAACTCTTAAATGAACCATAAATATTAAAATAATATTTTTTCTTTATAAAATTTCCATGTATTCACATTAATACTAGTAAATACATTAAATAAATAAATTAAACTCAAATTATTATACTCAAATAATAATTAATTCATTTATTTCTTAATGATCATTTATACTCAGACATCTCCCAAGCTCTATGGTGGACGCCACTATGTCCAGTACTCCTATTCATAAGAGCAAGGCCATAAGTTTTTAGTATGAGAAGTGTGTGACCCTCTAGGCCCTTATATCAATAGTGGTGAGTACTACTCATAGACCATGAGTAGAGTCTATAAACCTATCAAGGCCTCTATTTAGATAAGGTATATTCATAGTAATGACAACTTCTTATGAACACAGGTTGTGTAATATAATCTCCTTGTCTCATAATATCTCATAAAGTAGGATACGCAATTTATGTCATCATACTTCTTTATTTGATTATTTATTCACTAAACTTACTTGATGTACTTAGATTCTTCTATTGTGGACATGGATTTAGATAATTTACTACAATCCTGATCAACTAGACTCAAGATATCACTTCTTTTAAGAAGTAACAAGTTTTATCTTGATCATTAAATCAATTTCATACCACTAATGGAATACCCAAAGTAATCTACCTCTTTAATATAAATTTCATTGTATTCATATTTCTTCAAAGTATGTAATCAAATAGTACACACTAATAATAATCTCAAGGTTGGATACCATTACACATGTTTTAAGATAGAAACTATCAATGAAACTTAAAACATTTGGTGTTAAAATTGGAAGTTCAATCATTATAATATCATATACTTGATATCACCAAGTGTAAACATCATAAAAATAAGTATCAATTATTATAATGCCCCAGAACCAAATATTCATACATCATATGTGTCTTTTCATCATGATGCATCTGGATCATAGACATAATTTTAATATTTCTTCCATTGTATCTATAGGTTCTCATTATATATCGGGAACTTCTATAACCTTTTTGATATGACATGTAATCTAAGTACATTAATATATAAATATCAATCACAAAAGTATCGACACTACTATAATAAGATAAAC
This sequence comes from Viscum album, assembly GCA_963277665.1. Taxonomy (NCBI): domain Eukaryota; kingdom Viridiplantae; phylum Streptophyta; class Magnoliopsida; order Santalales; family Viscaceae; genus Viscum; species Viscum album. The sequence continues at coordinate 478,031,812 of OY728136.1, read as the reverse complement.
ACATTTATATGTTGAACTATATATATGTAATGTTAATAAAAGCACACATGGGATTTGGGACTGGGAACCCACTCACAATACTACCACTTTCACTAGAGCCAACTTTTAACAATACTCAAACCACTAGCTCTCACATGAGAATCATACTTCTGCATAGATATGTATTTATTTAGGGGTCTTATAGGTTATTTTATGTGGATATTATGATAACTAATAATTCACCTCTCTTGGTAAAATCCCTCAAGAGATGAAACTTTTAAATTATATGATTTTTCCTCTAGAGTGAATTGAGCTCCTTGCAATGAACCAATACTACAATATTATCACAAAAAATTAGAATATGGTCTTCACTTCTAAGAAAAAACCAATATTTGATACAAAGTTACATATCCAGGATGGATTCTTAGCTATATATAAAGTTTCTATATACTCTGATTTTATTATAGAATTGGTGACTAAATGTTTCTTTGAGATTTTATAACTCACTGCACCCCCTATTCAGAAAAAATAGATATCCTGATTAAAATTTTAGATCATCATGAACTATCTAAAAAATATCAATGTATCCCCTCACTAATATCTCCTCATCTCCTCCATACACCAAGAGAATATACCTTATACATATCAAGTACATTAGGATAGTTTTTTATCTTTATAATAAAACTCACCAAGATTAACATGATATCTTACCTCCATGCTTAAAGAAATGTTAAAATCAAACCTAGTACATAGAATGTAATACATGATAGTTCCCATTATTTAAGCATAATGGATTCTACATTATCTTTAAATCTCCTATAATGTTTATGGAAACATTTTTTTTGGGATATTGATACCATTTGTCATTGGAACCAATACTATATTAGATTGTTCTATGTTGTAATGTATGAGTATCTTGTCAATAAATGTATTTTGACTTATCCCAAGCAGCCTGCAAGGTCTATATCCAAAGATATTAATCCCTCAAATGTATGATATTTCACCTAAGTCTTTCATGAAGGATCATTTATTTAACTAATTCATATCTGACCATAAGGCTTGAACTTTGTTTCCTATAATTAATATTTAATCAATATATAATACTAGGAAAATTACAACATTCCCATTAACCTTCTTATAAACACATGGCTCACTTTCATTCTTGATAAAACCAAATTTTCTTATGTCTATGTTGAAATGATAATTCCATGATTTTGATGCCTACTTCAACCCATAAATGTATCTTTACAACTTGAATACTTTATTAGAACGTTTAACCTAATGATCCCTTCGGTTTGAATCATATAGACATCTTTAACCAACTTACCATTTAGAACATCCATTTTTACATCCATTTTACAAATTTTGTAGTCATAGAAGGATTTTATTGAAATTAATATTCTTATGAATTTTTGTATCTCAATTGGTGATAATTTTTCATCATAGTTTAGGCCTTGATGTTTCCTAAAACCCTTTGCAACTGGTCGTGATTTATAGTTGTATACTTCACCATTCATGTACAATTTTTTCTTAAAAACCCATTTTCACCTAATGGGGTTTACATCAGCTAGAGGGTTTTCCAAAATGAAAACTTGATTTTGATACATGGATTTCATATTATAATGAATGGATTCATTCCATTTTTGAAGTACCCTTTCCATCTAATTCTTTCTTGTTTGTTATATGTTCTCCATCATCTAGGAGTAATGTGTCACATGACTCAGTGATAAGAAAGCCATATCACTCTGGTTCTATAACCTCTCGAGTAGACCTACATAGTACTTGTGTCTGATGAACATATCCATCTCCCTCTATCTCTTGTGTATATTGTTCCCATACAAAATATGATGTATCTAGATCATCAACTTTATCAAAGTCAATCTTTCTCCCAAAATTTCCATTATAAATGTGTTCCATTTATATAAATATGGCACAAATTCCCACAATAATTTTCCATATAAAGGATAATATTGTTACTATACTTCATTTATTTTAGGATAAAAATTAAATATGAACTTTTTACTTTAGTGTGTTAATTTTTCACTATCTATGGTCTTGAAAAAATATTTTCATCCCCACAGACTTATGTGTGGCAGACTAGTTTTCTTTCCATACCACAACTCAAAAGGAGTCCAATCTATTTCTTTAATTATTACTTGGTTAATGGTATGTATCATTTTCTATAATATGTATCCTCAAAATTATAATTTCATAGTTTTCTAAATCATCATTGATCTGACCATGTCATAAAATTTCTAATTCCTCTTTTTTGAGTGGCTCCTTGAACCACTTAATGTATTGATAATTACAAAGATTTATTTATTTTTATTTAATTTAAATGTATTAATACTTAGAATTGTGTATTCATTAAATTATGATTAATCTTGATCATATCATAATATTTATTTATTTATATTTCATGTTTTTAATTTTCATGACATGTTCTACAAGTTTTTTATAGTGTTTTGAGGATAAATAAGTCATTTCGGACCATAAAATATCATTTAAACATGTTTTCTACTATTACCACTTAGAAAATAAACTATTCCCCACATAGAAAAATTATTATTTGTAATGAGGGATCCTGGGCTTGATGATTTATTGTAATGGGTTTAATTGTGTTCAATCACTAGTGTTGGGTACATCTTATTCGAATATTCTCCGACAAGTTTTGTTCATGCAGCCAAAAATGACCAACAACTCTTATATCTATGATTTATTATAGAAATCATTTCCAAAGGTATATTTTAAATGGGAAACTTGTTCAAAAACACTTAATAACTCACATTGGTCGATAGGATGAGAATTCGGGCTCATCACACCCTTTTGGGGAAAACTATTGCCTATTTTGATACTCTCTTATAGATTTAAGATATGTTCATGAATCATTTGTTCATTACCAAGTATGTATACATGGATAAACCTGAGGTGACAATAAATTACAAACATGAATGGTTTTGAAATAATCTGTATGTATCTGAAGTTCTTCAAAAATGGTAAACTATCCATACAAGAATAGATGTTCTTTGGTTATTTCTTAAGATGATTCTTATTTTAAGCCAGGTGGTGGGGTGCTCTGGATTTTATCATCATCTAGGGAGATGGATGTATTTATTTGTGAGGATTTAACCCATAGATAGGCTTATTATGTGTCCCCATGATATGAATAATAACCCATGTAATTTGGTTCCACTTAACATTCCACATCACCTTTTATGTTCATGTGATGAGAACCAAACCATACAGTTTAAAATCAAGCAGCAAGGATATCTAGGTGAAAGGTGCATACTCAAGGATGGTGTGAGACTTATTCTAAGGTTTTCTAAGGGACTCATAAGATATATGGTCTCCTAGGTGGATATGACCCTACTGGTAATGTGGTCTGAAGAATATTAGGGTAAATTTGGTTTTCCAGTTTGGACCTTAGTGAGGCTTCCTATATATCCTATTTAGTTGGGAATAAAAGACCATGTATTTTGGTAGTTCTTAGGGCTTACATCATATGGTAATCCCATTAGAGGGGACATGAGTAGTTATTTTACTATATAGAAGGCCCAATTAATTTGTTATGGTTAGGGATTACACTCAGGGGATTCCCAAATGGTTTGCTTCTTCATCTGTATTATGGACCTTTGAAGGTATCATGTTAGATTTTGGTATTATATCATATAGGAGACCCATTTTAGATTTGGAATAATTTGAATTTTATGATCTCCATTAGCCTACAATCCCATGGGATTCATGCTCAGTGTAAGAAACTAGTGTAAGTAGTAGATCTGAAGATCACATGATCTACTTCGTCTTTTGATGGACATATGCTAAAGGTGAAAGGGAGAGGGAGAGGGATTTTAATGTGCATGTATCCCCTTTTATTTTGGTAGCTAGGATAGTCGTATCTGGTGACCCATTTTTCTACATCCTAGGCTAGAGAATAGGAGCAAGAGTGTCACCTCCCACAAGAAAGGATAAGGGATTACTCCAGAGGAGATACCCTACTGGTCCCTAGGGAATATAGGAGTGACCGGAATCATCCCTCGTCGAATAGAAAGGCCAGTGGTTCCCCCCAATCCCTAGCATGGGTAGTTTCATGTGAGCACCTCCATGGTCATAGCCCTCATCACCATGGGAATTTATTCTCGAAGAAATTATGATATTCCCCCTTGTTGTGGAGGTTACACATGTGACTCTTCTTACCACAGGTATGTAGAATAGAGAGGATGTGATGTTGTTCCCAATGATATTATTATACTTGTTAGGTGTCTATAGAAGAGGCCTTATCCTGATTCCATTCAAGTGGTTCATAGAGGGGCCAATATGGGGGATAATGATATAATGGAGGGGAGTGATTGGAGTTGGATCATGGAACAACCAATAATGCCCCATTACACATAGAATGTTCTTATACGGGGTGGGGTTCCCTTCGTATAACATGTTTCTATCAGGGTAAGTGTATCATCCACATAGCATTATGCTACATGGACCTAGGTTTTTCTTGTGTAGCATGTTTTTATATGGGACTAGGTTCCACTAATATATCATGGTGCTACATGGGGCTGAGTTCCCCCAACATAGCATGTTTTTTGTGTAGGTTTGGGTTCCTATCACATAGTGTTTTTCTATGCAGGTTAGGGTTCTATCCACATAGAGTTTTTCAATGTGGGGTGTTGGACCGCAAAGGGGTCATCTGTTTATTCCTTGAAGAATGGTGTCCACAAAAGGGTTTTATGTTTCTTAGATGGTTAGATGATTTATTATTTCTTCCTTGATGCTATGTGGTATATTTTTACCTACTGGGAATAGAAAGCTCCATGTTTCAACTCTCATCCAGGATCTCCTCATGCGATATCCATTTTTTCATCAACCTTTATTAGTTACCCTTAAATTTATTAATAGAGTAATGGTGGGATTGGATACCAGCATAGTTGGTCATCTATGGTGGGCTACAAAGCTTATTTTTATGGTTCCTAAGAAGCATGCCCCAACCCATGAACTATTTAATTCACATGGGAAGGTCATTCGTGAGGGTGGAAATCAATGTCAATCTCATTAAATAACTTTGTTTCATTTACGGGCATCAATGATACCGTTGCATCTTACAAAAATATTTTTTTAAAGGGGATGATCATTTGAGGGGGAGAAAATAACCATCCATCCCCTAAAATGAATTAGTTTCATTAACGGGTTCGGGTAGTTCATCTCATACCGTGTACTATTTCATCCATGGAGTGTTTCGCGATATAGAGGAATGTAATACCGAGCAATAGTCCACAATGAGATTTGTATTTCTTGGGATCAGTTCATTCTTCATAGCTTCACCCCTTTGAACATTTTTCTTCAAATTATTTTTCATATTTTTTATTCTCCTTTTCCAAATTAATGGGACTATCTTCTTCATGTATGCATAATTTTCAAGACCCACCAAATTTCCCCCATCAGAATGGGCTTCAATCAGGATGAAGATGAGGTTGTTTCGATGAATAATTAGTCCTGATTTGAATTAAAGATTAGATAATTCACTATTTTTTCCTAAGTCAAGGGACTCAGTGAGAATATTTTTTATTGTTGATAGGGTTACATGATGAACCCTAAAAATTTTCATCTTTTCTTTATCACCTTAATTTTTTCCTTAAGTTCACCATGGTTCGGTCTTAGCATGCATAACATGGATTTTTCTTAGGCCACCCTTTGTGGGTTTTTGACCTCATAGGTTTTTTCTTTTTTAATTTTTGATTTCACAATCGTTTCCTAAACTAAGAAAAGTGTAGGTTTGGTGATCTAAAACTAAAATTTTGTCCTGGGTTCCCTTTTTGGATTTTCCATCTAGCGATTTTTTGTCTCTCTTTTTTTATGGTAAATTTAAATTCTTACAAACCAAATTAATGCAACTGATATTTTAGGATGAACATATTTGACCAAAAATTATGGGACGAGGACCGCAATAGGGATTAGTGGCTAATAATGTTTCAATATTTTTTAGACATAAATGAGGAATTTTTGGACCATGGTTTTGTGATTTCTGAATATGATACATGATAAGGGGAAAGTACACGAGGATTAATCTTAATAATGGTTTCCAAAATGTTATTTTTGGAGCATATGGAGGTAGAAGAAGCCTCTCCTGGTGATGAATTTTCCTTTGGTTGATAGTCCTTTTACATGTGAAACTTATTCATAGCTAACTAAGGAATATTTGTTATATTCAAACAAAGGAATCCTTGGGCCACTAACCCCCCATTTTTGATGGCTAGGTAATTTATGAAAATTCATATATCTCAATAACACAAATGGTGTCTTGTCAAGGGAATGATGTCTATAAATGAAAAGGGCATTTGAATCGGTATTTTACATGAATAAGAAACCTCTCCTACATTAATTAGTCTTGTGTAAAGTAGGCTCTGATTAAGGTGTACTTTAATGTCATGAAACTAGGACAAGGACCATAAAGTTTAATGTATTACGAAAATTAATTTTAAGGTATACATTTCAAGATTGTTTAGCTTTGACTAAGAGATAAACGATTTTACTTTTCCATGGTAATATGTCCATGAATGTTTCATCATCCTCAAGCATGAAGGGGAAAGTTTGTAAGTTATAATCCAGGGGATTTTAATCTGAGTGATGTTGGATGAAAACATTGTTGAGGCATATGGAGGTAGGAAATGTATCTCTTCAATTAGAATTTTCCTTGGGTTTACAATCCTTTTTGTGGGTGACTTATGCATATCCAACTGGGGAATATTTTGAATAGTAAATGAAAGGTATCCTCAAGACACTAACCATTTATTTTTTATGGAAAAGGAGGTTTATGGAGATTTAGACTTCCCCCAGCATGACATTCAGTTTGCGAAAAGAAAATGTCTGACTATGAAAGAAGCATTTCATGTCAAAATTTTCTTGAGGATGGGTAGAAATGTTTCCCTTATGAAGGTATAACTAATTCATAGGAAGGATTTTTTTATTAATGATGTTCCTGAGATATATGGTTTGGTAATCACTATGTATCTCTTCTAAATGAGAATCAAGCCATGCATAGTTCTGGGAAGGTTTCCCCACACATCAATTGAACTCTTTCATGGGAAAGGGGGAATTTTCCTTTGAATATGAGCTATTGAATAGGGTGAGGCTCATATTGGACTCTCTTATGAAGATATAACTCATGTATAGGATAGAGGGGTTTTTTTCAAATCAGGACATAATATTTGGGTGTCACTATGTATCCCATCAAAGTGAGAGTCAGGTCGTACTTAGTTCTTATATGGTTCCCTCTATTCAGTTCTGACCCATTCTTAGGGAAAATATTTTATTATAATTTATTGTGTTTGGACCTAGAATTGGATATTCCTATGTCACTCCATGTTCTAAAATTACAATAATCAATAAAAACATAGTTCTGTACATTATGTAGTTTTGTGTCATGTGATTAGGACATCAACCATGCAGTTTAACATCATGCAGTTAGGATAGAATGAGGTATTGTAGTTTTTGGTCTTTCAGATAAGACCATATGTCATGGGAATGATGAGTAATAGGAGGTCATTAGGCTAGGATGTTCTGACAGGCCTCAAACATGAGGGGTAAAAGGTGTAAATAATGATTTTGAGGACTCTCTGATCAGGAGAAATGATATGGGGAAAACATTTCATTGGGGATTACAAAGAAAAAAGAGGCCTCTATTGGGGAAAAATTTTCCTTTGGTTGATAGACCTTTGTTATGGGTATCTTATACAAATAAAATTAGGGAATACCGTGTGTAGTTAAAAAAAGTTTTCACCATGACACTGACCCCTCTCCATATCTGATTTCCAGAGAAAGATTGTGAAGATCTGAAATTGCTCTGGGCACAAAGTATGATGAATGGAAGGAATGTGTCTGGGTACATAAGAAACATTTATACCATGATTAGACATGGATTTTGAAATTCCCTATATATATCGGACTCATATATAGGGAGGAATTTTTTTCCTTGATAGATCCCCAAATGAGAAACTCAAACTCGATATTTCTTGCATAGATATTTGTTTGTATACAAGAGATGGGGACATTTTTTTCTTTACCCTATGTCTGGGACTAGGGAATGAGGTATATGAATCACTTCATATCTCTTATAAATGTGAATCAAACCACACATAGTTCTTGAGGTACCATACAGTTTAATTTTGTGCATTAAGGACATTATCCATGTAGTTTAATGTCATGTTGTAAGGGGGTAGATTCCCCAACATGAAGAGGAAATATCTGGTGTGCCTTTTAAGGACATTCTACTTGGACAATGAAAACTCTAATGTACATTGATACACCTTGATCATGTGGATAATACCCTACTAAAAAAATTAAGCACACATGATTTATGCTCGGTGTGAGAAACAAGGGGTGGAAAAAGTTTATTCCACCACATAGGGGTGATATAAAGATGAAGGATAGGGAAATTTGTATTTTGAGTCAGTTGGACTAGGATTAGAGATCTAGGAATCACTACATATCTCATTATAGTGAGAAACAAGTCATACATAGTTCTTGTACTGGCTCTTTGTGTAGGTCTAACCCATACACTGGGAGGAGGAATATTTCCCTTTCATTGTTTTAATTATTGTAGATGGACCCAAGATTAGAGACACTAGAATCACTACATATCCTTCAGTGGAAAGAATTAAGTCACATATATTAATGGGAACCCATATATTTTAACTTCATGTGGTGAGGATGAAGGTGACCCAATGTGAAAGAGGGGTAATGTTGCAGCTAGACCCAAAATCAGAAATCTGGGCATCCCTACGTATATTATGTGGGTGGGAATCAATCCAAACATAGTTATGAATGGGAACTCTCTACGAAAAAGTCTTACCTATACAGAGGGGTTATTTTTTCATATATCATGGTAGGACCCCTAACATATGGTCTGAATGTCATTATGTATCCCATTTGAATGAGAATTAAGCCACTCATAGCTCTTGACGCACTTCCTTGCACATATTTGACTCGTGTACAGGGAGTGGTCACTTTGCTTTAAATGGACCTATAAATAGTCTCAGATTTGGATTCCCCTACATTGATTTATTTTATATAAAGGGGAGGTTAAATTTACTATATTTCACGATTGGTCCCATTAATAGATATTCGAGTATCACTACATATCTGGAAAGGGAAATAATTATGCCACGCATAGTTCTTTATGGACCATGCAATTTAACATCCTACAGTAAGGATTTCACTTAAAATTAAAAAAGTATCATTACATTTGGTCCCATTAATAGAGATCTTATCATCACTACATATCCTACAGGGGAAAGAATCAATCCATGTGTAATTATTCATAGACATATCCCTATGTATTTTTGGCCCATACACATAGAGGGGGAAATTTTTTGGGGTGTCTAGACTAGGATGTGAAATCTTGGAATCCCTACATATCCAATAATTATAGGAATCAGTCCATATGTAGTTCTTGAATACTACATGGTAGATAATCGATGTTGGGGAAAATTTCCTTTTAGGTGAGAAAATTATGGTGTTGTGGAGTTTAACACCATACCATAAGGACATTAGTGTCGTGAAATCTATTGTCTTCAGACACAGACCATATATTGTGCAGTTTAACATCATGTAGTTAGGATGAAATGTATGTTATTTATGGGAAGGATGATTTTTTAGACCAGTAAGAAACATCATCCCGACAAGAAAATAGGCCTTAAGGCCAAAGGCTGGTAAGAAAATCATCTTAGGAATTGAGGTAAATTTGTGGATGGGCCTAAAACAAGAGGTATAGGCGTCACTACATATCATATGTTGATAGGAATCAAACCACATGTATTTATTCAAAAAAAAGACTCCCTACATCGATTTGTCTCTCACACATGGACAAGGGAATTTTATCTTTCTACCACAAAGATCTAGCTTGTGTGTGGTGAATCATCGATTGAAATGATATTTCCTATGTAGTTTAACATCATGTAATGAGGATGTTAATGTCATGCAGTTTAGTTTCATAAAATATCGACAACAGTGTTGTGATTTTGATGGTCATGTGACAAAAACCAACAATGCAGTTTAACATCATGAAGTTGGGAAAATTTACCATTCAGTTTAACATCATGAGATCAAGATGTTCTACCAATCATTTTAATTTCATGAGATCATGACGATTTTGTCTTATAACTACATAGAATACTTCTTTATGAACCTTGTGTTGGTGGGAGCCTTGATAAGTTTTCCATCCATCCAAATTAGAAAATATCTCCATTAGAGTAGACCTTATGTATGGCATAATGTCCCTCCCTTTTCAGTTCCAACATCAGAGGTTTCTACCAAGTATCATTTGAGTTTTTCAAACCAACACCATCTATCCTTTGAGGAAAGGCCACTGGAAATACTTTTTGTTAAAGGTCTAGGTGATCTGATATGGTGGACTTTTAAATGATACATGGTATGCAATCCTTTTTCATCCAATCACTCCAATTCATCAAACCATTCTGGGGATTTCTCATCCATGGATAATTAATCATATATGGAAACATGGAGTGAGGGAAATTGAACCTCGATGAGAAATACTATCTTTTTACTATATACTAATGAGTATGGGGGTTCATGTGTGGAAATGCGGGTCATGGTCCGGTAAGCCCACAGGGAATGTAGGATCTTGTCTAGCCATTACGTTTTATCCTTATCTACTATTTTCTGGAGTATATTTGATAGAGTATTGTTAAAGTCCTCTATTTTTCTATTTGTCTCTACATGGTAGTGGGATGAATGTTTGGACTTGATGTTATAATCCTGATATAGGTTCTCCAATTTTGAAAAACATAAATTGGTGCTACTATCTGTTTGTATTGTATGAGGGACACAAAATCTAGTGATGATGTTGGATTTCATGAAGCTGACAATGATCCTTGACCCAAATTCTTTGAGTTGTATAGATTTTTCCCACTTAGAGAATATGTCATTTATAGTAAGAATATATTTGAACTACTTGGTCATAGTGTGAGAATATGGTCCCATGACGTTCATTCCCCAAACAAAAAAATGGCTAGTAGTACTTGGTTGTGTGCAGAAACATTAGGGGTTAGTGAATGAATTTGGTGTGAACCTGATAGGAAGGGAAATCTTTGGTGAATTTATAGTAGTCCTACATTATAGTGGTCCATTAGTACCCAAGCCTTCTAATTTAGTGAGAAATCATGAGTCTTGATTGGTGAACGCCACAGGCTCCAGTGTGCACTTCCATCATGACTGTAGAGACCCAAAGCATGAAAAAATGGACATTACATTACTTTTGCGGAATACTTGATACATAACGAAAATAGACACACAAGGACCGTAATAGTTTAGTGTCTTTGGAAACTCGGAAAAATAATCTTCTAATCATGGTGAAAGATCTTCAACATCTCCAATAAATATCTTCCTCTTTTCTTTTCTTACCTAAAACCTTTCTTTAAATCCTGGGGAAAAGAAAACATATAAAGGGTGAGATCAAATGCTCGGTAAGGGAAAGCATAGAGAACATAAAACAATCCATAACATTTAAATGCAAAAAACTTGAACATATAATCTAAACATCAAAATCATGAGCAACGACATAAATCTTGGAAGTACACAAGGCATACATCATAAAGGAACATCAATCATGATAAAATATCATGGGAATAAAACATGTAATTATGGAAAACAATTAAGAACTTGATATGATTTCCATAGTAGCCAAGGCATTACTGTCAAGTCCATCTTCGTGGAAAAAGTCCCTTTCTGAATCGAGTTCACTCCTCGTTCCAGTCATGTATCACTGAACCGGATTAACTTATCGTTCCAGCCATGTCTATCTCATGAGATATAAATCTTTTCCCAATGCATTGGAGGGAGATATATGTCCCACCCATCTCATAATGAAATCATTCTTACGTGTACTACAACATAAACATAAATCATTCATCATAACCCAAAGAATAAAATGGTTTTCATAAACATCATTTCATCATAACATAATCCATATAAAACAAATGTATATCATTTCATCATAAGAAAATTGAAACCATGTAAATTATAAATACATTATACTTGAAACATACACATATTAAATAATGTCATCTTAGATGGAAAATAGTTATGATAAAACACTTGAAATGAATTCTTGAGGAAAATATCCTTTCTTATTCAAAATCATTTTCTTTTCACAAAATGCCATGAAATTTTAAAAGAAAATGATTTTGCAGAAAATAGTCATGAAATATTGTAGAGGAATATTCATGAAAATTAGGCTTTATGAAACCTTAAAAATCCTTTCATGCCATATAAGTTAAAAAACATCATCCTCGTACTTTTGTCAGAAAATTAAAAAAGTACCTCGTAACATAAACAAAAGAAAGATTCCTTACATACCATTTATTAAAAGTAAAAATGGGTAAAAAGGACATTAAACATACATAAAAACACTTTTATAAAACATTGACATGGATGATAACAATAACCCCATTAAATACTTATGTATAAGCAATCTCGGATAAAAATGAGATTTGAAAAATTATCCCATACCTTATGTCTGATATGCTTCGTATATATCTGAACCTCCTGTATGATGATTTAAATAATGTCATTGACTTATTATATAGTCATATTTATTGTTATTATATCATATATGGTTCACTTAGGTATTTATATTACCCGTTCATTTGTCAATTCCATGTTAAAGTAGCGTTTTGGGTAAAATTGTTTCATTTATCGTACGTGTTTGGACTTATTGTTCTTGATATTATTATTAATTATATCATGATTTACTTACTTACAGAATGTAAAACATGATTTATATATCATATATATTCAGTATATATATATATATAATAGATAGATAAATGAAATGAAACACACCGTTCATGGAGACGGTAGGCCGTACGTACGCATGAACGCAGTTTTCCTTTCTTTATTGACTTGAATGGAAGTAAGTAGATGACATATATATATATATATATAAAAATACATTAGCTTAATTATGTCATATATTTAATTATTATTCATTATATATACTGTATAATCATTCTTGAATGGTTAATCATGAAAAATGAATCTCATCGCGTTCGTGGAGACGGTAGTCCGTACGTACGCACGAGCGATGATATCATTCCCATGATCGTTGAATTGTATTGAAGTGTATGTATAATATTAAATAATATATATAAATTTAAAATAACCATATATAGTTATTTATTTACACCATTATACCCATCCATGTAAGGTGGTGGTGGAAAAACTGATTACACCACGGCGTGAAGACGGTATTCCGTATGTACGCACGCGCGGTGATTTCATTTTCCATAGGATGGATAGAAGGTGTATTAGGGTTGTTTCAAATTTATAATTACATATTATTATATAATTAATACTGATTTTATTACTTTATAATGAGAAAACTAAAGAAGAAGCAGTAGAAGAAGAAAGAAACTTGAATGAATCGGAAGAAGAGATTACCTCTTCTTCGACGCACCTCCTTTAAGATTCCTCTTATGGAAGTAGAGTTGGAATTTTGAGAAGACCAGAACCTCAAGAATGTTTCTAGGGAAGTGTAGAAGAGAAATGGGCAGGGTTTGGCCGAGCTTCAAGGCACAAAAGGGTGTGAAGAGAAGAGGGAAGGGGTGCCCTTTTTATAAGGGAGGAGAGGGGCACCTTTGGAAAAACTAAAATTATTATTTTATTATAAAGTCATATTCGGTTTTTAATAGCTCCAAATTGATTTATTTCGAAGATAAGGTGTATTTGGGTCTAAATAATCTAATCCAATAGAATTTGGACAAGTTTAGGTTACTATTTTAACCTTATCATTTAGATTTAACTTTAAGTTAAATAATTTTACTTTTACCGTGTCTTCTTCTTTTCTTACACTATAAGGTTAATAATATTACTATAACAAGCCAAGAGAACCCCAAGTTGTTTATTATTAATATATATAACCTTATCTAAGTAATTTGTCCGAACATTAGATTTTTAGGAATAAAATAACAATTAATAATATAATATTTGTTTTAAAAACTATTTTATGTCAATTTTGACACTATTTGGTACTTGATTTTTGTAAAAATCATAACAGCATGATTAGTTTGAAAAAAGTTAATTAGATCAATACTAACATGTCATATTAACCTATAAAATTAGTGTAATTCAGAAAAAGTCTCAAATTACATTTATTTGGGTATTTATAACATCAATTATGTTAATATTTCATTAATAAGATAATTAATGCATCATCATTGTGTCATAAATAAATTAAAGTATTTAATGTCTAAAAATTATAAATAAAATACCATTATGTATGAAATATTTTTATATTTATAGTCGAATTTATCTTATGTATAACCCTATATTAAAAATGATTTAGTTATTAAACTTTGATTTTAACTATTTTAACCCTTCTTTAAATAAATTAATAATAAATATCCTAATCAAATCAAAGTGGACCTAAATGGTCATATTTTATTCCTAAGGTTGTTTTTGGTCGAATTACACTTATCCAATAGAATTATAACATGTGTTAGGGTAATAATAATATCATTTTTACCCTTACTTACCCTATTTACTTTTAACCGTGCTAAATAAAAGTAAAAAGTTACAATTCACCAAAAAATATTTTCATCTCATTGAACCACATTTTAGTCCTTGATATTAACCGTGTCTCTCGTATTTTTGAAATTCCACTCACAGAAGTGGTAAAATTATGTTTTATGTGAATTTACAAATTCTCCTAGGAGGTGGGTAAAAGACGGTGAAAAGTTCAATAAAATTTTTATATGACTAAAATTATAATAAATGACTCCAATGAATTAAATTCAACTTATATAGGAATTATGTATCAATTTTGACCTAAATAAATTTAAATAAAATAAATAATTATTTAAATAAAAATCTGGTTTTTAAATAGTAACATAGTGTTTTCACTATTCATCAAAAATTGAAAGTTTTCAGAAAAATACCAAAAATTCACCCTAGGCTAATTTCGATATTTTGAATCCAAAAATGAAGTCCATTTTAAAAGATAAAATTTATAAAATTTCAAAAAGTGGGTATTACTATTCATAATGGCTACTTCATAATAATATTATTATAATATCTCGTTTAGTGAAACTCGGTATTGCGTACTACACACACTATCGAGGAACGCCGCGATTGTGTGTAATGTAAGCCAAGTTAGGGTTGCGTGTAGTGCAAGACTCCTTTGTTGTTGCGTATAACAGAATCCAACCATATTTCATTTATACATTGAATATATATATATACACTCAATATTGCGTATTACATAATCAAAACTTATTTCATTTATACATTAAACAAAATCTATACATAATGTTGCATAGAATAGTTTCTACAAAATTAACTTGAAATTGTGTGTAACATGAGCCAAGAATAGGGTTGCGTATACTGCAAGAAAATACGGTGTTGCGTATATCACAAGATAATTTTGGTGTAGCGTACAACACAAGACATCAATGAAATTAAAAAGAATAATTCTCATAAAATCTTGGGTTGTTACATTCTACCCCCATTAAAATGAATTTCTCCCTCGAATTTCGTCAGGGTTAGAAATGGTTTTCTACTTGAAAGTTTCTTTAATAGAAACCCACATCGTAAAAAGAAACACCAAAACTTATCTTTAGAAACTAAATTATGAAATGTAAATGTTACCCAAATTAACTAATCACTGGTTTTCCACGTAGGAGAACATAGGTGAAAATATGGATATGGAAGAGAAATCTAACCGTCATGTTCTGATGGAGAGTGGTAGATAACATGACAATGAAAAATCCAACAATCACAAAGCCATAAATTGGTGATGATCTAGGGTACCATCTGATTCATCGGATATAAGGGAACTAGGGAAACATTTTTGGTTTTCAAGATCATTTCCCTAAAGTTTAAGAATTTGAATTAAAAGAAATACTTACTTTATTTTGGTAAAATCTCACCATTGTTCATGCCTTGAACAATTTCCACTTCAACTCTTTAAGAAATGAAGTTGAATTTGTCTTTCACGAAGTTTTAACAGATCATGTGATAGAATGATTGGTCATTCCATCTATCTCAAACATAAGTTAGCAAAAGTTATATACATAAGTCCATATATGGTGAGATTAATCAGATATGGTTCCAAAATGGACTTATACTTCATCTATCATCCTGCATAAAAAAATAAAACTAGTTTCTACAAACCAGGGACTTCCTGTAGGCTAGTGGTAGGAAATAAATGCCTGTCGCACTTCGGTTGTGGGTTTGATTCCCACAGCTTTGTCTGACGTGATAGGTTGTCACTCGTCCTGCAGGTTATCCTTTTTTTCTAAAAATACATTATTATAACGTTCCATTAATAATATCGAAAATGTTATAGCCTTAAACTATACTAACTTATGTCTAACATAATCCATTCCATTATTTAGGCTTATCCAAAATACTACTGTCCAATCTCATATTATAGTGAAAACTATTAACAGAGAGTTCATATAACAAGCATGTTAATACCATCATTGATCCCCATATATCATAAGATATGTCTTGTTGGTCACATTCCAAACATTCTAAGGTCTTAATCATGTATTCTCTTGAAAAATGAATACCCATTGAACATTAGTGAAAACATGAATGCAGTTAAAAGTTAACACTTTCCACATACCAAAATCCTCAAAATTCTATATACTCAAACCATGATATCACTTAGTCCTTATATCAATCATGAGCTCATTAATACTATCAAACATATTATTTCCTCCTTATCCATTCATTATGTGCATATCGTCTTCTTTCCAAAAATATCTGAATAACCTTTCATGGTTACCAATACCCTTCACCATATACTTTCAAATACTTTAGAAAAAACAATAGTGTAACAATTCTTAGATGTTTCTTTATTCCATAGTACCATTAAATTACCTATACATCATAACTCTTGATGAACATACAATCATTCCACTACCTTATTAAACCATTGACCAAGCTTCAACACTTCTTTCATCTTATATATAATTTATAGTCTCCTCGTCATCATCTACATAAATAATACACATATGACCATGCTGATTCTCTTCATGAGATTTTCCATTAGGGAATTGGTTTTCATAATGCTCATACATTCCACATTTAAAACATCTAATCATTGTTGAAGTCATAGCAATACCATTATCCTTCTCCATGGTGTTAAATGAACATTTTCCTTTGCACTTACTGGATTTTTGTCCTTCTTTTCCACACCCAAAGCATCTTCCAGTTCCATTGAAACATTCTCCTTGATGCCTCTTCCCACATGATTTACATGAGGGGAATTGGACTTTCTTTCCTCTATGATTATCATGAAACTCCATCTTTCTCTTATTAGCTGATTTGGGATACTTACCAAAGTTGAGATTATTGATCATATTATGAGATTGATGATTAGGAATAATAATGATGTTTGGACTTCCAGATCCAATTTCATTTGGTTTCTCATGAATAATATCATTCCATTGTCTATCATATCCTCCATTATCGTGAATCTTCCTGTTTCCAGCCATTTTCTAAAACCCAAAAAGAATTGTGTGAGAGGCCAAAATCATAATCAAGGGGGATTACCATCAATATCTAACATCTTAGGTTAAATTCTAAGATCGTTATCATAATTATAGGACTATAACCTATACTTATAATTAACCTTAGGGAAATCCCTAGACATACCTTAGAAATATCTCTAGGGATCTCACTAAAGTTTTTGCATCCTAGTTTCCATAGGTTAACTAAAGCTTTCCTATAATACCAACTGTAGAGACCCAAAGCTTGATGTACATGGACATTACATTACTTTTGCAAAATACTTGATACATAACGAAAACATACGCACAAGGACCGTAATAGTTTAGTGTCTTCGGAAACTCGTAAAAATAATCTTCTAATCGTGGTGAAAGATCTTCAACATCTCCCATAAATATATTCCCCTTTTGTTTTCTTACCTAAAACCTTTCTTTAAATCCTGGGGAAAAGAAAACATATAAAGGGTGAGCTCAAATGCTTAGTAAGGGTAAGCATATAGAACACAAAAACAATCTATAAACATTTAAATGCAAAAAACTTGAACATAAAATTTAAACATCAAAATCATGAGCAACGACATAAATCTTGGAAGTACACAAGGCATAGATCATAAAGGAACATCAATCATGATAAAATAGCATGAGAGTAAAACATGTAATTGTGGAAAACCATTAAGCACTTGATATGATTTCCATAGTAGCCAAGGCATTGCTACCATGGCCATTTTAGTGGAAAAAGTCCCTTTCTAAATCGAGTTCACTCATCGTTCCAGTCCTGTATCACTGAACCGGATTAACTTACATTTCCAGCCATGTCTATCTCATGAGATATAAATCTTTACCCAATTAATTTGAGAGAGATATAGGTCCCACCCATCTCATAATGAAATCATTATTACGTGTGCCACAATATAAACATAAATCATTCATCATAACCCAAAGAATAAAATGGGTTTCATAAACATTATTCCATCATAACATAATCCATATAATAAAAATGGATATCATTTCATCATAATAAAATTGAAACCATGTAAATCATAAGGACATTATACTTGAAACATACACATATGAAATAAAGTCATCTTAGATGGAAAATAGTTTTGACAAAACACTTGAAATTAATTCTTGAAGAAAATATCCTTTCTTATTCAAAATCATTTTCTTTTCACAAAATGCCATGAAGTTTTAAAAGAAAAGTATTTTGCTTAAAATAGTCATGAAATCTTGTAGTGGAAGCTTCATGAAAATTAGGCGTTATGAAACCGTAAAAGTCCTTTCATGTCGTATAAGTTAAAAAAACCATTCTCCTCGTACTTTTTTCAGAAAAGTCAAAAAGTACCTCGTAACGTAAACAAAAGAAAGATTCCTTAAATACCATGTAGTAAAAGTCAAAATGGGTAAAAAGGACATTAAAAATACATAAAAACTATTTTAGAAAACATGGGCATGGATGGTAACAATAACCCCAGTAAATACCTACGTATAAGCAATCTCGTATAATAATGAGATTTTCAAAATTATCCCTTACCTTATGTCCGATATGCTTCGTATATATCCGAACCTCCTGTATAATTATTTAAATAATGTCATTTACTTATTAAATAATATTATTCATTGTTATTATATCATATATGGTTCACTTAGTTATTTATATTACCCGTTCATTTGTCAATTCCATGTTAAAGTAGCGTTTTGGGTAAAATTGTTTCATTTATCGTATGTGTTTGGACTTATTGTTCTTGATATTATTATTACTTATATCATGATTTACTTACTTCCAGAATGTAAAACATGATTTATATATCATATATATTTATTATATATATATATATATATAATAGATAGATAAATGAAATGAAACACACCGTTCATGGAGACGGTAGGCTATACGTACGCATGAACGCAGTTTTCCATTCTTTATTGACTTGAATGGAAGTAAGTAGATGACATATATATATATATATACATAAATAAATTAGCTTCATTATGTCATATATTTCATTATTATTCATTATATATACTGTATAATCATTCTTGAATGTTTAATCATGAAAAATGAATCTCATCGCGTTCGTGGAGACGGTAGTCCTTACGTACGCACGAGCGATGATATCATTCCCATGATCGTGGAATTGTATTGAAGTGTATGAATAATATTACAGAATAAATGTCAATTTAAAATAACCATATATAGTTATTTATTTACACCATTATACCCATCCATGTAAGGTGGTGGTGGAAAAACTGATTACACCACGGCGTGGAGACGGTATTCCATATGTACGCACGCGCGGTGATTTTGTTTTCCATAGGATGGATAGAAGGTGTATTAGGTTTTTTCACATTTATAATAACATATTAGTATATAATTAATACTTATGTTATTACTTTATAATGAGAAAACTAAATAAAAAGAAAAAGAAAAAGAAAGAAACTTGAAAGAATCGGGAGAAGAGATTACCTCTTCTTCGACGCGCCTCCTTTAAACTTCCTCTTATGGAAGTAGAGTTGGTCTTTTGAGAAGAACAGAACCACTATAATGTTGCTAGGTAAGTGGAGAAGATAAATGGGCAGGGTTTTTCCAAGCTTCAAGGCTCAAAAGAGTGTGAAGAGAAGAGGGAAGGGGTTCCCTTTTTATAAGGTAGGAGAGGGGCACCTTTGGAAAAACAAAAAATATTATTTTATTATAAAGTCATATTCAGTTTTTAATAGCTCAAAATTGATTTATTTCAAATATAAGGTGGGTTTGGGTCGAAATCCTCTCATCCAATAGAATTTTGACAAGTTTAGGTTACTATTTTAACCTTGTCATTTAGATTTAAATTTAATTTAAATAATTTTACTTTTACCGTGTCTTCTTGTTTTCTTACACTATAAGGTTAATAAACTTACTATAACAAGCCAAGATAACCCCAAGTTGTTTATTATTAATATATATAGCCTAATATAAGTCATTTGGACAAACCTTAGATTTGTAGGAATTAAATAACAATTAATAATATAATATTTGTTTTAAAAACTATTTTATGTCAATTTTGACACTATTTGGTACTTGATTTTTGTGAAAATAATAACAGCATGATTCATTCGAAAAAAGTTAATTAAATCAATACTAACATGTCATATTAACCTATAAAATTATTTTAATTCATAAAAGGCTCAAAATTAATTTATTTGGGTATTTATAATATCAATTATGTTAATATTTCATTAATAAGATAATTACTGCATCGTCATTATGTCATAAATAAATTAAATTATTTAAGGTAGAAAAATTATAAATAAAATACCATTATATAGTAAATCCTTATAAATTTATAATTAATATTTATAGTCGAATTTATCTTATGTTTAACCCTATATTAAAAATGATTTAGTTATTAAACTTTGATTTTTACTATTTTAACCCTTCTTTAAATAAATTAATAATAAATGTCCTAATCTAATCCAAGTGGACCTAAATGGTCGTATTTTATTCCTAAGGTTGTTTTTGGTCAAATTACACTTATCCAATAGAATTAGGACATGTTTTAGGGTAATAATAATATCATTTTTACCCTTAATTACCCTATTTACTTTTAACCGTGGTAAATAAAATTAAAAAGTTACTATTCACCAAAAATTATTTTCATCTCATTGAACCACATTTTACTCCATGATATTAACCATGTCTCTTGGATTTTCGAAATTCCACTCACAGAAGCGGTAAAATTATGCTTTATGTGAATTTACAAATTCTCCTAGGAGGTGGGTAAAAGACGGTGAAAAGTTCAATAAAAGTTTTATGTCTAAAATTATTATAAATGACTCCAGTGAATTACATTGAACTTATATAGGTATAATGTATCAATTTTGACCTAAATAAATTTAAATAATATAAATAATTATTTAAATAAAATGTCGGTTTTTAAATAGTAACCCAGTGTTTTCACTATTCATCAAAAATTGAAAGTTTTCAGAAAAATACCAACAATTCACCCTAGGATAATTTCGATATTCCGAATCCAAAAATGAAGTCCATTTTGAAAGATAAAATTTATAAAATTTCTAAAAGTGGGTATTAATATTCATAACGGCTAGTTCATAATAATATTATAATTATATCTCGTTTAGTGAAACTCGGTATTGCGTACTACACACGCTATCGAAGAAGGTCGTGATTGCATGTAATGTAAGACAAGTTAGGGTTGCGTGTAGTGCAAGACTCCTTTGTTGTTGCGTATAAAAAAATCCAACCATATTTCATTTATACATTGAATATATATATATATATATATATACACTCAATGTTGTGTATTACATAATCAAAACTTATTTCCTTTATACATTAAACAAAATCTATACATAAGGTTGCGTAGAATAGTTTCTAAAAAATGAACGTGAAATTGTGTGTAACATGAGCCCAGAATAGTGTTGCGTATACTACAAGAAAATATGGTGTTGCGTATATCACAAGATAATTTTGGTGTAGCGTACAACACAAGAAATCAATGAAATTAAAAAGAATAATTCTCATAAAATCTCGGGTTGTTACATTCTACTCCCCTTAAAATGAATTTCACCCTCGAAATTTGCTGAGGTTATAAATGGTTTTCTACTTGAAAGTTTCTTTAATAGAAACCCGCATCATAAAAAGGAATACCAAAACTTATCTTTAAAAACTAAATTATGAAACGTAACTGTTACCCAAATTAACTAATCCCTAGGTTTCCACGTAGGAGAACATAGGTGAAAATATGGATATGGAAGAGAAATATAACCGTCATGTTCTGATGGAGAGTGGTAGAGAACATGGCTATGAAAAATCCAACAATCACAAAGCCATAAATTTGTGATAATATAGGGTACCATCTGATTCATCAGATATAAGGGCACTAGGACAACATTTTTGGGTTTCAAGATCATTTCCCTAAAGTTGAATAATTTGAATTAGAATAAATACTTAATTTATTTTGGTAAAAATCTTACCGTTGTTCATGCCTTGAACAATTCCCACTTCATCTCTTTAAGAAATGAAGTTGAATTTGTCTTTCACAAAGTTTTAGGAGATCATGCGATAGAATGATAGGTCATTCCATGTGTCTCAAACATAAGTTAGCAAAAGTTATATACATAAGTCAATATGTGGTGAGATTAATCAGATATGGTTCCAAAATGGACTTATACTTCATCTATCATCATGCATAACAAAATAAAACTAGTTTCTACTAACCAGGGACTTCCTATAGGCCAGTGGTAGAAAATAAAGGCCTGTCACACTTCGATTGTAGGTTCGATTCTCACATCCTTGTCTGACGTGATGGGTTGTCGCCCGTCCTGCAGGTTGTCCTTTTTTTCTAAAAATACATTATTATAACTTTCCATCATTAATATCGAAACATTTCTAGCCTTAAACAATACTAACTTATGTCCAACATAATCCATTCCAATCTTTAGGCTTATCCAAAATACTACTGTCCAATCACATATTATATTGAAAATGATTACCAGAGAGTTCATATAACAAGCAAGTTAATACCATCGTTGATCCCAATATATCATAAGATATGTCTGTTTGGTCACATTAGAAACATTAGAAGGCCTTAATCATGTATTCTCTTGAAAAATGAATACCCATTGAACCTTAGTGAAAACATGAATGCAGTTAAAAGTTAACACTTTCCACATACCAAAATCCTCAAAATTCTATATACTCAAATCATGATATCACTTAGTCCTTATATCAATCATGATCTCATGAATACTATCAAACATATTATTTCCTCCTTATCCATTCATTATGTGCATATCATCTTCTTTCCAAAAATATCTAAATAACCTTTCATGGTTACCAATACCCTTCAACATATACTTTCAAATACTTTAGGAAAAAAATAGTGTAACAATCCTTAGATGTTTCTTTATTCCATAGTACAATTAAATTACCTGTACAACATAACTCTTGATAAACATACAATCATTCCACTACCTTATTAAACCATTGATCAAGCTTCAATACTTCTTTCATCTTATATATCATTTGTAGTCTCCTCATCATCTTCCACATAAATACTACCCATATGACCATGCTGATTATCTACATGAGATTTTCCCTTAGGGCATTGGTTTTCATAATTCCCATACATTCCACATTTAAAACATCTAATCATTTTTGATGTCGTAGCAATACCATTATCCTTCTTTATGGTGTTAACTGAACCTTTTCCTTTTCACTTACTGGATTTGTGTCCTTCTTTTCCGCACCCAAATCATCTTCTAGTTCCTTTGAAACATTCTCCTTTATGCCCCTTCCCACATGATTTACATGAGGGGGAATTGAACTTTTTTTCCCCTATGATCATCATCAAACTCCATCTTTCTCTTATTAGCTGATTCGGGATACTTACCAAAGTTGAGATTAGTGATCACATTATGAGATTGCTGATTAGGCAAAATAACGATATTTGGAATTCCAGATCCAATTTCATTTGGTTTCTCATGAATAATATCATTCCATTGTCCATCATATCCTCCATTATCATGAATCTTCCTATTTCCATCCATTTTCTAAAACCCAAAAAGAATATTATGAGAGGACAAAATCATAATCAAGGGGGATTACCTTCAATATCTAACACCTTAGGTTAAATTATAAGATCATTATCATAATTATAGGACTATAAACTATACTCACACTTAACCTTAGGGACATCCCTAGACATACCTTAGAAATATCTCTAGGGATATCACTAAAGTTTCCGCATCCTAGTTTCCAAAGGTTAACTAAACCTTTCCCTTGATGACAACTGTAGAGACCCAAAGCTTGATGTACATGGACATTACATTACTTTTTTGGAATACTTGATACATAATGAAAATAGACGCACAAGGACTGTAATAGTTTAGTGTCTTTGGAAACTCATAAAATTAATCTTCTAATCGTGGTGAAAGATCTTCAACATCTCCCATAAATATCTTCCCCTTTTGTTTTCTTACCTAAAACCTTTCTTTAAATCTTGGGGAAAAGAAAACATATAAAGGGTGAGCTCAAATTCTCAGTAAGGGTAAGCATAGAGAATATAAAACAATCCATAAACATTTAAATGTAAAAAAACATGAACATAAAATCTAAACATCAAAATCATGAGCAACGACATAAATCTTGGAAGTACACAAGGAATAGATCATAAAGGAACATCAATCATGATAAAATTGCATGGGAATATAACATGTAATTCTGTAAAACCATTAATCACTTGATATGATTTCCATAGTAGCCAAGGCGTTGCTGCCAAGGCCATTTTAGTGGAAAAAGTCCCTTTCTGAATCGAGTTCACTCCTCATTCCAATCCTGTATTACTGAACCGGATTAACTTACCATTCCAGACATGTATATATCATGAGATATAAATCTTTACCCAATGAATTGGAGGGAGATATAGGTCCCACCCATCTCATAATGAAATTATTCTTACGTGTGCCACAACAAAAACATAAATCATTCATCATAACCCAAAGAATAAAATGGGTTTCATAAACATCATTCCATCATAACATAATCCATATAAAACAAATGGATATCATTTCATCATAAGAAAATTGAAACCATGTAAATCATAAGTACATTACACTTGAAACATACACATATGAAATAATGTCATCTTAGATGGAAAATAGTTTTGATAAAACACTTGAAATGAATTCTTGAGGAAAATATCCTTTCTTATTCAAAATCATTTTCTTTTCGAAAAATTCCATGAACTTTTAAAAGAAAAGGATTTTGATGAAAATATTCATGAAATATTGTAGAGTAATATTCATGAAAATTATGTGTTATGAAACCGTAAAAATCATTTCATGCCTTATAAGTTAAAAAAACATTCTCCTCGTACTTTTGTCGGAAAAGTCAAAAAGTACCTCGTAACGTAAAAAAAAGAAAGATTCCTCGCCTACCATGTAGTAAAAGTAAAAATGGGTAAAAAGGACATTAAAAATACATAAAAACACTTTTAGAAAACATGGGCATGGATGATAACAATAACCCCAGTAAATACTTACGTATAAGCAATCTCGGATAAAAATGAGATTTGCAAAATTATCCCTTACGTTATGTCTGATATGCTTCGTATATATCTGAAACTCCTGTATAATGATTTAAATAATGTCATTGACTTATTACATAATCATATTCATTATTATTATATCATATATGGTTCACTTAGGTATTTATATTAACCATTCATTTGTCAATTCCATGTTAAAGTACCGTTTTGGGTAAAATTGTTTCATTTATCGTACGTGTTTGGACTTGTTGTTCTTGATATTATTATTACTTATATCATGATTTAATTACTTACAGAATTTAAAACATGATTTATATATCATATATATTCAATATATATATATATTTATAATAGATAGATAAATGAAATTAAACACACCGTTCATGGAGACGGTAGGTCGTACGTACGCATGAACACTGTTTTCCTTTCTTTATTGACTTCAATGGAAGTAAGTAGATGACATATATATATATATATATACATAAATCTAGTAGCTTCATTATGTCATTGTTTCATTATTAACCATTATATATACTGTATAATCATTCTTGAATGGTTAATCATGGAAAATGAATCTCATCGCGTTCGTGGAGACGGAAGTCCGTACGTACACACGAGTGATGATATCGTTCCCATGACCGTGGAATTGTATTTAAGTGTATGTATAATATTATAGAATCAATATCAATTTACAATAACCATATATAGTTATTTATTTAGACCATTATACCCATCCATGTAAGGTGGTGGTGGAAAAACTGATTACACCACGGCGTGGAGACGGTATTCTCTATGTACGCATGCGCGGTGATTTCATTTTCCATAGGATGGATAGAAGGTGTATTAGGGTTGTTTCACATTTATAATAAAATCTTAGTATATAATTAATACTGATTTTATTAATTTATAATGAGAAAAATATATAATAATAAGTAGAAGAAGAAAGAACCTTGAAAGAATCGGAAGAAGAGATTACCTCTTCTTCGACGCACCTCCTTTAAGCTTCCTCTTATGGAAGTAGAGTTGGTCTTTTGAGAAGATAAGAACCTTCAGAATGTTTCTAGGGAAGTGGATAAGAGAAATTTATAGGGTTTGTCTGAGCTTCAAGGCTTAAAAGGGTGTGAATCGAAGAGGGAAGGGGTGCCCTTTTTATAAGGGAGGAGAGAGGCACCTTTAGAAAAACTAAAAATATTATTTTATTATAAAGTCATATTCGGTTTTTAGTAGCTCCAAATTGATTTTTTTCGAATATAAGGTGGATTTGGTCGAAATAATCTCATCCAATAGAATTTGGACAAGTTTAGGTTACTATTTTAATTTTATCATTTATATTTAACTTTAAGTTAAATAATTTTACTTTTACTATGTCTTCTTGTTTTCTTACACTATAAGGTTAATAAACATCCTATAACAAGACACGTGAAACCCAAGTTGTTTATTATTAATATATATAACTTTATCTAAGTCATTTTTCCGAACCTTAGATTTTTAAGAATAAAATAACAATTAATAATATAATATTTGTTTTAAAAACTATTTTATGTCAATTTTGACACTATTTGGTACTTGATTTTTGTGAAAATCATAACAGCATTATTAGTTTGAAAAAATTTAATTAAATAAATACTAACATTTCATATTAACCTATAAAATTAGTTTAATTCATAAAAAGTCTCAAATTACATTTATTTGGGTATTTATAACATCAATTATGTTAATATTTCCTTAATAAGATAATTACTGCATCATCATTGTGTCATAAATCAATTAAATTATTTAATGTCTAAAAATTATAAATAAAATATCATTATGTATGAAATATTTATATATTTCTAATGAATATTTATAGTCTAATTTATCTTATGTATAACCCTATATTAAAAATGAATTAGTTATTAAACTCTGATTTAAACTATTTTAACCCTTCTTTAAATAAATTAATAAAAAAAATGTCCTAATCTAATCCAAGTGGACCTAAATGGTCATATTTTATTCATAAGGTTGTTTTTGGTCGAATTACACTTATCCAATATAATTAGTACATGTGTTTGGGTAATAATAATATCATTTTTACCCTTAATTACCCTATTTACTTTTAACCGTGGTAAATAAAAGTAAAAAGTTACTATTCACCAAAAATTATTTTCAGCTCATTGAACCACATTTTAGTCCTTGATATTAACCATGTCTTCTGGATTTTCTAAATTCCACTCACAGAAGTGGTAAAATTAAGTTTTATGTGAATTTATAAATTCTCCTAGGAGGTGGGTAAAAGACGGTGAAAAGTTCAAAAAAAATTATATGACTAAAATTATTATAAATGACTCCAATGAATTACATTGAACTTATATAGGTATTATGTATCAATTTTGACCTAAATAAATTTAAATAAAATAAATATTTATTTAAATAAAAAGTCGGTTTTTAAATAGTAACCTAGTGTTTTCACTATTCATCAAAAATTGAAAGTTTTAAGAAAAATTCAAAAAAAATCACTCTAGGATAATTTTGATATTTCGAATCCAAAAATGAAGTCCATTATAGAAGATAAAATTTATAAAATTTCAAAAATTGGGTATTACTATTCATAACAGCTAGTTCATAATAATATTATAATAATATCTCGTTTAGTGATACTTGGTATTGTGTACTACACACGCTATCGAGGAAGGTCGTGATTGCGTGTAATGTAAGCCAAGTTAGGGTTGCGTGCAGTGAAATACTCCTTTGTTGTTGCGTATAATAGAATCCAACCATATTTTATTTATACATTGACTATATATATATATATATACACTCAATGTTGCGTATTACATAATCAAAACTTATTTCATTTATACATTAAACAAAATCTATACATAATGTTGCGTAAAATAGTTTCTACAAAATGAACATGAAATTGTGTGTAACACGAGCCAAGAATAGTGTTGCGTATACTGAAAGCAAATACGGTGTTACGTATATCACAAGCTAATTTTGGTGTAGCGTACAACACAAGACATCAATGAAATTAAAAAGAATAATTCTCATAAAATCTCGGGTTGTTACATTCTACCCCCCTTAAAATGAATTTCGCCCTCGAAATTCGTCGGGGTTATAAATGGTTTTATACTTGAAAGTTTCTTTAATAGAAACCCAAATTGTAAAAAGGAATACCAAAACTTATCTTTAAAAACTAAAGCATGAAACGTAATGGTTACCCAAATTAACTAATCACTGGGTTTCTACATAGAAGAACATAGGTGAAAATATGGATATGGAAGAGAAATCTAACTGTCATGATCTGATGGAGAGTGGTAGAGAACATGGCTATGAAAAATCCAATAATCACAAAGCCATAAATTTGTGATGATCTAGGGTACCATCTGATTCATCGGATATAAGGGCACTAGGACAACATTTTTGGTTTTCAAGATCATTTCCCTAAAGTGGAAAATTTTTAATTAGAAGAAATACTTACTTTATTTTGGTAAAATCTAACCGTTCGTGCCTTGAACAATTTCCACTTCATCTCTTTAAGAAATGAAGTTGAATTTGTATTTCGCGAAGTTTTAGCAGATCAAGCGATAGAATGATAGGTCATTCCATCTGTCTCAAACATAATTTAGAAAAATCTATATACATAAGTCCATCTATGATGAGATTAATCAGATATGGTTCCAAAATGGACTTATACTTCATCTATCATCCTGCATAACAAAATAAAACTAGTTTCTACTAACCAAGGACTTCCTATAGGCCAGTGGTAGGAAATAAAGGCCGGTCGCACTTCAGTTGTGGGTTTGATTCCCACAGCCTTGTCTGACATGACAGGTTGTCGCCCGTCCTGCAGGTTCTCCTTTTTTTTTCTAAAAATACATTATTATAACTTTCCCTCAATAATATCGAAAAAGATCTAGCCTTAAACAATACTAACTTATGTCCAACATAATCCATTCCAATCTTTAGGCTTATCCAAAATACTACTGTCCAATCTCATATTATAGTGAAAACAATTACCAGAGAGTTCATATAACAAGCATGTTAATACCATCGTTGATCCCCATATATCATAAGATATGTCTTGTTGGTCACATTCCAAACATTTGAAGGCCTTAATCATGTATTCTCTTGAAAAATGAATACCCATTGAACCTTAGTGAAAAAATGAATGCAGTTAAAAGTTAACACTTTCCACATACCAAAATCCTCAAAATTCTATATACTCAAACCATGATATCACTTAGTCCTTATATTAATCATGAGCTCATGAATACTATCAAACATATTATTTCCTCCTTATCCATTCATTATGTGCATATCATATTCTTTCCATAAATATCTAAATAACCTTTCATGGTTACCAGTACCCTTCAACATATACTTTCAAATACTTTAGGAAAAACAATAGTGTAACAATACTTAGATGTTTCTTTATTCCATAGTACCATTAAATTACCTATATAACATAACTCTTGATAAACATACAATCATTCCACTACCTCTTTAAACCATTAACCAAGCTTCAACACTTCTTTCATCTTATATATCATTTGTAGTCTCCTCATCATCATCCACATAAATACTACCCATATGACATGCTAATTCTCTTCATGAGATTTTCCCTAAGGGAATTGGTTTGCATAATGCCCATACATTCCACATTTAAAACATCTAATCATTGTTGATGTCGTAGAAATACCATTATCCTTCTCCATGGTGTTAACTAAACCTTTTATTTCACACTTACTGGATTTGTGTCCTTCTTTTCTGCAACCAAAGTATCTTCCAGTTCCTTTGAAACATTCTCCTTGATGCCTCTTCCCACATGATTTACATGAGGGGAATTTAATTTTCTTTCCTCTATGATCATCATGAAACTCCATCTTTCTCTTATTAGCTGATTCGGGATACTTACCAAAGTTGAGATTATTGATCATATTATGAGATTTCTGATTAGGCATAATAACGAAGTTTGGACTTCTAGATCCAATTTAATTTGGTTGCTCATGAAGAATATCATTCCATTGTCCATCATATCCTTCGTTATCATGAATCTTCCTGTTTCCAGCCATTTTCAAAAACCCAACAAGAATAGTCTGAGAGGACAAAATCATAATCAAGGGGGATTACCTTCAATATATAACATTTTAGGTTAAATTATAATATCATTATCATAATTCTAGGAATATAACCTATACTTATACTTAACCTTAGGGACATCCCTAGACATACCTTAGAAATATCTCTAGGTATCTCACTAAAGTTTTCACATCCTAGTTTCCAAAGGTTAACTAAACCTTTCCTCTAATACCAAATGTAGAGACACAAAGATTGATGTACATGGACATTAAATTACTTTTGTGGAATACTTGATACATAACGAAAACAGATGCACAAGGACCGTAATAGTTTAGTGTCTTTGGAAGCTCGGAAAAATAATCTTCTCATCACGGTGAAAGATCTTCAACAACTCCCATAAATATATTCCCCTTTTGTTTTCTTACCTAAAACCTTTCTTTAAATCCTGGGGAAAAGAAAACATATAAATGGTGAGCTCAAATTCTCAGTAAGGGTAATCATAGAGAACATAAAACAATACATAAACATTTAAATGCAAAAAACATGAACATAAAATCTAAACATCAAAATCATGAGCAACGACATAAATCTTGGAAGTACACAAGGAAAAGATCATAAAGGAACGTCAATCATGATAAAATATCATGGGATTAAAACATGTAATTGTGGAAAAATATTAAGCACTTGATATGATTTCCATAGTAGCCAAGGCATTGCTGCCAAGGCTATCTTAGTGGACAAAGTCCCTTTCTGAATCGAGTTCACTCCTCGTTCCAGTCTTGTATCACTGAACCGGATTAAATTACCATTCCATCCATGTCTATCTCATGAGATATAAATATTTACCCAATGAATTTGAGGGAGATATAGGTCCCACCCATCTCATAATGAAATCATTCTTACGTGTTCCACAACATAAACATAAATCATTCATCATAACCCAAAGAATAAAATGGGTTTCATAAACATCATTCCATGATAATATAATACATATAAAACAAATGGATATCATTTCATTATAAGAAAATTGAAACCATGTAAATCATAAGGAAATTATACTTGAAATATACACATATGAAATAATGTCATCTTAGATGGAAAATAGTTTTGATAAAACACTTGAAATGAGTTCTTGAGGAAAATATCCTTTCTTATTCAAAATCATTTTCTTTTCACAAAATTCCATGAAGTTTTAAAAGAAAAGTATTTTTCTAAAAATAGTCATCAAATATTGTAGAGGAAGCTTCATGAATATTAGGCATTATGAAACCTTAAAAATCCATTCATGCTGTATAAGTTAAAAAAACATTCTCCTCATACTTTTGTTGGAAAAGTCAAAAAGTACCTCGTAACGTAAACAAAAGAAATATTCCTTACATAACATGCAGTAAAAGTAAAAATGGGTAAAAATTAAATTAAACATACATAAAAACACTTTTAGAAAACATGGTCATGTATGATAACAATAACCCCAGTAAATACTTACGTATAAGCAATCTCAGATAAAAATGAGATTTGCAAAATTATCCCTTACCTTATGTCTGATATGCTTCGTATATATCCGAACCTCTTGTATAATGATTTAAATAATGTCATTGACTTATTATAGAATCATATTCATTGTTGTTATATCATATATGGTTCACTTTGTTATTTATATTACCTGTTCATTTGTCAATTCCATGTTAAAGTAGCGTTTTGGGTAAAATTGTTTCATTTATCGTACGTGTTTGGACTTGTTGTTATTGATATTATTATTACTTATATCATTATTTACATACTTCCAGAATTTAAAAACATGATTTATATATCATATATATTAAGTATATATATAATATATTGATAAATGAAATGAAACACACCGTTCATGGAGACGGTAGGTCGTACGTATGCATGAACGCTGTTTTCCTTTATTTATTGACTTGAATGAGAAGTAAGTAGATGACATATATATATATATATACATAAATAAAGTAGCTTCATTATGTCATATATTTCATTATTATCCATTATATATACTATATAATCATTCTTGAATGGTTAATCATGGAAAATAAATCTCATCGCGTTCGTGGAGACGGTAGTCCGTACATATGCACGAGCAATGATATCATTTCCATGATCGTGGAATTGTATTGAAGTGTCTGTATAATATTACATAATCAATATCACTTTACAATAACCATATATAGTTATTTATTTACACCATTATACCCATCCATGTAAGGTGGTGGTGGAAAAACTGATTACACCACGGAGTGGAGATGGTATTCCGTATGTACGCACGCGCGGTGATTTTGTTTTCTGTAGGATCGATAGAAGGTGTATTAGGGTTGTTTCACATTTATAATAACATATTAGTATATAATTAATACTGATTTTATTACTTTATAATGAGAAAACTATATAAGAAGAAGTAGAAGAAAAAAGAAACTTGAAAGAATCGGAAGAAGAGATTACCTCTTCTTCGACGCACCTCTTTAAGCTTCCACTTATGAAAGTAGAGTTGGTCTTTTGAGAAGACCAGAACCTCCAGAATATTTATATGGAAGTCTATAAGATAAATGGGCAGGTTTTGGCCGAGCTTCAAGGCTCAAAAGGGTGTGAAGAGAAGAGGGAAGGGGTGCCCTTTTTATAAGGGAGAAGAGGGGCACCTTTGGAAAAACTAAAAATATTATTTTATTATAAAGTCATATTATTTTTTTAATAGCTCCAAATTGATTTATTTTGAAGATAAGGTGGGTTTGGGTCTACATCCTCTCATAAAATATATTTTGGACAAGTTTAGGTTACTATTTTAACCTTATCATTTAGTTTTAACTTTAAGTTAAATAATTTTACTTTTACCATGTCTTCTTCTTTTTCTTTCACTATAAGGCTAATAAACTTACTATAACAAGCCAATAGAACCAAAAGTTGTTTATTATTAATATATATAACCTTATCTAATTCATTTGTCCTAACCTTAGAATTTTAGGAATAAAAAAACAATTAATAATATAATATTTGTTTTAAAAACTATTTTATGTCAATTTTGACACTCTTTGGTACTTGATTTTTGTGAAAATCATAACAGCATGATTAGTTCGAAAAAAGTTAATTAAATCAATATTAACATGTCATATTAACCTATAAAATTAGTTGAATTCACAACAAGTCTTAAATTAAATTTATTTGGGTATTTATAACATCAATTATGTTAATATTTCATTAATAAGATAATTACTGCATCATCATTGTGTCATAAATAAATTACATTATTTAATGTCTAAAAATTATAAATAAAATATGATTATGTATGAAATTGTTTTATCTTTCTAATGAATACTTATAGTTGAATTTATCTTATGTATAACTCTATATTAAAAATGATTTAGTTATTCAACTTTGATTTGGACTATTTTAACCCTTCTTTAAATAAATTAATAATAAATGTCCTAATCCAATCCAAGTGGACCTAAATGGTCATATTTTATTCCTAAATTTTTTTTGGTCGAATTAAATTTATCCAATAGAATTAGGACATGTGTTAGGGTAATAATAATATCATTTGTACCCTTAATTACCCTATTTACTTTTAACCGTGGTAAATAAAAGTAAAAAGTTACTATTCACAAAAAATTATTTTCATCTCCTTGAACCACATTTTAGTCCTTTATATTAACCGTGTCTCTCAGAGTTTATAAATTCCACTCACAAAATTGGTAAAATTAAGTTTTATGTGAATTTACAAATTCTCCTTGGAGGTGGGTAAAAGACGGTGACAAGTTCAATAAAATTTTTATATGTTTAAAATTGTTATAAATGACTCCAATGAATTACATTGAACTTATATAGGTATTATGTATCAATTTTGACCAAAATAAATTTAAATAAAATAAATAATTATTTAAATAAAAAGTCAGTTTTTAAATAGTAACCCAGTGTTTTCACTATTCATCAAAAATTGAAAGTTTCTAGAAAAATACCAAAAATTCACCCTAGGATAATTTTGATATTCCGAATCCAAATATGAAGTCCATTTTGAAAGATAAAATTTATAAAATTTCAAAAAGTGGGTATTACTATTCATAACGGCTAGTTCATAATAATATTATAATAATATCTCATTTAGTGAAACACGGTATTGCGTACTACACACGCTACCGAGGAAGGTCGTGATTGCGTGTAATGTAATCCAAGTTAGGGTTGCGTGTAGTGCAAGACGCCTTTGTTGTTGCGTATAACATAATCCAACCATATTTCATTTATACATTGAATATATATATATACACTCAATGTTGCGTATTATATAATCAAAACTTATTTCATTTATACATTAAACAAAATCTATACATAATGTTGTGTATAATAGTTTCTACAAAATGAACTTGAAATAGTGTGTAACACGAGCCAAGAATTGTGTTTCATATACTACAAGCAAATACGGTGTTGCATATATCACAAGCTAATTTTCGTGTAGCGTACAACACAAGACATCAATGAAATTAAAAAAAAAATTCTCATAAAATCTTGAGTTGTTACATTCTACCCCCCTTAAAATGAATTTCGCCCTCAAAATGCATCGGGGTTATAAATGGTTTTCTACTTGAAAGTTTCTTTAATAGAAACCCACATTGTAAAAAAGGAATACCAAAACTTATCATTAAAAACTAAAGTATGAAATGTAACGGTTACACAAATTAACTAATCACTGGGTTTCCACGTAGGAGAACATTGGTGAAAATATGGATATTGAAGAGAAATCTAACTGTCATGTTCTGATGGAGAGTGGTAGAGAACATGGCTATGAAAAATCCAACAATCACAATGCCATAAATTTGTGATGATCTAGGGTACCATCTGATTCATCGGATATAAGGGCACTAGGACAAAAATTTTGGTTTTCAAGATCATTTCCCTAAAGTTGAAGAATTTGAATTAGAAGAAATACTTACTTTATTTTGGTAAAATCTCACCCTTGTTCATGCCTTGAACAATTTCCACTTCATCTCTTTAAGAAATGAAGTTGAATTTGTTTTTCGCGAAGTTTTAGCAGATCATGCGATAGAATGATAGGTCATTCCATCTGTCTCAAACATAAGTTAGAAAAAGCTATATACATAAGTCCATCTATGGTGAGATTAATCATATGTGGTTACAAAATGGACTTATACTTCATCTATCATCCTGCATAACAAAATGAAACTAGTTTTTACTCACCAGGGACTTCCTGTAGGCCAGTGGTAGGAAATAAAGGTCTGTCGCACTTTGGTTGTGGTTTTGATTCCCACAGCCTTGTCCGACGTGACGGGTTGTCACCCGTCTTGCAGGTTTTCCTTTTTTTTCTAAAAATACATTATTATAACTTTCCATCAATAATATCAAAGATGTTCTAGCCTTAAACAATACTAACTTATGTCCAACATAATCCATTCCAATCTTTAGGCTTATCCAAAATACTACTGTCCAATCTCATATTATAGTGAAAACAATTACCAGAGAGTTCATATAACAAGCATGTTAATACCATAGTTGATCCCCATATATCATAAGATATGTCTTGTTGGTCACATTACAAACATTCTAAGGCCTTAATCATGTATTCTCTTGAAAAATGAATACCCATTAAACCTTAGTGAAAACATGAATGCGGTTAAAAGTTAACACTTTCCACATACCAAAATCCTCAAAATTATATATACTCAAACCATGATATCACTTAGTCCTTATACCAATCATGAGCTCATGAATACTATCAAACATATTATTTCATCCTTATCCATTCCTTATGTTCATATCATCTTCTTTCCAAAAATATCTGAATAAGCTTTCATGGTTACCAGTAACCTTCAACATATACTTTCAAATACTTTAGGAAAAACAATAGTGTAACAATCCTTAGATGTTTCTTTATTCCATAGTACCATTAAATTACCTATACAACATAACTCTTGATAAACATACAATCATTCCACTACCTTCTTAAACCATTGACCAAGCTTCAACACTTATTTCATCTTATATATCATTTGTAGTCTCCTCATCATCATCCACATAAATACTACCCATATGACCATGTTGATTCTCTTCATGAGATTTTCTCTTAGGTCATTGGTTTTCATAATTCCCATACATTCCACATTTAAAACATCTAATCATTTTTGATATTGTAGCAATACCATTATCCTTCTCCATGGTGTTAACTAAACCTTTTCCTTTGCACTTACTGGATTTGTTTCCTTCTTTTCTGCTCCCAAAGCATCTTCCAGTTCCTTTGAAACATTCTCCTTGATGCCTCTTCCCACATGATTTATATGAGGGGAATTGAACTTTCTTTCCTCTATGATCATCATGAAACTCCATCCTTCTCTTATTAGATGATTCTGGATACTTACCAAAGTTGAGATTAGTGATCATATTATGAGATTTCTGATTAGGCATAATAACGATGTTTGGACTTCCAGATCCAATTTCATTTGGTTTCTCATGAATAATATCATTCCATTGTCCATCATATCCTCCATTATCGTGAATCTTTCTGTTTTCATCCATTTTCTAAAACCCAAAAAGAATAGTGTGAGAGGCCAAAATAATAATCAAGGGGGATTACCTTCAATATCTAACATCTTAGGTTAAATTCTAAGATCATTATCGTAATTCTAGGACTATAACCTATACTTATACTTAACCTTAGGGACATCCCTAGACATACCTTAGAAATATCTCTAGGGATCTCACTAAAGTTTTCCCATCCTAGTTTCCAAAGGTTAACTAAACCTTTCCTCGGATACCAACTGTAGAGACCCAAAGCGTGATGTACATGGACATTACATTACTATTGTGGAATAATTGATACATAAAGAAAACAGACGCACAAGGACCATAATAGTTTAGTGTCTTTGGAAACTCAGAAAAATAGTCTTCTAATCGTGGTGAAAGATCTTCAACATCTCCCATAAATATATTCCCCTTTTGCTTTCTTACCTAAAACCATTCTTTAAATCCTGGGGAAAATAAAACATATAAAGGGTGAGCTCAAATTCTCATTAAGGGTAAGCATAGAGAACATAAAACAATCCATAAACATTTAAATGCAAAAAACTTGAACATAAAATCTAAACATAAAATCATGAGCAAAGACATAAATCTATGAAGAACATAAGGCATGGATCATAAAGGAACATAAATCATGATAAAATAGCATGGGAATAAAACATGTAATTGTGGAAAACCATTAATCACTTGATATGATTTCCATAGTAGCCAAGGCATTGCTTCCAAGGCCATCTTAGTGGACAAAGTCCCTTTCTGAATCGAGTTCACTCCTCGTTCCAGTCCTGTATCACTGAACCGGATTAACTTACCATTCCAGCCATGTCTATCTCATGAGATATAAATATTTACCCAATTCATTAGAGGTAGATATAGGTCCCATCCATCTCATAATGAAATCATTCTTATGTTTTCCATAACATAAACATAAATCATTCATCATAACCCAATGAATAAAATGGGTTTCATAAACATCATTCCATCATAACATAATCCATATAAAACAAATGGATATCATTTCATCATAAGAAAATTGAAGCCATGTAAATCATAAGGACATTATACTTGAAAAATACACATTTGAAATAATGACATCTTAGATAGAAAATAGTTTTTATAAAACACTTGAAATGAATTCTTGAGGAAAATATCCTTTCTTATTCAAAATCATTTTCTTTTCTTAAAATTCCATGAAATTTTAAAATAAAAGGATTTTGATGAAAATAGTCATGAAATATTGTAGAGGAAGCTTCATAAAAATTAGGCGTTATGAAACTGTAAAAATCGTTTCTTGCCATATAAGTTAAAAAAACATTCTCCACGTACTTTTGTCAGAAAAGTCAAAAAGTACCTCATAACATAAACAAAAGAAATATTCCTTAAATACCATGTAGTAAAAGTAAAAATGGGTAAAAAATACATTAAACATACATAAAAACACTTTTAGAAAACATGGGCCTGGATGATAACAATAACCCCAGTAAATACTTACGTATAAGAAATCTCGGATAAAAATGAGATTTGCAAAATTATCCCTTACCTTATGTCTGATATGCTTCGTATATATTCGAACCTCCTGTATAATGATTTAAATAATGTCATTGAATTATTACAGAATCATATTCATTGTTATTATATCATATATGGTTCACTTAGGTATTTATATTACCCATTCATTTTTCAATTCCATGTTAAGTAGCATTTTGGGTAAAATTGTTTCATTTATCGTATGTGTTTGGACTTGTTATTCTTGATATCATTATTACTTATATAATGATTTAGTTTCCTCCAGAATGTAAAACATGATTTATATATCATATATATTCAGTATATATATATATAATAGACAGATAAATGAAATGAAACACACCGTTCATGGAGACGGTAGGCCGTACATACGCAAGAACGTTGTTTTCCTTTCTTTATTGACTTGAATGGAAGTAAGTAGATGACATATATATATATAAATAAATACAGTAGCTTCATTATGTCATATATTTCATTATTATTCATTATATATACTGTATACTCATTCTTGAATGGTTAATCATGGAAAATGAATCTCATCGCGTTCGTGGAGATGGTAGTCCGTACGTACGCACGAGCGATGATATCATTCCCATGATCATGGAATTGTATTGAAGTGTATGTATAATATTATAGAATCAATATCACTTTAAAATAAACATATATAGTTATTTATTTACACCATTATACCCATCCATGTAAGGTGGTGGTGGAAAAACTAATTAAACCACGGTGTGGAGACGGTATTCCGTATGTACGCACACGCGGTGATTTCATTTTCCATAGGATGGATAGAAGGTGTATTAGGGTTGTTTCACATTTATAATAACATGTTATTATATAATTAATACTGATGTTATTACTTTATAATGATAAAACTAAAGAAGAATAAGTATAAGAAGAAAGAAACTTGAAAGAATCAGAAGAAGAGATTACCTCTTCTTCGACACACCTCCTTTAAGATTCCTCTTATGGAAGTAGAGTTGGTATTTTGAGAAGACCAGAACCTCCAGATTTTTTCTAGGGAAGTGGAGAAGATAAATGGGAAGGGTTTGGCCGAGCTTCAAGGCTCAAAAGGGTGTGAAGAAAAGAGGGAAAGGGTACCCTTTTTATAAGGGAGGAGAGGGGCACCTTTGGAAAAACTAAAAATATTATTTTATTATAAAGTCATATTTGGTTTTTAATAGCTAAAAATTGATTTATTTAGAATATTAGTTGGGGTGGGGTCGAAATTATCTCATAAAATATAATTTGAACAAGTTTAGGTTACTATTTTAACCTTATCATTTAGATTTAACTTTAAGTTAAATAATTTTACTTTTACCATGTCTTCTTGTTTTCGTACACTATAAGGTTAATAAACTTACTATAATAAGCCAATCAAACCCGAAGTTGTTTATTATTAATATATATAACCTTATCTAAGTCATTTAGTCGAACCTTAGATTTTTAGGAATAAAATAATGATTAATAATATAATATTTGTTTTAAAAACTATTTTATGTCAATTTTCACACTATTTGGTACTTGATGTTTGTGAAAATCATAACAGCATGATTAGTTCAAAAAAAGTTCATTAAATAAATACTAACAAGTCATATTAACCTAGAAAATTAGTTTAATTCATAAAAAGTCTCAAATTACATTTATTTGGTTATTTATAACATCTATTATGTTAATATTTCATTAATAAGATAATTACTACAACATCATTGTGTCATAAATAACTTAAATTATTTAATTTCTAAAAATTATAAAGAAAATTACATTATGTAGGAAATATTTTTTTCTTTATAATGAATTTTTATAGTTGAATTTATCTTATGCATAACCCTATATTAAAAATTATTTAGTTATTAAACTTTGATTTTAACAATTTTAACCCTTCTTTAAATAAATTAATAATAAATGTCCTAATCTAATCCAAGTGGACCTAAATGGTCATATTTTATTCCTAAGATTGTTTTTGGTCTAATTAAACTTATCCAATAGAATTAGGACATGTGTTAGGGTAATAATAATATCATTTTTACCGTCAATTACCCTATTTACTTTTAACCGTGGTAATTAAAAGTAAAAAAATTACTATTCACCAAAAATTATTTTCATCTCATTGAACCAAATTTTAGTCGCTGATATTAATCGTGTCTCCTGGATTTTCTAAATTCCACTCACAGAAGCTGTAAAATTATGTTTTATGTGAATTTACAAATTCTCCAAGGAGGTGGGTAAAAGACGGTGAAAAGTTCAATAAAATTTTTATATGTCTAAAATTATTATAAATGACTCCAATGAATTAAATTGAACTTATATATGTATTTTGTATCAATTTTTACCTAAATAAATTTAAATAAAATAAATAATTATTTAAATAAAAAGTCGGTTTTTAAATAGTAACCCAATGTTTTCACTATTCATCAAAAATTGAAAGTTTTCAGAAAAATACCAAAAAATCACCCTAGGCTAATTTTGATATTCCGAATCCAAAAATGAATTCCATTTTGAAAGATAAAATTTATAAAATTTCAAAAAGTTGGTATTACTATTCAAAACGGCTAGTTCATAATAATATTATAATAATATCTCGTTTAGTGAAACTCAGTATTGCGTACTACACACGCTATCGAGGAAGGTCGCGATTGCGTGTAATGTAAGACAAGTTAGGGTTGTGTGTAGTGCAAGACTCCTTTGTTGTTGCGTATAACAGAATCCAACTATATTTCATTTATACATTGAATATATATATATACACACTCAATGTTGCATATTACATAATCAAAACTTATTTCTTTTATAAATTAAACAAAATCTATACATAATGTTGCGTAGAATAGTTTCTAAAAAATGAACTTGAAATTGTGTGTAACACGATCCAAGAATAGTGTTGCGTATACTGCAAGAAAATACGGTGTTGCGTATATCACAATATAATTTTGGTGTAGCGTACAACACAAGACATCAATGAAATTAAAAAGAATAATTCTCATAAAATTTCGGGTTGTTATAATGACATCAGTGGCCTCATCTCCATTA
This sequence comes from Viscum album, assembly GCA_963277665.1. NCBI lineage: Eukaryota > Viridiplantae > Streptophyta > Magnoliopsida > Santalales > Viscaceae > Viscum > Viscum album. The sequence goes on along the minus strand of OY728136.1, from coordinate 477,990,111 downwards.
ATGTACTTGAGAGGGACCCCATCAAGGCTTTACTTATATAGGACCTTTTTATTATTTTTTTCATCATACATAACAATTATAATTTCTCATATTTGGATTTTCTCTTTCTCAACTCTGTCTGGTAGGATCTCTCCCTTTTGAAGGTATTCCACAATGAGTTTCATCCAACTGGTGGTAAGAACATATGGTTCGGGGATGCAACTAATATCATAAATCTCTTCCATATTGACTTGAATGAATGGTGACACCATCCAGTGGTGTTCAATATTGATTACTATTTCTTCCTTCTCTAGATTGAAAATAACTATGGATGCATTTTCTATTGCATCAGCTTTTAAATTTTTCAATCATTGGATGTGATTCAATGTCGGCTCCAATGGTAATTTAACCATTAGTACCTAGATGTAGTTTATCAAAGGAATTATCTATTCCTTTTTGTTAGCATAATCTCTATTACCCTTCATGATGTCCATTTTAGAATCTTCTTTTATCTTCAGGTGATTTACTTGTAACTGAACTGCTAGCTCTAGCCCAGCAATTAGAGACTAATATTATACTTCATTGTTAATGCACCCTTCCTACAATAGAAAAGAGTAAGTTAGAACTTCCTTTGTTGGGGATATGAGTATGACTCACATCCCCAATTTGTTGAGCCTCGAGTCTTCCAACCTCTTTCCTATCAGAATTCTGGATGCACTGTCAAAATACATCTCCCATATCAGGGGGCCTTCTTGAATAGAGAATACCTATTAATTAGTTAATTCCACATACCATGAATTCATTTCTATCAAGGGGTACTCTACTAAGAAATATGACAATTCTTGTCCTTTTACCACTTTCAGAGGCACAAACTAAATTCCAAAATACTTCAGGATGACCACGCACCATGACTAACATTAGGTCAACATCAGACAGCTAAGAATATATTTGAGTGGGTTGCTATGAGAGATCAACCGGACCTTTTGATTTTTTAGGTATTCCCTCATCTTTTGGACTATAATTATTAGTGATAAATATCTCTTCTCAATATCAGATTAATGAGTCTCGACATCGATCATGGTTTGGATGAGTAAATAGAGGTTGTTCTCATTACTAGAATCGTTATTGTGTGATAAAGGCGCCCAGTGATCACTCTAAGGTTGTCACATAAAAAATAAGTTTCCTCCCTTAAACAGGAGTCATCAGTACTAAAGGTATTAAGAGATATTTCTTGATTTGTTTGAATTCTTCCTATATATAATTATTCCCCCGATATGTAACCACTTTTTTCATCAACCTGGTGAAGGGAAGACATTTACTTGAAAGGTTGGCTATAAATCATTGGATATAGGATAAGTTTCCTTTAAGTAATCTCAATTTTTTGAGGTTTTGAGGAAGTGAAATGCCAAGGATATCATTTTTCTTATTAAGGTCGACTTTTATTCCAAGATGGATTTCAAAAAATATGAATAATTTCCCTAAGGTGACACTGAAAGCACATTTTAAGGGGTTTATTTTAAGGTTGTATTGTTGTAATTTCTTGAATATTTTTTTAAGATTTTCAAAGAATTCAGAGTGTATTTGAGATTTAAACACCAGTTTATCAATATATAGTTTGAAAAAATTTCCTAGGAAGGCTTTGAAGATGAGATTCAATACATGATGGAATATAGTGCCGACATTCTTCAAGACAAAGGGAATTACCCAGTAGAAAAATACTCCTTAGGGGCCTTGAAGGTAGTGGTTTCTTCATCCTCTTATGACATTCAGATTTTTTTTGTATCTTGAATAGACACCCATTAAATAGAGGTAATAATATCTATCTATTACACCAATCAATATTTCTATTATTGGGATAGGGAAATCATACTTCAAGTAGTGCTGGTTAAGGTCTATGAAATCAATTCAGACCCTGATTTTCCCATTATTCTTTCTGATAGGGATGATATTGTCCATACATTTGATATATTATACCTCTTAAATGAAGTTTTATATGATTATCTTGTCAAAAGTAGCCTCAATTTTGGAAGCATGTTCTAGTTTCATCCTTTGGGCCGCTTATTTATAACCCCAGTGGCCCTCTGGAAGGTGTAGGTGGTGAGTGGATACCTCGAGATTGAGGCCTAGAATTTATATGTAGCTAAAAGAGAATACATCCCAATACTACTTCAATAATTAGTTATATACATATTTCTCTTTATAAGACATGGATTTACAAATCAAGGTGGTCCACGAGTCTTCTTCTGTACCCAAATTTATTTCTCTCGGTTCGTCGATGGTGGTGGAGATGTCATCCTCAAGTTCTAGATAGTAATCCCTAAGGTGATCTTACTCGTCTTCTTCCTCACCTTAATATTATTTATCTTGTTCCATTGAGGAATAAAGTCTTTGGATTTATTCTACAGAGTCAAGAGAGGAGTCAATATCTTGATATTCGAATGGTGAAGTGACTTCCTCTAACCCAGCTGTCAATGTGGTATTTCCTTATAACTCTATAAAGGATGGATCTTGGGATGAAGAAGGAGAGTATTCATGTATTTTGAGTTATGATACAACCTATTCTACCTCAATTGGTGAGGAAAGTATTTCCTAGATCTCTAGGGGTGGAATGAAGTCATTTTCAACTCAACTTTCACCATTTTCTGTGGAGTCAGAAAACATACTACTAGACTCAGTGTTCATGGTTAAAATCACAGGGACAATTGAATAGAAATCTGAGTTTGGACTAACATACTTAACCAGATTAATGGGTAAAACATATTATTCATCAAGATATTTGAAGGGGTTATCAGAGATCATTTCCATACCATTTAGAGTGGTGATATAAGAAACACCATTAACCAGGGGTTATTCCCCTTTCCCTTGGTATAATCCTACATGAATATAATGTTACTCAAAGTATTTGAACGGGTCCTTATCAGCATGCAACATCTCAATTTTTCCATTAATGTATTATTTGACGCATTGATGGTATGATGATGGGATTTCCACATGTTTATCAAATAATGGACTTTCTATAAATACATTTAAGGTCATGTTCTACCGAACCACTAGAAATTTTGAGTTGACTATGAGGTATCCAAACTAAGACTTGAGCTTGATTTGGATCGATGGATTTATTTTCACCATTGTGATATACCTACAATGTTATGTTGGAATGAATGATGTTCTCTTTATTGTAGCCCAGCCAAGGAAGTGTTTGTATGAGAATGAGGTCAAATCTAGATCCATTTTCAATGAAAAATTTTTCAACATCAAAACTATTTATCATTTCAAACATATAAAAGGGTCAAATGTGTCCGTGTACAAAGGAATCTTCATCTTGAATTGTGAAGGAGATGACCATGTGGCATTCCACAGGATCGGCCCTTATTTGATATACCTAGGTAGTGTAAACCTCAACTTCAAACTCTTGAGGTATTATAAAACCCTTTATAAGTGCATCCCTAAGGTCTTTTTACAAGCTCAGGGCATCGAGGATTGATATATTGTATGGTACAAAGGCTAACTATTTTAGGATATCAATTTGTTTTCTTCTAAAGGTCTATTCTTCCCTATGTGGGGATTCTCTTTCATAGGAACTATAGGGGCTTGAGTATTTTATGTAGATGTATTATCCCATGAGACATGAGTTATAGGTACTTCTATCCTTGGTGGGCTGGGTTAGGCATGTTTTTCTTTCCCACTGAGAGTGATCTGACACCTATTCCTATTTTGATTGATATTTCAGAGTGATATGGTTAGGGTGGACTTTTCTCAATACAGGAGGATTTTTTTCTACTATAAAACTCACTGAAGGGATATTCGATGAGTTTCTATAACATTGATAGTTATAGTAGGGATGTGGCTAGAATTCGGGTTCCTTCCATAGTTGCAACTTCTCCAGTATCCTCAACATATATGGCCTCTTCATATGGTTCCCCAATCTGGTGCAGGGAACTCAGGTTTATATACATACTCCTCATTAGAAAATGGAACCATTAATAGAATTAAATTAATTGAACCAAAGATAAAATCCTAACCTGATGGGTAATTTGTCTAACTGACCATTTCAATTGGTTCTGTTTGGTGGGGTAGTTTTTGTTATTTCATATCTAAGGTTATAAAATCTGAGAGTGTCAAATATGAATTTTTATAGGATGAAGGTTCATTATATTGTGTTTTATCTCTATCTTTTTTGCTATTCCAATTTTTAAAAGGTTGTGTTTTGGAGGTTTTTGGGGTTGATGGTGTCGTCTCTATTATAGATGAAGCGGCTGGGGGCATAGTTGGTTGTTTCAACTATACATGGAGAATACCATCAGTTTAGTTGATTATATTTTGATTCATAAAACTATAAACCTTTTTTACCCTTCTAATAACAACTTATTACCACTCACCTCTTTCCCTAGGGGTAGTGGAAGAATCATACGCCACTTGTTCTAGTGGTATACCCAACTTTACTTGCCCAAAATATGCCATTCTCTATAGGATTTCATTAAATACGAACTATTATTTAATGGTGTATCCTAGTATCTGGTGAAAGGGGAAATAATTTGGCTAGTCATAGAGACCTACTTAGCTAGGCCTCTTGGGCTCTAGAAGGAATAGTAAATCATTATCCATAGAGTCTATAAAATAACCATGGACTTGATCATCTCGGAATGAGTAAAATTTATTTTTTCCTTCCTCAAAATTATTCCTCCTAGGCCCCCTATGATCATCTTGGTGAGGTGGGGGTTTTTATTGATTCACAGGGAGTGTTACATGATACGGAGTAGGTTTTAAGTCTGGAGTAGGAATGGAGGCTGGTTTAAGTGTGAAAAATGTTTCCTTCACCTTTCCTTATCTTTTCCCCAAGACTGGTGGAGACATCTAGGTTTTGAGCTTAGTCTGTAGTATGAAATCTTCCATTTTTTGGGAATTTGTGGAGAAATACTGAAGATCACCTTTATATTTCACTGTAATGAACATCCTTCATAGCTCCTTGTAAAGTTTATCAATGAAGAGGTTGAGAATATCCTCATGGAGAAGAGGTCAGTTTAGTAAGTTGGTCAACCCTTCCCATATGGTAATGAAATATGAGACTCTCTCATTTTATCACTGTTTTCAATTTGAGAGCCCACTAATTTTTTTCTTGTACATAATTTAGATAAACTAGAATAAGAATTTTTGGTGGAGATACTACCATTCCATTATTGACCGAGCTGGAAAACTAGTATACTATAGGAATGTTAGCCCTTAAAGGGTTCCAACAAATCATCTGAGTTTCACTACTTCTTTTTTCTTAAGAGTTCCCATCATGGGATCATAATGGGACACATAAGGTGTCAGATGTTGTTTCATGTCACCTGGTCCATTTAATATTAGAAAAACAGGACTCGTTAAGTTTAGAGGTGGTGGGGTTTTTCTCACCTAGTCGGGTTAAGGTTTCCATTCCAACTATACTGGTGCATGTTTATCCTCCATGCCCTCCAATAAAGATTCCAATGACTTGATGGTGTTGATAATCCTTTTATGAGTGTTTGGTTGAATATGATCTTTGAAAGGATCCATAATTGGTAGGATCTAGTGTTCCAGTTCTTCTATCATTTGAGGCCGATATCTAGTTTTGGACATCATTTTATGGTTTTTCAAAAATCATTCTGATTGTCTCATTAATGGAGGTAACTATTGATATATATCCCCAATTGGATCTAGGTAAATGGATAGTCTAGGTGCTGAGTTAGGTGGATTTCTTGGCCTTGCTTGAGTCCCTAGGATGAACCATTGTTGTTGAATTACACCTATTAGAAGTGTATGTTGTGGCTCTGTTTATGGTGCATATTCAATAAAATTCTACCTCAAAGAAACTCAATGTTGAGTCATCTCAAATATTTCATTTCTACCTCCTAATGAATGAATTTTTCTTCAAGCATAGGAACTACATTCTCATTTAGAGGAGTAGGTGAGTCATATAATACCTTTCCATTATTCTTATTAGAGATTCTTTGAGGAGTAATTGTGGAATTGATTGAGGGAGCACCCATATTTAGGGTGATTCTCTGGTTCCAGGTACACACACCTTCTTCGTTCATTTCAGTGTGGACCGTGTTCATGATGGAGTCATCATCTCCTTACTCCACTTCATTTACATCATTCCAAGTTTCATTCATAAGTTGAACGTCTGTAATTTTTACCTATTCATAATGAATTGTAGGCATCGTACTCTATGTTGAATGATAAGAGTATTTTCTTCACCCTTTTCTATATCACTCCCTTCATTTCTAATATCCTCTTCGAGCTTCTTAGAGAAGGGTGACTAGGAGGGAACCTCTATAAAGCCTAGTTGTACACCTCCCTTATGGAGGAAATGTGTCTTCAGACAGGATAGAATGGGATACCTTATCGCTTTTAATCCTCCCTGAATGGGAAGACATTGATTTCTGTTAAGGGGTGATTATGGTAAAAATGACCTCGACCCTATGGGTTGGGGTTGCCCATATTCTCTTATTATTGTGCCTTATGATGAGTTTTTCATTATTATAGGGGGAATTTGTATTATAAAATCTTCCATCCTTATGGAATAAAAATGATCCCATGCTGTGGAGACTACTAGTACATTCACCACTCTCTTTATCTCATATATCCTTGTTTGAGTGTGAGTTAGATATGATGTCAAGTCTACATGCAAACTGCTTGCTTCAAAGTTCATTAGTAGTTCTTGATGGTTGATTTCCCTTAAGCAATAAGCCTGCTAAATATTCTTGGTTACCTAGTTTGTTAGTTTTTTGATGTATTTCTCTCGTCGATCCTGATTCTTCTGAGACTTAGTTAAGTTTGATTTTGTTTAGCATGCTTCCTTTTCTGAGAAAGGGTTATGTTTGATAGCCTCCTCGGAATAATTAAATTACATGATGTCTTTTCCAGTGGGTTCTCATTAATGGGGCATGATGTGAAATGAAACTATCTATATCCCCCCATCCTCAAATATGAACACCAAGATGGGAGATATCAATTATATGACACAACTTATGAAATGTACTGAGGTATGTCAATTGAATTCTGCCATATCTCTAATTGTGGTCACCATGTAGACAGAAGGGATAGCAAGAAAATTTGATGAATAATATCTCCCAAAGTTTTTACATGGTCTCTATACCCATCATAAGGAAAGAATTTTTATTTTGGGTGGATGATAGTTGTCCATATATTCAGACTAATGTCGTTCATGCATTCTTTTAATAATGCCTCTAAAATGTCGAACTGAGAAGTGAATGAGGGAAAAAATAATTGGTATGCCATCCATATCCAATTGTATTCTCATGAGAAACATATCCATGTATTATTATTTGAGATACTCCTCTAATTTATTTTAAAAACATGACTTCCTATTGACTATTTTGTTACAAGAAATTTGGATTGCGGAGGTCTCATTGGTATGGGAAGGATATGGGGGTGGCTCGCAGGATGAGTGTTTCCCCATGCCATATTCTGGTTGAGAAATGATGTCTCTTATCATTGATAGGTTATCTAACATGTATGGACCCATATTTACAAGATCCTTAGAATATAAGGGATTTCACACATTTGAATCAACAAGGGGAGGACCTTCTTGCTGAAATGGGATGTCATTGCGAGGAGGAGCTTTGAAATGGGTGCTATCATGGAGATTACTACCATCATAACTTGATGTATGACTTCCAGAAGAATATCTAGAGCATATACCCTGGGTAGGACCACCAAAGAGGATGATATAAAGGTTAGTACCTTCTTTTTTTTTGATCTTCTAGCCACAAGGAGGGCAGTCATGATGCTCATCAGGAGAAAAGCTCTTGTGATCGATCATCTTGTGTTCATGAAGGAATCCTTAGTAGTACATGATTTGGGGAGGACCTCCAGAGATGCTGGTAACAATGTTGTGGGGAGTTCCTTTGCAACTATTACTTCCACTTCCATAATTTGTTAAAGGATCAATAGGATCCTAGGCCACCATTGATAGGTGTTTCATGGCCTCAAGAACCACATCTTCCAACATAGAAGGGTTATGATTCTACTCTTCATTTTACAGCTGTATTTGGAATAATTTATTTTTAGGCACTCTCTTGAAAGAAATTGGGGTCACTTTCTATAAGTGACATCCATCCTATATTGGTTCTAGTTCGAGTGGCTCTTATGGTGCTATCTGAATACACAAGTAAGCTTCAAGAATTTGGGAACGGATATATGTCGGTTCTAGAGTGGCCACCATAGTGGACCAGTGTCCCCCAGTTAGAATGGGTATTTTTTCTTGATCTTTTAGTCCATTTATCATAGAATATTGTTGATGAACCTCTTGTATAGGAGTAGGGATTCATATCTAATTCTGAGTGACTATCTCATTGTGTGGATGAATCATCCACTTGAGGAAGAGGGGTTATGGGCTTGAATCCTTGTTATTTCTGTATACATGATTAAATCTTGAAAAATCTATAGGATATGGTATGGTATTGATATTTGTTCCTCCATCATTGCTAATATGTGTTGAGAGACATCCTTGGTGGGAATGAGAATATATTATCATTCTGGTGTTAGAGTAAGAATATGTGCCTGCATCGATCCTTAATTTCTTATCATTAAATATGAAGAGTACTTTTGTGTTGGGGAAGAGATATGATTATATCCATGGTTTACAGCTGAGATATTCTAGATTATTTTTCTAATTTTCAGTGTATTTTCATGGTGCTCTTGATATAAATGAACAAGAATTTGTGTCTTCTCATTGGTTTCCATTTTATTTGACTAATGCGCTTGATATTTATACATTGTAATTTTCATATTCTTGTATTTAACGGATGCTATATTTTCATAGAAGGATTGATATGGAATATAAGTAATTGACTCTTCTCATTTTCCATAATATTTGACTGAGAGGATTCATAAGAGTGAGTAGGGATATATATCTTCTCATAGTTGGTTTCCTACTTATTTGACTGGATGGATTCATATTCACAACCAATGATTTTTTTATACTCATTTTCTATTGTATTTGGATAGATGGCTTCATGAGAGTGAGTCGGAATATACATCTTTCCATTGGTTTCTACCATATTTACTTGGCATGATTGATATTTGGGAGCAGGAATTTTCATTTTCTTGTGTGTTGTCATATTTGCATGATGGGATCCATAATGGTGAGTAGATATTTTCATTCACTCACATGTTATCACCTTATTTACTAGGTGTGATTCTTCAATAGGAATAAGTAATATGGAATATTCTTAATTTTTTGAATGTTTCCCTCCATGAGTCATCCAGGGGACTCTGGTCTGTTTGACTTCGGCTGGGGCCTATGGGGAAATATCTTCTACACGGTGAGTATATTGAGTTGTACAACATTAAAAACAATTATTTTTTGTAGGGGCCCTTTGGTGGGACCCCTATTTTGTTGGGATGAAGTTTTGGTGATGAATTCATCAGCCTTTATAAGGTAAGGGAGGAATTCGTTATTATTTTCTTAGGGGAGGCTCCCGAAATGATTTGATATAGTGACCACTGTCATTTAGTTATGGACTACCAACCATTGTTGGGAGGATGGATGGTAGGGATTCATGGACTGGAGGGCCTATTAAGCCACCTCTAGGGTTGGTATATTTTCATTCAGGTGGAACTATTTACCCAATGCATTTGAAACCTGGATTTCATGAAGCTAGGTGGGCGATGACGTCCTCTATTTAGTTGAGGGCCTGACCTGTGTAGTGGTTGATGCATGTGTCTATGAGAAATGCTGGGATAAAATTGGATTAAATAGATTTTTGGTGAATAGGTCCTGTAATATGTGGGTCAAGAACAAAATAGAATACAAGTCAAAGTAGAATATCCCTATAGAATCACATGCACCATTGATCATTTTAGTTGTACCACTTTTAGTTTATGATTGAAAGGGGCATAACGAGTGGGTGACACCATAATCTTGGTTGAGAATTCACATTGGGTTCATTATTTTGTTTCTAACAAGGGCCACTTTCACCTAAAGATTGATTACAAAGGTTTTAATTTTTTACAATCAATGATGTTGGGTACATCATCTTTGAAAAGTCTCCAATAGGTTTTTTTTCATGGAGTTGGAAACACCCAATATCTCTTATATTCATGATGGCTCATGGACCTACATTAAAAAGGCATAAGTTCATTGGAAAAATTGGCCAAAGACACTTAATAACTCACATTGGTTGAGTGTATGGGGATTCAGGCTCATCACACCTTTTTGGGGGAACTATTTCCTATTCCAAGACTCTCTTATAGATTTAAGATGTGTTCATGAATCCTTTGTTCGTTTCTAAGTTTGTATTCATGGGTCACCCTAAAGTAATGATCAATTACGAACATGCATAGGTTTGGAATCATTTGTATGTATATAAGGTCTACATAAATGGTACCATATCTGTATAAGAACATAGATTCTTTAGTCATTTATTATGATTATGTTGATTTTAATCCATACAATGGGGTTCTATGGAGTCTACTGTTATCCAGGGAGATAAAAGTTGTTTTGATGTCATTATCAAACCCATAATATGGGATTCAAACATATCCCCATGATTGGAATCAGAACCCATGTATTTCGGTGCCACTTAACAGGACACGATTGCTTTTAAATTATTGTGACAAGTACCAAATTATATAGTTTAACGTCATGTGGCAAGGACGTCCGAGAAAAAGGTTTCTGGTCAAGGATGGTGTGGGACTTATGCTGAGGTAGATCGAGGTACACTGAAGATATATGGTTTCCTATGTGTATATGATTCTATTGGGAATGTGTCTCAGATAACATTAGTGTGAATTTGGTTGTTCGTTTTTGACCTCAGTAAGGCTTTCTAAGAATCTCAATTAATTGGGAATCAAATCCCACATAGTTCGGTAGGGCTGGGTGCTTACACTGTATGGGAGACCAATTTTATGGGACATTATCAGGGATTATACCATATAGGAGGCCTAATTGAGTTGATATGGTTGGGGCTTACACTCAGGGGATTCCCAAATGGTTTGCTTCTTCATCAGGAATATGGACCTTTGAAGGTATCATGTTGGATTCAGGGATTATATCATATAGGAGGCCCATTTGAGTTTTAGGATCATACGAATGTCGTGATACCCACTATCCCCTAATCCCATATGAGTCATACTTGTTGGGAGAAATAATATGAAGTAGTAGATATGAGGATCACATGATCCACTTCGTCTACCGATGGATGGATGTTGAAGCCCAAAGGGAGAAGGAGAGGTCTTTGAATGTGTCACATCTATTGACTCATCTGTCTATGTCCTGGGCTAGAAAAGAGGTTTAAGAGTGTAGTATCCCACAAAAAGTCTAGGGTCTTACTCTAGGAGTGATTCTCTACTAGTACCTGAGGAAGAGAGGAATTACCAGCACTAGTCCTCATCAAATGGATAGGCCAGTGGTTTCCCTTAATCCATAGCACATGGAGGTTCTTGTGAGAAACTCCAAGGTCATAACCCTCTTTACCAAAATAATATAGACTTGAATAAATTATGAGGGTCACCTTTTTTGAGTAGGTTACACATATGGATCTACTTACCATGGGTATGTAGACTTTAAAGGAAACAATAATGTTCCTAATGATTTGATTATACATGTCCAGTGGATTTGGAATAAGCCTTAGTATGATGTTGTTAGACTGGTTCACAATGGGGGAAATATGGGGCCTGATTATACGACAGTGGGGAGTCATTCGAGTTGGATCATGGAACACCCTAGGATGCCCCATTCCAAGTAACATGTTCTTATACGGGATGGGGTTCACTCCACATATCATGTTTTAATGTGACTGAGGGTACCATCTACATAGAATTGTGTTATGCAAACCTGGGTTCTTCCTATGTAGTGTGTCACTACATGGGGGTGAGTTCCTCCTATATATCATGTTGCTACATGGGGTTGGGTTCCTCTTGGGTTGAATTTTTCTACATGGGGTAGTAATCTTATTGTATATCATTTTTCTATTGGGGTGTTCGACCACAAAGGGTCCATCCATTTATACCCCATGGAATGGTGTCTGTAAAAGGATTTTATGTTTCACAGGTGGCTGTAAAATTTATTATTTCCTACTAGATGTTATGCAGTAGATGTTTACCTACTTGTAATAGAAATATCAATGTTTTGGATCTCATCTAGGGTCTCCTCCTATAATATCTATTTCTTCATCATCCTCTCTCAGTTCCCCTTGGGGTTCCTTTATAGAGGAATGGAGGGAACAGATAGTGGAATGGTCAGTCATCCATGGTGGGATTTGAAGATTCTTTTAAAGAAGAAAAAGGAGAACACCCTGACCTATGAACTATTTCGTTCATGGGGACTATTTTTTAGGGGTGAGGAAATCACTATTAGACCCCACAAATGACTTTGTTTCATTTGTGGGAACTGTTGGTACTGTATCATTTTGTGAATGATTCTGGTCACAAGGGATAGTCATTTTTGGGGGGAAATCACTGTTAATCCTAAAAAATTACTTGTTTTCATTTTTAGGTGCCTGTATTCCATCTCATCCCATGAACTATTTCATCCATGGAGTTCTTTGAGACACAATGGAATACCCTATGGAGTGGAAATCCACAAATAGATTTTCACTTCATGGGGTCAATTCGTTATTCATGGCTTCACCCCTATAAACATTTTTATTCAGATTATTCTTTAGATTTAGTTTTCAACTTTTCCAAATTAATATAATTCTCTTTTTCTTGTATGCATAATTTTTAGGACCCAACAATCATCATTCACGGATCTGATTTTTAATTCAAATAGCTGTTTTGAAATCCACATAGTTGATTTTTCATAATCACTTACCCATTGTATTTCAACCATAAATTAATATAATGAAATCCAAATTGAGTGATAATTTTTTATTAGAAAACTAAGATTATTTTAAAAATTTTATTAGAATAAATCAACTTATTAATCAGCCTTTATCATATCTAAAATTAGGTTATAAGTTAAAATATGTTTTCATTCAGATTTCTACAGTTTTCTATAACTATTTTTCTTATGTTTTTAATTATAATATGAGATAAATATCTATAATTAAAGTGATTCTTGATTATTTTGAATGATAATGAAATTTTGTAAATATAATTAAACAATAAAAAAATTATTCTGCTATTTAGATGGTATGTTTTAGGTATGAAATTTTAAAATTCAATCTATTTACTATTTTCAGAAATTCAGATACATGAATCACATACATGATGAATTCACAAACATGATTAATTCCCTTACATGAATCCATTATGTTAATAAATTGTGTGAATCAATTATGTGAATCCCTTACATCAATTTTCTTTCATGAATTTTCTATTCCAATTTTCCTACAAGGTCAATTCATTTATATAGTGAAAAAATCTTATGTGAAAAACCTATATGTGAATTTGGCTATGTAGTTTAGGTAAATTCTATAGTTTTTTCTAAAATCTAGAAGTTTTCTCTATTTTATATAATATTTCACATTTCTATTTGATACATCTTAATTTCACATATTATAATTTTACTAATGAATTCAAAAATTCATATTTATTATATAGAACCTATGAGAAGTTTTTTCCATTTTTTTAAACATTTTTTTATGAAGATCAAAGTGTGTTTTATTTTCACATATGAAAATTACAACTTAAAACTGAAAACTGTTGTTATTATTTTATCTTATTTTTATCAATTCTATTAATTATAAATTAATATTAGTTATTAAATCATTCAAACTTGTTTTGATAAATTTAATGTAGTGTTATTAATTTTTGATATTATCTAAATATTTATTGATTGTTTTAAGTAGAATATTTTTTAATTTCATATTTCAAATTAAAAATTTCTATTTTCATGGAATATTTATTTGAAATATTATTATGGAATCATTTTAAACTATTAATTCATAGTATTTAATAAAATTGAATCAATATTCATTATATTAAATTTCGATCATGAGTTGAGAGATATTTATATAATGATAATTTATCCCTTTACTATCTCTTTCAAATAATTCAGTTTTATCATTTTTTAATTTTGAATTATCTAACCTCTATTGGTTATATTGAATTTATTTTTTTAAAGGGTATAAATCCTACTAATGTGAAGGGTAAAGTAATAGACTACTCATGTGATACTTCTTCAATGAGAAATTTCATTTTTTAAGTGATATAGTGTAGAGAGAATGGTGGTTTTGATGATGTGGATTATTGTATATTCATCATGTTCTGAATATTTCACACTATTATTGGATGATCTTTAAAGGGATAAACAAAAATTTCTATGAATTCTTCTACTACCTTGATGAGACAATCGAGCTGATCAAACACTCAAGAACCAGTACCTGTATTTTATTCTTATTCTATCTATTTCATTCTATTTTCTTGAGGTTGTAACACTTATTCTCATATCTCACATTCTTTAACTTTATATATCTGATTTTATATACAAAATCATTTTCTCTCTTTTAGTTATGACTCCCAGATTCTAAAGTTAGGATCATTCATTTTGGAAAACATATCTTCCAAAGTTAGGGTTGTAATTGGGTTGTGACTCCCTATTAAATAGTTAGGTGTATTTTGGTTATACTTTCACTAGAAAAAGTAGGTTGTTATTGGGTTATTATTTCACTTAAAAAATCAGATTTGTGAAAAATGTATATCTCACCGAGAAGAGAAGTATAACAGTATAATAAGTCCAATTTAGACTAAACTACTATAAAAACAACCTTTCATTATTTCATTTATTCAGTTTCTAATTAACTTTATTAATTAAATCTTATAATTAATTTATAAATTTAATTGACTCATTTAAAAAAATTGGTTTATACCACCAAAAGACCATCTTTCATCTTATTATTAGACCTAACAATTAGTATTAGAGATTAGATCTATAAATAATTTATTTTTTATATTCTATTTTTCTAACCCATTCCTAGACCTCACAGTCTAAGGTAAATATCTTTATGATGGAAATAATTAACAAAAAAAATGCTTGGATTCCTTATAATCCACCTCATTTTTATGGAAACAATTATGGATACCAAAGATCTATTATGGAAGCATGCCTCAAATAGTTAAGCATAGAACACTGGTTGATAATGGAAAAATCATACACATTACTAAAAGCTAACTCAAATACTATTACAGGAAACAATATTACTAGATATGTTTGAAATTACAAATTTGTAAATATTTTATTTTGTGGTATTAATAGATGTGTGTTTAGTATTATCTCTACATGTAATACATCTCATGAGATTTAGAATATTCTATAAGTTACCCACATTGGATTATAAATATTGATACAAACCAAACATGGAATTCTTAGAGTTGAGTACTAATACATAAAGATGGGTGAGGATAAAACTGTAAAACAACTTCTCAACCAATTCATAATAATTATGAATGGAATGAATTCCCTTATAGAATCTTCATAGAACCCCATAATTTTTGAATGGTTCCTACGATCACTACCGAATAAATGGAATTCAAAGATGGTCTCCATTTATGAAATAAATAACTTAAAAGAGTACACTCTTTAGGAATTTATTGTATCACTACTTTAGTATGTACTTGAATTGAATAACATCACTAAAGAGGAAAAAAATTAAAAGTTGTAGTGTTTAAATCAGTGAATTTTTTTCTACTAACACTTAAGATTCTTAACTATAGGGTAGTGAAATAGAAGATATGGCTCAGATTGCTACTAGATTTTACAAATGAACAAAAAAGAAAGGATTCAAGAATTGACTTCTAAGAAAGCCTCAAAATAAATAACACAAGGTATATAAGAATCTAAATACTAATTATAATACTTCATATGTTACTTTTTTGAGTGCTAGAAAAAATGTAATATCAGGCCTGACTGTCCAAAAATAAATAATACAAATAAATACAAAAAAATGACAAAAAGGCATTTATAACTAGTTAGAGTTATACAAAAGAATATAATTTTACTGAATAATATGAAAATGTGAAAGAATATAATAACATTTACTTCATGGATTCTCTAAATAAGGTTAGTGATTCATGATTTTATTATATATGTTCTAATTCTGATTATGATTCTAAAAATCTGAATGTTTTTGTGTTAAGTGAATAAATTGACAAATTGAGAAAATATATTTGAAAAATGTTTTGATTTATATAATAATATTAAATTAAATAATGAGAAACTTATTTCTGAAAATATAATACTTTTACAAGATAATGAAAAATAAAGGAATATTATTTATACTTCTCATTCTTAATTTTATGATGATTTGATATCTACTAAGGATTTGAATGAAAAATTGAAAAATAAAGTTGAAGGTATTAATGAAAGTTTTTCTTCTTTTATTAAAGGTCATGAAAAGTATCATAAAATTATGTCCTTGAATAAAATAAATAAAAATAAATATGGTATCTAATATGATAGGTGATTACCAAAAATGTGTCAAAATTATTATTTTTAAGTAAAATGGTTTTACTTATACTATTAGTTGTTTTCAATTTGTCATGAAAGTCTCTATAAAAATGATTGGTATCTTAGATTAAAATGGACATTGGGATTTAAAAAGACTCTTATTTATAAATCTTTATTATTTAGAGCACCATACAATACTTTTCTAAGATGTGTGTTGGTAACTAAATTTTTTTACTAATCTTATTGGACCCAAGGTTTATTGGTTACCAAAATTTTCATATAATCTATTTGTCTTGAAAAAATGTCATCTATGTCTCAATAATGACATATGGTATATGGATAGTGGATACTCTAATCAGATTACATGAGTACCATAAAATTTTATTACCTACAACAAATGTGATGGAGTCATTTTCTTCATTTGAAGATAATTAAAAAGGAAAAGTAAAAGGTTTTGGTAAAGTTGGTATTTCTAATTCTAATTTCGTTTATAAAGTTTTATATGTTGAATTTTTAAATAAATAATTAATTATTATAGCAAAATTGTGTGATTATTAAATGGAAGTTAAATTTCAAAATGATAAGTTTTTAGTTTTTTTAGATATGGTTCTTTATTATTTTATGTTAATTAGAAGGAAAATATTTATACTATTTATTTTATATAACTAACTATTATACATGTTAAGTGTTTAAATGATGTGTAAAGTGATAGAATTATTTTTAATCAAAGATTAGGTAATATTAATTTTATAATGCTACATGATCTATCAAAACATGAGAACATGATACAATAAAATTCCTTGAATAAAGAATATCTTTATGTTTGTGACTCTTACATAAAAGGGAAACAATGAAAATTTTAAATTAGACCTATCAATCAGATAATTACTAATAGATATTTACAGTTATTACATCATGAACTATTTGTTCCTACAAAATTTTCTAGCCTTGGAGGAAAGAAATATACTTTATTTTTTAATGATGATTATATTACATTTATATGGGTTAATTTCCTTGTATATAAAAATAAAACTTTATCAAGATCTATTACTTTTTTATTTTAGTTCAAAATGAAAAATGTTACATGATTTTTTAAATTTGCATTCATAAAGAAGGAAAATTTCATAATTTAGAATTTAATTTTTTTGTAAATAACAGTTAATTTCATAATTTTTATACTTCTAGAAAAATATAGAAAAATGGTGTTGTAGAATGGAAAAAAATAACTCTTATTGAAATATACAGAACTATGTTAAGTGAATATAATTTACCTAGATATTTTTTAGATGAAACTGTATTTTATGCTGGTTATATTTCCAATAGAATTTTTGTTGAATATTTTTCTAATAAAACTTATTATGAATTATTTAAAGGTAAAAATCCTACAGTTTTTTATTTTAGAGTTATTTGTTGTGAAGTTTTTATATTGAATTTAAATGATAATTTATATAAATTTTATGCTAAAAGTGATGAAGTTGTTTTTCTCAGTTATTATAATAATATTAAATCTTATAGATTTTGTAACAAAAGAACAATGGTTATTGAAGAATTTATCCATGTTATGTTTGAGGAAAATAATGTAAAATTAAATTAGGATTCTGATGTTTTTAATGATTAGTTTCAAGATATAAACTTTAGTAAATAAAAAAATTAGGACACAGATCAATAAATTGATGGAAATCATACTCCTTCTCGACCGGATCCAAGATCATGGAAGATTCATAAATATCATCCCTTTAAAAATTTGATTGGTAATGCAGGTTTTGGTATAAAAATCATAATCTATACATTAAACTTCTTTTCTAACTCTATTTTTTTTCTAATCATGTTTATACAAATGTCTTTTATTCTTTAAGTGATCCAAATTGGATTATTTCTATCAAAGATTAGGCTAACTAATTTTTTAGAAATAATTTTTGGCCTTTAGTTGAATTTATTGAGCATAAGAAGGTAATAAAAACTAAATGGATCTTTAGAAACAAGCTGAATTAATCTAAACAGATTTTAAAAAATAAATCCAGACTTTTTTCCCAAGGATACTCTCAAGAAGAAGGTTTATACTTTAAATATTCATTTTCACCTATTTCCAAGTTAAAGGCTATTAGAATCGTATTCACTTTTTCTTATTTTCAAGGTTTTAAATTGTATCAAATGGATACAAAAATTTATTTATTAAATGGTTTTATAATTGGAGAAGTTTATTTTTCTCAACATCCTTATTTTGAAAATGATAAGTTTAATAATCATGTTTTTAAATTATCTAAATATTTGTATGGTATCAAACAAGCACCTCATGCTTGGTATGAAAGGATTTATTTGTTTCTATTGAATAACGATTTCAATAAAGGTAATGTTAATCCTACAACTTTTCTTAAGATAATTTCTAATGATATTTTAATTGTATAAAGTTAGGTTAATAATATAGTTTTTAGTTCTTCTAGTGAAATATTTGTAATGATTTTTCTACTTTGATGCCATCTGAGTTTAACATGATATTAATGGTAGAATTAAAGTTATTTCTTATAATTCAAATTTTTAAAGGAAATATGGATTCTTTCTTAATAAATCTAAGTATTCTAAAGATTTGGTCAAAAGGTTTAGTCTGGATTCATTTAAAACTATGAAAAATCCCATGAGTACTAGTTATAAATTAGATGTTTATGTATCTAGAAAATCTATTAATATTAATGTTTATAGAGGTGTTATAGGTATTCTTATTTATTTATCTATATCTAGACATGATATCGTGTTTAGTGTTTGTTTATGTATAAATTTAAATATGATCCTAAAGAGATTCTTATTAAAGATGTGAAAATAATAATTTGAGATGTTAAAGGAACTATTATCTATTGTATTTTCTTTAAATTATAATTATTTTTATTTAATATAATGTTCTGACATTGAGTTTAGAGGATGTAGATTTGAAAGAAAAAGCACATCAGGTATGAGTCATTTTCCTAGAAAAAGATTAATTTCTTGGTCTTCTAAGAAGAAATTATCTATTTCTCAATCTACTATATAATTTGCGTATATTTCCGTTACTAGTTTTTTTACTCAGTATATTGATGTTATATTTCATTTCATTACAGATCTTGTGAATAAGGTTGATATTGTTTTAGAGCTTATCATTAATTAAAATCACCTTGCAGATATCTTTACTAAGCCTTTACTTAATCAATTTTAAAATATTATATTTGATATTGGAATGTTTAAATATTAATAGTTTTATGTTTTAATGTGTTTAGGTGGAGTTTGAATGTGTTTACATGATAAAACTTTTAGGTTTTTATAAAATCTTTAAAATCTGGAATATGTTTTTTAAAATACTATTAAATAATTTTTGAAAAAAATTGTTTATTAAATAACTATTTTAAGTCTTCTAATATATCTTAGAAGTTGTTGACTTACTATTTAAACCCATAGTTTTCATAAAATATTATTTTGTAAAATATTTCTCATTATTTTTTTCAAATTTTTTAAAAAGTATGCTCATTGAATCTAATTATATTTCTTAACATTATATGACTTTATCATGGATCCCTGATACATTTAAAAAATATATATTTATATCGACACCTTGAAATATTTTTTTAAATATGAATGTTTAAGAACACTCTATACACTAGTTAAATTATTTTTAAAGAAATATTTTTTCTATTGAAACCGTATATTTTTTAATAAATTCATAAAGGGGATATGTTTTTGAAATTAATCTTGGGTTAATAATTATAAAAAAGGGGGAGAATGTTGAGTTGATCCTTAAACCACTTTAGGTTTTGAGATAAATTAATTTTAGATATTAATCTTATATTGGATCAATGGTTCTCCTCTCTACGAATACTCCTTGAACATGCTGGATTTTTGAAAACCTTTTGATCGTTGCTTCCTCATCAGTGTCCCATGCACCTACAATGCCCCTCGATCTGCTGGCTACAACCTCCAATCAGCTGCATGGTGGTCCTTTAACTTTTCTTCCCTCTTATCTAGGTGTGAATCTGAGTCATGGTATTTCCTACAAGACTGCTCTTTACATATCCATGTCAGGTGTTACCCCTCAGGATCCTCCTGCAGCATCGTCGTGAAAAGTGCCGGCCATGGCTGAAGGTAACCACCTGGATCTGTATTTCTCATACTCAAGTTTCAAGGAGGCCTTAGACTCTCTGAGATAAACTATGGTGCCTAGGTTCAAGGTGAAGAACCCCCCCTCCCCCTTCCTCCCCCACTTTTTTACTTGTTGTGGATTCATGGGGTTTGGCATCTCTAGACCGTGTATATATTCTGAATCGGAAGGGCTTTTTCTTGTTCATTCTCTCACATAAAGATTTTTTGTAGTATTGGTGAAAATTTATTAGATCTATGGGGTGTTTGAACTTCTCTCTCTCCCACTAGGACAAGGATTTTCATTTCGGTTGGGAGTCTCGGAGGGTTGTGGTTTGGATCTCTCTCCTGGTCCTCCCTCTCCCTTTTCATAGCGAGAGATTCCTACAAGCCATTCAATACTCTATTTGAACATTTCTTTGCATGGATGTGAAATATATACATCTTAATGAAGATTTTTAGGCCCTTATATGCATTGACATGGACCTCTCACCCCCCCCCCCCCACCTTCTAGATCGGATCGGCATCCATGTTCAAGAATCCTTTGAATGGAATCAGGCTTTGGTGTGTTCTTTTTTGCCTAGCTTTTTCTCTTTCTGCCTCCTCCAAGGGCACTCCTTTCTAATTTTCAAAAAGTTCATACTCTCATCATGGATTAAGGATAATCAAGGTCTCTCTTCCTCTTATCCTTCTACTTTAGGATAGTGTTTTCCTTCCTCAATAAGGGGGGATCAAGCTGTCAGATTGGATTTATTAGTTATGGATGCTCCAGTTTTGGATTCCATAGTGGTTCTTATGTCTCCTACCCCTCTTCTAGATGTTAGTACCTTCTTGGATCTTGTGCCATTTTTAGTTATGATGGAACCTAGCTTCCAAATACCCCTGACCGTTCTAGGCCTATCCTTCCACTTTCTTCATGGAAAATAGGTGGCCTTCTCTCTTCTTTCTCATTCTCCCCTTCGTGAGTCGGGTCCTTCAATTTAGGGTTGTCGTTTAGACTTTCCTATTTTGGAGATTTCACTATTACAGTAGGTATCCCAAGCTATCTTGTAATTCTTCTCAACTCTACCTTCTTACAAGTCTTTCTCCCAACTCAAGATCTCTCCAATGTAGTAGGGGTCTCAGGATAGCTTGTAATGATTCTCATCTCTACCTTCTTTCAAGGATTTCTCCTAGCTTGATCTCTCTCCTCCCTAGGAAGCTGCAGGTTCATGCCATTCTTCCTAATCTACTCCTGCCTCTCCTTCTTCATCAAATTTTGGTCTTACCAATGTGTCTAAGAGATCTAGTATTCACCTCTAGTCCACATCCTCTCCCATTCCAAGTCTCTCCTCTCCTAGATCCAATGGCATGTGTACTAGATCTTAGTCAAAGAGAAGGAACATTCAATCCAATTCTTAGCAAAATGGGGCCTTTCTGCCTAAGGCCCAAGTCAGGAATCTTAGTTTTCAATAATTTTTGTCCTCATTAGGAATGCCTGAGGTTTTGGAGCTTGGCCCAAAATAGATTTCATCTCTATAGAAATTCATAATCATTCTATCTCTCTTATTGTTATTCTTGAGCCAAAGAAAATCATTAACAAAATCTCAAAGTTTTCATGGCGGAAAAAATTGCATGATTTCATTCATGCCAACTCGAGTAACATGCACATATAGATTTTTTGGAATCATTCGATTTTTGTGGACCTCGTCAATGAATCGGATCGTTTGGTTTCAGTTAAGATACTCACCGGTTGTCATTCCCATTATGCCTCCTTCGTTTATGGAAAATGTGACTCTTTGGTTAGGAAATCCTTATGAAAGGATCTTGATTACTTTGATTTGAGTCCTCTACCTTAGTTCATAGGTGGGTATTTTAATATTGTAGATGATCTATAGGAAAATCAAGGAAGGGGGTATTTCCTAGGAAGTCTAGCGAGGAGTCAATGCACTATTTGGATTCTTATGGTCTTTCTGATTTGCGATTCTTTGGGGATCGGTTCACTTGGTACAACAACCAATGAGGATCCCTCTATTCCTGGTGTCTTTTTTATAGGTTCTTAGATAATGTCCATATTATTGAGACTCTACCACAAGAAAAGGCTACCCACATGGTTCAAAACCTCTATGATCACTCTCCTCTCATTTTTTTCTTTGATTCTAAGGTGTTCAGAAGGGGGTCTCTTTATCTTTTCTCAACACCAAAAATGTATCCCAGGTTATCATCAAGTGGTCAATGAGTCTTGGAATAAGCCTACCTAAGTTAATTCTTAGATTGTTCTTCACAACAATCTTTTTCATTTGAAAAATGATCCCTCTTCTTGGATCAGTAATCAACCATGTCAATCCCAGGATATGGATGAGGCTAAGTAAGAGATTAAACATCTGGAAATCCATCTTGAAGACAACTGGAGGGAATATCTATTCAGTGATCTTTATCACAAGAAGATCATTTTTTCTAACATTCTCTTGAGGACCTACTGTCTAGCTAGAGAGAAATCCAAAATTAAATGGCTTTGTGAAGGGGACATAAAATTAGATTTCTTCCACACTTGCATCATGGAGAATTTTAGACTCTATAGACCTAATATTTTGATGGAGGATGGATCCTACTCTGATGAACATTATATTGTTGGGAACATGGTAGTTTCTCATTTTACTTACCTCCTAGTGGACCCCAACCATTGTATGAGATAGGATTTCCCTAGAGTTTTTTTGGATCTTCTCAAAGAAATTACTCAGGCGGTTTCTAGTGAAGTCAATTCTATCCTCAAAGTAGTTATGGATATGGAAGAGATAAGTATGGTTGTTAACGGTCTCAATACGGAGAGTTCTCCTGAACCTGATGGCTTCTTAAGAACTTTTTATAAAGCTTCATGGGATGTGGTTAGGCATGAAATGTCTAAGGAAATCTAGGATTTTTTTAGGGGTGGACATCTTCCATGTGTTTCTTATCCTAATTCCCTTGTCCTCATCCCCATTATTGAATCCCCCACCTCTATTAACCATTATAGACCCATTATCATGTGTAAATTACCATACAATGTGCTTTCCAACATTATCAATCAAATAATCTCTTCCCATATTCCCGGTTGGATTTCTCTTTAGAAACATGGGTTTGTTAAAGGAAGAATGATTCAGGGGGATATAGCTATGACTTAGAAGTAGGATTCTAACATCAACAATAAGGTATTAAAGTCAAACATGGTTTTAAAGCTTGAAATAGATAATTCCTATGGCCGTATGGAATGGAATTTCATCATTAAGGTCCTCTTGAATATGGTTTTTTGTACTTGGATGACTGACACAATCTTTCATTTCTTGATATCCTCTTGGTTGGATATATATTTCCTCAGATAGTCATATGGTTTCATTAAAACAATGTGGGGTCTTAGGAAAGGGTATCCCTTATCCCTTAACATCTTCATTTTATCACAAGATTTGTTAAGAAGAAACTTAAGTAAGAATTTATCTAATGTTACCATTCTTTCATACCGTTGCAGGACTCTTTCCACCAGCATCTCTCATGTTATGTTTGAAGATGATACTATTATTTTCATGAACACTAGAAGGAGATCCATTAAAGGTATGACTGGGATTCTTGATGACTATTTAAATTGTAGTATCCAGATAATTAATCGTTCAAATAGTAGCATCTTCATCACTAAACATTGTCTGGATATGAGACTTAGAGTGATTAGTAATGTCATCAGCATTTAACGGAGGTGTTTCACCATAGTCTACTTGGGGGCCCCCATTTCTCCTAGTAGATAGACAATACAACATTTTTAATCGAGTATGGATAAGATTATAATTCATGTAACAAATTGGAAGAACCTCTTCCTCTCCTTTGGTGGGACAATTACTCTGGTTAATAGTGTGCTCATGGCCAACCCAATCTATGTTCTCTCAGCCATCCAAGCTACCAAAATAGACCTTTGTAAAATTGATAGAATTCTATCCACTTGTATATGGGATAATAATGGTGATGAGAAATATCATTTGTCATTATGGATTATAATGGCTAAAATCATGCAATAAGAAGGCATCAATGTCAAAAACATATTGGATACTCTATAGAGGTTGCATGTGAAACAGGCCTGGGATGTTATTGAAGGAAACTCTCTATATGGGCATGCGATGGGAGTCTATAGTCGGGGGGTAAAGGTATGCTTCCAGCAGATCCATATGGAATTTGATTCAACCCCATTTCTTATCACTCAAGGACCATGCTCTGTGGATCATGGGGAGAGGGGAGATCCAGTTCTGGCACCATAATTGGGTAGAATCGGTGCTCATCTTTCCAAGATTCCCAAAAAATGATATTTCTTTCCAAAAAGTGAGTGACCATCTGACATTCACCAATTAGGTCTTGAACTCTGACCAAAATAGTACCTTAAATCTAATCAATATCAATGATGATCCAGACAGGTGTGTGTTTATGAATTCATCCTCAGGTTGCTTCTCGGTTAAGTACTATTGCAGAATACTCTCTTCTTTGAATCACCTAGATCCTTGGGATGATTTCCTTTGGTGTAAAGAGGACCCTACTAAACAAAATTTCCTCTTATGGAGAATTCATAAAATTTATTTACTCATTGATGATAATATCAGGAATCTCGGCATCAATATTTTCTCTAGGTGTTCCTGCTGTAAGATCCAACAGGAGGAGAGCATTGAACATTTGTTCTTCGAAAGAGTGTGGGTGAAAACAATCTGTAAAAGCTTAGGTGATTTCACATTCTTAAATGGATGCGATATCAGGGTTACCTCCTTCCTTAGTAGCTAGTTCTAAGGAGAAAAACAGGTAGGGCCAGAATGAACAACAAGAGCAATCCTCTTGATTTCTAGATGTTGGTGTTTGTGGCTATCTATGAATAAGAATTAATTTTAAGGGGAAGACTACTCGGGTGAGACCCTAGCGATAAGAAATAAATTACTCTTATTGGAAATGATATGACTTTTGAATAATTGGATGGATTATCCCACTCTTCTCCCCCACCAAGAAGGTATGTCCATTTCTCATTCAGTTATCATCTGCTCTCTAGGTTTCTAGGTTCACTGGAATCCCCCTATCTCTGGTAATAAACTTAAAACTGATGGATCCTATGCAACAGGTCTCATAAAAGGAGTAGGAGTGGTCTGGGACTCCAATGGAATTATCATTTTCACTTTCTCAATCTTTTTCAGAAGTGGACACTCCCTCAAATTGGAGGCAATGGTGCTGCTAACTGGGCTTGAATTATGTAGACAGTAGAGTGTGGGCCTCAAGAATGTAGCGATAGACTTCTTAATTCTTTTCAACTCCATGAAGAATACCTACAATGCACCATGTTCTATAGCATAAATTGTAAGAAGGTGTAAGGGCCTTATTTATAACACCATCAAGATCTCTCATACCTGGTGAGAAGGCAACAAGGTTACTAATTTTTTTCCTCCTTATCCCTAGAGATAGCTGCCTTCACTCTCAATCCATCAAAGATGACCTTACCTCCAAAGGGGGAAATCTTGTTAGAGGATATTCCCTTGAGATTCATCACTATCGGCCACCTTAAAAGACCACTTTTCTTTACTTCCATACCATTTTCTTTCCTCTGGCCTTTTTTCCTTTTCCTCCTATTTGTACTCTTCTACTTTATAAATAAAAGATGATATGAAGATAATTAAAAATATTTATTTGTTTTATTTCCTTTAAATGTCTCAAAAAAATTGAACAGTGTATTGATTAAAGTATGTTTAATCTAGATCGTATCATAATATCTCTTTATTTAGATTTTATTTTTTGAATGCTCAGAGCATGTTCTACAAGTTTTATATATTGTTCATAGGCTAAATAAGTCATTTAAGACCTTAAAATATCATTTATAAATGTTTTCTATTATTACTAAATGAAAAATATATCATTTTCAATATAGAAAAAACATCATCAACATATTCTATTTTTAATTCACACAGTCATTATTAAATTCACATAGATGTTTTGAAATCCATGTAGCTGATTTTCTAGAATCAGTTACACTCTATATTTTGACCATAACTTAAGATAAATAAATCAAAATTGAGTGATTTTTTTATTAGAAATAAAATTAGATTATATATATATTATTATAAGCTATAAAATTATGAGTAAATATTTATCATATTTAAACTTATGTTATAATTCACTATATGTTTTCAGTCTAATTTCTACAATTTTCTAAAACTATTTTGCTTCTATTTTTTAATCATAACATGAGATATAGAGCTCGGATTAAGGTGATTATTGATTCTTTGGAAATCTAATGAGATTTTATAAATATGATTGAACTGTAATAAAATTTTATTCTACCATTTATATGTTTTTAGTTCTAAAATTTAAAAAAAATTGGTAACAGTTTTCTAGAATTTGGATATGTGAATCACCTACGTTATGAGTTCTTCTACATGATGAATTTTCTTAGCTAAATATATCATGTGAATCAATAACTTAAATACCTTATATCAATTTTATTATATTAATTTCCTATATCAATTCACCTACATGTTCAATTCACTTATGTTGAGAAAAAATCTTACATGAAAAACCCTTATGTGAATTTTGTGATGTACTTCAATAAAATTCTACATGTTTTTCTAAAATTTGTAAATTTTCTCTATTTTATTTAATATTAATTATTTTGATTCACTTTATTTTTATTTAACATTATTAAATTTTTATAATGACTTTATAAATTCATATAGATTATGTATAACCAATGTGAAGTGTTTTTCATTGTTTAAACATGTTTTTAAGAAGATCAAAGTGTGTTTTATTTTAACGCATGAAACATAATCTTGAAAATCAAAAATAATTTTTATTATTTTATGTTATTTTCTTAAATTTTATTATTTATAAATTAATATTAGTTATTATTAAACCCATTCAAGATTTTTTAGAAATATATAATGTATAGTTATTATTGTTTGGTATTCTATTCATATTTACTGCTTATTTTACACACAATGTTTTTTAATTTCATTTTCAAATTTAAACCTGCTATTTTCATGGGATATTTCTTTGACCTAATTTTATGGTAGTATTTTAAAATATTCAATCAGGTGATTTAAAATTTGTTCAAATAAGTATTTATGGTTTTAAATTTTATCTGTGAGTTGAGTGATATTTATGCAATAATAATTTCTCTCTTTTCTTTCACTTTCTGATAATCCACTTTTATAACATTTGAATTTTTTAATTATCTAACCTCTCTTGGATGTGTTGAGATTATTTGTTTTAAAAATGGAATAGATCCTATTTTTATAAGTTGGTTAAGTAATATATCATTCATGGATACTTTTTTAATGAGATCTTTCATATTTTCAAGTATTACAATGTGAAGAGCATGGTAATGGTGATATTGTGAATTTTTTTAAATTCTTCAGGTGATGAATATTTATCACCACTATTGCGATATCTATTAAGGGATGAATAAAAACTTATATGAGTTCTTTTACATCCTTGATCAGACAATCATGTTTTTCAAACACTTAAGAATGAGTAACGGTGTTTTATTCTTACTTTATCTATTTCGTTCTATTTTATTGAGTCTGTAACACTTCTTCCTATCTCTCACATGATTTAACTTCCTATTTATGATTTTATATACAAAATAATTTTTAATATTTGGGTTGTGACTCCTAGATTATAAATTCAGGGCCATTAAGGTTATGACTCTCATAGTCAAAAGTCAAGGTTGTGATTGGTTTGTGACTCCCCATGAAAAAGTCAGGTGTCTTTTAGTTATACTTTCACTAGAAAAAGTAGGCTATAATTAAATTATGATCCCCAATAAAAAATTAGATTAGTGTGCAATGTATATTTTATTCAACTACTAATTAACTCTATTAATTATCTTTTATAGTTAATTTAAAATCATTTATGAAATTTTAGTTTGGTATATTAACCCCCGATCATATTCCATCTTCCTATCAGACCTAACACTCCTTTAACTAACTCCATTACAATGAGGTGTATAATGAGGAGTGAATTGAGATACTATCTCACACTACTTTAAGTGTTCAATGAAATCTTGTTTAATATACTCTTCATCTTAGTTGGAGTGAATTTTAATAATATTCTTCCCAAATTGGTTTTCTACTTCATGCTTATATTCCTTAATCATCTAAAAGGAATCTGACTTATACCACATTAAGTAGATATTTCCATACCTACTTTAGTAATCGATAAAATTAATGAATTTTTAAAACACACCCCTCACTCTATTAGAAACCAAACAAAAACATTAGTATGAATCAATTCCAGAATTCTTTTGGCCTTTACTCCTTTCTTAGTGAAGGTATTTTTAGTAATATTCCATTTTAAAGAGGCATGAGATATACCCAATGGTTTTAAATCAGTGGACTCTAAATACCCTTCTTGAAGAAACTTATGTAAATTATTATCATTTATATAACCAAGACCAAATTTCCAAAGGTAGGTATTAAATGAGTCATTTTATATCATTTTTCTGTTGGTTTCCAATACATGGTTTTCAGGTTCAAGTATATATAATCCATTTTTATGATTTTTCATACCATAACATATGTTATCCTTATAAAAGAGAAAAAATGTATTTCCAAACATGAAATAAAATCACATAGTGACAAAACTCAACAATGATATTATATTTATAATAATGGAAGTTACATAATAATAGTTTTTTAATACAATAACTAGACAACTAGGTAAAGTTATATGATAATATCCAACTTCTAATGTTTCTAGTCAAAAACCATTTGTGGCATGAATATCCACCAAGACCTTTTCAATCTTATGGAATATACATGGATCCTGAATGTGAATTCAAATTTGTGATCCATATTTTATATTCAATACCCAACTTATAGGTAAATACATATTGCATTCAATGAAAAAAAATATTTGATCTAGAAGAATCACATTACTTCTTCCCAGCCATGAAATTATTATTTTGGGGCCTTTATTTTCACATGAAAATCATATAGCCTCCTACTCATTTTCCTCCATATATATCATAGGATTGTTAGAAGGATGTGTTTTTTGTTTCTCCATCTTGGGTTTACCCTTAAACCCCTTAGCCTTTCCCTTCCTCCTCTTGTTTACCTTAAGGACTGATGATTTGGTATTATTGATATCCTTATTAGCTTGGATAACTAAATCCAATATGTAAAAGATATTATTTTTCATGTTATTCATATTTTAATTAACAATAAAGTCAATAAGTTAGGTGGTAAAAAGGAGCGAATGACATTAGTCACTAGTTTTTGCTTGAGTTTAAACCCAAGGTGTTCATGTCCCTCAATGTACCCAATAATCATGACTACATGTGTTCTTTCTTTATTCCCTTATGTTATCCTTCACCAATAAACTACACTTGATATCTCATATATTTTTTTCCTTTCCCTCTCCTAATATAACTCTTAGAGATGATATGGCATCATATATGCATCTTCGTCCTCGTGTATTTTTTGAATTTGATTGGACATTAATTAAAACATGATAAATTTGTATATATAGTGCATTATCTACATTATTTTTGTATTTATCACTATCTATAACACTTTCTCCCTAATGAGTCTCAGTAATAAGTAACCGATAAACCTTCCTCGCTTGTAGTAGAAATATTCAAAGCACCTGTACTTATCCTAGAAGTTATAGATGGTCGGGATATTCTCTTTGTTTAGTACATATATTAGTGATATTGAACTAATTTTAGTTCTTTCCATTTTATCTAAAACCAATAAACTAATCATTTAGTGCATTATCTTGATTATCAATTAGAAATTATTTATTAATAAAATCATTAAATGTATCCCACTTTTTTATCAAATCCCATTAACACTCACTACTAGATTCAGAATACCCAATAACTTGAGTAATCGAGTGGCAATGATCCTTGAAACCTCTCCTAATATTCTAATCTATGGATAAACCACTACTTGGAGAGTTTCTAGGTAGGATGTATACAATCCAACCACATTAACTCGAGACTCCTTGAACAATTAAGTGAAGTCCCAACTTCTAGGAATTGTAAGCATTATTTACTCAACACTTAACCTCTAAAGTGGAAACATTCTAGATATGGATAATTATATGTTAACATATTTAGTTAATTCAACTCATCAATCTCATGAGAACTCCCCAGTAGTATGAGGAACCCTCAACTAGGGCGATGAGCACCTTATACACTCATTTTTGTTCAAATTTTAGTAATATAAGGTGTTACGACTTAATATTTCTTTAAGGTTTTTATTATTACTTAATGAAAGAATTAATTTTCTATTTGGTATGATTATACTATGTGATCATTATCACAACATGAAAATTCATTAAATTAAAAACTTCATTACAAATTAATCTATTATTTTTTAAGTGATCTCATAAATAAGCATATTCACAAAAAATAATAAACCATGAATAAATTAAGTAAATGGTGTGACTAATATTAATAATTTTCCATTGGTTGATCCCTTGAGTGTATATAGTGCAACTTTGACCCTAGGGGTTGACTATTTGAGTTGTTTATGACTTGTGTCGTAGCTATCACTCATCCAATATATATATGTATAATTTGGAATACCACCACATCTTATCATGGTTTGTGTCCTACATCATCGTCAATATTATACATTAATACCCTGGAATTCTTAAAAGACATCGAAAATAATTCTCATGGACTTGAAGAAACTAATACATATAAATCGGGGAAATATGATGCATATACCATCAAAAATATATTAATTATTGTAATCATCACACTTAATATCAATAATAAAATAATTACATTAAATTTCATACATATATTGTTTGGTAAATGCTCAAGATCAGTCAACAAGTGATCGACATGCGTTTTGAAAATAAATTATACTCGATGAAATTTTAAATTAATTGAATTAATTTTATATAGTTTTAATTCCTAAAATATTAATTTTAATTCACCTGAAATATTTTTAAAAAATTTCAAAAAAAAATTCTAAATTTTTGAATTGTTGTTAAATTTTTTGGGTCCCCAGGAGGCTTGAAAACCCCTTAAAAGTGGTTTTGGTCTATTTATAGGCCCTCAAGGGGCTGAGCAGATCTGGCAGGCCCTAAAATAGTTTTGTTTCTAGACTGGTTAGTAGAAATAACCTTGCCTGTGGTGCGGATAAGTATGGAGGGGTGAGGGTGGAACTACCACCCTTTCATCTAAAAAATTATATATATATATATATATTAATATATATTACACTTTCACCCGCTTATGGTGGGCGGCTTAATCAAAAACTTTACCCCCACCCCCACCCCACCCCCCCCCCCCATATTTGTAAGGGTACAGGCAATTCATGGAGGCTACTTAGCTACCCACTTTTCATTTTTTGGTCATCTAATCCAACAACCCCCCCCCCACCCACACATTTTTTGAAGACTTTTATTGGCTTGAACTACTCCCTTTTCCTTCCTATTTTTTAAATTTTTTGTTTTGTTTCATTTTTTTCAAATCTTCCTCGCTAGTCTTGTAGAAAAAAGTAATCATATATTCTATAATTATGTGTAATTATCCACACCCACCAAGAACTATTCCATCCACTGAAATTTGGACAAAACCAGGTGAAAACCCATCAGAAAAATTAAAACACACACACATATATATATATATATATATATTATGTGTGTGTATTTTTCTTGTATGTGTGTGTGTTCTTCATTTTTAAAAAACCATAAAAACATCTTTGATCAATATTAAAACTTTGAATGACAATAATTTAGGTGTCTGAGATCAAATTGAATCCTAGTTTGGTGTGTTGGGACTGTGATTATGTCCTCTATACAAATTTGGGGGCAATTCAATTCTTCCTTAGATTAAATGATCACATGTTCATTTTTATATGAATTTTTTTTAGTACCAAGTCACATAGCCTAAGTGGATAGACTGTGAATTTAATTTGTTTATCA
The DNA here is from genome assembly GCA_963277665.1 of Viscum album. NCBI lineage: Eukaryota > Viridiplantae > Streptophyta > Magnoliopsida > Santalales > Viscaceae > Viscum > Viscum album. The sequence goes on along the minus strand of OY728136.1, from coordinate 477,957,749 downwards.
TTGTATTCATGTAACTATATCATCTCCGGTGACACATGGTCTGGTGATCAAATAAAGGATTTTGTGTTAAGTATTTAAGAAAAAAAAAATATAAATAAATATTTCCTCGTTTGATTTGTTAATGCTAGTTAATACCACTCATCACTAGTGAGTGCTGCTCAAAATGAACCAAATTTGGATCAATCTAGATCTTCCACATTCACATCTAATGTTTATGGGAATTTCATTCATAAATATCCATATTCTAGTACAGGAATTTGAAAAATCCTTCGATGTCCCAATGATCGTCTTCTTATCATTCCTTGGTCTATGAATGAGAACTTGGATCGATTTCTTAGATCAACTGCTTCTCTATCTAGGATGTGGAAGAGATGAGAGGGGAGATCTAAAATTATATTAGAAGAATAATAACTCAAATGAGAAAACCCTCATTCTTATATAGTGGAGTTAAAATACCTGGAAATTGATCCATGGACCCTGAATATATATTACCCACTAAATAATTCATAAACAACATATTATGACCAATTAACTATGTCATAAATTTTATTTATATTTTTATAACTTACTTGTAATATAATAAATATATTAGGTGATAAAATTTATCCATTATCTCAACTCTACATTCCTAAAAATATTAAACAAACCTTGAATGTGAAAATAATATATGTTCATTAAATATTTTCCATATATTCACTTTAATACAAGTAAATACACTAAATAAATAGATTTAATTCCAATTATTCTATACTCAACTAATAATGAATTTATTTATTTTTTGGTGGTCGTTTATATTCATACATCTCTCAGAACTTCTAGTTGGTCCCACCATTCCTATACTCCTATTCATAATAATAGGCCCAAAATTTTGAAGGCACTAAGTGTATAACCCTCTAGGTCCTTATCTTGATGGAAGTGAGTAGTACTCACAAACCAGGAGTGGAGTCTAGCAACCCATTAAGTCCCCTAAAGAGATAAGATATAGGCATAACAACAACAACCTTCTATGAACAAATGACATTTAATATAATATCTTATCTTATGATATCTCAAAAAGTATGATGAGCACTTTATGTCACCATCATTTCTTGATTTATTATTCATTGACCTTACTAGATGGAATTACCTTATTTTAACATGTCCATGGATTTAGTGAAGGTACTACTATCCTGATCAACTTGGCTCAAGATATAACTTCCTTTCAAAAATGGAAAAATCAATATTGATCTTTCAATCAATTCTATATCACCAATGGAATACCAAACACAATATATCTCACCATTATATAAATGTCATGGTTTTTTTCTTGCATCAATGTATGTAATCAAATGGTTCACTTTTATAATAATGTCAAGTCGGGAGTCCATTACATGTGTACACAAATAGAAACTACCAGTAACAATTGATAAATGGGGTTTTCCTATTATAATATCAGTCCTCGTGATCCCATATAATCAAGATCACCACATGCAGACTTTATAATAAGATGTATCAATGCTTATGATCACCTAGTACATGACAGTCTCACATCATCTATGTCCTGTTAGCATGATGAATCTGGACCTAGGACATAAGTTTTGGATTAATTCTATGGTATATATAGAATCTCATTATAGCCTATGAACTACTATAACCTTTTCTATAAGACATGTAATCTAAGTATTTTACCATATATATAGTATATATAGAATTATCAATACTACTATGGTAAGACAAACACATGTATATGTAAAAGTGTATATAGTAATGGTAATCAAAGTACATAAAGGAGTTGGTTATAGGTCACCCAATCACAATAAATATTCCATGTACAAGTAAATCCCTTATTTCAAGGGTTGTAATTAGTGTTCTTTTTTTTTACTAGGGATCTATTTCACCTTCATTGGTGCACTTTATTTCCATCTTATTGATTTATATGAATTTTTGGACTAATTAGAAAGAGTGGGTGAGTTTATAAATCATGGATAAGAATGTATGCTACCATGTCAAACACATATTTTCCTATGATTGATAGAGGTTTAAACTAATCAGGTACCAAAAAATGATATATTTGGTGATTCCCCAAAACACATTATTAGTGAAATTTAATTAACTTAAATAGAGCTTGTTATGAATTATTTATGTATATGTGACTATGACTAATATATTGGTATTGATGATATTTACATGAGATTTTAGTATATAGTAAGTGTCTTCTATGTTCCTTCCTTGGTGTGTTGTTGTTACTTTATTTTTATAAAAATTTTATAGAAGGGAAAAAATTCACTTTACATAAATTTTTTAAAATGGGTTTCTAATGGATTTTGGTTTCTAAAGGTATTTTTGAATTCCAATTGTTTACAAAATTATTCCAAATGATTTATTTGAATTGAACTAGGATTTTTAAATTAATTTCATCCTATTTGGGTTGTAAATTGGGTTTATCATTAGTTTTAGTGTAATTTTTTAAAATGGGAATTTTTTTTGGTTTTGCTAAAATTTTATAAAATAAAGTGGGATTTATATTTATATAGTTTGATTTTGGTTCACCAAATTTCTCGGTTTAATGGATGGTTTGAAATGAAATTTCAAAAAGTGTAAATAGATTGGTGTATCGAGTCATAATTTTAGTAAGTCCCATTTTGGAACTTTTAAATTGGGTTTTTATATTTTTGAATGTGAGACCCACATAAAATATCCTTGTATGATGTGTTTTATATGGATCCTAGACTGAGGGGTATACTTTATGTTCATTTTGTAGTCTGTAGAATATCTACCCTTTCGGGGATGGTCTTGGGTATGGTTAGATGGCTTTTCTTGCAGATTTGATTAGTGATATACCTTTAAAAGGGGTGGGTTTTCTTTTTTAGGTTTCCTTGTGATTGTTTTGTGGATCTCTCTATAGAGAGTAGATTGGGGTTATAGGAAGAAATTTATTGTCTGATCCCAGAGCTAGATATGGACCCTTTAGTAGTTAGGCTTGTGGGGTGTTATTTTTTTTAGGGATTCGTGAGATATATGGGTTGGTGTGTGGAATTACCCTATACTATTGAGATACCAATTTAGGTGTGAGATTCAAGAAAATAATAATATAGGATCGATGGTTGTGCTTCTCATCCATTAGTTCTACATTAATTAGTTGGATTTTCATGTTTTGAAGGCCTTAACAAGAATGAAAAAGGGTTATTCTCCTTTAATTGAGTAGAAATCGAGTGGAAAATATTTGGTGATAAGTATTTTCTAGTGTTGGGACTAGGTTTTGTAAACCTTTGGTGGAAATTATCAATTGGTATGGAACCATGAATTTGGATTTATTGGGTGATGTCTTTATTTTCTAAATCATGATCTTAGTGAGAGTTTTGGGGCCTTGGTAGCATCACAAATATGATTTTCATAATGATGGACTAGATAATAATTGAAATGATAATGTTTTAGAGTGTTCACAACATAACATGGGTGTCATGTGGTGAATGTGTCACACCATAACTATAAGCCTCCTATCTGTAGTTGTTTCATCTTGGAAACCAATACCATACCTTATGGTGTGATGAATCCACAATGTTTCCCTTGAAGTGGTAGAGACCATGTAAGATATGGTGGTTGTAAAGCGTTATAAGAGGTGGAATTACTGTAGAATAATGTTAAAATTCATTTGGGGCTCTTGGTTTCAAGGTTTTAAGAACCTTGGTTTTTTGGAAGGGCCATTGAATAATGGCCTTCATGTAAGTAAATAGTGTTGGTATGAAATGTCCATGGGAAATTTATTCTAGAGAATTGGGTGTGTTCTGAAGTGCCTCTTATGTGTAGGGCCTTAGTGAACTACCCTATGAGTGGGTGTGTTGTGGATCTTTTCATCTCCTCGTGGTGTGTTCACATAGAAGAAAGTGGTGGGATGTCGTTTGGTTCTCATATAAATTTTTTTTAGGTTTACATAGGAGTGTTAGACATCCATGGTAATCATTAATAAATATGTGGTTGGGTAGTCTGGATTTGAGGAAGTGAGGTAATTTTGGCGGTGTTTTAAAAAATATAAGTGGTGCCTTCTTGTGGAATAGCATCATCGATTGACATAGTCTAAGGGTAAGGTCTTAGTTGAAGCAGGCTTGGATGATGATAAGGATTATTCGTGCCTCTACGCATGGTGTGTGGTTTAGAATTGTGAATCCTGTAGATGTGTAGGTTAATAGTTGGGGTCTATGGAAATGTTTTAGTTTCCCTTTCTAGATGGGTTTTGTTGTGCCTTATAATTTTTTCCATGTTTTTGGTTAGTGGTGATGAAAAAATATTTTCCAATTAATTAAGGGATGTTAAGCATTGGTTGTTGTGATATTTGAGGTTAATACCTTAGATTGAGGTTTTCAGGACAGAAAAGAAAGGATCTTTTGGGGTGAACCCTTGTTAAGTAATAAACTTGAGTCATAAGTTTTTCATAGATAGGTGGTGTAGGTAGTCCTTTGATGAGAGGTATATTTGAGAATGGTAGACCTTATGAAAAAACAGTGGAGATCATAATCTACTATGAGACACTGAGGTTGGGTAAAGGGATGGTTCCTAATATTTTGTTTTATATGTGGTATGGTTAGCTATTTTGGTTCTGGAATGTATGTCATGGTTGATGGTTTAGTGGTGATGGTGGAGGTAATCTTTGATTCTATTGGCTAGCAGGTTGAGTATCATCTATATCCCGTACTGAAATGCCTCTAGGGTGTAAATAGGCGAGTTTGACCAATAATACATGGGCATTGGGGTATGAATGGTATGGGAGGTGAGGCCTATACAAGGTGGTAAATAAATTACCAATGAGTTATTGTGTGTGGGTATATGAGATGATTAGTTCAACTAAGGAGAATATTGTAACCCAATAAGGATTGGATGGTATTGGGACAAATTATTGATTTTGGAAAGACATTGTGATGTTATTAGATAAAAGTGATGGTTTAAGTAATGTGAACCTATTCAAGAAGTTTTATTAGTGCACATGGGTGTTAGTTTTTAGCTGACATGAGTTAGGTTCTTTCTTGAGGATTAGTAGTGATAGAAATTCCTTAAAACGTGCCGTAAGTGAAGTGTAGGTGGACCTAACCCATGGGTAAAGATTTTTGTAATGGTATGTTCAAGCAGGAAACTGAATTGTGTCAATAAATTAGAAATAATCATTTGAGGGTATTTATTAGAGGTGGTTAATTGGGAGCTGGTGACCCTGAATAGTGGAGTTAGGTATGCACTATCGGCCAGACTTTTTTGGAGCTACTATTTCTATAAGGTGGTTCGTTGGGTGAACCGTGATTTTTGATGTCATTCATGGGGAAAACCATGATTCATGATGTGATTCATGGGGAGAAACATGATTCTTGGAATGATTCAAGGTTGAATCATGTGTATAATCATGGTTTAATATCAATTGAGGTGATTTTCTACTCTTATTATATCGCATCATTTGGGTCATCAACATTTAATGAAGCAATATAAATTGGTTTAATGGATTAGTGGTACGAGAAGGGACCTATGTGTGTGTTCATTAATGAGAATGTTGAGTTGTAAGTAGGTTTGTATTTTAGGGGTGTCTTGTGCATGTTGTTGAATGAAGTGAGGGAAGGGTTATAGGGAAAGATAGTTCCACTCTCTTGAGTGTTGTGCTTTCATTGACGTCTACAAGAAATTCCTCAAAGAGGGAGTCAGATATTTAGGCCTAGAGGTTGGTTTGTTTGAAAAAGACCTCTATAGATAATTTTTAGGGATGATAGATACTTGGAGGGGAATTTTGTAATGAAACTCATATATTTAAAGTTAATTTAAGTTTAATTTTTAGCAAGGACATGTGTATCTTGGTCTTTTCAACCTGTGCGAGGTGTCGAGGGGACTTGGGACTAGGTTTATGGGGACTGGAATGGACCTGAAGTTGATCAAGAACTTTATATATAATTTCATGGTGTGACATAAGTGTAATTACATGATAAAGTAATGTCAAATCTTTGGGGTTGATAGCTTCCATTGTTTATAAAATAAACGTCTTTAGGGAATTTTTTATGGGGAAAGGCCATAACTTCCCTTTAGATCCCCCTATTTTCCCCTCATTTTTTCTCTCCTAACCCTCCCACAAACCAGGTGACATGAGGGGATCCTATTTAGAGATTTTTTCTTCTCCCCTCTCATTTTTTGGTTGATTGAAGAATCATTCATTATGATTGGTTCCTATAAGTAATTCTAAGCTCATTATTCCCTCAATGCTCCTCTTCATATTTTTTTTCTTTACTCTCTTCATGAAAACACTAATTTGTTAAATTTCAATGTCAATTTTCAGTATTTTGTGCATTTATATTGATTTGAGTGGTGATTCTTGATGGTTTAGCTTCATCTTTCTTAAGGTATGAAGTCCTTACCGTGCTACTGTAATTGTAGGGAATTGTATTTCTTGATTTACATTTGGGTGTGTGTGTGTCCCTGTTAGACCTATTTTTTTAGTGTCATATTGAATAGGTGATTACCATATCATTGTATTTAGTCCCTTATAGGGGTAGTATGAGTTGTGAGCTTTGAAATTGATGAATGTGAGCCTTAAACTGAGTGTGAGGGTAGGTTTGTCCACTTTGGTAACTGGGTTAGGAAAGTGTTGTTCAGGATAGGAAGGTGATAGGGTGATGTGGTATGTTTATGTTTGGGATCATAAAATTGTGTGATCTAACCAAGATATATGGGTGAGTTTTTCTTGGTGTTAGGGACTTAAAATGGGCAAGATTGTTGAGTATAGGATGAAATGTGGGATAGTCATGAGAGATACGGCATGTCTTCACATGTCTTGTGAGGTAGACCATGAGTGATATGGATAGGTACTTTTGTTTTGATGATGTCCATCATGAGAGATTTATTGGTATAGAGTGTGGTTGTATGAGTTTTTATTTCTTGTGTTGGATTTGATGTGTGTTGTTCCTATTTCTTATTGCTTGGGTTGACCTCCCTAAAGATCTCAGGGATTGGTTGGTGTGTTTGAGTGGACCTCCATATAATGCATAGGGATGGGTCGGTGTGTTTTATCTAACCTCCCTATAGTCCATGTGGATAGTCTAGTGTTATTGATATGTCCTTCATAGAGTCCACAAGGATGGGTCATTTTTTATGTGGTGACCTCCCTAGAGTGAACAGGTATGGGTTGGGGTGCTTAATGAGGTTGTGACCTATGTGATAAGGGACATGCCCTATATTGATTTTGATTTCAGCATTTCCATAGAAATACCTTCTAGTGATAACCTAAAACTGGTAGGTTCAGGGTTTGTGGCATCCTCATGGGTTGTATGTTTATTTATGTTTTTACTTTCTTTCATCATATACACTTGCATATGACTATTGTAATTATGTTAAGGATGCATTATTTGTTTTATACTAGGATTATAATCACACCCTACATGGGTATATCAGTGAACATGTGAAATTTATGTTTAGGGATTCAGATGAGGGAAAGGTCGCAACTTAGGGAAGTTGTACATGATGATTAGGTTTTTCAAGGTGATGTTGGGGTAGACTTCGCGATCATTTGGTAGAGATTCTACTTTATTTATTTTCCCTTTTTTATTATATATATATATATATATCTATCTATCTATCACATGAAGGGTTCTTTATTTAACTCATTCACTAGTTATTTTATCCACTATGTGATCTTCCATTGTTTACTATAATTGGTATTTATTCTATTATTATGTACTTAGATTTCATATATATTCTTGAGGGTGTAGCTCTCCACAAAACCTCTTAGGCCCTCACCATTATTCGGTGGCCTCTTATATACAAGGAGGCACGTATGATTTCAGGTGACACCTCGACCTAGACTGAGTGATTTAAGTTAGGGTGACACACCAACCAATGAACTTAACTATCATCAATTTCTTAAATGAATACTTCAATAACAATTGTTTAATCCACAACATTCAACTCTCTTGTCTCTACCTATAGTCCAACTTCATACGACCTTACATAGTTTTCTCCATAATAAAATCAAAATTATCAAAAATTATAACTTCATCAATCAAATATGTTAATTGTTCACCAACTTTAAGTAATTCACCCATATAGAAATCCAATTCACCCCATTTAACAAAAAAATTTAGCCTACGTATAACTACTCTATTAGTATTTTTTCATTTATAGTGATTTGGAAGCACATAAAAAGGTGTAACGGTCTATCTATCCCTTCAAAAATCACTACAATACAAATATATCAATGAAAATATAAGAATAAAGTTCTTGTATCTTGTATGAATACAAAAATGGAATCCAAATAAGAAGGTCCACTTTTTTTATACTAATCGAGACCCCAACTACTTGAGCCATGTTCTCAAGGAACTTTTCTCCGTGGTATCATATAGAAAGACCAATATAATAGGCTAGATAAGTATCATTACCACCTCTATGATCATTTATAATATGTCTTCTCTTCCTGATGTTCGAATCTATCTCATTCAAACCTACCTTATTTGTGAAAATCCACAAATAATGATGGTTTCTTCAACTTTGAATTATTTAAAGGAGGAGACGTAGCCATGTTTATAGAGACATAACATTTACTGATCATGTTGAACAATCGTTATATAGGTAAATGGAACATTCTATATATCCTTTTTGTTGTACTATTCTTACTATAGATTTTTTCATTAATATCAACATCCATAAGAAACTATTCCCATGTTAACGAGGGCTAATGTAGAATCTCTTGTGTCTCTCTAACATGATTTTATTTCACTTCCACCTATACATGCTCTAATGAAAATATAGTAGCACCACACACTTATTCAATACTCATGCTAGTGAAGGTGGAATGATTACCTTATCACTGAGATTATAAGAGGAATTGATTTTTTTGTACCTCACCACACTTGTTTATACTCCAATGATTATATAAAAGATGTATGTTACTTTTCTACTAAAAAAATATTCTTTTGAAATAACATTCATTCCCTACCCTCACCTCACTGTAGAATCCTTACCACTCTTGTGTATCTAGAAGAACCCTCGGATGCATTTCTTCTATAGGAAGAGGTTTTAAAAACCAAAATTTTTCTCTCTATTCCACTCTTAAAATAATAATTCAGTTAGTTCCTCCTTCAATTTCCCAAAAATTTCCATGATCACCAATTTTAATTGTTCCCAATTTTCACCTAGGTTGTCAGTGTTCCATAATATAAACTAGTATAAAACCATATATTCCCTAGATATCTATGTTAGATGTAACTATATACTATCTGGTATTTGGATGAATAAAAAATACACATATTCCTACATGATCCATCCAAAGATATCCTCTCATGAGAATATAGGTATCTCAACTCTCTTTGGAACACATCTAAGTCCTATAGCTAGATAGGCATCTTCCAAATTTAAGCTTGAATATCATCCATTATCATCCCCCACATTTTCACCTTAACTACCATTCATAAATGAAGTAGCTAACTTACTCCACATATCATATTTTGATTCTAGTTATATGTGTAGTGTGAGGTACTCAACATTTTCTACAGTTCACTCAACTTCATTAAAAATCCTAATAAACACTTTTTACTCAACTTGTCCATAAAACATTGTATCATTACTTGATTTCATGGTTAATCATATTGTTTCCTATTCTTACCTTTTTTTTCTCTCTCTTCAGCCAATAATGTATGACCAAATTTTTTCAAATATCCAAATGAACTAGCATAAAACTGAAAATATTCTAGCATCAGGATATGTACCTCATAAAGCTACCTCACAAACATTACATTTCCATTATCCAAGGATTTTAATAGTTTTTGATACTCTGAAATAATTTTCTACCACCCATAATGAATACTCTCTCATAATTGGAGAGTCCTCTCAATGATTTAATTCCTTAATTTGGTTCCCCAATGACCACAATACCAGTAATAAAACATTTATATAATTAGACACTAATCTCAATGAAATTCCTAATTGTTAAGTAATCATACAAATAATTAGGATGAAGATAGGACTTAGGAAGAAAATAGGTCATTTTATATGTTAGGTCTAAGCAGTAGATGAAGGTGGTTATTTTAAAATATTGTCTTTTGTTGTCAGGAAAAGTTTTTAATGAAAGGAAATAACCTCACATTTTATTTGGTGGATGTTTTCAAAAAAATCAGACTCGTGTTTTCTAAAAAATTAGAATCACATTTTTCATTGTAATAATAAATTGATCGATATCTGGAACAGGAGAATCAATTCAATGAAATCAAAAGTATCTTGCTGGAAGTAAATGGTCATCAGATTCACTCTTAATATGGTGTGAATGAAGTGTCTATTTTGAGGGAAAATTGGAGTCCCTATGACTGTGATAAAACAAATGTGATGATGCTTTGCTGATTCATATTTTATAAATCATAAGTTTATTAAATAACTTATGATGCAATATTGATGGAAGAAAATGGAAAATAGGTACTGTAAATCGTACCTATATCTATCATATTTAGGTGGAAGAGAAGAAATTGATGCTGCTTATTGAAATGGAATTGTTCGAATGATAATTAGATTCAAAGTAATAAGGAAAGATATATTTGTTGGGAATCGTACTCAAGAGATCATACCTAGACTGATTGTTTTCAGGCACTATAGAATCTGATCATCCATAGTATGCATAAAAACCTATTCATACCCAGGATGATCGTACTCAGAATCAGGAAGGAAAAATATTGTACCCAGTATGATCATATTTAGAATGATCATATCTAGGTTAATCATTCTCAAAAAATATCATACTTAGGATAAGAATAAATGAAAGAAATTGTGATGAATGGAAAGTTACAATACTTTCCAATTTAAATCTAACGATGCTAAAGTTATTCTCAAATGAATTTAACGTCATGAAGGAAGTCATGATACAAGAACATGGTTTTCAATGAAGTTGGTTACTAAATATGAGCTCTGATTTTTTTTCAAATGTCTTCATCAAGTGGGTCAAGAGTTGAATCACTTTGTTCACTTTTCAAGTTAATTGTCAACTGATTCAATAGAATGAAAGAAAGGAGATTATGTGTATCTCAATTGGATCAAGATCAATTTTTTTAGAGTTAAATTGGTTTATATCTTTAATTTGTTCAAGAGAAGAGGAGAATAAGTAGAAGTGGTTTGAAGAGAAGAAATAAAGAGGTTGTTGAATGTGATATCAAGGGCGGCAAGGTATTCAAAAGAATGATCATTTTCACAATTCATAAGTGATATCCATTTCTTTATACACTTTCTTAGAATTGGTACATATCTTTGTTTTGAAGAAATCAGATTCATAAAATCAGACTCATGTATTGAAATCGTACTAGAAAATAAAATGAAATTCTGAGTTATAAGTGAAGATTATAGAATAATTGATAATATTTGAGAAGAGTTAATGAAGTCAAAATTCACCTGAGATTTTAGGGGAAATTAAGATTTGGGTGAATTTGATTAAACGGGAAAATTTTTGGGATTCCCGCCAAAGCCACTCATAGGTTGCCTATAAAAGTAGAATAATACACTATAATTTTCATATGACTGAAGTTTTTTTCATGAGAGAGAAGCTCTGGGTTTTTAGAGAGAAGAAGAGGATTTCTGTATTGAGTTTTTGTTGAAAAATTCTTGATGGATTGAAGTGAAAGAGAAGATATAAGATCAAAACATTGTATTCAGATGATCATCATACTCAGTGTTTATTACACTCATCTAGCTACCATAGTCATATTTTCAATTACATTCAGTTGATCATCATATTGATCTTGATAATCGATTTTAGGATTTCCGTATTGGGGTTCTCTCACTGAGCAAGAATTGTACTAAGTTTATCATATTCAGAATTGATGTGGTGCCAATTTTTCTCTATCGTATTCTATCAAAGCTATATTTTTCATAATAGGGATAATCATACCAAGAAGAATCATATCGAGGAGAATCATACTCACAAAATTGGACTGATTTTTTCATAAAAAAATTCCAGGAAGTTCTTACCATATTATGGGTAAGAAAGTGAAGAAGTTTTTTCAATTGAATACATTTGTGAAATTGAAAATAATAACACATAACATGAGTTGTTACACAATCATTATGTTGCCCTATTTTTACTTAGAGGGTGAACACACACTATTGTAATTATTTACATAGTACTACATGAGTGAATGTTTATATCCTGCTCATTATAATTCAAGGATTGATTTATAGTGGATTGTGTAGTATTGGATCATTTCCAAATTATACCAAGGAAGAAGCTATTCTTTTTGAATAGAGAACCTTGTAAATACCTATATTCCATTGGATGAATGGTTGATTTGTTTTAAGTAGGTAAATAAATATTTAATTGGAGGATAAGGTTTTTTTAAGGAAAAATAAAAGAAAAAGCATCACTGGTTCACCCCATCCCCCTCTCAGTGATACAATCATCCTGACTGGACACTTTCAAGTGCTATAAAAGTGGAGGTTCTATTCACTTATTCTTTACTGATGGATAATTTGAATTGTCTGAACAATAAAGTTATTCCAGTATTTGATGGAAATAATTATCATATCTAGGAAGATATAATGTTTTCTTATCTTATGTCTATCAGTTATGATGTTCTTGAAGCTAAAACTATTGGGTTTCATCCCATTAATGATAAAACTCTTATTATATCTATTGATAAGAAGAATATTTATAATGATGGAAGGTCCAAGAATTCTATATTATCATCACTTTATGAGAGTGAAATTCTATGGGCAAAAGTTATTGCCACATCCAAGGGTATATGAGATAAATTGAGAAACATATATGAATGAAATATAAAATTAAAGAAGGAAAAACATCAAATATGAAGATTGAAGTATGAAGACTTGAATATGGGTGAGTACGAATCTATTGGTGACTTCTTTACCAGGGTAAATGACATTGTGATTACTATCAAATGTCTTGGTGAGAAGTTAGATGATTCTATAGTTGTTAAAAAGATATTGAGAATCCTTCATGACAAGTTTGATACAAAAGTTTCTCCATTAGAATATAGAGATCCTGAAACATTATCTCTTGATTATTTTCATAGCACTCCCATCACTTATGAAATTAGAAGGGAGAAATATATGAAGATCAAAATAAAAATTTATAGAGAAATTTATTTCAAGGCTTATAAGAGATAAATTTCAGAGAAGATTCTTATTAAAGATGAAGATGGTGAATCTGAGTCTGAAAATAAGATATGTAAAAATCTTGTTAATATTTTATCCTTGTTTTCTAAAAATGTGAAAAGAGTTATAGGTAAATACAAAGGGAAACTTTCCTTGAATTTTTTTGAATGTGGAGTCATTGGAAACTTTGCAGCCAATTTTCCTCAAATAAAGAAAGAAGAGGATTGTGGAGAAAAATAAAGAAAGCCAAGAAGATTATGGAAGAAACAGGGTGAAAAACGAAACTTATATTCCATAGGGAAAGATAAAAAATCTTCAATTACAAAAGAATAAGCTTCTTATCTAAAGATGAAGAAGAAGATGGAAGTGATGTTGAATCTGAAAAATTAGTTGGATATGGTATTGAAAATAATTTTTGTTGAAAAAATAAATTATGAAGAATTTGGAAGAAGTGGTTCTGAAGAAGAAGAAACTCAACTTGAACATCATCCAAAATAAGAGTTGAAAGAATTTCTAAGAAAGATCAGAAGGCTTGAAAAGAAAAACAAAAACTTATAAGATGAATTTCCTTTGACATTTAATCAAGAATGTTTTTCGGATGAGAAATAAAATATGGTGAAATACATTTTTTTTGGAGAAATATATTGAAAAAGAAAATAATAAAAATGAGTATCTGGAGCTAAAGTTGAAGGAAAAAGAAGAAGAGTTGGAACTTGTCCAATAAAAACTTTCAAAAGTTGAATTGAGAAATACATGTTTCTAAAACTCTATCACTGAAGTTGGTGAAATCTCTCAAAACGAGAAACATAATAAGGATAAAAAAATTTAGCTTCAAAGGGTGACAAGTAAGATGTAATTTTTTTAGTGAATAAATCTAGGAAAGTAATGTATGTGGTCAAGACCAACAAAGTCAAGAATTCAAAAGTCTCAAAGAACCCTGAGTCTGATTTTTTTTGAAACAATCAGAGTTTGGAAAAATTTTAAACACTTATGTTTTTGATAAATCATAAAAGAAAAGGAATACTTTGATTGATAATAGAAAGGGTGGTCTCTCAAAAAAAAGATAATAAGGTGACTGAGAAATGTTTTCATAATTCCTATTTGTATGGATGTTTGAGCGGTAAATACACATTTTATGGCTATTGCTGGTATTTGGGGGATTCAGACACACAGAAATATGTTTTGATTCAACCAACAACATTTTTATTATTCCACAAGTTATTAAAGGAAATGTTTGAAGGGGATACAATTCCCTCAAAATAAAAAGTATGATAATATTATTTTTAAGAAACATGAAAGGGTTGGATTAAAAATTGAAAATAGATTTTAACCCTTTGAAACTATTTGTGAGAGATGGGAACAACCTGGACATCTTGCAAAAGGGTGTCTTATTTTTCTACGGGAACAAAAAAATATTATTAAAAATTATCAGAATATGAAGTTGAAAAAAGAAAGTGAATAATAGAAAGCTCTTGTTGTTGTGGTCTCACCCAAATTTACCCAATATTTTAGGGTTAAGGGGTCGCTTGTAGAGTATCTTGGGATATGGATTCCTTAGAGACCTAAGAAGAAACCTATAGACATGCACATTATATTGACTGATTTTTCCTATTGAGTGGCAAAATTTGGGTTGATTTTAGATAATTTTAAGCAAACACTGCATGAATTAAGTGAATTCAAATTATGATAATGGATGATCCTAGGTTATTACATGGGGTGTATTTAATGAAATTGTTTTTTAACGATTTCAATTTCTTATATTTGAGATGGGTTTATTCAAGAAGATCAAAAACATTCATCAATTACAAGTTTAATACCCAAAAAACATAATTATAATCACATATACACTTGTAGGATCAAATTTATGAGCACTCCAATGTAAAGGATTGTATTAGCACTTGAAGTATGTGGCCTTAAAATTCAATAAGGACGAAGAAGCTTTAAAATCATCAAATAAAAATCTCAATTAAAATAAGTGATTAGACATTAATGGTGTGATAAATAACTTACAATACATACCCTTGATACTCCCTTAGATCAACCCATAAGTGGGTTATCCCTCCATTGATGCTACGGTTTCAATGGAAGCAGGAAGTAGACTCATGAGGGAGGAATTGAAAAAGTAAAGAAAACAATAAAAAGAAAATGATCACTCCACCGTTGTGTGAATAAT
Organism: Viscum album; assembly: GCA_963277665.1. Lineage (NCBI taxonomy): Eukaryota > Viridiplantae > Streptophyta > Magnoliopsida > Santalales > Viscaceae > Viscum > Viscum album. The sequence continues at coordinate 477,942,493 of OY728136.1, read as the reverse complement.
TTCACAAGGTTTGGTGTGAATAAATTCACAACTTGAGGCAATGGTATAAAATTGAGATGGATAATAACATAATAATAAGAGAAGAAGAACTTTTTTTAAGAAACTAGGATGAATTAAAACAACTTACAATTGAGGAAGAACATTACAAAGGAAAAGTGGCAGCATAACATTAAAATGAAAGGAAGAATCTAAGATGATTAAATCCTCCAACACCACTACCTTAAATAGGAATTTTGGGAGCCTTGGGTATAGCCTCCAATATTTAAAGTCATCTCACTTGAGTATGATAGGCTAAGGGTGGTGGAAAACTTGTGGAACTTAGAATTTTCCACTCTTGACCTGAGGTGGCATCCAGCTTGCATCTACTAAACCGAAGCACCTAAATGAACATGTATATGGATGAATTAGAGTGGTACATATCATAATAAAATTAATATAAGGATTCCCCCTAACTGTCTATAAAGTTTCATCCCAAAATAGTTTATTTATTGAGATATGATTACATTAGTTGGATTCTTTTCTGTGACACAGAATCTGGCCCAGAATTTTATCTCCAACTTGGGACATAAAGAACCCCCTTTAACACTCTAAATTGTCTCTTATTACAATTTGAATAAATGTTCCTCATGATATCCCTTATCTTCAATGCAATTTTCAGAATTATTGGGCTTGTATATTTTCCGCTACTGTAGTTTCATTGGGCTGTTGTTCAGTTTACTTCACCCAGAATGTTGTTTGTTCAAGGCTAACTTTGGTGGTCTTCCAAAATGGATCATCAAGTACTCAAAAATTACGAATTTTTTCCAATGTAATGAGAAACTGGAAAATTAAATATTAAAATAAAATCAAGATCATTGGTTACTTTAAATGATGTTAAAAAATGTACCATGTAATAGTGCATTTTAAGAACGAATTACAAACATAATGTGAAATGAAGTTCAAAGTGTAAAATGCACTAAAATTGTGTTTACGAATAATTAAGAACATGAATATTATATATATTAACAATGAATATTTTCCTCATTTAGTGGCTAATCACACCCCCAAACTTGAGTTTTTCTAGTCCCAAGCAAAATGTATCTCAAAAATATGAAATTCAAATTCCCTTATCCAAAATATTTTAATACACAATGATCACCAAGAATCCTTATACAAAAAAATCATGAAACCCATAAAAATATTTTAATACAAGGTAGTTTTATAAGCATATCCCAAGCCAAATCCCATTATTTTGTTCAAATTCATCACCATATTTCATCCAATATCTATTCAGCATGAAGATGTGTTGTGCATAGCAATAGACATGGGGGTTCATCTTTATTCAAGGGGGAAATGATTGAAGCGCTAGGTGGAATAAAATTTCAATATTAAGATGAGTATTCATTTTTTTTCTTTTTTTCTTTTGCAGTTTTTCCATAGTAATTGAAATTGCACTCAATAGAGTCAACCCATGTAGCGAGACTTTGCTGATGACTCTCAAGCTCAAAGACCTTAGGGAACCAAGTGAAGCCCATATATCAGGAATCATATAGAGTTAACTCAGTCAAAAACAAATTCAAATTACCACAAATAGAGATAGAATTATTAACTCTAGGCCAGAAAACTATGGAGTCATGATCCCCAAGTGCCGAAATCCACGCATTAGATCATTTCATTTCTCTATGAGTAAATTTATTGTTTTATTGTTTTTTATTGAATACTCATATTAAAACTGAAATGATCACCAAACCTATGATATTTATTTGGGGGACCCCATGAAGTCAAACTAATACCCCAATATCCAAAGGACATGCATTGTGATTCTTTTTTTTATTTGGATTAAAATATAAACAATGAAATATCACATTAGATAGCCACACTTTCCAAAAAATATGCTCCTAAAATATACATGGATTAAAATCAGAATCAGGGCATGCTAAATTATTTGATATGAAATTTCAAACTGTGAAATATTTATTATCATGTTCAATGTTAAAGGAACTTTTCCTTCCATTAAGGCACGCTTTTTTTAAAATCTTTTTTTTCACACAAAAGAATTTTTTTTATTTCATCTCTCCCCAACTTAAAATAACACTATACACAGTTTTTGAAAAAAATAAAATTTACAAGAGGGTAGAGGCAGAGAAGAGGAGTTCAAAAAGGAAATTGAAAATGAGGATCATGGAATGAAGTCACCTGGAGGTTGAATTTGAAGTTCGTGCTGCTCCAATTTAGTCCTTTGATATCAATGTCACTTGCAGAGTTCCTTAGTGGAAAAAAAGAAAAAAAAATAGACAATCAAAACAAAACAATATATATATAAAGTAAAATATAATTATATATACAAAAATTATAGAATAAGGAATCACTATAATTTGTAGGTCAGTGGTAAGTGTGTGCCCATGTCTCCCTTCGGTCTCGGGTTCAAGTCCCCACAGCTTCTCCAGTTGTGACAGGGTTTTCCCTACGACCTACAACATGTCCTTTTAATTATAATTTCTTATTTTTTTAATTATTATTATTATTATTTTTGTATTTTTCTTTTAACCTTCAAATAGATAAAATAAAATAAACTGATGATACATTGTCCTATTTTTAAATTTCTAGGTAAGGTATTACTCAAGTATCACACCACATGACATGGATAAATATGGTGTGTCCCTTTCTTACCCATCCATACTCATAATAGAAGAATAGGTCAACAGTATATTTTTTTAAAACATCAAAATGATTTATTAATCCTACTTGAAAAATAATGATGATTCACAAATATTGGAAACATGAAAACCATGGGTTGCCTCCCGGGCATCACTTTTGTATAATGTCGTTAGCCCGACATGGATCCTAAATCTATCATATTTTTCCTGGTTCATAGGTTGGCTCAGTAAACTCAACCTCTCTTTTCTGTTTATTGAATTATTCAATGAATATTTTTAACCTATGACCATTGACCTTGAAAATGTGACTACTTATGGGATCCTGAATCTCTACCGCCCCATGGGGGTACACATAATGCACAGTGAATGGACCTAACCATCTAGACCTTAACTTTCCTGGGTATAAATGATGTTTCTAACTATACATGAGAACAAATTTTCCTAGTTCAAAGTGTTTAACTTTGAGATTCATAGATTGGTAGGCTTGAAATCTAACTTTATTTATCCTTGAATTTTCATAAGCATCCATCCTTAGTTTCTCAAGATCATTAAGATCTAATTTCATCTTTTCTTCGGCCAAAGAAATGTTGAAATTCATTTTTTGATTTCCCAGAAGGCCTTATGCTCAATTTCAACAAGTAAATGGAATTCTTTTACTTAAACTAACTTATATGGTGACATACATTAGATGGTTTTGAAACCTCTGCGATATGTCCAAAGGGCATCCAAGAGTTTCTTGGACTAGTCTTTATTATAGGGATTGACAGTTTTTTCAAGAATTTTCTTAATTTCCCTATTTTCCAACTCATCTTGACCATTGGTTTGAGGATGGTAGGAAGTGAAGACTTTGTGAGAAATCTCATACATATAAATGAGTGGAGAGAATGGTCAGTTGCATAAATGGGTTCCATGATCACTAATAATATCCCTAGGAATTCCAAATCTATAAAATATATGCTCTTTCAGAAATCGAATCACCACTTAATGATCATTGGACTTAGTGGTAATGAACTCAACCCATTTTGAGACATAATCAACAACTGAAAGGATGTATAGATACCCCCTAGAGTTTGGGAAGGGTCCCATGAAATCAATTCCCCAACAATCAAAGATTTTTAAGATAAGAATGGGAGTGAGGGGAATTTGATTCCTTTTGGTCAGGGAGCCTCATTGTTAACATTGAGGAAAACTTTGGTAGAATTGGTAAGAATCCTTAGTGAGGTTAGGCTAGTAAAAACCACTTTAGAGGACCTTTGTAGTGTCTTTATTTGTGAAAAAGTGTCCTCTACAAGCCTCTCCATGACAAAATTTTATAATGTACTCTTTCTCAAACTTAGGAACACATCTCCTAATGTTTTGATCAGGAAAAAACATAAAGAGGTAAGGATCATCAAACACATAGTGTTTGAAATCATAAATAAATTTCCTCTTATCTTGGGTCCCTAGGAATTTTTGAATGTCACCCATCACCAAATGATTTTCTATGTCAGCATACCATCAGCAATCACTCACAGAATAGAGGTTTTCATTGACAAATCAATCAAACATAGAAAGGTCATGTGAGTTGTCTTTGAATTCCATCATAGAGAGGTGATCAGATACAACATTTTAAACACCCTTTTTGTCCTTAATGGTTAAATCAAAATCTTGAATAGTAAGGACCCACCTAATCAATCTAACCTTGGCATCTTGTTTTTGGAAAAGGTATTTTAGGGTTGAATGGTCAATGAAGACAATGATGGGTGATCCTAATAGATAGGACTTGAATTTATCTAAGTAAAAGACAACAGCAAGCAACTCTTTCTCAATGGTGGTGTATTTGATTTTTGCATCATTTAATGATTTTATTTTATAAGCAATGATACATGGATTTTTCTCACATTGTTGTCCTAAGACTGCCCCTATAGTGATGTCACTCGCATCACACATGAGCTCAAAATGAATTTTTAAATTTGGAGATTGCATGATAGGTGGAGAGATAAGAGCTGAATTGAGTGTAGAGAATGATTCATCATAGATATTTGTCCATAAAAATGGATCATCTTTCACCAATAGAGCACAAAGTGGTCGAGAAATAGAGCTTAAATTTCTAATGAACCTTCTATAAAAACAAGCATGTCCTAAGAAGGACCTTACTTATTTTATAGTTTTGGGTGATAGAAGGTGACAAATAATGTCAACATTGGATTTATCAACTTCAATCCCCCTACCTGATGCCAGATGGCCTAAAACAAATCCTTTCTTTACCATGAAATGTAATTTTTTGCAATTTAGTATGATATTATTATCCTCACATCTTAAAAAACCCCTTTCAACATTCAGAATTCATCCCTCAAAATTATCCCCAAGGATGGAGAAGTCATGCATGAAGACCTCTAAACAATCTCCCACCATGTCTGAGAAGATTCCCATCATGCACTGCTGGAAGGAACTAGGGGCATTACATAACCCAAAGGGCATGCGCTTGAAGGAAAAAGTTTCGAATTGACAAGTGAAGGTTGTTTTCCCTTGATCCTCTAAGGATACCTCGATTTGATTATACCCTGAGAATCCATCTAGCAAGTAATATAATTGATGACCTTCCACTCACTCAAGGACTTGATCAATAAAGGGCAAGGGGAAATGGTCTTTCTTGGTACAATAGTTGAGCTTCCTATAGTCAATACAGACTCTCCATCCACTACTGACCATTGTGGGGAGAAGGTCACCATCCTCATTGGTGATCACAATGATTCCAGCTTTCTTTAGTATAACTTTAATTGGGCTTAACCACTCACTCCCAGTAATGGGGTAGATGATACCCACTTTCAACCACTTAAGAAGTTCCTTCCTTACCACATACATAATATTTGGATTTATTATTATCTAAGGTTGATGACATGGTTTGGATTCAGATTCAAGAACAATCCTATTAGTTCCAATGAGTGGTCTAATCCTAGTAATATCAGAAAGGGTCCATCCAATTTCTTTCTTTTTCTTTCTTAGGATATCCAGAAGCATCATCTCTTTATTGGATTCAAGAGAGGAATAAATGACAACAGGAAAGGATTGATTGTCCCCTAAGAACGCATAATTGAGTGATGAAGGTAGGACCTTAAATTTGATATCAGATTGGTTATCACTTTCCAAGGAAGGATGGGACTTTGTATTGAACTCGATTTCTTTGTCTGGATTTATTAACAGAATTGGTTCCTTTTGAACAAAATCTTCATCCACTAAATTATCCAGATTAGTGTCATGAATGGGTATGGACTCAATATTATTGATTTCACCAATGGTATCATTGATTGCTGATTCAAGAAAATCATCAATAGATCTATCTTAGAGAGATTCAAGACGATGAGACAAATTTACCTCAGGTGAACAAATAAAATCCATCTCTTCTTGACTTAAACATACTTCAGTAATCCCTTGATGTTACTTGAGTTCACTATCAAAACTACCAATACAATTAATCTCATGTATCTCTTCAGCATCCCCAGTTTTAGAGTTTTTATTGTAGATGTTCAAGTCTTGACTCATGTTTCCAAAGGTGATGGTCATGTTTCCATTTCGAACTCAGATAACAGAGTTGATTGTTGCAAGGAAGGGACAACCAAGTATGATTGGGGTTTTCTCCCTAGGACCTAATCTTGGGTGATTTTCAAGGACAATAAATTCAGTTGGGTAAATGGAATTTTAAACTTTCATAAAAACATCCTTTAATACCTCCTTAGAAACTCAAACACTATGATCAACAAGTTGAAGAGTGACAGATGTTGGTTGGAGTTATTCGAGCCCTAACTGATAATACATGGAATAAGGAATGAGGTTCACACTAGCTTCCAGATCACAAAGGTCTTTGACAACTTTGTTCTCTCCTATATCAACATTGATGTACAGACATGCTGGATCTTTCAAACTTTGGAGGAATGGTCCCTTGAATGGTGGTACTCACATTAGCATCCAAAAGGACTTGGTTTTTATGTGAAGATTTTCTTTTAAAAGTGCACAAGTACTTAAGGTACTTTGGGTAGGAAGGAATGGTTTGGATTGCATCGAGAAGTGGAATGTTCAACTTAACCTGAGAGAATATTTCCCTCAAAGTTTCATTCAGTTCTAGTTTATTTTTTCCTCTCATGCATTGAGTAAAGGGAGTAGGTTGTTTGATTGTTTGGTGAGGTTGTATTTTCTTATAATTATCATTGAGGTTTTCAGAATCTATGGGTGGTTATTTATCATTTTCATGCATTTTTTAAGATTTTAATAATTCTGGAATGGATTGTTCAGGTTTCTCAATGGATTTCTCACTTCTTAAAATAGTCACTACTTTAAGTTTTTCATGAGAGGTTTGTGTATAACTGGATTCTCCCCTTAAAGTTGAGGATGGTACCGCCTGAGTAGGCAAGGGTGCCTTCCCAGTTTTAATGGTTAGTAGTTCATGTTTAAGGGATGAGACTTCTAAGTTCATTTTCTCCATTTGTTTACACAACTTTTAAATGATTGGAAGAGGGACAGATTGAGTAGGGGATTGTGCTAGTTGGTTTATCCTAGGAGGATACTTTGGATGTTGGATTGGTAGTTGCATGGGTTGCTAGATGGGTTGTTGGTATTGGATAGAAGGGTATCGGTATTGGACTGGTTGTGGTTGTAACTGGTTATGGTTTTGAAAATTTTGTTCAGGGTAGGGGTTTGGTCTTTATGGATGACTAGGTTGTTGGTTGGGTTGTTGGTTATCTTTCCAACAAAATCCTAGATGGTCATTGTACCTTGTATTGAATGTTTTTGGGTACTGTGTCTTTTGAAAGTTCAAATCATTGACCTCTACTGGTGGTACTCCTATAAGAACATCCTTGATGGATGGAATGGTTGGGAAGTTGTCAGTTTTGTGGTCATGTTTGTCACAAATTGTGCAAACATGGTCTACAGTTTGGATTTCATGGATTTTCCTAAGGTATATCTCTTCAACCTTCCTAATGAGTGCTACGAGTTTATCCCCTAGTCTTTACTCTTCTCTAAGTGCATGAATTCCACCAGATTTGGGTGGATTCTCATAGTAAGGTTATGTCTCTGATGTTTGTTTTTGTTCGGTTATTCCTTCTAGATACTCATAATCATCATTTGGGGCTTTCTTTTTAAAGGTCTCATTACACATCAGGTCAATGAATTGTTTGTTCCCCGGGCTCGACCCTTTATAGAAAATTTTCACTTGTTCAGGAATAGAAAAATCATGGTGTAGAACCATGTTTAGGGTGTCTTTGAACCTTTCCCATGTTTCTTAAAATGACTCCCCTTCTTTTTCAAAAAAGTTTTGGATTCTCTTTTTAAGTCCAACTGTTTTGTGATGAGGGAAGTATTTTTTGTAGAATTCTCTTTACAATTGGTCCCAATAGTGGATTTATGGAGGTCTCAGATTTGTTAACCAATTATTTTCTCAATCCTTTAGTGAGAAAGAAAAGAGCCTCATCTTAGCTGACTCAAGCTGATGTGGATGGCACATGGTTTCAACAATGTCATTGAACTCTTTTACATGAAGGTATAGCATTTATGACTCCATCCCATGGAAAGTTGGAAGGTGGTTTAATACATGAGTTTTGAAGACATAGTGGGATTCTCCTAAGTCATTATTCATAATGCAAGATGGTTAATTGGTCTATGTAGGTGTGAGGTATTCATTCATGGTTTCATCGATTTCATTCCCCAAGTTTGAGGCTGCCTCATTTGGGTTTCCATTTTGGTTCTCACCTGGGTTTATGAGTTGGTTTCTTTGAAGACATTCCATTGAAATGGGATAAATTTTTGAATCTGGAGTATTAGTAAGATTAGGATCTAATGGAAATAGTTCCCTTGGTGTGTTTGACTCCCCAACCCTAGAACTACCCACCCTAACTAGACGGTTTGATTGGTCATGAGTGTAGGCGGACATGGACCAAAAGAAAAAAAATGAGGAATGGAAAAGATAATAGAATTTGGATGAGAATAGAAGAAATGGGGGAGAATAGAATGGGTGTTGAGATGACTTACTTGGGTCCCCAGAAATAGCACCAAAATTTTGTAGCACCCAAATTTACCCAAGATTTTAGGGTTAAGAGGTCACTTGTAGAGTAGCTTGGGTTGTCAATTCCTCAGAGACCTAAGAAGAAACCTATAGACACACACATTCTATGGACTAATTTTGGCTATTAAGTGGCCAAATTTAGGTTTATTTTAGATATGTTTATATAAACACTACGTTACTAAAGTGAATTCAAATTATGATAAGGGTTGATCCTAGGTTATTACAAGGGGTGGATTTGATGAAATTCTTTTTTAACAATTTTAGTTTCTTATATTCAATATGGGTTTATTTTGGAAGATCAAAAAAATCATTACTTACTAGTTGGATACCAACACACCATAATACTAATCACCTATACACTTGGAGGATCAAATTTATGAGCACTTCAAGGTAAATGTTTATATTAGCACTTGAAGTATGTGGCCTTAAAATTCAACAAAAACGAAGAAGCTTTAAAATAATCAAATTAAAATCACAATTAAAATAAGTGATTAGGCATTAATAGGGTGATAAATAACATCAAATCCAGCCCCTTTATACTCCTTTAGATCAAACCATAAGTGGTTTATCCCTGTATTGATGCTATGGTTTCAATGGAATCAGGAAGTAGACTCATGAGGGGGGAATTGAAGAAGCAAAAAAAACAATAAAAAGAAAATGATCACTCCACCATTGTGTGAATAATTTCACAGGGTTTGGTGTGAAAAAATTCACACCTTGAGTAAATGGTATCAAATTGAGATGGAGAGGAATATAATAATAAGATAATAATAACTTTTATTAAGAACCTATGATGATTTAAAACAACTTACAATTGAGGAAGAACATTACAAAGGAAAATTGGAAGCATAACATTACAATGAAAGAAAGAATCAAAGATGATTAAATCCACCAACAACATTTCCTTAAATAGGCATTTATTGAGACTTGGGTAGACCCTCCAATATTGAAAGCCATCCCACTTGAGTATGGTAGGCTTAGGGTGGTGGAAATCTTGTGGAACTTAGACTTTTCCACTCTTGATCTGAGGTGGAAGCCAGCTTGCATCCACTGAATATAAGAGCCTAAATGAGCTTATATATGGAATAATTGGAGTGGGTCATAGAATAATAAAATAAATACCCCAATGTTACCTAACCTTATTTAACGTTTCAGCCTAAAATAGTTTGTGTTAATAGAGATATGATTAAATTGGTGGGTTGTTCTTATGGGCCCCAGAATCTGGACTAGAATTTTATCTAAATCTTGGGCTGCATGTAACTCCCTTTAACACTTAGAATTATCTCTTTTATATTTTGGAGGAAATGTTCCGCATGATATCCTCTATCTTCAGTTCAAATTTCAAAATAATTGGGCTTGGTTAGTTTCCTATAAAGTAGTTTTATTGGGATGTTGTCCAGTTTGCTTCATCAAAAATGTTGTTTGTTCAAGGCCAACTTTGGGGGTTATCCAAAATAGATCTTCAAGTACTCCAAAAGTATGAATTGTTACCAATATAATGAGAAACCTGAAAATTAAATATTAAAATAAAATCAAGATCATTTGGTATATTAAATTATATTAAAAAATGTACCATGTAATAGTTCATTTTAAGAAAGAATTTCAATAATAATGTGAAATGAAGTTCAAAGTGTAAAATTCATTAAAATGGTGTTTATTAATAACTACGAACTTGGGTATTATATATATTAACAATTAATATTAGCCTCATTCATGGTATAAACATGTTGAAACCGCATTAAAGGCTACAAAAGGAGAATGACTCTGGATTCTTGATAGTGGGAATTATTCTCACATGAAAGGATATTTAAAATTGTTAAAGAATGTGAAATATTATAAATAATGTATGCTGAAATTTGGAAAATTTTAATACTTGAAAATCAATGGTGTTTGATCATCCATCATTGGAAAATAAAAGATAAAATCTAAGAAATCTTTGTATGTTTATGGGATAAAACACAATTTTCTAAATGTTTCACAACTGTGTGATGAGGGTAACAAAGTTATCTTTATAAAAGATGGGTTTATTTTGAAAAGTGGTAAATATGTAAAGATTGTTACAAGAGGCCAACATATAAAAGAAAACATGTTTTGGGTTGGTGAAATACAAAACTATTGTTACATGAGTATGGTGGAAGAGAATCAATTATGTCATAAAAAGTCTAGGACACATGTGTCAATGAAACATGAGGAAGTTATCCAAAAGAGATAGTATCTAAGACATTCCTAGTTTTCCAAGAAGAAGATATTCGTGTTGCGTTATTTGTTACAATGGAAATATTATAAATGATATGCATATGAAAATTTAGATTTGTTCAAAACAATCCCTGCAGCTAATTCATTTTGATATTTGTGGCATGATGAGAAAATAATCAAAAAATAGAGATAAGTACTTAATAACTTTAATTGATGATTTAACTCACATTACTTGTTTTATATATATAAAACAAAAATTAGATGATTTGAAAATGTTTAAAAGTTTCAGAAGCAAAGATGAGAATAAATGTGAGTATTTAGTAAAGAAGTTGAGAAAAGACAATAGTGGTGAATGCAGAAGTGAATAATTATAAAGTTATATTGGTAATCAGGGAATTCTGAATGAGTATAGTTCCCAATACACTCCTCAAAAAAATGGGGTTTCTGAAATAAAGAATATATGTTTGGTAAAAATGTAAAGAACTATGTTGCTTGAACATGGTCTTTCTCATTACTTTTTGAGACAAGGAATGAGTACTATTATTTACTTTTAAAACTAATGTTTCTATATGCTATGATTAGGTATGACTCCATACTAGGTGTTTTATAGAAAAACTCCAAGTCTAAAACACTTAAGAGTTTTTTAGATTCCTTGTGTTATAAAGAATAAAGGTAGAAACTATGAAAAATTTGAGTAGAAAGGTGAGGATGGAATATTTCTTGGATATTATCTAAAAGGAAGAGGATATAGATGATTCAAAAAATAGAAAAAATAATAATTATTGATTCAATTGATGTGAATGTAATTGAAATAGGTGATAAGTAAAAACATATTTAGACAGATGAAAATGTTGAGAAAGATTGTTTTGAAAAAAATGTTGATAAGAATACATACAATTGTATTCCTAATAAAGAGGAAGAATTGGACTCAGGCATTTCAAATGATTAGGAAGATATTATAAAATCCCATCCAAGGCTGAGAAAAAAAGTAGAAGATCATAATATAATTAGTGATCAACAACAAACGATTCAAATAAGAAGAATAACAAATGTCATTACACATACTTATGTGTATTCAAAAGTGGAGTCGAATGATGTAAAATAATATTTTGAGCATATGGAATGTGTTCAGACCATGAATAAATAGTTGTATTAGATTGAAAAGAATGATACATGGGAACTCATACCCAAGCTTGAAAACAAAAACATTATTGGCACAAAATGGGTTTTTTAGAACAAGCTGAATTAAGAAGGTGAAGTGATAAGAAACAAAGCATGATTGGTGTGTAAAGGGTATTAACAAATTGAAGGTGTTGATTTTGATGAAACATTTTCTCCAGTGGAAAGATTTGAAACAATTATAATATTTATTATTATTATTGCACAATGAGTCTACAAGATCATTCAAATGGTTGTTAAATCCACATTCTTGAATGGTGATCTTGAAGGGGAAGTTTATATTAAACAACCTTGTGGCTTTGTTTTTTGGGAAAGATGAATTTTATTTTTGAAAATTGAAAAATTATTTGTATAGATGAAAAAAAATTCAAGGGCATGTAATTACAAATTGGATACATGATTAAGGAATATGCATTTTAAGAAAGGAAGAGTGGATACAAATATCTACATCAAATAAATTAAAGAGTATTACCTCATTTTAATTGTTAATGTTAATGAAGTTATCTTTTTTGGGAATGATGAAATAATTTTGAAAGGTTTGATGAAGAAATGTAGAAGGTATTTGAAATTTCCATGACAGGGGAAATGAAATACTTTCTTGGGTTACAAATACATCAAAGGAAGAAATATTTTTTTTCTATTTTGATAAAAGTATGTTAAGGAGCATATAAAGAGGTTTGGAATGGAAAACTCAAAATCTATTTCCATGCCAATATTAGTGGGAACAAAGTTGTATAAATATGGAGAAGGAAAATAGGTTGATCAGAAAGAATTTCGAAAGTTGATTGGAAGTTTATTATATTTGACTACCTCAAGACCCTACATTGTTTATGTTGTTACTCTATGTGAAAGATTAAAAAGTGCTCCAAAATAATCACATTTACTTTCTAAAAAAAGAATTATCTTATACATAAAAGGAACAAAATAATTCTGAATCAGTTATGGCATCTTAGATAGTATTGAGTTATTTGGGTATTCAGATGTTGATTAGGTAAGAAATGTTGATGATAGAAGGTCCACATCTGATGGACTATTATTTCTAGGAAATAATTGTCCTGGTTTGAATTCAAAGAAATAGAGTTCAGAAACTCTTAGTACGATTAAAGTTGAGTATGTTGCTTCCAATCAATCCACTACTCAACTTACGTGGATTAAAACTCAATTGGAATATTTCCTTATTGAAGTGAAGTTACCCTTGATCTTGGGCTGTGACGATCAAAGCACTATCAATCTCACCAGGAATACTGTTCAAAATTATCATTCAAAACATATTGATATCAAATATCATTTCATCAAAGATCATGTGGAGAATAATGAATTGAATCTGAAGTATGTTCCAACATCAAAACAAAGTAGCTGATGTATTCACAAAACCTTTACTGAAGGAATTATTCTCTAAATTAAGGTTAAAAATGGTTGTCCAACCCCTTTATCATCAAGGTTGAGGTATTTGTTTATGTCCCCTATCTCATCATACATTTGGATAGTTTTTTCAAGGGTTAGAATTGAATTTTTTCATAAATATATCCATTTGATGCATGTAAAAAAGGGAGAGTTGTGGGTAAGATATGAATTTAGCATTGTTTTTGAATGAAATATTCAAACTGTTTGTTACAGTGTTTTCTAGAAAATGAAATTGTTTTGTATTATGGAGAAGTTGAAGAATATCTGAGGAGGGAAAAAAGGTTGTAATAATTATTACTTTTGGAAAACATGGTTTTTTTGTCAATGATTCTTGTTTCCTACAATGAGTTACCTCATATAGGATTAGAATTATTGATAAGTAATCCAATGCTTGATGATACAAAGTTCAGTGATCTATGAAACTTGGTTAACAACAAAATCCCAAAGGGGGGATTATTAGGACTAAGTTAAATATAGAGGTGGTTGTTTTCAAAGGATTTATTTTGTTTTCAAAAAAAGTTTTTGAAGAAAGGAAATCACCTCACTTTGTATTTGGTGGATGTTTTTAAAAGAATCAAAGTCATGTTTTATAAAACATAAGACTCACTTTTTCCCTCATAATAAGGAATTAATCAATATTTGGAATGATAGAATCAATTGAATGAAATAAAAATTATATTTTTGGAATTAAATGGTTATCGGATTCAGTTTGAATTTGGTGTGAAAGAAGTGGATGTTATAATAGAAAATTGGAGTCTCTATGACTATGATAAAACAAATGTGATGATGTTTTCTGATTCATATTTCATAAATCATAAGTTGATTGAAGAACTTATAATGCAATATTTATAGAAGAAAAGGGAAAATAGGTACTTCAAATTGTACCTTGATCTATCACATCTGGGTGGAAGAGAATAAAGTGATGCTGCTGATTGAAAATAAATTTTACTCATGACAATTGGATTCGGATTGAGATGTAAAGAAAAGGTTGTTGGGAAAAATACTCAAGAGATCATACCTAGAATGATTATTGTAGGGAACTGTAGCATCCAATAATCCATTGTATAAAAAAAAATATTTGTACCCAAGATGATCGTACTCAGGATCGAGAAGGAAAATGATTATACCCAGTATGATCATATTCAGAATGATCAAATCGAGGTAAATTGTACTCAGGCTGAGAAGAAAATAAATATATTGGGAAGAATGGAAAGTTATGATACATTACAATTGAAATATGGTAATGTTTAAGCTATTATCAAATGAATTTAAATTCATGAAGGAAGTCATGATAGAATAACAGGGTTGTCAATGAAGGTGTTTGCTGAAGATGATATCTGATTTGTTTTAAAATGTCTTCATCAAGTGGGTCAAGAGTTGAATCACTTTATTTACTTTTCAAGTGAATTTTCAACTAATTCAACATAATGAAATAAAGGAGATTATGTGTATCTCAATGATATCAAGATCCACTATATCAAAGTTAAATTGTTTTATATCTTCAAGTGGGTCCAGATAATAAGTGAATAACTAGAAGAGGTTCAAATAGTGGAAATAAAGAGTTTGTGGAATGTTATATCAAGGGGGAGCTTGGAATTCAAAAGAATGATCATTTTTATCATTAAGAAGTGATATACATTTATTCATACACCTTCTTACAATTGGTACAGAGATTTGTTTTGAAGAAACGGAATTCAAAAAATTGGACTCATGTATTGAAATCGTACTGGAAATTGAAATGAAATTATGAAGAAAAAGATAATTTTATAGAAGAATTGAGAAGCTTTAAGAAGAGTTTAAGAATTCAAAATTCTCTTAATATTTTAGGGAAAATTGAGATTAGGGTGGATTTTATTAAGAGGGAAAATTTTGGGGATTCCTGCCAAATCCACTCAAGGGTCACCTATAAAAGGGGAAAATTACATTGTACTTTTCTGATGACTGAAGTATTGTTCATGAGAGAGAATCTCTGAGTTTTTTGAGAGAAGAAGAGGGTTTCTGAATTGAGTTTTTATTAAAAAAAGTCTTGATGGATTGAAGTGAAAGAGTATAACACCCCATGATTTTTCAAATAAATTTAATATTGAATGCATAAAACACTAATTCTCTACAAGCGCCACTTAATTATAACCTATCCAGTAAACATAATTTTTCCACCTCTGTGATTGGAATTTTGAAAAAACTAACATACACGGTTGCATTCAGTGAGATATTTAAAGTCTCATAAGACAAAATTATTTTTTTATGAATAGTAACATACCATTATGAATAGTAACATACCCTTTTGAATAGTAATGAAAATTAAGTTGTCTAAAAAAATAAAAACTTCACCCATGAATGTATAAATACAATTTAGACATCTTATAAGTGGAAAAACCATCATATTATAGGTATTGGTATTTTTGTATGTCATAAATATTTTAATTGTAATTTTATTATTAATTTAATAATTTAAAATGGAAATTTATTTTCATAAATTTTTACATTATTTTCTTATGGTTATAAGATAATTTTATCGGAACTTGATTAATTTCTCAAGGTGTTATAAAATGAGTTATAGTTTTAAAGTTGTTTGTTTGGAATAAATTATGATTTTATTTAAAAATTAAATTAAAAATATTTATAAAATTATTTTGAAAAAATTCATTTCATTTTTTAATTCTACACATCAAAAACAATTTGGGTGATTTTTGGGGATTTTTCTGAAATACTTAAAATTTTGATGAATAGTAAAATACGGTAATTTACCGTATATTTACATTATCAGTTAAATTCATTATTCATGGCAATATGGATGATGTAAGAACACTTGGTTTGAACTCACATACAATTATTACTATTAAAGGTCACATTAATCAACACTATTGGTTGTCTTGAGGTAAATAATGAAATAATGAATGAGATATTCAAAAATTACTCCTCTCCTCCACTATAAACCCTCCCCCCCACTCCCCCTTAACTTCACTCATCTCAAGCCTTTTTCCTTGACTAAATTCTTCACATATATCCTCCCAAGATCCTCCCACATGTCTAGAAACCCTTAGTATCATAAAAAGACCAAAACCTCCCTTCTAAAGAGGGTCTCAAGGAAGATTACTTCAATAGGTAAACACCTCTTTTCATTTCTCTTATATCAAGTTCTCTTTTATTTGGTATGTATTTCAAGTTTCTATACCATGTTCTTATTTCCATTTTAATCTGTCCCTATACCATATTATGAGTCTTTTATGAATGGGTGACCCCTGTACCCTCTCTTTTTAATGTTTTCTAAAACCATGTTGCATAGTCGTTATGTTGCATACTTTTCATCTCAAAATCTCTCTCTTCTTCAAGCACTCATTTTATGTTTTTATATTTTATTTTCAATTGTATTATGTTGATATATGTCATTCAATATCCCCCTTATTTTTCATATTATGTACGAATTATGAGATACCCCATTTCTCTCATCAAAATATTTTATGAATTTTTAAGTGACGTCGTTAGGCTACTCAATTTTCATAAGGGATTTCTCAACTTTTCTTTTATTTTGAGTTCCTTTATTTTATTTTCTTTCCTCACCTAATTTCATCCAAATGTTATTATAAATACATTAACTTAAATGTACTATAATTTTTTTGTGATAGTGGAATAATTCACCATCTCATTTCCTCTTCTTTTATACTAGAAATGAAAACACCATTCGAGATGTGTTAATTTATCACATTCAAGGATGATGGGTTTTCAATTTCTAATAACGTCTCCAATTATGGTCATGAAAAAAAATGCATGGTTCAACTAGACTATAATATATGAACTATAACTTATTTAAGGTTCTGTAATTTTTTTACACATGATATTATTTTATATTTCAAAATGAATTTTTTGTGATAAAAAAACAACCAATTAACCAAAATAATTACTATTAAAGTTTTATATAATGATTCATATTCACTCCTAATAACCAAATTAATTTTATAACCACATAAAATTATGGATGTTAAGAAATAAAATACACTTCTATTATTGACAACCATTCTCATTTTATATGTTTATCTTTACATGTATATAAGTAAATGGTCATGAATACCAAGAAAGAAAACACTCCCCAACAATAAAATTGAATCTATTTAAACCATAAATAAGGCCATAAATGAATTTAATAAGGATATACTAAACAAATTAAATAAAGAAGAGGTTATTAAAATATTAATTAAGGAATTTAATTTGGTTATCCAAGACACTATGATCAATTGAAGAACTCCATCAGACTTATGGTAAGGGGTTTCTTCATCTCACTTCCATTTTTGTGAGATATTTCGTATTCACTACTATTATTTTTGTATGGTGTATTTATACTTCCCATTTATGTTTCATATCATGAAAATATTTATTTTCATGATATTAAATGTATCATTTTATGATTATTAATTTTCGGGCATACAATTCAATTGATTACAAAGTTGTAAGTATTTTATACCCAAACCTCCATTTTCATTTGGGTTTACCTTATTTTATACTAACATCAATGATGTTATTATTTATTAGTTTTTACTCATCATAAATTCTATATGAATGTTCTATATATGTGTACCAAATATAATCCTACTTTCATTTATGGGGAGTTATTTTTTTAAAGGATCTTTAAAAAATTCTTCTCAAAAAAAATGAACTTCTCAAATTCTTACCTATTTTCAAGTGCACTATGTAATATATTTTCAGTCAATATTATTTTTGTAAAAGCACAAATTTTATAATTAAAACTAATCTTGGTTCATTTATGGTTTTATGAAAGCAAACATTCCTTTCCGTTTAAAATATCTTTAATATTTTCCTAAAATTGCAGTAAAATATTTTACTTCTAAGCTTCTTTAAAAGCTCTTTTTACATGATTTCACTTCAGTGGGAAATCATTTATGACTCACATATAATTTCAATGTTATTAACTCTTCGTTTCTGGGATATAAATTTTTAAAAATCTGATTTCATGACAAATACAAATGATTTTCGAAAAGAACTCTTCTTTCCAAATTAAAAAAGTGTTTCTCGTGTGTCACTTTATCTTTTAGAAGATATATGTCTTATTAACCACTTATTCATTTCATGTGGTGTATGTACTTCCCTTTGGTATATCATATCAATTGTATCCTTATTATCATGATATTATAAGGTATTATGATTTGAACGTTTCAAGGTGGTATGGGACACTTTGGAATATTTCCTCATGAAATTTTCAGTGGTATCATCTAAAATTATCTTCATTTATGTAAACATCCTTATTGAATCTTGTACTTAATTAAGGTGAATATATTATTATATCATATAAAATATGTTTTTTAATAGATTTTAATTAGTTTTATCATAGATGTTCTATCTAGAAACCATTCACCAATTTACTTCGAATAGTTAGTGTTTATGATTAATGTTCAGGGAAAGTTATTTACATTTCATATATTAGTTTCAATATGAATTTACATGTTTTTTATTTTTATACCCATTCATATGCATAATTAATTTGACTTATTAAGTGTCTAGTGGACTCTGTTATAGCCCCTCGGTTCATTATTAGGTCTCGTGAGACAAACTATAGTCTTGGCATGAGGCCTTGACAAAATGGTTATTTATGGTCTTGGCGCGAGGCCTTGACGGTATGGTTATGATGTCCCACATTATGAATTCCATCATTATTAAAATATTATTGATAGTTCATATGGGTATTTGACTAGTATAATACCCATGATTATGTTTTATTATGTCATTATTTATTCATCTCTTCTTCCTACCATAATATATTCAATTTTTTTTTAAAGGCATGTGTTTTTAGTTATTCACCATAACTAATGTTATGTTTATGATAACTTCCGATATATTTCTTACCCTTAATGAGAATATGAGATCACCCCTTTCTTATTTTTCATTTTCTCAGGACATCAAGAAGTTTATTATGAATGACCTGCAGGGGATAAACTTTGAGTTTTGAATGTTCCCAATAAAACTTATATGTTGTTTTTCTTTTCAAGTTGTAATATTGAACCTATGTATGTATCTGGTTTTCCAAAACTACTTGGTCCTTTAGTGTAGCATCCCTCCTTTTTATCACATAAACTTTCATTACATTACACAAAACTGAGGATCTTTAAGTTTTAGTGTCTTGGAAACCAGGAACATAATACATGAAAACAACATAAAACATTCTTCTTAAACACTTGAAAGGCATCTCCTTAAGTTCATCCTAGGTTCATTACTTCATCTCATAGCCTGGGGACATACATCAAAAGAAAGGCCGAGCCGAAGACCCAGTAAGGGAAACAAGAGAAACATTTTACATGTGAACTTGAGATACTTCAATAAGCTCATGAAAAGAACTTTAAGGCATGAGAAAGAAATCATGAGGCATATAAAAATAACATTTTTCATAACTTGAAGATGTGGATACAACATTTTACAAAGGCTGTCATTTCCGTTTCACCAAGGTCCATCCTTAAGGTGTCAATAAAAATTACCAAGGTTATTCACCAAGGTATCTTATGTATGGATTATTTGCCAAAAAATCCTCAATCAATTAATTTTTCCCCAAAAAACAATGCAATATAGTATTCCCTGGATTGTCTCTCGAGGAGGTTGCAATTTGAGTTGCCAAATTGTCACTTTTTGTTGGTTTGTTTTCACATGAAATGGAAAATTGGGGATTTGATTAAAGACTCAAGAACATAAAATAAATAAAAACTAAAGAGAAATAAAATTGTAGAATGAGCTAGAAAATTGATTGGAAATAAAATGGGTTTCAAACCAGAATCAAAACAGTGGTTACGGATAAGCTTTAACCTCCCGGACACTCCCCTCTTCCTTGTTTAAAATTATATCTCTAATGAATCTCTCAATGTCTACCCAAATACCTATGGATAAACACCTTATTTTTCAAGGATATCATATTAAGACCTCAATATGATTGTTTCCCCTCCTATAGAAGTGATCTAATTATTTGAAGACCTTCAAATAACCAAACCTAACCGAAATCACTATACCCAACGGCAAGACCTCACCACCGAAATTTAAATAGTGAAATCAACTATTTTACTTTATAGATTAGGAAACCATACAGAACAAACAAGTTGAAAATATATTCAAGAAAGAAAACAACCGTTTTCATTCAAGAAATATAAATTCAAAGGAGATGCAACAGAGATTACACATGAAGATCAAAACTCGGAAGGGAGTGTCTGTCGGTTGTCGTCGTCCGCAACCACTTGGTTTTTAGCCTCGCATCACTTGATCAGCCCACATCACATCCATTCCAGAAAGAGTGTACACCATCTTCATCATTGTCTCCACAAATCCAACCCCCACTTGAAATGAATGAAGAGATAGGGAGAATAGGGGAGGAGGGCTGGAAATCTTCTATCCAGATTCTGCCCGCCCGAAATATGATTCTGTTTGGAACAACTACCGGCAGAATCAACCTCTGGATACTTTTAAAGAGTTGTTTAAAACTACATTCTCTGTCGGTCCACAAAATATCAGCCGCTTTGGAGATGTGTTGAAAAAGTTATGAATCAATTACTCCACGACTCTTTCTCTTCCTGATGAGACCTTTCATCTCCCACATGTTTGACTCGATCATAGTGTGCCCTAATTATCAATTTTGACCTTGAAATTAATCTTGAATTCGATCCTTTGAGTACTCTTGCACGCCAAGTTGGAGTTAATGACATTGGAAACATGTAGCCGAAGTTATGCTCCATTTATTGAGGTGGGCTCCACACATCCGAACATACAAACTCTTCCCAAATAATGATTTATTTGGACCCGTAGATGGCCGATTTAGATCTTGATCCAGTTGACATATATGAAGATAACATTCTAGGGGTTCCTATAAAGAACGAATCAGTCGAATTGGATAAGTATTTAAAAAGATATGACCAAATAATCAGACAAGTCAAAAACATCTTAAATTCCAGAATTAAGGCATTTTCACAATTTAGCTCAAAATACAACAATATTCCAAAAATGATGCAACTTAACATGTAATGAAACATTGGTGAGGACTAAATAATTGAAATTTAGATAAAATATATTGAAAATATCAGCTCTATCAGTATCAGTCTAAATGGTCATCTCTAGAGATTAAGTCTTTACCCAATGAATTGGAGCGCTATTAGGGCGCACCCTTAAATTTGCCTTTGTTATCATGTGATACACATATAACATCATAAATAATTTCATAAACAAACCATATAGCATAAAATAAATGGGTTTCATTTCATAATCGTAACGTTTTAAAAACTGCTTTAAAGACATGATCTTTATGTCACTTAAAACCCACAGAAAAGGAAAGCATGTCTCGTGTATGTAAATCCCAGAATTTAAAATAGAACATTTTGGTATATATTTGAATACCCCTTTATAAGGAAGAGCTTTGAGTATTCAATTAATAAAATAAATAATTTGAGAAAAAGAGAGAGACATTTGAGATGGAAATTCTGCAGCATAACGGTTATGCTTCGGGGTTTTAGAAAACATTGAAAAGAGAGGGGACATAGGTCACCCACTCATAAATGATCCAAAGTACAGTAGAGGGACAGAATATAATTCATATAATAACATGGTAATGATATTTTAAAGACATACCATATGAAATGAAGAACAATGAGGGAAGACAAAAATAAGATTTTTCTTATGAAAATTCGGCAGCCTAACGGCGTCACTTAAACTTCAACAAAATGAATTGAAGAGAAAAAATAGGGTCTATAATCATATGAACATAGAAGAACAGTATGATATATATAGAGATCATACACCAAAATAAATAAAAGGAACTTGAAATAATTGACATGAAAGTAGAACTTTGAAAAAAATGAGAAAGGTGAAAGAATCCATTAAAAATTCGGCAGCCTAACGGCGCCACTTAAACTTCAACAAAAATGAATTGAAGAGATCAAATAGGGTCTCTCATAATATGAACATAAAATATCAGTATGATTGATATAGAGATCATACCCCAACATAATAAAAAGAAACTTGAAAGACTTGACATGAAAGTAGAACTTTGAAAAATAAGAAAGGTGAAAGAATCCCTTAAAAATTCGGCAGCCTAACGGCGCCACTTAAACTTTCTCAAAATGAATTGATGAGAGAAATAGGGGTCTCTCATCATATGGAAATGAAAAGGGAAGTAATAGGAATATAAAAGATCATCCTCCAAAATAAGGGCATGGAGCATAAAAGAAATGACATAAAAGAGATTACTTGAAAAGAAAGTGGGAGGTAGGATCCCTTACCTTAAAACGTAACTCTTAAAACTCAAAGGTTGGGACCTTGAGGGCTTGAGGGAACTTTGAGAGGACTCCTTGGGAGGTAATGAGACCATAGCTTCGTTGGGGAGAGTTGGTAGTGAAAACCAAAGGAGTAAAGGGTGGGTATTTATAGGGAATATGAGGGGACAAGGCATTAATTGCCAAGGGACACCTCACAAGTGGTTTTCTCAAAACCATGGGCTCTCCCATGGTATTTCCCATAGAGTTAGGCCACATGGGGCCCCCCATACAATAATTCATTACCTCTGGTTGTCCAACCCTTAAAATATCTCATGACATCATCATGACACAGTTATGATGTCATTAAAAATAACGAAACCCTAAAACAATATTTTTACAATTCACTGAAACTTCAACTTTCTAAGAAAAATCCCAAAATTTCACCTTAACCAAATATCAATGTTCTGATTTCAAAAATAAACTCCATATTATAAAATGAATTTTCTAAATATTTTTAATTTAATTTTTAAATAAATACACTATTCATCAAAAATTCATTTTTTCAGAAAAATCCCCAAAAATTACCATAACATAATATCGATGCTCTGAGTTCAAAAATAAAGTCCATTTTATAAAAATAATTCTCTAATTATTTTTAATTTAATTTTTAATTAAAAAACACTATTCACCCGAAAAAACTAATACTTGACTAATAATTTATGAAACCTTTATTTACCCATTTTATTCAATCACATTACTTAAACAAGGTGTCTAAATTATATTAAAACTTTCTTTAAGGGAGATTACTAATCCATTTGGTCACATTACTAATCCTAAGCAAAAAATCACTATTTATAATTTACTATACATCAAAAATCAAGTTGATCTTATTAGACTCTAAATTTCGTAATGAACATAATTGTAGAAGACCATTTTTTGAAAATCATTACACATTTTTAATTATTTAAGGTTTACATAAACATTTTTAAAATATCCTTTTTCTAAAATTCATCAAAAATATGCATACTATATTTATCCAGACATTTGAAAATTCATAAACTTCGTCATAAGAAGAAATCCAAATTTTTATTTAAAATAAAGGATTACACAAGGCAGTTACGGTCTCCTTACATAGCCCCTTATAACACCAGCATAAGACCTAAGTGTAAGGTGTGCTAAGGTGAGAGAATCTGAGGGCGGCTCGCCCAACATCGCCCAAGTATTAATTTCTATTAGTTTGAACTTCTCACGAAGGCGATTCCGTTCTAGCTTCACATGATGAAGTTCGGATTGTGTTTGGTCCAGAGCAAAGCCCAGTGGTGCTACCTCCTTCCCAAGTTCTGTTAGATGGGCTTCGATCAGTCCAAGACTACTGGGTGAGGTCATCGAATCTTCTTTCTATATTAATTAACCAAGATCACTTGTATTTAGAGACAATAATCGAAACATTTAGTTTCCAGCGGTCATATTGACCAACGGTCATATAATAGTTGAAACCCAACGATATCATTTTAATTATACTCATGTTATCAAATGAAATAGTTTTGTTGAGTATAAAATAAATTAACACACAAAATTAGGAAACAAGATTTATTCAAAATTTCGGGTCATTACATTCTTCCCCCTTAAGAAATTGTATCCCCGCAATTTTTAAAATTGGGATTGGAAATTTCATTAAAAGTCCCACATCGAAAAATGAATTAGTAACACTATTACTTTAAAAGAAAGAAAGGGACTTAAAAAAGGTTACCCGAGTTAACCCATACTAGGATTCCATGTAGGAAAACATGGACATGGAGGAGAAAACAAAGGGTCAAGTTCTGAGGGAGAGTGATAGAAAACATGATTAAGATAAAGTTAACAACAAAAAATCACAAACTTATGATGGGTTAAATGGTATTTGATTTCCCAGTAAGAAACATTAACAGACAAAATTTTTGTTTTATGTTCCTTTTCATAGTTTTGAGGAATTCATTTACTACATAGAATAAAAACATGGGGAAATATACCTACCTTCAAGTAGAGTTTCATCCTTTAATAAGTTTCTACCAAAACTAATCTTTTCTCCAAACGATGGGCATTCAAAACTACTTGGTCTCATCAAAGAACAAGAATCATCTTCTAGAGAATCACATAATCCACCAAAGATTAACTATCTATTTCATCTATTATCCCGAAAATAGAAAGGGTAAGTGTAACATCCCAGGTAAATAAAGAATAAAGAATTTTCATATTTATTAATATTTACGAATTAAATATTAATTTTATTTTAAAGGGGTTGCTATGTTCGATAGAGTACCCGATACGCAACGATGAGTTTCTTTGAAACTTACGTAGCACACTAGTAATAAAATAATATTATTTTAAATGTTAGTTAACAAGTAGTCGTTGTACTGGCGGGAATGGATAGAAATAACTAAAATATGATTAGATATGTTTTTAAATGTTTATACATTTACCCAATAAAAGATAAAGGCTTAAAATACGGAAAGAGTTCAATTTTAGGGCATATATACTCTAATTTTCACTAAAAGTTCACTTATCACCTTTTAATGGTGAACCGTCATTAAATATAGTTTTGATCACTCTTATACTTTATTTTGGACCAAATATAACTCTTCTTTAGAATCGGGACATCAAAATTTACTTTGTGTAAATTTTTGGTACCTTTCTGATAAAGTTCATTTTTTTATGAATAGTGTAAAATGTTGTATTTTAATTCAAAAGCTCTTTTTAATCTAACTTATTTATATGATTAGATTATCTTTTGAATTGGTTTTAAAGTGAAATTAGAAAATATTTTTACCATTAAATCCAATAGTGGTCGTTGGAATCAATTTCACTTTGAAATTGGACTTAAACTGGTGTCAATCTTTTGATACTTATTGTTTCACAAAAACACGCTATTTGTCATGACAGCGGGAATTAATTATTAAATTAATTAATTTGACTTATATGTTTTGAATTTTGTAAAATGGACTTCATTTTTGAATTCGGAATATCAAAAAAAGCTTAGGGTGAATTTTTGGTAATTTTCTGAAAAACTTCAATTTTTGATGAATAGTGAAACCACTAAGTGGTAATCAAGCAAACTGATTTTTCAGTTAAATGAAAGTTTACCACTAATGTGTATTGAATTTTGAAAATCCGACATACATGGTTGTCATTAAGAAGTAAAATGTGGTTCAATGAGATTAAAATAATTTTTTGGTGAATAGTAACTTTTTTTCATTAATCGCGATTAGAGGTAATTAGTGTAGTTTAAGGTAAAAATGGTATTATAAGAATGTGAAAACACCATGACACTTGTCCTACACCTACTGGGTGAGTCATGGACGACCAAGACAAGCCATGGGCCAACTTGGGGACCACATGGAGCCACTTTAGTTGGAAATGACATTAATATATTTTTATTTAATGTTAAAGTGAAAATGACACTAACATAAATTGTTTTACTAAAATAATTTTTAAGTAGGGTTACACAAGTCCAGATTTTGATTATAAATAGTCATTGGAAAGATAAAAATATTTCCTACATCATAGTATTTTTCTATAATTTTTAGACATTAAATAAATTAAATTATATGTGACATAATAATGATGCAGCGAAGACATCATTATTTGACGATTTAAATAAAATGGAAAGATAATGAAAAATATAAAACCTACACATGTCCAAAACCAATTGGATGAGTGTATTTCGAACCCTTATCACATTATCCACTAATTATATCAATGTGGGACCTTTTGAAACCGAAACACATTTTCAAATAAAGTAATATTCCTTTACTTTCCAAAAGTGCCCCTCCTCTCCTCTTATAAAAGGCCCCCACCTCTACCTCATTTCACACACTCCACAAGCCTTTGGCTCGGCCAACCCCTGCCCAATTACTCTCTCCACATCCCTCTCCTCATCCTAGAGGATTCCCTTTGGGAAGAATCCTTTCAAAGGAAGCCTTTAGGCTCAAATCAAAAGGAGTTACACTTTTAAAGGTAATTCATTCTCTCTTGTTCATTTGTTTTATTTTGCTTCTCCAACCCTCTAAAATCTTTTTATTTACTTCTTTTGTAACAACACCAGTATCTTCAATATACTAGGATGTTGTTATAATATTTATTTGAGCTACACTCTCACACAACTACATCAAATTTTTAAAGAACATACGGTTTCCGTGGATGGCGAAATTCTGCCTCCCGAAACGATGATTGTTCAATACTCATTTAACAACTTCAAGGGTGGCCATTATGATGTCACTATTTTTATATATGATATATAATATGTTTATGTTTTCTTTAAGCTTCTGTATTTTTCATTTTTGGCATACCTTTATGGTTTCCATTATGGGTAAACACGATATCTTCATTTATGGAAGTGCGGACTACCGCCCCCTAAAAGTGATGTGATTCGTTAATGCCATATGTGGGACGTGTAAAGGATGGATTTAAAGTTATTATATATGATGTTATACTGGAATTATAATATACCTCTATATCATTATTATTTATTTCCATTAAAGTATGAGATAGAAATGAAAGTAGCGTTCATGCGTACGTACGGCTTACCGTCTCCATGAACGGTGCATTTCATTTCTTATCCCCAAATGTAATGTACTATTAAAATAACATGTATATAATGTATATATATAATTAATGATATATCTAAATGATGAATATAATTCTGGAATTAAAATATACATACATCTCATTTAGTTTTAATTCCACTAATATGACAAAGAAATGAAAGTAGCGTTCATGCGTACGTACGGCTTACCGTCTCCATGAACGGTGCATTTCATTTCTTACCTCTAAATGATTATGTAATATTATAAATACATGTATATGCTGGATATATATGATATATATGATATCCAAATCAGGAATTTCATTCTGGATATAAAGAACTTTTGACCACATGAACAACATGTAATTGTAAGAAGTCAACTTTCGACTTAAGAACCAAATATTGACAAAACAAACATTATTAACTTAAATGGTTACATAATGTTTATAATATGGCAATAAGTGATATAAAAAGAATAATGAACTTTAAAAAGGTTCTTAATCAATTATAAATTAACTCAAGTTTATTATTCAGGACGTTAAAGAACGATCGAGTCAAGTCGGACCCAAGGTAAGGGACTTCGTCTCAATCTCCTTTCATTGAGGCATATTTCGTTTTATACACAACTTTCTTTTATACAGTGTATAAACTCCTTTGACTTTTACTTTTATACAAAAGGAATCTTTTTCTATGAAGCGTTTTACTACACGATAAAAAGGAATGTTTTTTTTAACGTACGCGGTGACAACGACCTTTTCCGCCGCCGCGAGTATTATTTGATCTTTGGCTTCCTCAACAAGCCGTAATGTTTTTAGAATAAAATAAATACCATATACTCTTTTATGTATTTTGGTATTGAAAATGGTTTTGAAAAAGGATTCTATTATGTCAATATATTTATGATATATTGTGATTGAAATGTGGAAATGTTATCATTCCTTTATATTGGTTTTATGTTTTATGATTTTATATTGGTACTTGGACATTTTAACGGGTGGTTACGTTATAAACCATATGACGGGTGGTGCCGTGAATACCAGGACGGGTGGTTACGTTATAACCTCCAATGCATTGGGTATGGAAGTCAGCTGTATGGCTATTCCATTAAGTATGTATGGAAATTGGCCGTATGGATATTCCATTAAGTGATATGTGTGGAAGTCAACCGTATGGTTATTCCACTTAAGTATGTTTATGTCCCAAGTTACCTTTATATATTCTATGTGTTCTTTATATGGGTTTTATGGTAATCCTTTGGTTACAAAAAGGTAAGTAATGATACTTTATTCAGTGAAGATTTTTTTTACTACTTCATGAAGGTGAAGGTATTACTTTGATAAAGTATACATGGTTTACTTGATTTTGAAAAACTAACAGTTTTCATTCTTTTTGTATCCCTTACTGAGCTTTTTATGCTCACCCCAAGTTTTTCGAAATGTTTTTCACAGGACTTAAAGTGGAATAAGGTCAAGGATGGGATCAAGGGAATTTCATGCTATCTAAAACATGGAATCTAGACATCTTTATTTTTAAGAGTTTTTATTTTATGGAGACTTAGTAGAAGTGTCTACTTTGTAATCTTTTAAGATGTAATAGTTATGTTCTAATTCTCTTAAACTCTAAACCTGAAAAGATCCTCAATGTGAATTATTCATTTAATTCAATATTAAGTAAGGTTTAAGGCTGGGGCCTTATATTTGGTATCAAAGGTCGGTTTAGACAACTTTAGGAGTTAGAAAAGTGTTAAATTATAATATGATTGAAATGATATAGCATTTACGGATTACCATGTTGCTTCGCCTAAGATATTTCTGTGTTCAGAATGGTTTTCCGCAGAGGAAACAAAGCAGCTATGTTGGGACGACATCAGGAGGAAGATAACCTTCCAAATCAGCAACCTGAGCTGGTCGGAATCGGAACTGAACAGTTTGTTGCAGTGATGGCATAGTTGACTCAGGCTATAAATGGTGGTGGTATCCATGCATGAGATCAGCCAGATCAACCGCAGAGGAACATGTCAGTGGTGGAACATTTCATAAGGCAACATCCCCCATCATTCAGAGGATCATCTGACCCTGTGCAATCTGAAGGGTGGATTAAAGCACTGGAGAAGATTTTTGATGTCATGGGGTGTTCAGAACATCAAAAGGTTAGTCTTGTTCTTTACTGTTTTGAAGGTGAAGCTGATCAGTGGTGGTCGATGGTGAAAAATATAAGGGATAGTGATGAGATTGAGGATCTTCACTAGGAAGAATTCAAAGGTATGTTTCCTGAGAAATATTTTCCTAAGGTGGTTCGTCTTAGGATGGAAAAACAGTTCCTAGAATTGAGGCAGGAGGATGATTCAGTGGCTGCTTATGAAGAAAAGTTCACTCGATTGGCAAGGTATTCTCCAAACTTCATACGTGATCTTGATAGTAAAATAAACCGTTTTTACTCAAGGTTAAAGCCAACGTATCGAAGGGCTTTAGCTTCTCGTGAATCCAAATGTTATGAAAAACTTGTTCGATGTGCGGAGAAGGTAGAAATGGAGTTTGCCGATGATCAGGTGTTCTATGACAAACAAAAGAATAAGAGGTCTAGTTGGAAGGAAAAGGGGAAGAATTCATCAAAGAAGCAAGGAGGTAAGAAAACCAAATATCCATCCTGTGAGAGGTGTGGTAAAATGCATCCTGGAGAATGTTTATCCAAGTCTGGTAAGTGCTTTCGGTGTGGTAAGTCTGGTCATATTGCTCGTAACTGTAAGGAAGATGATCAAGCAGGAAATGAAAAGCCAACGGTAAGATGTTTTAAGTGTAATGAAATGGGTCATTATGCAAACGAGTGTCCAACGAAGAACTCAACTGGGGGAATGCAGCTAGACTATAAGCAGAAAGGGGTGGTAAAATCATTTGCAACAACTTCAGCAGATGTTGGGCCATTGAATGAAGTGGTATCAGCTCCAGGGAGCTCAGTATTTTTCGAAGATTGACTTGAGGTCGGGGTACCATCAGTTGAAAGTAAAAGAAGCAGACGTTCCGAAGACTGCGTTCCGTACTAGATATGGCCATTATGAATTTGTAGTTATGCCTTTTGGGTTAACCAATGCACCTGCTGTATTCATGGACCTTATGAATAAAATTTCCCATGAGTTCTTGGATAAGTTTGTGTTTGTGTTTTGAGGTTTGGGAAGAGGTTATGTGTGCCTTGTGATTCACAGTTGAAGAATGAGTTGTTTTTTCATCCTGGCAGTACTAAGATGTACAGAGGTCTGCGAGAGTATTACTGGTGGGATGGAATGAAAAGAGACATTGTTGATTTTACTGTGAAGTGTTTGACATGTCAACAGGTTAAAGCATAGCAGCAGTTACCGAAAGGGATGCTTCAGCCTTTACCAGTGCCAGAGTGGAAATGGGAAAACATATCCATGGACTTTGTTGTGGGATTACCGAGGACATCTCGAGGTAATAATGCAATCTGGGTTATTGTTGATCGCTTGACCAAATCTGCTCATTTCCTTTCTGTACGAGATACTTTCTCTCTAGATCAACTTTCCCGTTTGTATCTTAAAGAGATAGTCAGGTTACATGGAGTTCCTCTCTCCATTGTATCAGATCGTGATCCCAGGTTTACTTATAACTTTTGGAAAGGCCTTCAGAAGTCATTGGGTAAATTTTAGTACAGCTTTTCATCCTCAATCAGATGGGCAGTCAGAACGAAAAATCCAGACATTGGAGGATATGCTACGAGCTTGTTCTATGGATTATCAGGGCAGTTGGGACCAACATC
This sequence comes from Viscum album, assembly GCA_963277665.1. Classification (NCBI taxonomy): domain Eukaryota; kingdom Viridiplantae; phylum Streptophyta; class Magnoliopsida; order Santalales; family Viscaceae; genus Viscum; species Viscum album. Next base: position 477,911,479 of record OY728136.1, on the reverse strand, counting down.
TTTCTTTGGTTGAATTTTCTTATAATAACAGATTTCATTCCAGTATACAGATGGCACTATTTGAGGCATTATATGGGAAGCGGTGTCGAACTCCAGCATTTTGGGATGAAGTGGGTGAAAGGAAGCTGATGGGACCATAATCGGTAGAAGAGATGGCATAAAAAGTTCAGTTGATTCAGAAACACATGAGAACGGCTTAGAGCAGGCAGAAGAGTTATGAGGATGACTGGAAGAAGGATCTATCATTCGAGGTAGGTGATCATGTTTTTCTCAAGGTTTCTCCATGTAAAAGTGTGATGCGATTTGGTAAGAAAGGGATGTTGAGTCTGAGGTTTATTAGACCATACGAAATTCTGGAAAGAGTTGGATCAGTTGCATACCGAGTGGCTTTACCTCCTAGTTTATCTCAGGTACACAATGTTTTTCACATTTCGATGTTGAGAAAGTATATGCCAGATCCATCTCATGTTTTGAGCCCAGAGGTAGTTCAGCTGGAAGAGAACCTATCTTATGAGGAACAACCGGTCCAGATTCATGACCACAGGGAGCAAGTGTTACAGAATAAGGTGATTCACCAGGTAAAGGTTTTGTGCAAAACCATGTGATTGAAGAGGCAACGTGGGAATCTGAAAATGCTATGAGGGATAAATACACCCACTTATTTTAATAAGTGAATAAAATTGCGAGGATGCAATTCCCAAAAGGGGGGAAGGATGTAACATCCCAGGTAAATAAAGAATAAATAATTTTCATATTTATTAATATTTACGAATTAAATATTAATTTTATTTTAAAGGGGTTGCTATGTTCGATAGCGTACCCGATACGCAACGATGAGTTTCTTTGAAACTTACGTAGCACACTAGTAATAAAATAATATTATTTTAAATGTTAGTTAACAAGTAGTCGTTGTACTAGCGGGAATGGATAGAAATAACTAAAATATGATTAGATATGTTTTTAAATGTTTATACATTTACCCAATAAAAGATAAAGGCTTAAAATACGGAAAGAGTTCAATTTTAGGGCATATATACTCTAATTTTCACTAAAGGTTCACTTATCACCTTTTAATGGTGAACCGTCATTAAATATAGTTTTGATCACTCTTATACTTTATTTTGGACCAAATATAACTCTTCTTTAGAATCGGGACATCAAAATTTACTTTGTGTAAATTTTTGGTACCTTTCTGATAAAGTTCATTTTTTTATGAATAGTGTAAAATGTTGTATTTTAATTCAAAAGCTCTTTTTAATCTAATTTATTTATATGATGAGATTATCTTTTGAATTGGTTTTAAAGTGAAATTAGAAAATATTTTTACCATTAAATCCAATAGTGGTCGTTGGAATCAATTTCACTTTGAAATTGGACTTAAACTGGTGTCAATCTTTTAATACTTATTGTTTCACAAAAACACGCTATTTGTCATGACAGCAGGAATTAATTATTAAATTAATTAATTTGACTTATATGTTTTGAATTTTGTAAAATGGACTTCATTTTTGAATTCGTAATATCAAATAAAGCTTAGGGTGAATTTTTGGTAATTTTCTGAAAAACTTCAATTTTTGATGAATAGTGAAACCACTAAGTGGTAATCAAGCAAACTGATTTTTCAGTTAAATGAAAGTTTACCACTAATGTGTATTGAATTTTGAAAATCCGACATACATGGTTGTCATTAAGAAGTAAAATGTGGTTCAATGAGATTAAAATAATTTTTTGGTGAATAGTAACTTTTTTTCATTAATCGCGATTAGAGGTAATTAGTGTAGTTTAAGGTAAAAATGGTATTATAAGAATGTGAAAACACCATGACACTTTTCCTACACCTACTGGGTGAGTCATGGCTGACCAAGACAAGCCATGGGCCAACTTGGGGACCCCATGGAGCCACTTTAGTTGGAAATGACATTAATATATTTTTATTTAATGTTAAAGTGAAAATGACACTAACATAAATTGTTTTACTAAAATAATTTTTAAGTAGGGGTACACAAGTCCAAATTTTGATTATAAATAGTTATTGGAAATCTAAAAAGATTTCCTACATCATAGTATTTTTTTTATAATTTTTAGACATTAAATAAATTAAATTATATATGACATAATAATGATGCAGCGAAGACATCATTATTTGACGATTTAAATAAAATGGAAAGATAATGAAAAATATAAAACCTACACATGTCCAAAACCAATTGGATGAGTGGATTTCGAACCCCTATCACCTTATCCACGAATTATATCAATGTGGGACCTTTTGAAACTGAAACACATTTTCAAATAAAGTAATATTCCTTTACTTTCCAAAAGTGTCCCTCCTCTCCTCTTATAAAAGGCCCCCACCTCTACCTCATTTCACACACTCCACAAGCCTTTGGCTCGGCCAACCCCTGCCTAATTACTCTCTCCACATCCATCTCCTCATCCTAGAGGATTCACTTTGGGCAGAATCCTTTCAAAGGAAGCCTTTAGGCTCAAATCAAAAGGAGTTACACTTTTAAAGGTAATTCATTCTCTCTTGTTCATTTGTTTTATTTTGCTTCTCCAACCCTCTAAACTCTTTTTATTTACTTCTTTTGTAACAACAACAGTATCTTCAATATACTAGGATGTTGTTATAATATTTATTTGAGCTACAATCTCACACAACTACATCAAATGGTTAAAGAACATACGGTTTCCGTGGATGGCGAAATTCTGCCTCCCGAAACGATGATTGTTCAATACTCATTTTACACCTTCAAGGGTGGCCATTATGATGTCACTATTTTTATATATGATATATAATATGTTTATGTTTTCTTTAAGCTTCTGTATTTTTCATTTTTGGCATACCTTTATGGTTTCCATTATGGGTAAACACGATATCTTCATTTAAGGAAGTGCGGACTACCGCCCCCTAAAAGTGATGTGATTCGTTAATGCCATATGTGGGACGTGTAAAGGATGGATTTAAAGTTATTATATATGATGTTATACTAGAATTATAATATACCTCTATATCATTATTATTTCTTTCCATTAAAGTATGAGATAGAAATGAAAGTAGCGTTCATGCGTAGGTACGGCTTACCGTCTCCATGAACGGTGCATTTCATTTCTTATCCCCAAATGTAATGTACTATTAAAATTACATGTATATAATGTATATATATAATTAATGATATATCTAAATGATGAATATAATTCTGGAATTAAAATATACATACCTCTCATTTAGTTTTAATTCCACTAATATGACAAAGAAATGAAAGTAGCGTTCATGCGTACGTACGGCTTACCGTCTCCATGAACGGTGCATTTCATTTCTTACCTCTAAATGATTATGTAATATTATAAATACATGTATATGCTGGATATATATGATATATATGATATCCAAATCAGGAATTTCATTCTGGATATAAAGAACTTTTGACCACATGAACAACATGTAATTGTAAGAAGTCAACTTTCGACTTAAGAACCAAATATTGACAAAACAAACATTATTAACTTAAATGGTTACATAATGTTTATAACATGGCAATAAGTGATATAAAAAGAATAATGAACTTTAAAAAGGTTCTTAATCAAGTATAAATTAACTCAAGTTTATTATTCAGGACGTTAAAGAACGATCGAGTCAAGTCGGACCCAAGGTAAGGGACTTCGTCTCAATCTCCTTTCATTGAGGAATATTTCGTTTTATACACAACTTTCTTTTATACGGTGTATAAACTCTTTTGACTTTTACTTTTATACAAAAGGAATCTTTTTCTACGAAGCGTTTTACTACACGACAAAAAGGAATGTTTTTTTTAACGTACGCGGTGACAACGACCTTTTCCGCCGCCGCGAGTATTATTTGATCTTTGGCTTCCTCAACAAGCCGTAATGTTTTTAGAATAAAATAAATACCATATACTCTTTTATGTATTTTGGTATTGAAAATGGTTTTGAAAAAGGATTCTATTATGTCAATATATTTATGATATATTGTGATTGAAATGTGGAAATGTTATCATTCCTTTATATTGGTTTTATGTTTTATGATTTTATATTGGTACTTGGACATTTTAACGGGTGGTTACGTTATAAACCATATGACGGGTGGTGCCGTGAATACCAGGACGGGTGGTTACGTTATAACCTCCAATGCATTGGGTATGGAAGTCGGCCGTATGGCTATTCCATTAAGTATGTATGGAAATTGGCCGTATGGCTATTCCATTAAGTGATATGTGTGGAAGTCAACCGTATGGTTATTCCACTTAAGTATGTTTATGTCCCAAGTTACCTTTATATATTCTATGTGTTCTTTATATGGGTTTTATGGTAATCCTTTGGTTACAAAAAGGTAAGTAATGATACTTTATTCAGTGAAGATTTTTTTTACTACTTCATGAAGGTGAAGGTATTACTTTGATAGAGTATACATGGTTTACTTGATTTTGAAAAACTAATAGTTTTCATTCTTTTTGTATCCCTTACTGAGCTTTTTATGCTCACCCCAAGTTTTTCGAAATGTTTTTCACAGGACTTAAAGTGGAATAAGGTCAAGGATGGGATCAAGGGAATTTCATGCTATCTAAAACATGGAATCTAGACATCTTTCTTTTTAAGAGTTTTTATTTTATGGAGACTTAGTAGAAGTGTCTACTTTGTAATCTTTTAAGATGTAATAGTTATGTTCTAATTCTCTAAAACTCTAAACCTGAAAAGATCCTCAATGTGAATTATTCATTTAATTCAATATTAAGTAAGGTTTAAGGCTGGGGCCTTATAGTAAGATAAAACAACTCTTCAAAAAGAAAGAATCCCATAGGAAGGGAAACTTCTTTAAATCTTTAAAATTCCATGGTACTACCCAAAGTTCATCATAGACCATTCCATAAATAACTGTCCTTAAAATTCCTCAAAATAAACCAAATTAATATTGAAACCCAATTATAAGAATGATCTCATAACCTAGTCTTCAAAGATAGACTTTATCATTTATCTTCAAACAACATCAACCACTCTTATCATCTTATAACAAAAGTAACTAACCTAATCACATTTCCCCCAAGATAGGTTAATCATTTCCATATGTAACCTAAATTACTATAAGTTCGCCTTAAATTCATCGATTCTTAAAAATATAAGTCAACCTTTACTCCTCAAAAAAAATACCATAGTAATCTATTTACCTCGATCAAAAAGGGTTTCCAAAATAGTGAACATCTTCCAATATAATAATCATCTTTTAATCCCCTAATCACCCTTTTTTTAAGAAGAACAGCATCACTACATCAACATGTGGTACATAACAATAGATGTTTTCCATAATGATATAAAATCATTTTAGGTAGTGACACGATGATCTTAGAAAACATAAAAGATATTCTCATAGAGCACGAACTAAAATACAACATGACATAGACAATTATTGCGAAGAAGTTACATGTACTTCAATCATCATAATCCATCTCAGCATAGGACTTGTATTGTTCCCCTGTCCTCTAAGATTGTTGATGCTCATCATGCTTCTCATCCATTCCAAGAGAGCATTGCCTTGGATAATGTCTAACTTCTCCACACTTACGACATCGAAATGTATAAGGTACATTAGATCGAACCTTATCTCCATTCATCACATTATCCATTTTTTTAAAGTAATTGGCTACTTTATGCCCTATCTTACCACACTTAAAACATCTCTCGGTTCCTTTGTGACATTCTCCTTGGTTCCCCTTTCCACACTTTTTCCACAAAGGAAATTGGGTCTTCTTTCCCTTATCAACTTTTTCAGATGAACCTCTCTGAGACTTCATCTTCTTCTTTCTTGACGAATTTGGGAATTCAACTAGGTACCAATTATTAATTGTGATTTTTGATAGCTGGTTTGGAATAATCACAATATGTTCAACTTGATCTCGCGTCATCTCTATCATATCAATAGGGAAATCATCACATTTTCTATCACATTGGTTGTTGGGACATGTTCTTCCATTTCCCGCCATTAACTAAGAAAAGAAAGTATAATTAAGGGCTTTAATACTTAGCCAATAATCATTAAAAGGAAACTTTAAGCATAGAAGGATAAACTTATAGAAGGAAAGTATACCCCAACTTGTGATCCCCTAGGTTCCAATCTAGGTTATCCATGATCATATATTCTTATGTGAATCTTTATTTTATTTTATCTTTGTTCCTTTAATAATGGTTCATACTAAGCTTATGAATTTACCAAAGCATATCCCCCGGGAGTGTCGTAACCAAGAGTGCAGCAAGGCCCGTTGTTGTGTACCAGTTCCCATTTGAGTCTAGCTCAAAGCGGTGTTTTTGGGTTTTACCCCTATGTACATCTGTACCAGAGCCACCTCTACCTGCTCGTATCTAGACAAGGATGTATTTTCTTGGAAACCCCTTACTCAATACTCACCAAAATACCAGGAAGATTTCCTATATATAAACTTTTCTATAGGCTTCTTCCTAAAGTTTTCATATCATAATTTCCACAAATAACTAAACCATCCTTTGATACCAACTTTAGCATCCCGCCTTTTTATCACATAAACTTTCATTACATTACACAAAATTGAGGTTCTTTAAGGTTTAGTGTCTTGGAAACCAGGAACATAATACATGAAAACAACATAAAAAATTCTTTTTAAACACTTGAAAGGCTTCTCCTTAAGTTCATTCTAGGTTCATTACTGCATCTCATAACCTGGGGACATACATCAAAAGAAAGGGTGAGCAAAAGGCCTAGTAAGGGAAACAAGAGAAACATTTTACATGTGAACTTGAGATACTTCAATAAGGTCATGAAAATAACTTTAAAGAATGAGAAAAAAATCATGAGGCGTATAAAAATAACGTTTTTCATAACTTGAAGATTTGGCTAAAACATTTTACAAATAAAATCATTTCCATTTCACCAAGGTCCATCCCCAAGGTGTCAATAAAAATTACCAAGGTTATTCACCAAGGTATCAGTCTAAATGGGTATCTCTAGAGATTAAGTCTTTACCTAATGCATTGGAGCGCTATCAGGGCACACCCTTAAATTTTCCTTTTTTATCATGTGAGCCACATATAACATCATCAATAATTTGATAAACAACCCATATAGCATAAAAGAAATGGGTTTCATTTCATAATCGTAACGTTTTAAAAACTACTTTAAAGACATGATCTTTGTGTCACTTAAAACCCATAGAAAAGGAAAGCGAGTATCATGTATGTAAATTACAGAATTTAAAATAGAACATTTTGGTATATATTTGAATACCCATTTAGAAGGAAGAGCTTTGAGTATTCACTTAATAAAATAAAATAATTTTAGAAAAAGAGAGAGACATTTGAGACAGAAATTCTGCAGCATAACGGTTATGCTTCGGGGTTTTAGAAAACATTGAAAAGAGAGGGGACATAGGTCACCCACTCATAAATGATCCAAAGTACAGTAAGGGGACATAATATAATGGATATAAGAACATGGTAATGATATTTTAAATACATACCATATGAAATGAAAAACATGGAGGGAAGACACAAATAAAATTTCTCTTATGAAAATTCGGCAGCCTAACGGTGTCACTTAAGCATCAACAAAATGAATTGAAGAGATAAAATAGGGTCTCTCATCATATGAACATAGAAGATCAGTATGATAGATTTAGAGATCATACCACAATATAAATAAAAGGCACTTGAAAGAATTGACATGAAAGTAGAACTTTGAAAAAAATGAGAAAGGTGAAAGAATCCCTTAAAAATTCGGTAGCCTAACGGCGCCACTTAAACTTCAACAAAAATGAATTGAAGAGATCAAATAGGGTCTCTCATCATATGAACATAAAAGTTCATTATGATAGATATAGAGATCATACCCCAAAATAATAAAAAGGAACTTGAAAGACTTGACATGAAAGTAGAACTTTGAAAAATGAGAAAGGTGAAAGAATCCCTTAAAAATTCGGCAGCCTAACGGCACCACTTAAACTTTCTTAAAATGAATTGATGAGAGAAAGAGGGGGTCTCTCATCATATGAACATAAAAAGGGAAGTAAGAGGAATATAAAAGATCATCCTCCAACATAAGATCATGGAGAATAAAATAAATGACATAAAAGAGATTACTTGAAAAGAAAGAGGGAGGTAAGATCCCTTACCTTAAAACGTAACTCTTAAAACTCAAAGGTTGGGACCTTGAGGGCTTGGGGGCACCTTGAGAGGATTCCTTGGGAGGTAATGAGACCATAGATTCGTTGGGGGAGATTTGGGAGTAAAAACCAAAGGAGGAAAGGGTGGGTATTTATAGGGAATGTGAGGGGACAAGGCATTAATGGCCAAGGGACACCTCACAAGTGGTTTTCTCAAAACCATGGGCTCTCCCATGGTATTTTTCGTGGAGTTAGGCCACATGGGGCCCCCCATACAATAATTCATCACCTTTGGTCGTCCAACCCTTAAAATATCTCATGAAATCATCATGACATAGTTATGATGTCATTAAACATACCGAAACCCTAAAACTGTATTTTTACTATTCACTGAAAATTCAACTTTCTCAGAAAAATACCAAAATTTAACCTTAACCAAATATCAATTCTATGATTTCAAAAATGAACTCCATTTTATAAAAATAATTTTCTAAATATTTTTAATTTAATTTTTAAATAAATACACTATTCAACGAAAATTCATTTTTTCAGAAAAATCACCAAAAATTACCATAACATAATATCGATGCACTGAGTTAAAAAATAAAGTCCATTTTATAAAAAAAATTCTAAAAATTTTTAATTTAATTTTTAATTAAAAAACAATATTCACCCGAAAAAACTAATACTTGGCTAATAATTTATAAAACCGTTATTTACCCATTTTATTGAATCACATTACTTAAAAAAGGTGTCTAAATTATATTAAAACGTTCTTTAAGTGATATTACTAATCCATTTGGTCACATTACTAATCCTAAGAGAAAAATCACTATTCATAATTTACTATTCATCAAAAATCAAGTTGATCTTATTAGACTCTAAATTTCGTACTGGACATAATTATAGAAGACCATTTTTTGAAAATCATTACACGTTTTTAATTATTTAAGGTTTACATTAACATTTTTAAAATATCCTTTTTATAAAATTCATCAAAAATATGCATACTATATTTATCCGGTCATTTGAAAATTCATAAACTTCATCATAAGAAGAAATCCCAATTTTTATTTAAAACAAAAGGATTACACAAGGCAGTTATGGTCTCCTTACGTAGCCCCTTATAACCCTAGCATAGGACCTAAGTGTAAGGTGAGCTAAGGTGAGAGAATCTGAGGGCGGCTCGGCCAACATCGCACGAGTAGTAATTTCTATCAGTTTGAACTTCTCACGAAGGCGATTCCATTATAGCTTCACATGATGAAGTTCAACTTGGGTTTGGTCCAGAGTAAAGCCCAGTGGTGGTACCTCCTTCCCAAGTTCTGTTAGAAGGGCTTCGATCGGTCCAAGACTACTGGGTGAGGCCATCGAATCTTCTTTCTATATTACTTAACCAAGATCACTTGTATTTAGAGACAATAATCGAAACGTTTAGTTTCCAGTGGTCATATTGACCAATGGTCATATAATAGTTGAAACCCAATGGTCTCATTTTAATTATACTCATGTTATCAAATGAAACAGTTTTGTTGAGTATAAAATAAAATAACACACAAAATTAAGAAACAAGATTTATTCAAAATTTCAGGTCGTTACATTCAGTATTTGATTCCTTGTAATCTGGCCAATGTATTAAAATAATGCACCAACTTCGAGCTTCTAGGGTCGGGGTGTTATAGTTGGTATTAGATGAATTTTGGTAGAAAACATGGAAACTAGATTTAAAAAATGTATATTATGGGAAAAACCATAATATAGACTTAATGATACACATACAAGAATATCCTAGAATTTTTCTAAGGAATATATTATTTGGATCTTCCTAGAAAATAAATCATTGTCTAGATACTACAAGTGGATGTGGTTCTGGCACAGATGTACTTAGGAGTAACAACTCTGACAAGGTGTTTTGGGCTTGACCCGGGGTAACCTAGTACACGACAACGAGCCTTATTGAGCACCTGGTTTGACACTCTTAGGGGATATGCTTAGGATAATTCACATTTTTTTCTTATATACCCTTATGTATGATTTATTCTTCCAAATTAACCAAAGTAGATGGTTTTAGGATTTACGATGCATAAATTTATGATATGTTCTATACCATATTTAGAGTTATAGAAATTTCATAATTTTATGAGATAATATAGCATATGGAATTGATTAGAAATGGTGCAAAGAATAAGAAATGAGAACATCACCAATACACATGATGCAAATAGTAAGAAGGATCATATCTCTCATGGTATTAAGTCATTATTTCAAAGGAATATAGTTTCTCATATATCCTCATCATATGAGGAAATAGTATCATGTGTTAACAAGATACGTAAATAATTCTCTAAGTTCTATGGATTTTAAGGGAATAAAAATAAGAAGAGGGTGATAGAGAAAAAATGGATAAAGGGAAGAAGGGAAAGAAGGTTTTCCCCCACATGTGATAACTGTGGAAAGAATAACCCTGGTAAATGCTTGAAGGGAATGAGTGTTTTTTATAAGTGTGGAGAAAAAGGACACCAAGATCATGATTTAAAGGGTTAGAAAAAGTTTTCTAATGTACAATGCTTCTTCTTCAAGGAGATAGGAAACTATGTGAATAAATGTCCCAAGCATCAAAGGAATATATCCCAAATGATGATTTTGGATAATGATCAAGTTATGATGTTGTCGTAGATGAAGTGGAGTGATTAATATGCCTAGTCAAGAATTTTTTCATTTGAATATTTTTTCTGAAATGTAATGGTTATAAGAATTATGGAATATATGAGGATTGTACTACAATACTTTTTTATTAAGGATTTGAAACCATAATTTGAATGGTACCAAGAAAAGATATTCAATGGAAATTTAAAATCTTTAGAAAACACAAGATTAAATGAATTAAAACCATTAATATATTTATAATGATAAAGATAATGATGAAGAAATGATTTATTTGGACAAGTACTGACTACCTCAAAACTGATTGTTGACAAATGGTCTATGCTATCAGTGATGGAGTTTACAACATTTTTGGATATAAGAAATATATCCAATGGCATTTGTAAGGATGAATGCATATTTCCAATATGGTTTTATAGTAATTTGAGTTATTAACATATTTCAAGTGTACACGTGATGAAGATATTCACATGCTTGGAATGTGAAAATTTATGGTTGCTTCATGTTGATTAAAGGAAAATAAGGTAGAAGATGCATTGAGAAGGATAAATCATGGAGTTCTAAACAAAATGAGGATTTTCCAAGGACCCCATATACATAGATCTAGAAATTATAGATTTGAGAATTATTCTAAATTATTGGATCATGATCTTTTGGAAAGTTAAACCATTTTTTAAATGGATTAAGTTGATCATTGTATGAGTTTTTAGAGTTTAATTTCACTACATAATGCAACTTGTGCTAAGAGATGATGTATAAATATTTCAAGGCACAAAAAAAGGATAAGATTGTGTTTATGAAATAGAAATGTATTTTTATACTCTTATAGAGTGGAATAATTCATCAAATCTAGGAAAAGAGTTTTAAATAAAAATGTTGTCCTATTAACATTTGTTTCAAGATATCAAGGAAATTATTCATAACTGTAGTTTAAGGTTTTGTGGTAATGATCTTTCATCTAAGCATGTTCTCTTTCATTTTCCATCAAAACATGATGGTTTGATTATTCTTCCATGACCATGTTTTCCAATTATAATGTGTTGTTTCTTTAGTAACCGATGCATTTCTATTTCTTCTTATTAAGATTTTTTTTAACCGTATTCCTGATATGGGTTTTTCTATAAGGGAATTTTCAAGTATAAACCATTAACTTTTGAAGTTCCATTTCAAATTTCGAGGATGAAATTTTGGTAAGGAGGGTATAATGTAACACCCCAAGATTTTTAAAATAAATTTAATATTGAATGCATAAAACACTAAGTCTCTACAAACACCACATTGTTATACCCTATCTAGAAAACATAATTTTTCCACCTCTGTGATTCGAATTTTGAAAAACTGACATACACGGTTGCGTTCTATAAGATATTTAGAGTCTTATTACACAAACTTAATTTTTGATGAATAGTAACATGCCATTATGAATAGTAACATACCCTTATGAATAGTAATGAATAGTAAGTTGGCCAAAAAATATAAACTTATCCTATGAATGTATAAATACAATTTAGACATCTTTTAAGTAGAAACACCATCATATTTTAGGTATTTGTATCTTTGTATGTAATAAATATTTTAATTACAATTTTATGATTAATTTAATAATTTAAAATGGAAATATATTTTCATAAAACGTAATCATAAATTGTTACTATATTTTCTTATGGTTATAATATAATTTTATGGGACCTTGATTAATTTCTCAAGGTGTTATAAAATGAGTTCTAGTTTTAAAGTTGTTTTTTTGAATAAATTATGATTTTATTTAAAAATTAAAGTTAAAATTTTTAGAAAATTATTTTCAAAAAATGAATTTCATTCTTTAATTATACACATCAAAAAATGGTTAGGGTTAATTTTTGGGATTTTTCTAAAATACTCAAATTTTTTATGAGTAGAAAAATATAGCCGTATATTTACATAATCAGTTAAATTCACTATTCCTGACATCATGGATGATGTAATAACACTTGGTTTAAACTCAGATGAAATTATTACTATTAATTTTTACATGAATCAATACTATTGGTTGACTTGCGGGAAATAATAAAATAATGAATAAGATATTCAATAATTACTCCTCTCCACTATAACCCCCCCCCCCCCCACTCCCCCTTCACTTCACTCCTATAAAGCCTTGTTCCTTGACTAAATTATACTCAAATATACTACCAATCTCCTCCCCCACGTCCAGAAGACCTTGGTCTCATAAAAAGACCAAAACTTATCCTCTAAAGAGGCTCTCAAGGAAGATTACTTCAAGAGGTAAACACCTCTTTTCATTTCTTTTATTTCAAGTTATATTTTATGTGGTATGTATTTCAAGTTTCCATACCATGTTCTTATTTACATTTTATTTTTTACCTCTAATATATTATGATTCTTTTATGAATGGGTGACCCATGTCCCCTCTCTTTCTAATGTTTTCTAAAACCATGTTGCAGAGCCGTTATGCGGCATATTTTTCGTCTCAAAATATCTCTCTTTTTTAAGCACTCTTTTTATATTTTTCTATTTTATTTTAAATTGTCTTATGTTGGTGTATTTCATTATATATCCCCCTTACTATCCATATTATGTAATAATTATTAGATAACCATTTTATCTCATCAAAATATTTTATGAATTTTTAAGATACGTTGTTAGCCTGCCGAATTTTCATAAGGGGCTTCTCAACTTTTCTTTAATTTCGAGTTCCTTTCTTTTCTTTTTCTTTCCTCACATCCTTTCATCCAAATGTTATGATAACTACAGTAACTTACATGTAATGTAATGTTTTTTTGATAATGTAATAATTCATCATCATATCTCTTTTCCCCTTATTTTATACTAGAAATGAAAACACCATCTGAGATGTGTTAATTTATCACATTCAAGAACAATGGGTTTTCAATTTATATTATCATCTTCAATTATGGTCATGAATTCATTTTTATGGTTGAAAAAGACTATAATATATTAATTATAACTTATTTAAGGTTCTTGATTTTTTTTACACATGATATTATTTTATAAATCAAAATGAGTTTGTTGTGATCAAAAACCACCAATTAACCCAAATAATTATCATTAGAGTTTTATATAATGATTCTTCTTCACTCCCAATAGCCAAATGAATTTTGTAACCACGTAATCTTATGGATGTTATGAAATAAAATAAAACTTCTATTCTAGACAACCATTCTTATATTAAATTTTTATCCTTACATGTATATAAGTAAACCGGTCATGAATACATAGAAAGAATAAACTCCCTAACAATAAAATTGAACCTCTTAATCCCATTAAGAAGGACATAAATGATCTTACTAAGGATATACTAAACAAATTAAATAAATAAGTGGATATTAAAATATTAATTAATGAATTTAATTTGGTTATTCGAGACACTAAGATCAAGTGAAGAACACCATCAGACTTCAAGTAAGGGGTTTCTTCATCTCACTTCCATTTATGAGAGATGTTCTGTATTCACTACTATTACTTGTGTATGGTGTATGTATACATTCCATTTTTGTTTTATATCTTTGACCTCTTTATTTTCATTATATTCAATCTATCCTAAAATTATTATTAATTTTGGGTCATACAATTCAATTGATTACAAAGTTGTAAGTATTTTCTACTCAAACCTCCATTTTCATTTGGGTTGCCCTAATTCTATACTTGCCTCAATTATATTATTATTTATTCATATGTACTCCTAATAAATTATATTTTAATGTTATATATATGTGTACCAACCAAAATCCTACTTTCATTTATGGGGAGTTATATGTTTTAAAAGGATCTTTCAAAAATTCTTCCGAATAAAAGGGATCTTCTCGAATTATTACCTATTTTTAAGTGAACTATGTAATCTATTTTAAGTCCTTGTTATTTTTTTAAGAACAAATTTTATCATGAAAACCCATCTTGGTTAATTTATGGTTTTATGAAAGAAAACATTCCTTTCCATTTTAAAATCTCTTTAATATTTTCTCAAAACTACACTAAAATATTTAACTTCTAAGCTTCTTTAAAAGCTCTTTTTACATGATTTCACTTCAGTTGGACATAATTTAAGTCTCAAATATAATTTCAATGTTATTTCCTATTATTTTAGGGGATATAAATTTTTACAAATCTTATTTCATGACAAATACAAATGATTTTTCAAAAGAACTCATCTTTCCAAAGTAAAAAAGGGTTTCTCTTGTCTCACTTTAACTTTTATGAGATATATGCCATGTTAACCACTAATTCCTTACATGTGGTGTGTGTAATGAACTTTTCTATATCATATCAAGAGTCACCTTATTATCATGATATTATAATGGATTATTATTTGAATTTTTCAAGGTGGTATGGGACACTTTAGAATATTTAAGGATTATTTCCTCAAGAAAATTTTAATGGTATCATCTAAAAGTATCTTCATTTATGTCAACATCCTTATTAAATATTGTACTTAATTGAGGTGAATATATTATGATATCAACTAAAATGTGTTGTTGAAGGGATTCTCATTAGTTTTATTGTGGAAGTTCTATCTTAAACCCATTCACCAGTTTACTCTAAACGGTTAGTGTTTATGCTTAATGGTTGGGGAAAGTTATTTACATTTCATATATTAGTTTAAATATGAATGTATATGTTGTTTATATTTATCCCCATTAATATGAGTAATGAATTGGACATAGTAAGTGTCGGGTGGGTCCCACTATATCCCCTCAGTTCATCGATAGGTCTCATGAGACAAACTACAGTCTTGGAATGAGGCCTTGACAAAATGGTTATTTATGGTCTTGGAACGAGGCCTTGATGGTATGGTTATGATATCATGCATTATGAATTCCCTCATTATGAAAATATTATTGATAGTTCATATGGTTATTTGACTTGTATAATACTAATGAGTATGTTTTATTATGGAATTACTTATTCAGCTCTTATTCCTTCCATAATGTGTTCAAGTTTATTTTTCAAAGGTATGTGTTTTTAGTTATTAACCATACCCAATGTTATGTTTTTGATAACTTCTACTGTATTTCTTACCCTTACTGATCATCTTAGCTAACCCCATTCTTATGTTTCATTTTATTAGGACATGAAGAAGTTTATCATGAATGACTTGGAGGGATAAACTTATACTTGTGGATGTTCCCAATAAAACATATACGTTGTTTTTCTTTTCAAGTTGTAATGTTGAACCTATATATGTATCTGGTCTTCCAAAACTACTAAACTACTCGGTCCATTGGGATTTAATTCCTTATAATCATGCCAATGTATTAAAATAATACACTGGCTCAGAACTATTGGGGTTAGGTCATTACAAAGAGAAGATACAAGATCACAACATTGTATTAAAATGATCACCATACTCAATTTTTATCAAACTTAGTTGGAAACCATATTCGGCTTGTCAATCGTATTCAATTGATCATCATATCGGGATGAATAATCGATTCCAAGATTTCCAAATTAGGGTTCTTGGACTGAGGAATATTTTTTCTGAGTTTATTATATTTATAATTGATGTGGTGTCAATTTACCTATATCTCATTCTATCAAATCTATATTTTCCATACTAGAGATAATCATACCAATAAGAATTGTGTCAGGGAAAATTGTACTTGGAAAATCGGACTGATTTTTTCATAACAAAGTCTAGAAAGATCTTACCTTCTTTTGGGTAATAAATTGAAGAATTTTTTCCAATTGAATACATTTGTGGAATTGAAAATAATCATAGGTAACATGAATTATTATTCAATAATTGTGTTACCCTATTTTTGAGGGTGCACATGTACTATTGGAATTGTTTACATAGTGATACATGATTGAAAGGGTATATCCTACTCATTGTAATCCAAGGATTGATTTCTTATGGATTGTGTGGAATTTGATCATTTCAATAAAACATAAAATCAAATGTATCAATGATTCACCCCTCCCCCTCTTAGTGATAAAATCATCCTAACTGAGAACTTTCCCTATATATTCCATACTATATAGCATCAAAATATTGATATAGTGGAAGTAATTCTAATAGTGTTATAGTATAATAAGAATGAGAAAATTTTAGAAGAAGGATATGATCAAGAATAACAATCCTCAAAAGACCACTTCATGAAGAGCCAATCCAAGATCTCCCAAGGTTCCAACTCCCAATATTCAGCTGAAGTTCCAATCAATTCATACCCCTCCCCCACTAGCTTCCACCTTATTTAATACTCCAAAAAACTAACTAACAAATCCTACCCACTATATCCAAACTAGAAAACTATCTATAATAATGTATAAAACTACCTACGGTTGTTACCCACACATATCAATACTCCATCCCCCAAAAAAACACCACTCTAGAGATATCTATCTTCACCCATGTTATTCGGTGCTCCTATTTCCCGCCACCAGGGAAATTATAACCTCACCAACCGTCTTCCTAACACTTACCCACATATATTCAATAATAAATCAATCACAAGTTATAAAAGAATTTACATGGTTCACGTTTCAATATACATAGGTCAATCCAAAGAATGTGGACAATTAATATTGTAATGTAAAAACCTCTAATACACTATCAATTGTGGATTTAAATTTTCTTCAAATCCAAGCCTTATTGCCTTTATAGGTTATTGATAATAAACTACCTACCCTTGGGATGCCTTGCACAATAGGATCCCATACCTTTATAAATATGGCTTGATAACCTATAAAAATGTGGAAAATATATTACCAGTATATCCCACCATAATATAGATGGGTTTCACTGATATTTATGTGATATATTCACAAATATAACATGTGTGAATATATTTAGTTATTTTGATTCATCATTTGTGCTCCAATATCTTTAAAAATTTAAAGGATGATCCTTATCCCTTTACAAAAAATATTCTCATTGATATGAAATATAATACTTCTCTTTTATTATTTACTCATATATTTAATATTCATTGTCTTATTTCAGGGTGATAAACCTTTACCCATTTTTTATCCTTTTTAGTTATTTCTATAATGCTAACACATTTTCCATCTACTATTAGTGGGAATGTCTCTAAAATTATTTTCTTATCCAATTTTCAAATTATTTACCCACACATGTTGAATAGTAAATCAATCATAAGGGATACATGAATTCACACAGTTCACTATTCAAGATAGAGAGGTAAATCCAATACACAAGGATAATTATTATCATAATTTACAAAACATTAATACATTTTCAATGATAGATTTTGGATTCTTTCCAATCTAAGCCTCATTTACCTTATATGTTCATAAAATTAAACTACCTATCCTTGGGATCCATTTAACAAGAGGCTCATAGTCCTTTAAAAATGATTATTGATGATTGATACAAATAAGGAAAATATATCACAAGTATATCCCACCATAATCCAAATGGATGTCATTGATATTGATATGCTATATCCAAAAATCTGACTTTCATAAATTTCTTTAATCACTCTATATCAGCCTTTAAGATCTCGAATTAACAAATTTTTATGAATTATCCTTCTCCTTTTATACAAATTATTCTCTTAGACCAAAAATGTATCACCTATATTTTCTTCTTCTAATAGATCTTGAATATTTATTCTCTTCTTACAACCATCACATCAATATTTGTATTCTTTGTAACATTTTTATATATTTCTAATTTTTGGAATCACATAAGGTTAAACACTCTAATAAGGGGTGAAAAAAGTTATTCTATACTAAAACTAACCCCTTATATATATTGTTTCATCATAAAAAACACTATTTTCTCTTTATCTCGTAACAATGTATGATGGAAATAAAATAACGAAAGAGACACAGTAATTTTTAATTGGTTCACCCATACTGGGTAATTTCCAAGAAGTATAAAATGGTGAGTTTTTTATGTACCAAATTCAATAAAGTTTGATGTTTTTTGTGATGTTTGGAGTGAACTCAGTGTCCCCCTATTTTATAACCACTCATGATTTAGAGAACTCACTACTCTCTCAAATGATGTGTACTCATTATTCCTTCAAAAAATACTTAGGTATAATGAATGGTAATTTTTACACTATAATTAGTGTTTTTTGAATCTCTTATTTCATTAAAATGATTAATTTCAATTTAGCATGGAAATTATGAAAAATTTCATTAAGGTTTGTGTAAACCCCTCTTTTGAAAAATTGATGTTCATATAAAGCATGTTCACAAAAAAATCCTAAATCTTTTTCTACATTTAATTATTTCTCATGTAACTGCCTTCATGTAAGAAACTTATTTTTATAATTCATATCTAAAAAATCTCTTAACTCCTATGATCCTACTTTAAGTCGTCTTTTTACCACTAAATGATGAGATTAGTGCCTCATTTATATGAAAATTTAATCTTTAAAACATGAATCATGAAACCCTTCATGATTATGAAAATTTTATCAAATTGAGTTTGTGACCCACATCAAGTTCACAAAACTTTTGTTCTCTGAGTCTACTTTTAATCTTCAATATCCCTCCTAGCTAACATGATAACCCTTTATTTGCTCTAAATTTTTGTATAATATTCTCAAATAGTCTTAAAAATCCTCCAAATCCACTCCTTCATGAATACCTCATGTTCTTCTTCACTTTATAATTTTTTCATAAAATATAACCCAACAACTCTAAAAATAAAAATTAATGGATTTTTCAAACCATTTCACACATTGAGTTTGTTGACAGCACTTAAATCTCCTTGAACATTTTGATGAAAATTAATTCAAAATATCTATTCTAAAAACCATTTTCCCTCTAAAATGCATTTAGAGATCAAATAATCTCATAACATATACTCTTGTCCCTCATGAGTCATCCCCAATGTGAGAAACAAGAGTAATATTCCAATTCCATCAACAAATTTAATTACAACTTTACATGTGTCCTTTCACCCCCTAACTGAACATTGAAAAACACACCCCCTTGTTTTACAAATATACTTCCCCCCTTGAATTTCTTGATAAATATATCCCCCTTTATTTAAAAATATCTCTCCCTTTTTCATTAAACCCATAGTTAATTCCTCTATGGGATTCAACAGGAAGGACAATATCTAACACATAAGGGAACCCAAAACATGAATTGGGGAGTGGGGTCCCAAATATTGGATTATTTAAGTGTGGGGGGATTTATCATGATATATATGACTTGTAGTTGGGTAAGATCATACTCCGATTTCTAAAACTTATACATAAATTTATCCTTTATGAAGTGATACTTTATTTCAATGTGCTTCATCATTCACTGATATATTATATTTCTTATAAGGTTGATATCACTTTAATTGTCACATATATTTATAGGATACTTTATTCAATTCCTATATCCTCAAGTTATTTCCTAATCCATAACAATTTCTCACAAGCATTAGTGGTTTCAATTTATTCATTTTCTATAGACCTCAATGAAATAAAATCGTATTACTTACTAAGCCAAGAAATGCACAATACTCTAAGATAGAATACACCACTTCATGTTGAAATTATATCATCCATTGAACCTACTCATTATACATTTTTTAATCCCAAAAAACTCGTATAGATAATTTTCATTGTAGATAAATTTTTAATCCACCATTCCTTGGATCTAACATAGTATTATCTTTACCACTTTAAAGTATATTTCCTTAGGGTTACTTTGGTACCATGCAAATTAACATGTGACAAACACAATATCAATTCATTTCACTATTAAGTACAAAATATTCTCGATGATCTTCTTGTATATCATGAGGTTAACCTCTTTGTCATCATTATCCCATGAAAACTTCATACAGGTAGCAACCAATGTTTTCATTACCTTAAAATACTCTATTAATACTCTTTCTAGAACCTCCTTAACATGTTTTGGATTGTGATATAAATTTTCTTTGTAATCTTTCTATCACTATAAAACCAAGAAAAAAATCAACTCCCTAATCATTGACAATTTGAAACTGAACCTCATAAAGACTATATATTTCTTGTTTTGTGCCTCATTTGATCCATAAAAAGTTTTATTTTAAATATACATGAGGACCATCATCCTATGTTCATTTTCTTTAATATTGTGATTATAATCAATTCTACATCACTGAAAATCATGCTTCTTGAAGTACTGATCTGGTTTGGAATATCATTCTCTTAGTGCTTTCACGAGTCCATAAAATGTATTCTTCAATTGAAAAAAACACTTCTCATGTTCATGGACAATATAATAATCCTACTACTTTATTTACACATATTATTTAGTAATTCATTTATAAAATTTGATTTTATGCCAATATGGAAAACCTTGGACCTATTATGTACCACTATGGGAAATAATAATCGAATTTTTTCTAACCTAGTCACAAGAGAGAATGTTTCATGCACATATATACCTTCAATATTGGATAATTAATTGTACAAAATTCATTCCATGTTTAGAATCACCATTTTATATTCATTAATTTTGTTATGGAAACCCCATTTGATCATGATGATGTTCTTATTCACTGGCCTCAAAACAATCTATCATATATTATTCTTCTTAATTTGGTCAAGATTTTCATGTAATGGCTAGAAAAAATTCTCATCTTTAAGAAATTATTCAAAACCCTTTGCATCTTCCTGATATAAGAGTAGATATTTCAGCAGAGTATTCATTCTACCCATTTTCATTCTTGTTTTCTAATCACCAATGATATTATTCCCATAAATTTTATCCTCTATTTTTAGCTTCATTATATCTGTTGATCTAATTTTATGATATTCATCATCAATGTCTTCTTCAAAGTCAAAAATATCCCTTTATTCCCCCCTATAGGTTCTAAAGTCCTCATCAATTTCCTCTATAATATTATCAAATTTTTGTTTTATATTCTACTCATTTTCTATTAAAGTGATTTCTCAACATTTGATAATATTTCCAAGAAATTTTTCAAAATGCATAGATTCATTTATCTTAGATGAGTATCCCAGGAAAATTTATTCATCGCCACAAAACTCAAACTTCCTATGTTTCACTTTATTGAGACGAAAACAGTTACTCATAAAAATGAAAAATTATTTCATCATTGGATTTTCCCATACCACATCTCACATGCAGTCTTTTATTCTCTCAAACAAAATAGTGCTCTATTAGAAATATTGACTTATGTTAGGAATATTTCTTTCCAAAAATTCTTTATATGGTCTTTGTTAATAGGACCATTCTAGAAATGTTTTTTATGATCTCGTTTTTCATCTCAACCACATCATATAATTGATGATTTCTCACTACTAATACTTGGTTATTTATCACATGTTTGATGAGATATTCCCCCATTTGGCTATTAGTAAACTCCATGCAATTATTGATTCATAATTTTTGAATCTTCTACCCAAATATCTTTTTAGTTTCCTCCTTTCTCCTTAGTGATTATCCATCAATAAAAACACCTAGGTTAGTCTTAATCTCTCTTGGTTCTTACTCTTCTTCTTCGTTGTTCCCTTTATTTGTTCCTTTCTAATTCTTACTCACACTATTAGGATATTGTGTATATGATTCGACTAAGGCATATTATAATTGTTTCGCATATTTTAGCATCAGTTGAGCCTATAGAGGAGGTCCCAAAAGGGGATTCTCAAGCCTTGTTTCATAATTATCTTGAAGTATTTATTCCCCAAAAAAATAGTATATTGGTGAATTTATGTTTAATTTTATTTACTAGTAAACTAATTTTATTGAAAAAAAATTAAAAAAGTCTAAAAGAAGGCATTTTACAATAATATCTTTGAAGGATAGGTTTCAAATCCTTTGGTAGAACCATAGAAGTAGTTAATGTCTCGCAGTCCACCCCTTTATTGGAAATTCCATCTACTATGTGGTTTTCCTCCTAGAAAACATGAGTGATGAAGTAATTAAAGATTGATATAATATATATGCATCTAATCCATTATTCTATGGGTAGGTTTTTAAAGAGTTAAATTCAAAAATCTGTTTTTCTCAAGAATGTCTCCAAATGCCCAATTGGAACTTTAAAAAAGGGGGAGTTTCTTATCACTATTCTTGTTCCTCATCCTAACTAGTGAATTTATATTGTTTATTATCACTAGTTTGGTGTTTCATTTGAACTAGTGAAGTTATATTGTTTCTTCACACTAGTTTTGTGTGTCTTCCTGACTAGTGAATTTATTCTTTTTCTTTTCACTAGCTTAGTGTGTTTCCCTATGTAGGGAAGTTATACTACTTATTTCTACTAGTTCAGTGTGTCACCCTTACCAGTGAGGTAATATTGTTATCTATGATAGGAATCTGGCTAGCATATGACATACATCAGTGGTATATGATTATGGATATAGACTTGCAGATAGATTATAGATTACCACAACCTTATTATTATTAGGTCCACTCCCATGTTATAATCTACTTTTTGTTTTCTTCTATTATTTCTTTAAAAATATAATTTTTTACACTAATTTTTTCTTCATTCATTATTTAAATTTTGTTACTATTTATTTTTTTTTCTTTACCTAAGTGATTTTATTTATTTTTAATTTTTCTTCTATGTTGTGATTTATCCCCACCTCTATTCTTTGGTGATAGTTATTTTATTGGTGTTTTTTAGTAAATGTTATATTTGGGAATTTACTTTGTTTGAAAATTATAATTTTATCTCTCTAGTGCTTCCTGGGTGGAATTTGAAAATAGGGACTTACAGTTTTGTTATTTTCCTTTACAACTAATGTGTGAGTATTCTAAAATATTAGTTTTTAAATTATTTTTATTTCCTTAATTTCCCATTTTTTTCTTAAAATGTTTTCAAAATTTGATTAAGTTTAACAGATTTCAATGGTTACTTGGATAAAATGGATTAAATTGGTGGTTCCATGTTATTTTTTAATTAAAATGAAAATATTACCTTTTAGTTATTTTTTTAAACATGTATAAAAGAAAATTATCATTAAAGAGTATAAATTGGGTGTGGGGAGGTTACTTACTATGATTTTTATCATGCTTATATATTTTAGGTTCTATCCAGGTTATGATTAGATAATAATTTGTCTTCAGATTCAGGTTTGTGTGTGGGGGTGGTGCTAAGAAATATAGTATATTTCTTGAAACATGGAGTAGAGTGATCATGGTCTACATTTTATTTTGGTATTTTATTCACATATTGTGTTATAACTCATTGACCGTATCTTTTTTTATCTTTTGATTATACTTATTGGATTTCATTTATGAATAATGAGTTATAGTGTATGTTTATTCCTTGTATGGTTATTTTTATTATTTAAATTTTATATTTTGTATATCTGGTTATCTGACTTCTAGAGTGGTCATGTTATAATTCCAAGTGGAAGTTATGTTTTATTATAATTTCATTGATTTAAATCATTCCCATTTTCATACATTTTATACCGAAGAACAAATCATTCATCTATGGGTATGGGTAACACTCTTTGAGCTATTTCACATGATGAATTGAGTGTTAAAATTAAGGTTTCCCTGTATTGGTTCATGAAAAAGTTGTATCAAATCCTAGTTTTGTTTTATACTATTTGGGGAGTCAAGGTAGATAGACTATAGGATGGTGGAAACATGGGAGTTGGGTTCCAAGTAGGTTTTTTATCACTACCTTTAATACCAAACCGTGAGTTTCTAGGGGAATTTGATAATGTGTAATTTTAGATTAGATTTTTATTTAACCTTTTTTATAGGTACAATTCCAAACATCAATAAGGTTAAAGGAGGAACTAATAAGCTACATGGGTTGGTTGCACGGGCTATAGACAGTGTAAACAAACAATGTATCATGGAAGGGTGTGGTTTTGTTGTGTTTACCTTCTTTCAATGAATCTTGATGTTTTTTTATGAATCTCATGGATTGATTTTTATTAATTTTGGTGACTTTTACATGATTTCAAGTTGTTTTTACTCCATTTTATTTGAGATTTGAGATGAATTGAGATGATTTCATTGAGGTATTATTGTTGTTTAATAATATTGGTTCTTATTTTTATGTTATGACCTTTGGTATCTACTATTTAAATACTAATTAATTGTAAATGATATTTTATAGGAGTTAATTTGGGAAATTTTAAGTGGATTTATGAAATAATGTGTTATTTTATAATATATATGGGTTTCAAATTGATGGTAACTTTATTTTATAATGCTTAAAAAGGTGATAAATGTTTTAATGGGGGGATTTTAATTGGAAAGATTTAAAATGTGGTAAAATTTGAAATTTTAATTGATTTGATATTATTTTTTTTAAATTGAATATTTTAAAAATGGTGTGAAATGTTTTTATATATCTAGAAACATGTGTTTGAAAATATAAAATTCTTGGTTTTTATTGATAGGTCATAAGGTGGATTGGGACTTACATCAATTTAATAATCACTAAATAAGTGTCATAGCTTTAGTTAAAAGAATAATTTTTATGGAAACTAAATTGTAAAGGGTTATTGGTTAATTTTGTGGACTAGTATATTTTAAATCATGGTTCCCTTAAATAAATTAGAATACCAGTGTGTTTGTTTGGGTAGTTGACCATTTTAGAATTTTTTTATCAAATAATGGTTTTGTCAAAATTGGTAATAAATACCCATGTGTATGAAAAAAAATTCTTTAGTTAACCTTTTAAAGGAATTCATATCTGGAATAATTGAAGGGGTTTTGATTTTTATCATAGGAAATATTGATTTTTTTCTTACGAGGTGATTAATAAATTTTCACGAACTAGTATGGGTCGACTTAACATGTCACCCAATATAACTCTCGATAATGCCTCAATTGTGTCTCCCCATACACTAATGGTTTTCAACGATCAGACAAGGTAAAAAGAGATATTCTGTGGAGATTATGCCCTCAATAAATGTGAAATAACAGTGGAAATAACCAAACATATATAGATCCATAGCATCATAGTACACATCAATAAACAATAACAAAAGTATGTTATATAAAATGAAATATAGAAATATATTATCATATAGACTCACATGAAAGCTAGAACACAACAACTAATAGCCCAATCAATTGATCATATATATAGAATAAATAAAGAAAAAAAAAATCACAATTATCTACTACCACCCCTATTAATACCTCAAACTTGGTCTCCAATATATGTTGAGATTCTCTAGACCAATATTCAGAATCCACATGAGTGTTCCCACTCGATCATGCGGCACTGGGACTCAACCCCATACACTATGTATAATGCACTAAACCTAAAATTAGACACAATGTTCTTCATGTGAACTGAAGTTCTCATGTAGGGGGGGAAAAATAAATCTCAATAGGACACCCCTAATAGTGTACGTATCATTTATTATCATATTCTTGTGTGTGAACACATGATATAACCATCATAGTAAAATAACTAGAATAATAAACAAATGATATTAATAAACAAAACCTATTAATCCTAGGGTTTTGAAAAGACACCCAAGATCAAACAAACCTACTTCATACAATGTCAAAATTATCTAAACATGTTTCCAACAACACCATAACACATCACATGTGTCTAATTGGAATTAAAGAATCTCTTAGATATCTTAATAAATAACATGCATAAATTTTAGACCTTAATATCTCTCCTTAGGTATCCACTACAACAAAACACACCGCTATCAAGATCTAGGACTCTAATAGTATGATCTGAACTGGGGACATAAACTATACACTGACACTAAAAAAATCCTATCAAATTTCTAGTAGTCTTGCATTATTATTCAATACATATAATCTGACCCATCAACACACACTACCTGACCGGGCCCAAACTCTAACCATAAATATTTCCACATATATATTCATCTTAGGATTGAAACACTATCCATGATTCCCAAATCCTATCTATATTATAATACTAAATCGGGGGAAAGGGTGCACTTGTCTACATCATCCATTAGCTCCTTAGACCTTCCTAACACCAACCAATAAAGGAGAGTATCAAATTAATCTTAGGGAAAAACCCAATATAATAATATCCCAAGATTATTCTTCTATATCCAAAACATGAGTAAGAAGTAACCTTGATAATACTAATATTAAATCCATCCACAATGGTTACCCAACACCTGAACCCATCACCATCAATGTTGAAACCTCATCACCATCCCTCTCAGGACCAATAAAACACAGGGAACTCTCAACGACCCCCTAAGCGACATCAAGAATAAGATCCACTATAGAGGATCCATAAAAAAAACAAACCCTCATTCAAATCCTATAATAAGATATCCTTATACAACCTCTTCGATGCACAAACCATCCTCGATGAATACCTCTCCCACAAGGGCATCCACAAGTGTCCCTCCTCAGAATCATCTAAAAATCTACTCAACGGTGCCTAAATGTACCTAAAACCCTATATATCCATCACATACCAAAGGCTCTAACCAAATAAACCCCAAGAAAATAACTAAACCTAAATCACTTAAACCTCAAGAAATCATTCCCCACCTCAAAGTACCATCCAATGAACTCACTCTAAACCCTTTGGCATTCCCAAGAAAAGTCACTACTCGATCCCACATTCTAGGAACCATCCGAAGAACCTCAAACTAAACCCCCTAGAATTATAATCCAATTCATTCAATAGTCCCAAGACCCTCACCTAGTTGTGAAACCACACCTCTTTTATAGGAACTCTCAAACTAAAAGCTTGAGAAAAACCTCTCACCAGACCACTCTGAACCCAAATCATCTCACCAATGGCCTCTAAAACCATGTGGTCATCATAATCATATCCTATAGGTAAAAAATCCATAATGTATTAACCAAAAGTAAAATTTTGGGTCCTAATTGAAAAAACAAGAAAACACATCCAAGGGGGAAGTATACAATGTGCGCAGAGTGTACACAACATATACCCCCAACAAGCCACCATGTCTGTATTCCACTCCCTAACCTTACATGAACTTCCCATGTACATAGTGTGTCTACTTTATACATGGCATGCATCATGCATTGGGTACCTATCCATGTTCCCCATGTGTCCTCTAGACAAGTACCCAACATAGATATTGGTCATATACCTCACATAGGGTATGTCTATGTACCCTACACGAACATGTTCCCCGACACAAGGTATCTAACCACACCCTGATTCACCATACACAGTGAATCCTAAATGAACACTTCATGTATTCTTCATCGTTTACATTATTCCAAAAAAAAAAAGGAGAACATGCAGGGTGTGTTCTCTAACTACATGTCATGTGATCAGGTTTTCCAAAATTGAAAACCCCTAAAAACCCATTGAAACCCACAATTCTCTTAAAAAACTCCCACATAGGCTCTTATGACACTCCCAAAAATCCAAAAAATATTATAAAAACTTAAAAATATCTAATATATGGGGATTTACAGCTAAAATGTAAAATAGTGCCCACCCTTTAGTGGAAATGAAGAAGCTTCAATCCCGAATATGTGCCACACAATCACTACATCCTGATCCAACTCTCATATGAAGATAATGGTGATACCCTCTCCCTACCTCTCTCCTTCCTCTTTTCTGGTCACATAAAGTATGGGGAGTCCCTATCAATGTATGCCAAAATCCATAGAGGGGAGAAAAGAAAATGGAAAAAGAAAATGAAAGGAAAATAAAAGGAAAAATTCTTGTTAAAATATCTTGGCCCGTGGCCCAAAACCCAAATCAAGTTTTTACCTCACCTTGGAATCCCCCTACCCTATTCTATACTTAACAAAGAATTCATAATTTTAATCCAAAACTTTGTTCTAGAGATTTCACTGGTTGAATTCACAAGAATGATTAATATTCAATTAATTAAATATTAAATATTCTAAGAAAATATAAAAGACTCAAAATTCAACCAAATTCCATCCCAAGTATATAAACCATATTATAAGACCAATGGAGTTATCATAAAATATTTTTGAGATCATATTATAGGATAAATTTCCATTTTACTCTCCAAACTACATGAGAAAAAAATAAAATTTAACCTGATTTTCCCAACCAGTAACAACGCGTTTCATTATAAAATCCACATAATAATACTTCTTTACCCCTAAGAAGCCTTAATGTCTAATAATACACCATATTATTGCCTCGATCACTAGATCATCTATTGATACCTTGAATATCCACCAACCAATCTCACAACACCCACAACTCTCTAATATGAGGGTCATCCATATGCAACTGATAAGACATTCCCCTCCATAGGAGGATCCTTATCATCACCCCATGACTAAACAGGAATTTCCGTAACCAATGATCTATCCACTATAAAATTTAATGACTGGACATGGCTGACCTTATCACACATAAGTGCCAACCCAAAAACAATAACCACTTCCCATTACCAATGCATCTGGATCAACAATCTCTATGCTCAACAATCCATTTATAATAAGGACCACATACTTTAATGAATATATTTTTTCACCCTACTATATGGATTCCACCACACTAATCCTTGAGAACCAACAATACACTATAGATATAATTCTCCCAAAACATAAAAAATTCATAATAGACCCACACATTACCAATTTCATCAGTCTACCAACCAACTTCCACTACACATAACCAACTCAAAAATTCCCTCACTATAATGAACTAAAATTTTATCAATGTAATTTCCATTCTGATTATATAATTGTCTCATATTCAGTAATGTAGTATTATATAATGTCCATAAACCACAAGATAGAACTAACAACATTTAATTATATTAATTTGGACATTATATTTATAGAATAAATATTTCCATAATAATTAAATGTGTTATGATGGGGAAAAATATAAAATAAGATAACTATAATATTAAAATTTATATATGCTCAATACCCAAGAATAATCACACTTATGAACAACATTGTAGAAGAAAAACATGATATTTGTAAGAAATATTCATTTTGATAATGAAAATATATATAAACTTTATATAAAATAGAAGTGAATGTGGAATTAATTAAATATGAGGTATTTATAGAAAGTTGGGAACCCATATCACTGATACAAATCAAACCATTGGAATGGTATTTTACCTATTTAAATGGAAATCTGGTCATTAGAATATTAATATAACCATTATGAATATTAACCTACCTATAAGAATATTATCCTCACATTTGAAAGTGTAAAATAATATTTATTTATTATATAAAATGAAAATATTACATATGTATATCATGATACAAGTAAATAAAAATTTTAAAAATGATAAACTGAGATTTTTTATTTTTGGTAAACATGTATATTTTATTTTCAGTTTTATAACAAATATAATGATTTTAAATAAAATATATTTCCAAAAAATGGTTCTTAAAAATAATATTAAGTTTAATTATAATGATAACAGAATTTTATGAGACTATAATTAATTTTTTAAAATCTCATAAAAAAGATCATAATGTAAAAAATTGTATTTTTCAAATAAATAAAGATTTTATTTAAAAATAAAATTTATTATATTTAGAAACTTATTTACATAAAATTTAATTTATTTACGGAATATACATGTTGAAAATGGTTTGGTTGATTTTTTTTCTAAAATAATTTAATTTTTGGTGTATTTTAAAATTTGACACAATACCGTATTTTATAATATATGAAAAATACATGCAGAAATGAGTAATGAATGATGTAAGTGACCATTATCTCAAACTAACATGAACTAATTACTATATATAGTCACAATAAATAATAATATTTTTAGTCTTGATCAAAAATAAGAAACTAATCAATATTATATTCAAAACAACCCTCTCCCCCTTATAAATACCACCATGCACTATCTCTTTACATCTTATAATCCGTTAAGATAGAAAACACTCCATCCATTTCTCTTTCCAAACCTCCTCTACACATTTAAGAGGTTTTGTTATTACAAAAATATAATTTAAATGAACCTTAAGGGGTGTCCTGAGAGGAGATATCTAAAGGATAAGGCAATACTCTCAACCGATATTTTAAATTTTTATTCCTCCTCATCCTAAAAAAAGTACATCCAATATGAAATAATGACTCTATTATCATTAATATACTATTATTTTATGGTATTGATATAATATCCATCATCCAACCTCCTATTGGTTCATTATAAAATGAAAACGGTGTTTGAAATATGGTCAGTTCACCACCTTCATAAATAACAAACTTCATTTTTCTCCACCACCATCAATTATAGTTATAGAAATAATATTATGATTAAATATAATGATAAAAACATATTTTATATCTTATTTAATGTTATGTAATGTATTAAAAATAATTTAATTAAATAAAATTAACCAAGTTCATGATGATCGGTAAAATTTCCTAAATGAACAAATTGTATGATAATGATGTTTATACTAAATGAATCATCCCTATGTTAGAAAACATATGGATATTTGGTACTATTTAAATTTATTTAATTTAATGAATATCATTTCATTTCATTTCTATGGTTGTAGTCCCATTTGAAAATAACTTCAATAATTATCCCCATACTAAACTAACCTTAGAACCATATAATGAATGACCTTGGGACGACAATTATATACATGGTATCTCAATTAAATTACTCTAAAAAAATAAAATATTCATAATAAATTAAATATATCTTAATAATTTTCTCATTCATTTATTTAATAAATAAAATTTGATTATTTAGAAGGTTGAATGAAAGTGATGAACAAATCCAAATGTGAGGTTAGGGATCTCTCTAAACCACCCTATTTTCTTTAGGTTATGATTTATATCTCATTAAAAAAAATTTCTCCCTATTATTAACATTTAATTCTTGAATATATTATATATATGTCCCATATATATATACCTAGTTTATTTTACCTTTCCTTTATGGTGATATACATGTTTTAAAGGTTCCCTTATTAATTTCATTCATTATGAAGAACAAATTAAAGGTAACTTATATATTTTCAAGACTATTTTAATGTACCACTCAATGAAATGTTTTTAAAATTACATGGTTCCTAAAAACACTCATTTTTATAAGGAAAAACATTTTTTCATTTCTGGTTTAATGGAAATTATTACACTCTTACCCTCTTTAAATATTTTTTGCCATTTTAATTAAAACCACACTTAAGAAGTCCATTAAAAAACCTATTTCTCCACTGTTTTTATGTAATCAATTAACTTGGACTTTTTTTAATGATCTATACTTTTATACCCTCTTTTTAATATCCAAAAAAATCTTAAATCTATTATTTCATGGGAACCTTAATTTTATTCCATTTTTTATTGCTCTAAGACAAGATTATGTAAACCATTTACTTTTTTATGGGTTTCTCTATATTCTCATGCCATATAAATGATTTAATTTTGAGGAACACATATGCATGTACATATTATAATGGGTGCACAAAAATAGTACTCCAAGGAATTGTGTAATTTTTATATCTCATGATATAATGTTTATGGGATTAGGTAGTATACCTAATCCATGATGTGACTCTTTACTCCATATTATGTTGTCATGTAAGTAATCCTTGACTTTTTCTTATGTCATGTTTTATATTATTGTCACATTCCTATGATTACATGATCTTATGATTCCATATTACTTATTTTATAATTACATATGATTATTCATGATCCTTGTCTTCATGATATCATGATATTCCATTTGATACATATGATATGCTTCTTTATCATGCTTATTCCCTTAGTAGGATTTATATCACACCTCATTTTCATATATATTCCCTATGTTATCCTATATATTTTTATAAGATAAAGTGAATTTAGTATCATGTTATGGAGTTTTAAATAATGATGAATTAGTTTATGTTTAACTTGTTGTATCTTGTTTCTAATCTTCTAAAGACACCAGACCTCTAGATTCTTGGATTGTGTTTTGTGGATTTTTATGCTAGAAATCAGGTAATTATTTATATAATAGGAATGGTTCTTCATACTCATGCCTCATGTATTTTTCTCAAATATTGATTCCAACCACCACTCTCCTCCCAGAATTAGAGTGATTCTTTAATAACCTCTCATAGGTTTTCATTTACCATCATACTTGGCCTCACCCGAACATAATAGTCTTATTCTTCTATGCTACCTGATCATGTAACTAGACATGTGCTCACATGAGTCATACCTTATTGAACCTAGGATAAAATTCCTAAACCGTTGATCATTCTTATCTATAATTTTAGTTCCATCTAGTCATATCACCCTTGATTCTATTCTTTAAAATGAGGAATCTCACTCACATGCAAAAGAAAACTGCACAACCACTCGCCACCTGACCACCGATCCAAAACCATGAGTGTCTACACACGCTCTCACCATGCTTCTATAAGTACATTAAGAACTAATAAGGCTCCACATCCAACCTACCCTACCCTCTCAACCCAACGTTGAAACTAAGAGCACTCCCAGTTCTCCACCTCTCAAGATCAAGAAATCTATATACCTATCAAAAAAAAACTAATCAGGGAAACCACAACCATTGGGAAAATCATGCTTGATATAAACACCCATCAGACATATTTTCCCTCATCAAGCCACCACCAGGGCATCTAAAGCCTACACCAAACCACTAGGATCTCCATGCATTCCACGATGATGGGAATGAACTTACATCACCAAAAAAATTACACCATAATATCCCCATATAATATCATCATATAAGGAAGTCATGTGGTTCATATGACTAGAATTACTAAAAGAAACTATATGGGACAACACAACATAGTTTTTTGTGGACACTTTAAACAACTAAACCTCCATCATCTATGAAATCGCACACAAATAGGCACATGTGATGTGAATCCTATGTTCCTATATAGATGAATGTACATTGGACTCTTGATAACAGAAAAATATCCAAAACCATTAATAATAATCCACAACACAAGTGTGTTTCACTAGCTGAAATCATAAAATCATAATATCAAAAAGCAAGAACCAAAATCCCATTCCCTGGTAACTAATATTTTCTATTAGAAAAGGATTTTGCGACATATAATGATTGTGACACCCCCATTTCACAGATAATATTTATTTAATATTATATTTGGGTGGTTTAAATTTTTAAAATTTTTGGGAATGAAATTATAAAATTTTTAAATCTTATGGGTATCGCACAGTTAGCCTACACTGTTAAATAAAAATGTAGAAACCATGTGAATCAGGTCTATGATTGGTTGTTCCAGGTTTCATGTCCTCGACATGGTTTATTTAACCATGAGAGTCATATCAGGTAACAGTGTGGGCCATTTTTTAGGTAAGGTTACTCTCATACAGTTGGTGTAAATTTAGGAAAACGGTGTGGCCTAACCATGCATTCATCCTAGGAATTTAAAATGTTATATTTTTGATATTTTTTATTTTTAATTGAACCCCTTAAAAACAAAATCACTCCCTCACCCAAACTCTCTTATACCTTGATTAAACCCCAAAGGGGTTCCCTCCTCCTCATTCAATACCACCCCTTCCATTGTCCTTCCATTATCCTCTAATTTTAGACACCATACCTTCCAATTCCTCTTGATATCTTCAAGTGGTAAGATTTAATTTCTTCCTCCTCTCATCTTAATTGACTTTATACCTCTAATTTTCTTCCTGTCATATACTCTCATCAATTACATGGTTAGTATTAGGGTTTTGGATGGGTATAAAATTTAATTTTGGGTGTTTTGGGTTTATAGAGACTCTCTCTTATGTGTGGGAGTGTTTACCTTTAAAGGTGGCATGGTTTGTGTCACTAAAACTTGATTCCAGCTAAATTGTAATTGGTCATAGGTAGTTATAACTATGCCATAAAATATTTGTACATACCATTAGATAACTGAATATTTTAAATTCCTTTCTTTTCAATTTATTACTATAAATGCTTGTGTGTATGAGATAAAAAAATCGAGGTGTTCCCTTCACTTTTCAGGGAACATGTTCCATGAAAAGTGATTTTATAAATTCCTAAGTGAAACTTTTGGTGTGTGTATGAATTTTAAAAGTGTATCCTAAATTTTTAAGGAGGTGGTGAGTATCATATACACAAAATATTTTTAGAAAAGGGGTTTCAAGTTTCAAGTGGGTTATTGAATTGAAATTGGGTTTGTTATCTCTTGTGAGCTTTGTTTTGGTAATTCATTGAAATATTTAGAAATTTTAAAGGTTGTTTAAAATGAAGTTTCAATTACCAAATTTATTTCAATGAATGTTTTAAAATTTTGTATCAAAGGATAACCCTGTGGATTTTTTATTTTCATGCCTTATTGAATAGTGTGGGTTGTTTATTGTTTTTTTATATATTTTATAACTTTGAGGGTGTTGATGCCCTGATGTTTTATTTGAGTTAAAATTGAAATTAATCCACATTTAAATGGTTTGGTAACAAAAATTTTTAAATTAAATTATAATTACTTATATAATGAAATATTGTTTTGCACCTTATGAAAATGGTATTTCATTGGTTATTAGTTATGACCTATTTGATCCCATTGATGTGTGTTATTGATTATACTTGTTGTTGGCTGATTTAATTATGATTCATGAGGTTTTATAAATAGGGGATAATTATTAAGGATTTTTGGAGATGGGAAGGATGTGATTATGATGTTATCCTTTGGGATTTATTTTTTGTAATGAGATAATGTTTTTCTCGAAAGTGGCCCACCTCCTTTAGTTATTCCATGAGGGGCCCTAAGATACTATGTGGTAAGGTAGGGGATGTAGCTAACATATTTGAGATTACACACTAGCTAGTGGACCCTAGTTTTATAAAATACCTGACTAGGGGATGTCAAAAATGAGACTAGTTTAGAGTGATTCAGTTGACAAGATATCTGAGAATTAACCTTATGACAATTGTTCTACCTTTTTATATCTAATAATTATCCCATCGGTCCTTATACTGATGCCTCATTCTATGTATGGTATGTTATGCCTTCATTATTTTATATTTATTATGTGAGTTTATTACATGTAATATTATTAATGTGTTGATATGTTGAATATTTTATGATTGAGATTTGACATTATATCATTTTCCTTGTGATATTATTATTGTTCCTTATGATTTTTATGGAAATATAGTTTTCTATGTTATTTATGTTAGCTTATTGGGTAATCAAGGGTCTTAAGGAAAATGGGGTGTTATTTTAAAATGATTTTTCAAAGTTTATTATGGTGTTTCAAAATAGTTTAAAGAAGTGGATTCAAAATGGTTTTTTTGAAAAATCAGACTTCAAAAACTGTTTTAAAGTAGTGGCTTTGATAGATTTTCAAATGGATTTGAAATGAGTATTTGGGTTTTCAAAGGCATATTTTTCTGATAGAAATGGTTTCTAAATGATCATTTTCACTTAATAAAATTAAATAAAGTATGTTTGACTCATATTCAATATTTTTATGATTCCCTTATGAAAAAGGCCTATAAAAACCCATATTTTTATATGTATGTTCAAACTAGTGTCAATGGAATGTAGATTTTAAGTGTCTATATAGACTCCTTGGTGGGGTCATACTAGGAATTGTTTCTCACACCCTTCATATTTATTTGGGAATATGCAGTCCTCATGTTCTTTTCAGTTTCCTTAGTTTTGTTCCCACCTAGTTGGGATCAAGCTCCTTAATTAATCTCTAGTATGTGTTTCCCTCAACCCTCTCTTTTACTACTTTCTAGTTATGGTTCCAAGTACCTAGAATTAGTCATGAATTATATATATTTATGGGAGTTTGGGAGGTCACTAGAGGTGGATATGATTTTCTTTCTAAGGGAGGATTTATGAGAATTTGAGGGGATTCTTTATTTTTTATTATTTTCATTATTAATTATTTTTACCTTCATAGTTTTGGATCTATTTTAGTTATTATAATTTTGATAATTACTATGTACTTTGTTTAATTACTTTCTCTTATTTAAAATTTAGTTTTTTATTCTTATATGATGGTAAAACCATTCCCAAGGATTCATTGTCAATACCTAGACACTAGTTTCCAACCTATAGGGATCAATAACTCCCTTCAGGCCTTGTAGAGGGTCGGGATGGGTGTCGGGTTAGATAGTAGACCGATTTGTTTCACTAGAAATGGTATTAGAGCACATAGACTAGTTTTGTAAGGCCATCACTCTTAGATAAATCTATTTTTATTTGGGAAGTGGCTGTTGGGAGATAAAAATATTAGGAATTGGTAGGTAGGTGTGGGGAGAGAATCATAAACTCTTTCTTTATCTGAGCCTTGAGTTCTTGTAGGTTGTTGGTATTCCAAGATTTTTTTATGATGGTGTATTTTTTATCCGTATTGACATGATGAGAGTTTCCATGAGGATTTTTATTGGTTTTGAGATGGAAAAAAATGGAATCTTAAGTGGCGAGGTCAGTGTTTAAGACCTGAAAAACCATTCCATGACAAAAGAATTTATTTTAATGCATTTTGTAAACCTTTTCTCGATTTGAACATGGTCCATCAACCCATCCATCCATGTTGATCATGGTTCCCCATCGCACATAGTTTTTATATTTAGACCCCTTTATGATTTGATTTCCTAGAGTGGCTTGAGAAATTAGAAAAGGTCGAGGTAGGTCTTGTCATGTATTGATATGGTTAGATTAGGTTTTGGTTGAGGCATTTGATATGCATTGGGTTTTGTTATTTTTGTGAAATGTTTTTGTTTATGTTGTGTTTTTATTTTTAGTTTTTTGTGGAAAACTAATTTTATGGAAGTGAAATTGGGTTTTTATGGAAGATGGTTTTTGGTTATAAAAAGGCATATGGCTTGTTTGTAAAATGGGAATGGGATTTCAGAAGAAAAAAAGTAGAATTGGTTGATTTTATTATGGGATTTCGAAATAAGTTTGGTTTTAAAATTATTTTGGGGAGTGTTTTTGAAATAGAAATGGATTTTTGGAAAGAAATTTTTTAAGGATGATATTTATTTTAGATAAATATGGGGATTTAACGAGTTAGTTTTTCAGTTTGGGAGGAATCGATGGTTTTCAAAATGAGATTTATTGGTTGTTTGATGTTGACTCGTGATGGGGG
Source organism: Viscum album (assembly GCA_963277665.1). Lineage (NCBI taxonomy): Eukaryota > Viridiplantae > Streptophyta > Magnoliopsida > Santalales > Viscaceae > Viscum > Viscum album. Next base: position 477,873,724 of record OY728136.1, on the reverse strand, counting down.
TTTAATAATGTGGGTTATTTAAGATTTTCTAAAACCTAAATGATTTTAATTAAACTAGAGAATTTTTTGAACTTGGTTTTGGACTCTCATTTTAAAAAAAATTGGTTTTTGAATATACTTTTGTAACCAATTTTGGAAAAAACGGATAATTTTGTGTTTCAAATTTGTCCCTTTTAGTATTGTGATTGTCTGATATGATTTGGAAGTTAGGAATGAGATGGTTCTATGACTTGTGTTGTTTATGGTATTACTTCCAGAAAGGTCTCATCTAAAGTTAGGGTGGTTAGTCTATAAGATTTTACCTCTTTATTATTTTTTAGACTAACCATACTCTAAATGGAGTGGAAGGTGTTATCTTTTATCCTAGTGGTATGCCTTGTAATCTCACAAGGTAGAGTTTAATTAGTGGTTTATATTGGAAGTTTTGTAATATGAGTGTTCTCGGATTGCAATCTTTAGGGGAATCATTGGATTATTAAGGATTATTTTTCATAGGATTTTAGAATAAAATTTTAATTATGTTGATTAATTTATTTTTTTGATTCATGTATAGTTGATCTTGGATATTTTGAGATTATTGGGGTGGCCTTAATTTTCAGAATCCTTTGGGTGCTTATCATGAGTTATTTGGTTTCTATTGGATAAGTTGTGTTCATTTGGGTTTTTCATGCCTCATCATTTGTTAGTTCTTATTTCTTTTTTTTTCAGAGTGTAGACCTCAGGATTTAGTCTAGCTTTTTAGCTTGAACATTGGTAAAATACTAGGATGTATGCATAGGTAACTAAGGGTGTTGATCATGCTATTTGGGACTTGGGTTCCACTAGGCTATGTTCTTCTTTCAGGATCACAGTGGGATGGGGTTTCACTAGCCTTGACCTGGGTTACCCTTATGAGGATGTGTCTTGAAATTACATCCATTGTCATTATTATTATGGACTATTTCTGATTCCTATGATCTTGTCTTGTGGGATGTTATGGATGTGATAACCTGGTTTGTTATCTTTAGGTTCTTCCAATTGTTGTGATTCTTTTTTGAATATTTTTTTGGGTTTTCTTGATGGTGTTCTCTTATTAAGATAGGTTTTATTTCATTCCTCTATCTTAGATTGATTTTAAATGGTGGGGATACCTATGTTAGGTCTCCACCTTCTTAGTGTTCTAGTTATGTGTTGATTGGTTAATCCTTTTTGTAGTTTTTTATTGATTTTGGTAGATTATCATTTTTCTTTGAGGAAGCATGTGTGGCTTAGTGTTTTTCCCTTACTTGGGAATTTATTATTGAATTAATTGTCCTTTACTTTTACATGATTATTTTTGGGAGGAGAAATTGGAATGGTGGGGATAATTGTGACACCCCCCATTTCACTGATAATATTTATTGTTTATTATTTTTGGTTGAGATAAATTTTTGGATGTTTCAAGATTGAAATTTAAAAATTTTGAAATATGTTGGGTGTTACATAGTTTTCATGAACTATTAAATAACTATAAAACAACCATGTGAATGGGGTTTGTGATTGGTAGTGTTGTTTTTTAACATCCTTTCCATGTTTAATTTTTTAATGTGAGCCATCTTAGGTAACTATGCAGGTTTTCTTGTTCATAAGGTTACTCCCACACGGTTCCATGCAGTTAGAAAAACCATACAGCCTAACAATGCAGTCTTCCTAGGAATTTAAAATTTTGGATTTTTTTGTTTATTATTTATTTTTAATTAAAACATCTAAAACCAAATCAATCCCTTATCAAAACACCCATATCCCTCATGTGACACCCCTAGATATTCCCACATAATCGTGTGATGCCAACCCCTCCCATCAATCCTCTTTTCTCCTCTGATTTTAGACATTGTTCCTTCTAATTTCTCTTGTGATCTTCAAGTGGTGGGATTTCCTTTATTCATCCTCTATTATTCATTTCTTTTCTAACTTGTATTTTATTCCTAAAATGAAACTTATTAGATTCTACATTTTTTATTAGAGATTGGTTTGGGTATAAAATTCATATTTTAGGTGTTTAGGGTTTAGATGTAATCTCTCTTTCATGTGGGATCCTTCACCTTCGAAGGAAACATGTTTTGCCTTGACGAAAAATGCTTCTGGATTGATTTCTATTTGTCTAAGGTAGGTGTTTCTATTATATTTCTTAAATTTACATACCATTGTATTCTTTAAATTTAAAATTAATTTTTTTTTGATTTATTCTTATAATTTTTTTGTATATGGGATAAAAATTCAAGGTGTTACCATCACTTGGCATAGAATAGGTTCCATGACAAGTGATTGTATAAATTATTGATTTAACATTTCGGTGTGTTAATGGATTTTAAAAAGATAATATTTAATGTTAAAGTTGGTGGTGAGAATCATTTTTTGGTTTTAAATTGGTTCTCCCCCACCAAAATATTTTTAAGAAAAGGGTTTCAAATTTCAAGTGGGTTACTGAATTAAAATTGGGTATGATATCCCTTGTAAACATTGTTTTTTAAATTAGTTAAGATAATTAGAATATTTTAATGTGGTTTAAAATTAAGGATCGATTCTTAAATATATTTCAAGTAATCTTTGAAAATTTGGTCTCAAAGTTTTACACCATAGATTTTTTATTTTCATGCCTTATTAAATAGTGGGTTGTTTATTTATTTGTTTGTTGATATTTTGGTACCTTGACGATGGTGATGCCTTGATGTGTTTTTTGAGTTTTCATATAAATTAATTTTCATTTAAATGGTTTGGGAATAGTAATGTTAAAATTAATTTATAATTAATTATGTTTTAAAATCTCATTCGGCACCTTATGAAAATGGTATTTCATTGGTTATTAGTTATGCCATATTTGAGACCACTGATATGTGTTATTTATTATTCTTATTTTTGGATGATTGAATTATGAATAATGAGGTGTTGTGGATAGTGGATAATTATTAGGGAGTGTTATAGGTGGGAAGGATATTATTATAATGTTTTCCTTTAGGCTTTGTTTTTGGCATGAGATAACATTTGTCTAAAAAGTAGACCACCCCCTTTGGTTATTCTATGAGGGGCCCTGGGATACAAAGTGGGGATTCAGGGGATATAGCTATGATAGTTGAGATTATGAATAAACTATAAGCCCCTATTATTTTTTAATACCTAGTCAGGGGGTGTCTATGATGAGACTAGTTTAGAGTTATTCGGTTGATAGGATGTGTGATCATTAACCTTCCACAGTTGGTCCACTGTTTTTCATCTCAAATTTGTTCCATTAGTCATTGTGGTGTTTCATTATGCTATGTGTGGTATGTTATGCCCTTTTTATTATATATTGATCATGTGATTTTATTACTTTTTATAGTATTCAAGTGTTTAAATGTTGGTTCTTATAGGATTGATATTTGACATTATATTGTTTTCCTTATGGTAGTATTGTTATTCCTTATGATTTATATGGAATTATGTTATTTATATATTTCCTTAATATTTATATGCACGTATTGTTTATGAAAGTGTTTTAATGAAAAGGGGGTTTTATTTCCAAAGCATTTATCATAGGTTATTAATAGTTTTTTAAAACATTTTCAAGAAGTGGATTTCAAATGGGTTCTTTTCAAAAAGAGGATTTTGGAAATTATTTTAAAGTAAAGATTTTGATGGATTTTAAAATGGATTATAAATGAGTGTTTGGGATTTAAAATGAGGATTTGGATAGTTGAAATTGTTTTCAAGTAATTGTTTCACATAATAAAAATAAATAAATAATATTTGACACAGATTCGAGGTGTTTTTGATTCCCTTGTCAAAAAAGGCCTATGAAAAACCATTTTTTTATATGTATGTTCAAACTAGTGTTGATGGAATATAAATTGAAGGTTTATAGATAAACTCATTAATGGTATTATATTGGTAATTTTTCATTCAAACCCTACATATTCCTTTCCGTGTATGAAGTCTACATGTTCCTTTTAGGTGTCCTAGTTTTGTTCCCTCCTAGTTGGGATTCGAGATACTTGATTGATGTCTAGTATGTGTTTCATTTTATCCTACCTTTTACTATTTTATAGTTATGATTACTAGTAAATAGGATTGGTGGTGCATTATATATATCTATGGGAGGACAGGAGGGAACTAGAGGTGGATAAGGTTTTCTTTATAGGGGAGGGAGTTAGGGGAAGCTGAGGTAATGATTTATTTTTTATTGTTTTTATTTTTGATTACTCCTACCTGCATAGTTTTGGATCCATTTTATTTATTGTCTTGTTTATTTTTTGTTGAGTGATATATTTAGTTACTTTATCCTATTTCACATTTATTTTTGTTTTATTATATTACGGTGAAATTGGTCCCAAGGATTCGTTGTTGATACCCAAACACTATTTTCTAGCCCATGTGGATCGGTAACGCCCTTAGGGCCTTATAGTGGGTCTAGTTGGGTTTCTATCTTGATGGAAGCTCAAGATATTTTTCTATAATATTGATATCTATCAAAATCTCTAAAACATTCCTATTCCACCTATATAATATCCCCAAATAATAAGACAATAAAAATGGATTATATAGTACCATTTTTTCATGAACTATCTTGGGTCAAACTAACACGTAACCCGATCAAGCTTGCAGAAAGGCTTAAAAATGCCTCCTCATATACTAAAGGCTTCTGAATAGCGTTAAGGATCTGAATAGATGATATGGGGAGACTATACCCTCAATCAAAGAGAAATAACAAGGGGAATAACCAAACATATACACACTTATAACAATAGAGTGCACATTAATAAACAATAATAGAAGAATGGTATATCAAATGAAATGTAGAAACATAAAATCATAGATAATCACATCTAGAATAGCATGAAATTGATGGTCTACCATAGGAATTATCACATATGTAAATTAAATAAATAAAATATAATTTTCAAGGCTCTACTTTCATCCCTCAATCATACATCAAACTAGATCTCAAAAATCTATCAAACTGATTTAGTCCAATCCCCAAACTCCACCTGAGGGGTCTCACTTGATCATGAATCATTATATCTCAAATCCATAAAAATTTTATCCTATTTTCATCTTAAAAACAAATATAAGGGTTTGAATTTATAGTAATTTTCATGTGTGGGTGAGAAATAAATCTCAGTAGGCTACCCCCAATGATGTACTTATCATCTGTTGTCATATCCAAGTGCATGAACATGTGATAGGCCAAGCCTAATTGAATAAAAACAAGAATAAATATTATAGTTAATAACTCAAATAACTAAAATAAAATACCATCGATGCAGGCTATTGTATTGGCCCTTCAGGACACATGTTGGGCCTTTGGTCCACTAGGACTTTGGTCCATGTAATGTCCTTTGGGTCAATGGGTCTCCAAACCATCATATGTAATAAAATAGGTCTAGTAGTTTATTTTAATTACTTTTATATAGGTACGAGGCTTGAACCATTGGGTTGATTAAGTTTTTGTGTCTTTTAGTTTCCTGTAATCCCCTCTACCTATAATATTATTATTATTTTGAATATCTTGCTACACATGAAACACCAAACTAGAACGAATCATGACACATTTTATTAATATAAAAATAACCATCATAAAGTATTAATTTTATTGGTGGTAAAAAATATATGTAACCACATTATGAAATATATATAAACATAAAAATATAGGTCATTTTTTTAATACTAATGATAAAATTAAATTAATATAGCTAAATAACTAATAACATAATTTTATGTTTAAAAATGTATTTTTTCTAAAACTGTATTTTTATGGGCTATAAATTTTTACTTCAAGAAACTAAATATATTATGATTATAAAATATATTTATATTTATAATAGGATAACAATAACTATTAATTGATAAGAAAAAATAATAAGATCATTTAATATTCAAAAAGTCATCTTTCTGTAAAAAAATGTTTTCTATATATCTTAGGTTTTAATTTAAAAGTTAATTTTATTATATTTAGAGATTGAATTGGATTAAATGTAGTATAAATTCAGAATAATCAGGTAAAAAATTAATAAGGGTTATCATTTATTTTTAGTAAACAAATAATTACCATGGTTACTTATTAATCAATGTTAATAAGGGTAAAAATGAGTAACATAAAGTGACTCAAATTTTACTAAATTAACTTGAAAAAAAAACTCCTTATAAAAATAATTTTTTAGGTTTTAAATCAATACCTTTATTTCTCATCAACAAATCCTCACTCAAATCTCCTAAATATCATGAAATCCAATTCTTACCCCATGCCTAGCTTTCACTTCCAAGGAAAAGTCTCACTTTTTCACGTATAAAAGGAACTCAATTCCACCCACTCCAAGCCATTCCTATCATTAAAAAGTCTATTGAAAATTTTCCCATTTTACCTCCCCTGAAGTCATCCTCCATTTTAGTTAGACCCTTATTTTGAGAATAATACCCAAGTCCTCCATTTCCAAAGGATCCTTCAAGAGAAAAGTCAAACTCTCAACATGAGTATTGCCATCACTATAACTTTATTTTCTCTATATTTCTCATCCACCCTACTACAAAAATATTATAACCATATTAATATAATAACATCTATATCATTATTATACCAAAATATTATTATATTAATTGTATAATAATTATCTAACTTTCTCACTTCTCCTTAGAAAAAATGAATATGTCATTTAGGCGTACATGCAGACTACCTCCTCCATGAATTACATGTGTTATTTTTTATCAAAAACAAACATGGATATTTCAAAATAATTATTTAATAAATAAATTATAAAATTATTAATATAATAAAAATGATAAATCAATTTCTACCTTCTCTCCAATCTATAAAAAATAGAGACGTCGTCTCTGTGTGTGTGAGGACTACCACCTCCATGGAAAAAGGTATTAAATTTTTTATCACCACCCAACTTGGATGATTCTATGAATTTATTAAATTAATTGAAATTACATTTATGGAATGATTAATTTCCTATAAAGGTTTATTTATATTTAACTTGTTACTAAAATACAAACTCTATTAATTATAATTACTAAAATAATATTGTCACTGATTCCATCTTCATAAATAATGAATAAAATTTTATTGGAATGAAGTTATAAATTTATAAATAATCATAAATAAAAAATTAAATTAACTTTTATAATCTAGGAATTATTAAATTGATATCAAATAATGAGAATTGACATCGATATTTTAAAGCATTCATGAAACTATCAACAGCGACAACATCCAATATTGAAAATAAACTATAACTAATAAATATATAATAAATGATTATAATTGAAGGTTATATATTTTAATATATATGAATAATTATATTAAATAGGTTATTAATATGGTTAAGTTTATTATACATGAGGTTAAATCATTTTCATGGAAGTTGGGAGTTAACGTAAGGGTTTTCGTTTCAATTTCCCTTCATTGAGGAACATTTTTTATATTATGCACATATTATTATTTTGTTTGGTTTAAATAAAACCAATTTGTCTTATATTTTTATTTTTTATGTTTATTTAATTTTATTTACAAGTATTTTCATTAATCTATTCTTTATATTATTTTCATTAAATTATTACCAAATCTGTAAGGGTTTCTCATCCCAATATTTTCTTCTTTGAGACATATTTCATATTATGTACCTATTTATTTTATATAGTGTACTTACTACCTATTTGACATATTATATCATTATTATCTTTATATTCATGTTCTTTAATTTTCCATTTTAAGGTCTCTCTTTTAAGATCATTCAATCAAATAGTTACCAATGTTGTAAGTGTTTTTGTCATCTCAACATTCCTTCTTTGAGAAAAATGTCATATGAACCACTTATTTTCATTTGTGTAGTGTATATACTAACCATTTATGTCTATATATCATAATTATAATGAAATAAAAGTTATTTTAAAATCAATATAAATATTTTTCATTCAAATTATTTTTGATTCAAAAGTTACCAAAGTTGTCATGGGTTTTCTTGACTTGGCTTCTTTTCTTGAGTCATAATTATTCCTCCTTGACTAAAGTTTTAAAAAATAGTTTTATTATATAATTTGATGGTACTATATTTACTTTCTGAATTTTTTCTAGGGAATTACATTTTCACATCAAATTTATCTTCTTTAATTTATTTCTTTCTTCATAAAATTTGATGATGTTAAGAATAATTCTCATCCTCCCCAAATAATATCTTTTTATTAAATGTCCATATCCACTCTTCCCGAAAATGTTTTCATTTATTATTTTCAAATCCAAATAAGTTTTATTTATAAATATATTAAAATTTATCTTTAACTATTTTCAAATGGAATATTTATCACTCGTTTTACAACGTGGGTTTCAATAAAGGTATTTTAATAATGAAAAGGGTTTTTCCATTCACGGTCATATATTTTATCTTCCACTCTGCATTTCCTTTGGAAAACCCTTATGTATTTCTCATATATTATTTATTGAGATCTATTTTTAAATATTTTTTTTAAAATTATTCATTAAAATTTCTTAAAAATAATCTTTTTGAAAGTCACACATAATTTTAACTTTATAAGATGATGTTAATAAATGTTTTCTAAAGACTTTTTTAAGTTTCACTTCAATTTTCATATTTATCTCTAAAATATATATCTATTTTGGATTAATGTTACATGGATAACCCTATAAATTAATTATGAAATACTCCTTTTTGGTGATTAAATTTTTTGTATCAATTAATCTAACACGTGATGTTATTTCATGTGATACCATTTGGAAATGTTACAAAACCCATTTTTATTTTCATGAGTTTTTCATGATATGATATATATATATAGTTGATTTTATGTGGCACACATGAATATGGATTATAATTATGATATGGTTGAGGTACTATATCACTATACAATTCACTGTTTATGGTTTTATATCTCATGATATAATGATGTTGAGCATGGACATGATGCGGTTAGCTAAGTTCATGTGATTGATCATGGACATAATGTAATTAGAAATTTTAAAAAGATTAATCATGGACATGATGTAGTTATATATGTTCAAAGGATTGAGTGTGGACATGATGAGATTAGTTTTGTTAAAAATATCTATCATAGACGTAAAGAGGCTAGTTATGTTCACAATGTTATGATTCTTATACCAAATTTTTTTGTTATATGCCTCTATTGTGAACATGGAATTCGATTACTCATATCATGATTTTTTACTCTAATGTCATAGTATAAGTTAGATCATTTTAGATTAAATGTCCTTATATTATGCCTTATGTAAAACTCTTATTATTCTATGTTCTTTTTAATAAGATATTTCTTTCATGTTCATGTTTTTTCACATGTTTATGATCTTACCATTGATAACATATTGATATATTTTTCTATTGTAGAGTGTTTAACCTCCCCCCTTCTTATTTTTTCCATTACCAATGTTATGAATATGAGTATAACATAAGAGATGTCTAAAATGGGATCTAGAGTAGTGTGACTATGGATAAATTTTCACAAGTACTGTAATATAAGTTTCTTATGTAGCTAATATATAAATAAAATAAACCAAAATATTCTTAGGATTACGTGAGATTATTGTGAGTTTTAATAATAATTTGTAATATATGAAATTTTATCTTGGTTCACCTTAGTTGGTTTCATATTTAGTATGTAAAGTGATTTTTTTTATAACTAGATGTGATATTATGGGCTTATGACACCTCTATTGGTATCAAAAAGCGTTTAGTTATTTTTAGGGATTATTTTAGTTATTTTTTAGAATTAAGACAAGATAAAATTAGTTAAAACCCTAAGGATAAGTATAATTATAGAATAATAACCTTATATTTTGGTAAAGAATATATTTTGTGGTTTTCTAACATTAGAATATCTGTCTATATACAAACAAGTGGATGTAGGCTCTTTAACAAATGCGCCTAGGTGTAATAACCCTGAAAAAACATGGTTGAGTATTAACTCAATATTAAATCAGTGCATAACAAGTGGGATTAACTTCACACTTGGTTTGACATTTCTGAAGGATATTATTTGGTAAATTCATATTCTCTTTACAATTCATCATGAAAGATTTAAATGGAATTTGAGAATATTATATATAAATAGTTAGGTTAGAGAACTTGATATGAATATGACCATAGAAAAATGAGGTTAAACTAAAGGTGTTATAAGTTGATCTAATTATATCATATTTGAACTAAAATTATCATAGTTTTAAATGAAGGTGTCATAATAAAATACATATTAATATTAGGTTTTCATATTCATATGATTATTTTATCTTATTTTATTAGATATTATCATATCCATTTTTTAGTATTTTAAAATAGGATCATAAAAATGAAGTTGTGAGAGGTATGTCTCTAGAAACGCATAACACATATAGTCATTTAAAAATTTATATTTTTAAAAAATGATTGAAAATTTCAATATATTACTATTAATAAGGAAAATATGAGTTTCTTAGTCTTAGCTGAGATAGTAAGGTTTATATTTATTTAGAAATTATATCATGAGTTATACCCTTGTCTATTTTACATTAGTGAATTGTAATTAGAATTGGAAGGACAGAATTTATTTAAAAGTGGGAGAATGTAATACCCTGAATTTTTTTATTAATTTTCCTTTTAATAAAAATTATTTTGAATAGCTTCTTTCATGCACAACAATGATCCAAAACAAACATCACCACATTTTATTAATATAAACATAACCATTGTAAAGTATCCATTGAATTATTGGGTATAAGTTGAGGTAAACACATTGTGAAATATATATAAAATTAAAAATAAAGTCCATTTTTATAAATAATGATAAAATTCAACTAGTATAGCTAAATAACTAATAAGATCATTTTATGTTTAAAAATGTATTTTTTATAAAACTAGATTTTTATGTTCTATGAATTATTATTTGAATAAACTAAATATATTATGATGATAAAATATATTGATATAAATATTTTATAAAAATTAATTATTAATTTATCATGAAAAATAATAAGAACAGTTAATATTTAAAAAGTCATTTTTCTACAAAAAAACATATTTTCTAGGTATATTATATTTGAATTTAAAAGTGAATTTCCTTGTAGTTTAAATTTTAATTTGATTAAATGGAGTCAAATTTTAGAATCAAAATACGGAAATTTTTTAAGAGTGGCCATCTTATCATTTTAATAAAAAAAATTACAACGGTTAATTTTTAATCAATATTAATAAGGTTAAAAATGAGTAACCTAAAATGGATCAAATTTTACTAAATTTTATTTACCCAAAAAACTTATAGAAGACATTTTTTTTTGTTTTAAAGTCATAAATACATGTCTCACTAATATTTCCTTACCTAGATAACCTAACTTTCATGAAATTATATTCTTACCCCTTACCTAACTTTCAATTACAAGGAAAAGTCCTTATTTTTCACCTATCAAAGGATATTACTTCCACACACTCCAATCAAAACCTATCATTATAAATTATATTGAAACTAAGTCCATTTTACCTCCCCTATAGTCATCCTACAAATTTATCATCCCCCTATTCTGAGAATAATATCTAAGTCCTTAATTTCTAAAGGATCCTTCGAGAATAGATTTAAACTCTCAATATGAGTATTAGCTAATCTCTAACAGTATCTTCTATATCATTCTCATATACCCTCTTCCAAACCTATTATAACCATATTAATATAATTAAACTATTATCATTATAAGAATTAAATTTTCTTATATTTATGTAATAATAAATATCTACCTTCCCTCCTTCTCCTTTGAAAAAATAAATACATAATTCATGCATATATGTGGATTAACACTTCCATGAATGATGTGTTTTACTTTTCATCACCTCCTTAAAGAGATGGTTCAAGATAATTATTTATAAATAAATATGATATTTTTAATATCCTAAATTCTTTATGATAGTAAAGCCCTATGTTTTAATAATTTATGAGTGTTTTTATGTGACAAATGTAATTTTTCCATATAAATAACTTAATAATTGATTTAGTCTTTACGCAAGTGTAAAAACTCTGGTAACACTTTGGGAAATTCTATGTAATATTTTTGAATTTAGGAATTGAGTAATTTGTGAGATTCCAATGCCAATAGATCCTTAGTGTAGATGAAATAAAAATGTTAAATATATTATATTAGATACATCTGTTTTTTTAAAATGAAATATCTCCCAAACAGTGTCTCATATGAGAAATATAAGACCATCGTTAGGTCTTGTATATGGTGTTTACCATAGAAACCATGTAACATTTTTGTGCATCATGAGTTTTTTCAAAATTCACATTAGGGTAATTTATTTAGTATTTTTATTATATATTTTTATGAAAATAATGGAATATATTATGAATGGTGTATTGTATGAAAAATATGAGACCTCTATTAGGTCTATAATATGTATTTTACCCTAGGCGTGAAATAAAATTTGTGCGCGTTATATTATTGGTAACATCACACATGAGGATAAGTTAATTAATTTTTTTATTATATTATTATAATTTTAATTAATTAAATTCATTTTTTATTGTATCTATTTTCTTACATGCATTACATTTCTACCATTTTCATGTGGTTGAAGATCCCAAATCTTTGAATATAACACCATTTTGACCCATTTCAGATGCAATGCTTTAATGGGGAGAAATTAGTGACTCTACAATGAATTTTATGTGGAAACATGGATTAAATAGGTTGTTTTAATTTAGGGTATTAAATATCGTTATTTTGGGGTTCTAAAAATCAAAATCACCTCTCCTTTTTTGTTTGATTATATCAAGTTTGAGATATCCCATATCATCCTTACATGCAATAAAATGACCCAAATCATGTTTGTTCATCTGGTTCACTGTGATCCACCGTTGTTCTTCCAGGCACTTCCCCCTATGCGCAGGTTTCTCTTTTTTCTTCTTCTTTTTTCCCCTCAATATTTATATTGTGTAAAAAATAGATTTTTATATGAATAAAATAATCATAAAACCAAGAATTTTTTAGGATAATTCCACCAAAATATAAATGGGTAATCACACCTAATTATCGAAGGATAATTTTTAAAATTATCAAAGGGGGTAATTACACAAAATCATTGTGGAATAATAATATGTAGAATTATTCAAAAAATCTCACCAAGTTATCAAGGGATAATTCATATAAATTATTAAAAAAATCTACATGAAATTATCATGGATAAATTTAATGAATTATCAAACAATAATTACTTTAAATTATCAAAACATAATTATTAAAAAAATATCAAAGGATAATTTCATAAGATTATCAGAAGATAATTATAATGAATTATCAAAAGATAAATATGTGAAATTATCAAAGGATAATTATCATAAATTATCAAAATATAATTGCATCGAATTATAAAAGGATAATTTATTATAAATTATCAAAGGATGATTAAGAAAAATTATCAAAAGATATAAATAAATAATTATCAAAAGATAAATATGTGAAATTATCAAAGAATAATTATAATAAATTATCAAATTATAATTACATAAAATTATCAAAGTATAATTTATTATAATTACCAAAGGATAATTTCATTAAAGGATAATTTATAAGAAATTAAAAAAAAAGATAGTTATTCTTAAAGAGAATATTGTGAGTTCAAGCACTATCCTAGAATGATAATTTGGAAATTATCTAGGAGAGATAAAAGATCGTCACATGTAACTATTTATTTATTTTTGAAATAAAATAACTTGTTTTCATTATAGGATCCCTTGACAAACCACTAGAATTTATATACTAAAAACTATGATAATAAGGCCTGTGATGAGGTGTTTGTGACTATTGATGTTTCCACTCCATATTTTGAACCACGTAAGGTGGTTTATCCTTATCATTGAAATCAATGACCTTGAGGTAGGAACTTCCTTATATCTTGGTATTTTGTCGCACATGTTTCCTTAATATTATTTATGTGTACACATTTGTTATAGATGTGTAATATTATGATCGCATATGGGTGTTTGTGTTTCCCTGAGAACCATGTGTGGCATTTGTTTACATGATTAATTTGTAGCTTATTATTCATGTTTGATATTGATCACAAGTATTGTATGTTCTACTTTACTTATGATGATATGATATGATTTCTCGTGTATCCTACCATTCTATGTGTGATTTGTGGTATTGTTCTTTGAGCTCAAGGCAGTTGGACCATCATGACGTATTTATCCCTTAGAGGAGGGGTGTGCACAACTTGAAATGATGATGATGAGGGACCTATACATAGGGTAGGGATGTGATGATTCCTTGAAGATTCCCTATGATGCAGTAAATGCCTAGTGGATTCCTAGGGTAATGATACTCGATGCCTAGTGAATGTAGAGTATCTCTTGATTCATATAGAATGCTGAGAACATGACTTCCCTGATGAACTCTGTATGTCGAGTTGCATGATCCCACAATGCCAAGTAGCATGATTCATTAGACTCATGGCTATTCCTTGATACTTATGATGCCTTGATTATCCTTACGGTATAGAACCGAAGTGGTTATGGTCGGGGGTTATGGAAGATTTGTTATCACATGAAGGCTCAATTTTTCATTGTTTGTTTATTCTTGTTACACATTTATCATTATTATGGTATAAATTATTATACTTGAGAAAATAGGGTTAAGGATTCATTGGTGGTGACCTATTGAGTCTTGTACTAACACCCTACTCAGGTATTTTGATGCACTTTTAGATTTTATAAGGGATTTGATGAAGGAAAAGGGCTCAACCACATCCCAACCCACCAGGGCCTACCTAGATGGTGGAAGGCCAAGTTTCAACAACCCTAAGCCTATGTACATAGGCCAAGGGATGGTGAAAAGTGTCAAGAAGGAATAACTAATATGGGAATCCCTTCCTAAATTATTTGTACACACAGAACCAACCATCTACATACATATTGAGGAGGAAAAAATAATAAAATATTTTAACATCTCTTGTAGAAACCATGCATGAAATAACCTCTAGGGAATACAAAATATTATGAAAATAAAATATAAAAATTAAAGGTAAATGTATATAACCACCTAGAAAATATGTCTCAACTATAAAATATCTGGAAAATAAATTTTTAGAGAGCCCATCTCTAGGTCTCCAATCCCCGACCATCGTATGTGGTCAAATGCACCCAAGTATACCAATGCGCCTCTAAAACCACAACCGATTTTTTCCATCGTCTTCATAAGACATGACACATGTGGGAAAATTCCATGTAGGGGTGAGTATATACATACCAAATAGGAAACTTCAAAAATGAAGATGGAGTGATAAAAGTCATGATAGAAAAAATCATCTCATCCCAAAGTAATAAGGAAAAAACCCAACAACAAGGATGTGTGTGTGTGTGTGTGCTCATATAAGAATCCCAGTCGAGAGAGAAAAGGTGTCTCCATCTCAGAGCCCATACCAAGATGATGAGTCTTCCAATAGTTCCAAAGGTTCATCATTGATTCCCCGCAACTCACATGTAACTTTCAAAGTAACCATGTGGAGGAACCACACCTCACCACTATTCCACACAGACGAGGGAGCACAACATACAAGTAGATGGCCCATTCCATAATGTGTCATGGGGTACCACTCAGTCGGTAGAGGACCCACGCACAAGTCAATAATGGGGAAACCACTTAGTAGGTAGAGGACCCATGAACTAGTCCATAATGGGGTACCACTCAGTTGGTAGAGTACCCATTCCTAAGTCTATAAGAGGGTACCGCTCAGTAGGAAAAAACCCACTCTATAGTCAATAAGGGGGTACCACTCAGTAGGAAGAGAACCCACACCCTAGTCTGTAAGAGGGGAACCACTCAGTAGGTAGAGGACCCATGCCCTAGTCCGTAAGTGGGGTACCACTCAGTAGGTATGCGACCCATTTCCTATTCCATAAATGGGTACCACTTAGTAGGTAGTGGATTATAGGGGACCGACCCTCGGGTACGACAGGGGGTTTACCTACCCCGACCTCTCTCTGATGATTCTTCTTGATCCATGTTGTGTTTTCAACCATCGTATAAGGAAGTGTAACACTGGGAACATCTCACATCACATCTAAAATTCCACTATGATGTCCACAATTTAATTTTATAAGGAAAAAACACTCAGTATAGGATACTAATAGTCCAAAATTCGAGTCAAAACAAAGGATATACAAGAGGTATAAGTTTCATAAACAAGTACACGACATGTAGGGGGGTTACACGGTGTGTGACCTCACCTGGATCCCTATCCATGTCCTTTCAAGTTCACACATTCATGTCCATATTGTACTACATATAATGTAAGGGTACTATAAGGTGCATCTTGGCCTCTTAGGGATGATTCTTTTTCTCCTGAACGTATACTTGGTTGTGCCTAGGTACAGGCATGTGCCCATGTACTCCTAGAGTACATGGCATGTCCTCCCACAAGGGGTCTCAGGTGTGGGCTACTAGAACATGACTTGGATACCTGGGGAGGGTCGATGGCATGTTTCTCATCCACATGATGTGTGATCCTTATCTTCCCTAATACCCTAGCTATCGTATCTGGGTGAGGTTGTATGGTGTGTGTTCATCAGACCACACACCATGTAGTCACATTTTTTCATAGAAACTCATGTTTCTTCATGCTTCCATCTAATACTCTAATACTTCCACTGAATCCTCCATTTTACCACCAAAAGTCAGTGGAAAACACATCCATTAGTTTATTTCAACACTCTAGTGGCTGAGAATCTGAATCTAATCACCCATAGGAATCTCGTAGTGTGTCCTACACTCCCCCCATATCACGAATATCATTACCTAAGATCTTGAATCTATGAATCCATCACTAATACCAACAATACACCCCAATATATCATTAAATTACTTATCCATTTTTTGTTCCCACATTCACTGTGAATATGAGGGTTTGATCAGGATCAGACCCACCCAGAAATGTTGAATCATATCCCGGTAGCTCAACAGCGGAGAAAGTGAATAACAGTTGGGGGGAAAGGCACAATAAAAAACATGAATCAATAATTGGCCAATATTTCTTGTCCAATGATTATATATTGGGTATATTTTGGCTGATAAATGAGGAATAATTAGGAATAAAGTGAATATAAAAATTAATTCGATATACTGGCTCATGTAAATGATTAAATTAATCACAGATAAAATAATATAAGATAAAAAACATGATAAATATTTTAATCAAGGGATTAAAACATAATTTACAAGTCCTACTTCAATATTGGATCAATCTTTGGTGAAAAATTCATTCTCTAGAGATTAGGATGATTGGTTGTGTTAGATACTTGTCTATTCACCTCAATATGATCATGATTCATAGTTTAATCTCAATCTACTAACTAAGGTCATCAGGGAACCTCTAAAGAACCTCCTAGGGTTATGTAACTAACCCTATCAAAATTTCATACTTACATATTTATAGATTATTATATTTAAGTCATTTAAATTAAAATAAATAAATTATTTATTTTTTTTAATTTAAATGTACCCTTTAATGGTTGCCTCATCCGAACGTCTGGAAGTGATGGATTTTAGTTCATGCCTAAGGTAAACCCCATTCTCTAGATATAACTGTAGTATCATATTTTAGATATGAGATTATGTTCAGGATATGTTCCCTTTTCTTTGAAAAACTATGTTTGTGTGATATAAAATATATAAAATATTTTTACATAATTAATTTTGTGCTCCCTGGTCCTTGGAATCACACACCGTCTTAGCTCATGGATCTAAAAATATTTTTTAATATATTTCAAATTCATACAAGGAAAAAATAGAGTCTATATATTATTCAATCCTTAAAATATTTTCATCCCTGAAAAGCACATACTAAGAAAAAAGGTGAGGATATTGAGATTTTATCTATCTCTCCCACTCTCAGGATATCTCATGTATGATCCCATACTACCATAAAACATGAACCAATGGAATGGTCCATCCATGAAAAATCCTCTCCTGTCAATCCTAGATCTCCACCAGGTACTCTATGAAGGTGGTTCCATCCTTGATTTCCAGCTCAACAAAGTCAATAACGTGGATAAGATCATGTACATATCTCCTCAGTTGCAACTCATGGAATACCTCATAAAAAAACTCCTACTTTTGGGGTAAGTCTAGGCAGAAATCAACCTCTCCAATCCTATACAATATCTCAAATGGACCAATGAACCTTGGGGATAGCTTACTTCCCTGGATGAATTTATGTAATCCTCATCATGTGGAGTATATTAGGAAAATGTAGTCTCCCTAACCAGTCTCCAAGGGCCTAATGTGTTGATTTTAATAAGATTTATGCCTACTCTAGGATGTCCTCATCTGATCACAGATCACATGGACCTTCTCTATAATCACCAGCACCATCTCTGACCCAATAAGAGATACCTCACCGATCTTAATCCAGCATAAGGGTGACCTATAGGGTCTCCCATACAGGGCCTCAAAATGTGTCATGTTTATAGTAGAGTGATAGATGTTTTTATAATAAAGCTATTCTGAAGGTAAGTGATCCTCCCAAATCTATATGAATTCAAACATGCAAGTCCTCAGCATATCCTCCAAAACATGCATAGTGCTCTTGGTTTTCCCATCCGTATGGGGGTGAAAAGTTTTACTCATCCTTAACTAGACCCTATATGCCTCCTATAGACCTCTCCACAATTGTGATGTGAACCATGCATCTCAGATGGAGTAAATAATTGATGGAATGCCATGAAGGTGTACAATATATCATATGTACAACTACCCCAAACTCTCTATTGAACTCTACATTGTGATAGAAAGTAAGTTCACTGACTTGGTAAGTCAATCAACTATCACCTATATTTCATCATGTCCTCTTGTTATCCATGGAATCCATATCATAAATTCTATGGATATTCCATCACATTTCCACTCTAAGATCTTAAGAGGATACAACAAACTTTCTTAAACTTATTTCTCAGCCTTCACCTACTAATACATGATACACCAAGAGATGAACTTAGCAACACTTAACCCCATTAAATCCCACCAAAACTACCATTGAAATTCATTTTACATATTCCCTATACAAGTATGTACATCCAAAGTAGAATTGTTAAACTCCCACATCATCTCCTCTCACATTGTGACTAAAACCATCATCCATCCCTGGAAAAGGATGATCAGATTTTCTCCTTAAAAGATTCCATTTGGTGAATATATTGAGGATATCTGGTCATGTAGGACCTCATAGTTGATGTCACCCAACTAAGTATTCCTCACACACTGAATGAGAGGATAATTTAATACCATATACTAAAGATAAGATGAACCCCTTTTCTCTACTAGGTTCAGTTGCATAAAATCCAACTAATCAGATGCCTCCTCTACTAGATAAGAACAAGACATCCTGTTGAGGTGATATTCCACCACATTTTCCTTCCTAGGAGTATAGACTATCTAAAATTCATAGTCTTATATGAGATATTAAGATCCCATCTGTCTTAGGTTCAGAACTCTCTATGTGAATACATACCTCAGACTCTAATGGTCTGAGTAAACAACAAAATGATCTCTCATAAGAGAGTTACTCCACATCCTCAAAGTGAATACTAACGTGAAATAATCCATAAAGAATTAATGATCCATTCAACAAGTCTTAAAATTTTAATAAGTCATACAACATATTCAACGATATCACCATGAACTCAAAACGTCATTAGTGGATTAGGAAATCCACTTTTGGTATATCTTTCTCCAAAACCATAGCTAGTGATAACATTTATCAAAGTCAAACTAAAATAAATACTTCTCCCAAAAACACTGGTTGAAGAAATAAATAATTCTCAGGATTGGATATTATTCCTTGCATCACCTAGTTCAAGTGATACCAATTCACACCCAACCTCAAGCACCCATTCAACTCTGTAAAGAATAACCCTGGGATGGCCAGATAAACACATTAGCTCTTACAAAATCTCATTCTCTATAAAATCTTGGTTTTAACATTATCTTATGAACCTCAAAGGGTTCCATCTGATATGTTGTTGAAAAAATAAAGGGAAATCCCTAGCGCCAATCCTTACAAAATCCTAACATTCAGTGTAAAGATAAACTCAACACAACCCTAGAAAATATGTCCTCATACTTCACCACCAATTCAAGAAAACAAAAGATCATAGAATCTAATATTACAAAGGTATTAATAGCCAACTGATAATAAGTTTGTCATAACCTCCTACACATGAGATCATCCTGCTTTGACTGGGATAACTCCTTATCAAAGGAGGAAAACTCCATCCCTAAAAGCTGAAAACACCACCACTCTCACTGGTAGAAAAAAAAGTGATCATGGATGGTAGGGAACCAGTCTATACTAAGGAAAACATCCTAGGGTATCATTTCCTCTATGAAGATATTCCACATGAGGCTTTTTTCTCACTCTTCCCAAAATCATGTCACACTATCAGTAGAAGCATTTGATCACTAATCATCTTTGTAGGAACATACAATATAAGGGTTGAGTAAGAATGATCCACCAGTATCACTAGGTCTTGAATAGGGGATATGATCAGGGATAAAGGGGTTAATGACTCTGGGTGAAAACTGTAACTGGGGTATTAAGGGAAGATGACTTACCTCAAACCACACTTGAAGCCTATACAAGATCCCACTTCCTAGAACTGATTCTTACCCATTATTTCCTATTTACTAAAAACATGGATTGTTCCAAAATCATATAATAAAAATACCAAAAAAACAAATTCATAGGAACTTATCCTCCACACCTTGGCACTATCCACTTTAGGTGGCACTGAAACTATTGCGTGACTTTTGAATCGCATCTCAAGATTGTGTCTCAATGGGGGAATTGTCCCTATTTCTTTCATATCCAAAATCACATAAAACATAACCAATAAAGGTAAATATACATGCCACATGTATACCTAGAAAAGACTTAAAAATGGAGTAAACATAGTGGCTCATACATGTGTATAACAGTACTACAACAAAAATAGAAGGAATAGAGATAATACCTCAAAACACCCCTAGAGACTTGGGGTAAAAAAAACCTTCAACACTTGCATCTATCCATGATTCTTACC
This sequence comes from Viscum album, assembly GCA_963277665.1. NCBI lineage: Eukaryota > Viridiplantae > Streptophyta > Magnoliopsida > Santalales > Viscaceae > Viscum > Viscum album. The sequence goes on along the minus strand of OY728136.1, from coordinate 477,852,670 downwards.
ACAAGCTTCCTAATCCTATATTGGTTCATCTGGAGGTGTTTTTGGTAGCATCAAATAAAAGTTCCAACCATGTCCTTCTACTCCCTTAGCTCCTCTATTACATACACCACCCCTGAAAACCTCTTTGCTCTAGCCACTACCTCTGCCTAGGTTTTTTTAATGCCTCTCTATCTATAGAATGATAGGTAGTTCAATATCACATGAGATTTCCATACCCATCTCAAGAATATAAATGATCATTACTTGGTAGACTGAGCTTTCCTTGAGGTATCTTTAAATGATGGTGCCTCTTACGATGAGACCTATATCGCACGCCTACAATTGGTGGGTCCTACTGACCCTACATATTAGGAAATCCCTATGTCTAAACCTCATGATATACACTCAAGCTTTTATCATCACCATCCATCACAAAATGAGTCATTCATAACTTAGTATTACTTTTTTAATCCACCTAAACCACTGGAGGTGGGTCTATGAATTGATCAACATGAGAAAATTCCACCTGTTGACCAGCCTAAAGAAAGAGTACCTTGTGAATAACCCCCCTCAGGGAGGCCTCATCACTCATTGATTCATACTCTTGACTCTGTTGTGAAAACCTTTTTGGTTGTCATTGTGGAAACATCCTGACAATTAATCAAGATATATCATAGTTAGATAAGCATATATATATATATATGGGGAGATGATTCAAGAAGGATAGTCAAAATACTCAATCCTATATGATACATATACCAAAATTCCATGAAACCAATGTCTCGGTATTCCAAGATGAAAAGTAGGTAATCAGAGTCTGGTTGAATGGATACATTGGTTGTCGCACCAACACTAGGTTCACTAGCCTTAAATCTATACTTGAGACACTTTGAAACCATTTCCCTAAGTTCCTAACCAAACCTCATAAGGGGGGAAAACTCCAAACACCATCCTGAGGTCGAACCACATTTGATTCTAATCTATCATGACCCAACCCACTGAGTCCTACTTGAACAATGGAATTCTGAGCCTCAACTACCCTAGGACTGCCCCCATAGTCCATAGGTTAGTGATAAGTGTTTAGAAGGAATAACTAATATGGGATTCATTTTCTTAATGTACCTATACGCACACACCCAACCATATTTATACAGAAGTATAGAGGAAAAAATAATTAAATAGAGTAACATATAGAATAGATTCCATGCATACAATAACCTCTAGGGAATATAAAAGAGGATGATAGCATAATCTGAAAAGTAAAGGGAAAAATACATGCCCACCCAAAAAAGATGTCCCAACCAAAAAACAGATATAAAATAAATTCTGAGAGTGCTTAGCTCTAGATCACTACTCCCAGACCACCATACGTGGTCAAATGCACCCAAGTATCCATATTCTTCTCCATTGATATGTATGTCATCTTCATAAGATACAACACATGGGTAAATACCATGAAGGGGTGAGTATATACATACCCAATAGTAAACCCCAAAAAATGAATAGGGGTGATATAAGACATAATAAAAGTAGTCAGTTCATCCCAAAGTAAGAGGGAAATGAAACCCAATGACATAGATGTATATTTATAGATGATCATATAAGAAACCCATTATATAGAGAACGAGGTTCTCCACCTCAAATCCCATCATAGGAATATGAGTCTTCCAACATTTCCAAAGGTCCATCATCAATGCCTAGCATTTCACGTGTAACTGTCGAAGTAACTGTTTGGAGTACCCATACCTTGCCACTATGACACACAGTCGAGGGGGAACAACTTCCAAGTAGAGGAACCACACCATAGTATGTTAGGGTGCACCACTCAATAAGTAAAGTACTCACACCCAAGTCTATAAGGGGTACCACCCAGTAGGTAGAGGACTCATTCCCTTATCCATAAGGGGGTATCAATCGGTTGGTATAGGACCCCTGACCTAGTCTATAAGGGGGATACCACTCAATAGGTAGAGGACCTGCACCCTAGTCCATAAGAGGGTACCACTCAGTAGGTAGAGGGCCCATTCTTTAGGCCATAAAGGGGTTACCACTCAATAGGTATAGGACCCATGCCCTATTCCGTAAGGGAGGTACCACTTAGTAGGTAGATGACCCATGCCCTAGTCTATAAAGGGGGTACCACTTGGTTGGTAGAGGAATCATGCCCTAGTCCATATGGGGGTACCACTCAGTGGATAGAGGAGTTTGGGGGACCCACACCCAGGTACAATAGGGGGGTTTCCAACCTTGACATCTCTCTAATGATCCTACCCGATCACTAGCATCGTCGAGCATCGTAGAAGGAAGTGTTGTTCTTGTAAAATCTCAAATCATTTCTCAAATTACACTATAAAGGCCACCATAATTTTCTATATAGAAAACCACTCAATATAGGATAATCAGGGACCAAAATTAAAGACAAAATTAAGGTGATAAAATATATTTTAAGTTTCATAAACAAGTACATGACGTGTAGGGGTCACACAGCCTGTGACCTCACTTAGCCTCTTAGATGTGTACTTTCCAATACATGTATTTATAGCCATGTAGTATTTAATTGAATATAAGGGGATTAAATGACATGTATTAGCCTCCTAGGGTTGATCCATGGGCTCCTGGCCATTTACTTAGTCATATGTGGGTATCATCTCATGCCCATGTACTTATAGAGTACATGATGTGTCCACCCAAATGAGGTCCTCGACATGCGCATCTGACACACATTATATATTCCCAGGGTGGGACACACAACATGTTCACTATCCATACTATGTTTGATCCTTATCTTACCCAAACTCCTAGCCACCACAATTGAGTGGAGCTATACGGTGTGTGTTTATTTGACTACACATCGTATAGTCACATCTTTTGCATAAACTACAGTTTCTTCAAACTTTTTATATATCTTACACTATTAACACTAAATATACCATTTTAACATGAAACATTGGTGGAAAACACCTCCATTTGTTTATTTCATCCCTCTGGTTACAGCAAATCAAAATTCATCCACCAGTAGGAATCGCGTACCTCGTCCCATATGCCTCCTATATTGGTGCCATCACTGCCTCGGATCTTAGATCCATGAGTCCATCACTTATACCAAAACTCCATCCCAATATATCATAAAATCACTGATCTTGTTGTTTTTTATACATTCACCATGAATTTGAGGGTCCAATCATGCTCGAACCAGCCTGACAATGTTGAACAGTGGCCCCATAGCCCAATAGCGAAGAACACAAAGAACAGGTGGTGGAAAGAAACAAGAAAAAAAGTTTTATCAATCATTGTACAAGATTTATTGGACAAAAATAATATATTTGTTATATTTTGGGTGAAAAACATGGCATAATAATGAATAAATTGAATAGAAAAATGAATTCGATACCCGGGCTAATGAAAAGGATTAAATTATTCATAGATCAAAGAATAGTAGATACAAACATGCTCAATATTTTAATCAATGGTGGAAACCAAAATTTATTATTACTACCTAATGATTAGATCTATCATTGGTGAAGAATGCATTCACCAATAATGATGATGATTTTTTCATCTTCTTCATGTCGATTCACCTTGATCCAATCACCTGTCATCATTTGATCTTGATCCGCCAATGAATATCAACAGACATCCTCTCAAAAAACTCCTAGTTTTAAATAAATTTCTTAAAAAAAATATTTATATAGGATTAGATTTAGGCTATATAAATTATAATAAATAAATTAATCAATTATTTAAATTTAAATGCACCCACCAACGGCTGCCTTGTCCAAAAATGCAGTGCCAATAAACTTTAGGTCGTACCTATGGTAAACCCCATGGTCTAGATTCAACCATGATATCAAATTTAAAATTTGTGACTCCATTTAGAAGATATTACATTTTATTTGAAAAACTACATGTTCATGATAAAAAATATTTTTAATATTTTTATAAAATTAATTTTGGGCTCACCAGGTCTCATAATCATGTGTTGTCTCAATGTTTGGCTTTGAAAATATTTATTAATATATTTCAAAGTTTTTAAAGGGTAAAAAGAGCCTCTATAGGAAATGTGGTGTATGTATGGGTAGACAAGCATGGAGCCAGTATCACACCAGGATAGACTCTGGAGGCTCCAATATTTATCACTTTATTTATCTGATTCTTATTATACTAGATAGGCTTGCCACTTTGGGAGACACTTATTTGTATGAAATTTTTCCATATTTATCTTTCTACATGTTTAATCATATTATTAATTATAATTTTTTATTTTTTATTATTGATCTTATGGCTTGATATTGAGGGTATAGTCCTCTCACTAACAGACTAAGACCCTCACTACTAGTCAATAGCCTCTTGCTTATAGGGTGGTGTGTATGAGGTCATATAGAATTTTGGATTAGGCCCAGTGGTTTAGATCATTATGTTACAAAACAGTATTAGGTAATTATAATTCACTAACTAATCTCTTAACTTTTCACTAATTTGGGACAAGGTAGACAGGATATTGGACGGTTGGGACTTGGGTAGGGGAAACATTTTAGTGCCTGGCCAGTACTGCATAGTGGACCTCTGAGTTTTCATAAAATAGGGAATTTATTATTTGGTATTACTATTGATTAAAATCACCTTGGATGATACATATGTTGTTTATATGTAATTTATGGGACTTTGGGTTTGTTCATACATCATGACTAGGCACGTATGTTCACATTCCATATATATCCTTATTGCCGCGCTACATTGTAGTTATTAAATAAATTACTTGATTTTTTCTATCTATTCAGGGTGTTTATTTTTATGGGATATATATTTTTCCATGTTTTTGTGATATGTATTTATTAGAATTAATTAATTGAACTAATTATATTCTTGTGTTGGTATATATATAATGATTATAAGTAACAAGTAGGGAAGGAAATGAGGGTTTTTGATTAGAGGGATATTCCTTGGGTTAAGGGTAGAACCCTTAGAGAACCTTTTGTGATGATATAGATTGGTGAAGAGATACCTTGTATGATCCCATAGACTAGTTAGGGTTTATCCTAACAACTGTTTATTTTTTGAAGTGTTTTCTTCATGTTATAGAAGATTCCTCATTGATGTATTTTATGGGACTGCATGAGAACTAGGAATAAATACTCCCAAAAGGGAGGATGTTTCTATTTTACCATTGGGTGTGTATGAGAATGAATTTGATATTTCCCCCACACCTTCTATGTGGTTTGGGTAGCAAGGCCATTTCAATCAGAAGTCTTTCTCTTAGTGCCTTACCTAGGCATAGAAGATTAAAAATATGGTCAAATTTTCCCAAACTTCAACTCCAGCATTCTCCATCATTATAGGGCCCCATAGTTCTTTAGTATTTTGAAGAGTGATTTGAAATCATTGAGAGAATATTTGACCTTATAGAGACTTTGAAAGATCATTATTTTATCCTGAGATACAGCTCATACCGAATGTGAAACCATTTTGATACCCCATATCATATAGTTCCAATCAGGTTGAAGGAGCACAAGGTTCAATTGGAAGACTTTTAATATATGGAATTCATCTGGATGAGTACTTCACCATGGGGTGAAACTATATTGATAAGTCAAAGGATTAGATGTTCAATTAATCCCTTTTGTACTATATCGCCCAATGGGGGTTGGATTTTCATTTTCCATAAGTTGTATATTTCTTAATATATGGTTAGTATGGGGATATCAATGTGTATTTATGATTCTTAACTAGTGATGAGAAGTTAGTGGGGAAGGTATAATAACTGGATATCAGTTCACCAGGAAAGCAGGGTGCAAGGGCATAGACTATGGATGTGGGGCCTTGGGTAGGTACGATGGCTAGCTGTCAATTCACCAGGAAACGGTCAGTGGTGGATTTGTACATACTTTGGAAGGGTACAAGCCTTGGAAAGATGGTCGGACCTCATAGGAATACAGGGGTTGGAAATAAGGGATGAACCTTAAGAACACAAGGTTCCAGTGGTGGTCTCAATATAATACAATCAAGATGAATTAGTGTCTAGGTGTAGCGGACAATTGAAATGGAATATGGGCATATGAGATATTGGACCTTTGGGATTTGGGGTCCTATTGCACCATGTACTTAGGCCTATAGTTATTGGGCCTTCATACCATGTTATAGGATCTCTCTCACTAGGATAAAAATATAATTTTTCATTTAATAAAGATAATGGGAGCTTCCCCCTACTTGTTTAAAAAAAAGTGTGACATTTAAGGGGAAGAGGGTTCACCTATGTTGTTCTCCGAGAAGGTGGATGTAATTCTTCAAATCTGCATTGATTATCATAAACTGAACCAATTGAAATTGATGAAGATATATCCCTTTTCTAGTAGTTAGGATCTTTTCAATTAGTTACAGGGGCCTGATGGTTCTTTAATATTTATCTTCAATCAGGCTATCACAATTTGTGAGTTAGATAGGATGTTATTCTGAATAAAGTGATTCGGAGTAGGTAATGGGATGTATGAGTAGATAATGATATAATTTGGGATAACAAACATTCTATAAATATTCATGATTCTCATAAACAAGACCTTCCACCCCTAACTATACTCATTTTTCATAGTGTATGTTGACGACATCCTCATTTACTTGCTGACACTTAAACAGCATGTTAGGCACTTAGAGATATTCCTAAGTATGATTTGAGTACATCTTCATTATACCAAGCTATCATAGTGTAATTTTAGGACATGGGAGGTGAAGTTCCAAAGAAATTAGGTGTATGAGATGGGTATATCTGTATACCTAGATAAAGAGGAGGCAGTCATATCTTGGACATGTCCTCAAAATGTATCCAAGATTAAGAGATTCTTGATATTATCAGGATATTACTAATGGATTATCAAGTATTTCTTAAACTATCAACACCCATGATAGCACAAATCAATAAGGGAGTAAAATTATCATGTTTAGATGTATGTGAAGAATAATTCCTTAAGCTAAAGAGAAGGTTGAAGATATATCAAGTACCGATGCTCCCTGGGCATGTAATTGGTTATGAAATGTATTGTGACACATAATTTTTTGGTCTTGGATAAATGTTGATGTAGCGAGAGAATGTAGTAGCGTATGGTTTGCATAAACTATAACCCCACATGTGAAACTACCCTACTCATGACTTGGAGTTGTCATACATGGTTTTTTATCATAAGTGTTTGAGACACTATCTCTTTAGTTAGAGATTTGTTTTTACATAGACCAAGCGATCCTTTTCTATTTCTTTACATTGAGATACCTAAACTAGATACAAAGGCACTGGGTTGATTATTAGTAGATGTTCTACTTTTAGATGGTGTTTGAACCTTGTAAAGGCAACTTCATTGCAGATTATCTGAATCATAAGACAAAGGATGAGCATGAACATTGTGAGAGGCCCTCATAAGAGAAATGGTGCTTGATGAGCTTATTGTATGAATGGGGTATGGATACTTTAGAGGACTAGGGCTCCATGAATTGTTCTACCTTTATAGAAAAATCTTCTCTTGTGGACCGATTAAAGATTGGACAGGAATCAGACACAAAGTGTGTTGTGATGAGTGAACAACTAGCTATAGGTTATTCTATACTCGGGTGCTCAAAAAAGTGATGATGATGTGATTATGGTGCATGGGAGAGTAGTAGTCCCTACTTCCATAAGAGAGTATTTGATAAGCTATTACTATAGATTTATATGGTTAGGTTATCTGAGAGAAAAAAATATGTACCATAAATTCATGTGATAGTTTCAGTGGACAAGGATGAAGAGAGACATTATAGGGTTCGTCTCTCAATGCCTTAATTGTTAAAGGGTGTTGTTCGAGAACCAAAAACCTGGTGGGTTTCTCTAGCCACTTCTAGCACCCACATGGAAGTGGGGTGAAATTATAATGGGATTTTTTATGGGTTTAACCCGGACACCAAGGATATGTGATGTAGTTTGGGTGGTTATCGATCACCTCACAAAAGTTTCCCACTGTTTATACTAATTAGAGAGACACACTCAGTAAAGGAGCTGGGAATAATCTACATCTATGAGATCATAAACCTGCACAGATTTACCTTGAGTATTTTATCATACATAAATGCACGTTTTACATCATAGTTTTGGATAGGCATGCAGAAGGCCCAAGGTACTCATTTAAGGTTGAGTACAGCATACCATCTCTAGAAGGGAAACAATTTTGAGTAGACTATATGTATATTGAAGGATATTATTCGATATTTTATTCTAGAATTAAGTGGATTATGTAATGATCATCTATCCTTGGTTGAATTTTCACAAAACAATATTTACCAGGATTCGAATTAGATGTCACCTTACGAGGCTCTTTACCAGAGACTATGTCAATCACTACTTTTTTTGCCTGAGTCAGGTGAGGTAGTGGTTTTAATCCCAGTTTGTTTTAAGATATCTCTGAGAGAGTGAATCTAATTAATAATCAGTATATCACCACTTAGATTATGAGTATATCATATGAAAACTGTAAGAGTAGGTATTTGGAGTTCACTATGGGCAATCAGTTTTTCTTCAGTGTGAATCCTTGGTTAGACCACTGACATCTAAGGGAGTAATTCAAGCAAGAACCAATGTTTTTTAGACCTTCCATGGTCACTGAATGAATGGGGAAATGGAATACTATCTGTATCTTTCTCCACGTCATCAAGTTATGCATGACATGTTTCATGTGTATCAAATCTAAAGGTATGTACCCAATCCTACGCATGTCATAGACTGCGAGAATGTTGACCTAGACCCTAAAACATTATATAATAAGTGTCTGGTGTAGATTTTATATTGGGGAAATAAGGTCCTAATTCGGAAGATAGTATCACTTATACAGATTCAGTGGGAGCATAGACAGATCCTAGAGGAGACATGGAGCCTGAATTTTATGTTTGGGCTTAATGGCCAAAGTTATTTGAGAAAAACACTAGAGTTACTTATCAATGATAAGAAGTCAATAGAGGGAATAATTGTAATATCCTTAATTTTTTATGATAATAAAACCCTATTTGTTAATATTTTATTATTCTTAATGTGAAAAATGTAATTTTTTAATAAAATTCACATAACAATTGATTTAAAGGCTTTACGCAAGGGTAATAACTCTATTAACACTTTAGAATATTCTACAGAATATGTTAAAAGTTAAGTGCAGAGTTAGTGTGATATTTCAAGGCCCATATAGCCTTAACACATATAGAATAAAAATATTAAATATATCATATTACATGCATGTGATTTTAAAAAAAAATAAAATATCTCCCAAATGTTATCTCGTATGAGAAATCTGAGACCAATGTTAGGTTTAGGATATGGGTTTCACCCTATATATGACAAAACATTTTTTGTGCATTGGGAATTTGGTCAAATCGCACATGAGGGTAATTTATTTAATATTTTTATTATATATTTTTACAAAAAATGGAATATCTCTGGAAAGGTGAATCGTATAAGAAATATGAGACCTCTATTAGGTATGAAATGATGGTTTTCCTCTAATCATGACCTGAACTTTGTGTGTGTCATTTGTTTAGTAATGTCACATGTGATGATAACTTATTTTATTTTTTATTTTTTATTATTATTTTAATTAAATAAATTGTTTTTATATTTTATCTATCTTCTTCCACATAATCTATTTCTACCATTTTTACATGGATGATGATATCAAAGCTTTGAATCTAACACCGTTTTGAACCATTTCAATTATAATGCTTTAATGGGGGAAAATTAATGACTCCACAACGCACATTAGGTTGAATCATGGATTAAATAGGGTTTTATGATTTAGGGTTTTAAATGACATGATTTTGGGGTTCCAAATACCCAAAAAAATCCCACCATTATTGTGGATTGATTTTTTCAAGTCCAAGATACCCCATATCATCCTTGGGTGTGATCGGGTGACCTGATTTAGGTTTGTTCATCTGGTTTTCCACGATCTATCATCATTACTCTAAGAGATACCCCCTATGTATAGGTTTGTCTTATTTTATTTTTATTATTTATTCTTTTTTTCTCTAATTCTTTATATATTTGTAAAAAGAGTTAAATTTTATATAAATAAAATAATCATAAAACCTATAATTATTGTAAAGGCCTGACCCCAGTTGCCTAGACCTGGTGCCTTAATTCATTATATTGTCATGATTACACGAAATTCATATCCTGAAGGAATAAACAGTTTAGTAGTTTTGGAAAACCAGATACATATGTAAGTTTAACATTACAACTTGAAATTAAATACAATATATAAATTCTTTTGAAAACATCCATAACTCCTAGGTTGTCCCTACATGTCATTCACAATATACTTCTTCTTGTCCTGGGAAAATGACACATAGAACAGGGGTGAGCTCAAATTCTTAGTAAGGGAAATAAATATAGTGTAATATATCATAAACATAAACATTAGGCATGGTGAATAACTAAAAACACATGCCTTTACAAAAATAAACTTGAACACATTATGGTAGGAATAAGAGTGGAATAAATAATTCCATAATAAAGCATATTCATGGGTATTATACTAGTTTAATAACCTCGTTAACTTTCAATTACTAGTCTCGTAATGAGGGAACTCATAATACTAATCATTATAACCATACCATTAAGGTCTTGTGCCAAGACCATAAATAACTATTTTGTCAAGGCCTCGTGTCAAGATCGTTGTTTGTCTCATGAGACCTGTCGATGCATCGAGGGGGTATAGAGGGACACACCCATCACTTTCTAATTTTAATTCCTTACTCATATGAATGGGGATAAACATAAACAACATAAACATTCATATTGAAACTAACATATGAAATATAAATAACTTTCCCCGAACATTAAGCATAAACACAAACCATTTGGAGTAAATTGGTGAATGGTTTTAAGATACACATCCATAGTCAAACTAATAATAAACCATTAAATAAAATATGGTAGATTATATAATAAAATATTAATCCTAATAATATATAATAATCAAAAATATTTTTGAAATAGATGAAGATACTCTTATAAAATCACCCAATAATTCTTGAGATAAATACTCTTTTACTTTGAAAAGAAGAGTTCTTTTGAAAAAAAACATTGTATAAAACCAGAAGTGAAGTAAGGTAGTAATTTCATAATAAAATGAGTTATTTTAGAAATATATTTTTTGATAAATATATATTATATATTTCCCTTTAAAATATGTAAGAATTTTAGAAATTCCATTGAATCGGGCTTGTATTTCAGGAATAATTTTTTAAATATCCTTATAAAACATATAACTCCCCATAAATAAAAGTAGGATTATGGTTGGTAAAAAATATATAGAACATTCACAAAAAATTTATGAAGAGTAAATATGAATAAATATTAATTAAATTTAGGTAAGTAGAGAATAAGAGTAACCCGAATGAAATTTGAGGTTTGGGTAGAAAACCCTTACCTTAAGTCTGATGGTGTTCTTCACTTGATCTTAGTGTCTTAGATAAACAAATTAAATTAATTAATTAATATTTCAAGAACATATTATTTATTTAATTAATTTATTATATCCTTATTAAGTTCATTTATGTCCTTCTTGATGGGTTTAATAGGTTCGATTTTATTGTTTGGGAGTGTTTTCTTCCTTGGTGTTTATGACCGATTTACTTATATACATGTAAGGATAAACATATAAGATGATAATAGTTTTATAGAATATAAGTTGTATATTATTTTTTAACATCCAGAATATTACATAGTTATAAAATTCATTCAGTTATTGGGAGTGAAGATGAATCATTATATAAAACTTTAATGATAATTGTTTGGGTTAATTGGCGGTTTTTTATCACAATGAACTCATTTTAATTTATAAATTAATATCATGGGTAAAAAAAGATTAAAGAACCTTAAATAATTTATAATACATATATTATAGTATATTTAAAGCATAAAAATGGTTTCATAACCAGAATTTAATATGGTAATATAAATTGAAAACCCTTAGTCCTTGAATGTGATAAATTAACACATCTCAGATGGTGTTTTCATTTCTAATATAAAATAAGGGGAAAGGAGAGATGATGATTAATTATTCCATTATCATAAAAAACATTCAGTAAATTTAAGGTACTAGAGTTATCATAACATTTGGATGAAAGGAGGTGAGAAAAGAAAAATAAAATAAAGGAACTAGAAGTAAATGAAATGAAAAGAGGAATTTACCTCTTGAAGTTATCTTCCTTGAAAGCCTCTTTAGGGGAGAGGTTTTAATATTTTTATGAAACCAAGGGATGTAGAATGTGGGTTAGGAGATTTGTAGAATATTTGAGGATAATTTATACAAGGAACAAGGCTTGAAAGGAGTGAAGAGAATAGGGAGTCAGGGGGGTTTTATAGTGTAGGAGAGGGGTGATTTTTTAATATCATATTCATTATTTTATTAGTTTCCTCAAGACAGCCAATAGTGTTGATTCGTGTGACCCCTAATAGTAATAATTGCATGTTAGTTTTAACTAAGTGTGATCACATCAGCCATGATGCTAAGAATAGTGAATTTAACTGATAATGTATATATATATATGGTAAATTATAGTATTTTACTATTCATCAAAATTTTGAGTATTTTAGAAAAATACCAAAAATTAACCCAAACCATTTTTTGACATTTATAATTAAAAAATGAACTCCATTTTTAAAAAAAAATCTAAATATGATTAATTTAATTTTTAAATAAAATCATAATTTATTTGAAAAATAACAATTTTAAAACTACAATTCATTTTAAATCACCTTGAAAATTTAATCAAGATCTCATTATATTATAACATTAAGATAATAAGATAATAATATGATTTACTATTCATATTAATATTCTTAAGGGTATGTTAATATTCACTAAAAATTAATTTTGTCTTATTAGACTCTAAATATCTTACTGAACTCAATCATGTATATTAGTTTTTTGAAATTCTAATTACAGAGGTAAAAAGATTATGTTTACTACCTAGTTTATAAAAAAGTGGTTTTTGGTAGAGACTCAATGTTTCATGCATTCAATATTAAATTTATTTATAAATAATTTGGGTGTTACCTTCTCCCCCCTAAAAAAATCCATCCTATAAATTACAAGAATGTTTCCTCATAAAAGGATTTGGGTAGTTCTTCACCATAAGCTCATCTAGATCCCATGTTGCTTCTTTAATTATATGATTTTTCAAAAGTACCTTTACTAGTCATGCCATCTAATTCCTCATAACTTGTTCCTTAGTGTTTAGAATCTGGATAGGCTCTTCACAATAAGATAAGTCAAGTTCCAATTCTATACCTTCAGAAGCGAGGACATGCATTGGGTCTGGCATTTAATTTCTCAACAATGAGGGACGGAACACATTGTGTACTTTAGACAAGCTAGGAGGCATAGCCAAATGATAATCCACAACTCCAACTCTCTCCAGAATTTCAAAAGGGCCAATGTACCTAGAGCTCAATTTCCCTTTCATCCCAAATCTTATAACACCCTTCCATGGAGATACTTTTATGAAAACATCATCTCCCACTTGAAATTACAAATCCTTCCTTCAATTATCATCATAAATATTTTTTCTTCTTTGAAATGCTTTGATATGGGTTTGAATAGTCTTTACCTTCACTGTTGTTTCCTCCATAGGCTCTAGACCCACAATCTTCCTTTCACTAACTTCATCCCAACATGTTGGTGTACAATATCCCTTTCCATAAAATGCTTCATATGGTGCCATTTGAATGCTTGAATAGAAACTATTATTTTAGTAAAACTCCATAAAATGTAAATAATGATCCCACGTACTGTGAAAATATAGTGAACATGATCTCAACATGTCTTCTAAATTTTGGACCATCCTTTCTGATTTTCCATTAGTTTGAGGGTGATAAGCATTAGTCAATCAAATCTTAGTATCCAGGGCTTTCTAAAGACTTTTCCAGAATTTTTATGTAAATATAAGATTGTGATCAGACACTATTGAAAGAGGTGCTCCATAAAGTATTAAAAATTCATTGATATAGAGTCGTGCAAGGTGTTTTAGTGGAAAATCCTCCCTTATAATGAGTAAATGTGAAGATTTTGTAAGTTGATCCACAATTAACCATATTGAATCATTCTTTCTTGTAGTTTTGGGAATACAATGAAAAAATCCATGGTTATTTCATCTCATTTATATGTAGTAATAGGTATAGGTTTCATGAATCCTCTTGGATCTTGTCGTTCGGCCCTAACTTGTTGACATAATAAATATCTTGATACATAATCAGTAATTTTCAACTTCATGTTGTCCTGCCAGAAATGTTCTTTCAAATCTCAATACATTTTAGTTCTACTAGGTTGTATAGAGAAATTTGAACAATGGGAATTATCCAATAACACCTTTTTTAGATTGGGTATAACTGGAACACAAAGTCTCTTCCCAAATTTCATAATTCCATCTTCATATATGAAGTCTTGCAACTTCCCATCATCCATAGCACTAATTTTCTTTTGAATATTCTCATCATCAGGCAGAGAACTTTTAATTATTTCCAATATAGATGTTTGGGAAACCAATTGAAAAAGTAACTATGTTTCACCTTCTTTAATAATTCCCATGTTTATCCTTACTAGATCCATGAATATAGGATCCCTTTAAATCCATGTTTTTGTTTAAAACTCCATGATCCTTCCTAGTAAATGCATCAACTACCTTATTTTCATTTACTAAGTGATATTTCATAGAACAATAATAATACTTGAGTAGCTCAAGACATAAAATTTTCCTTATATTGAGTTATTTATGTGAGAATATATATTTCAGACTCTTGAGATCCATATATATCTCGTATATTTCACCATAAAGATAGTGTCACCATATTTTTAGAGAAAATATCACAGTAGATAACTCAATATCATGAGTAGGATAGTTTTGTTCATGAATTTTTAACTACCATGATGCATAGGAAATAACTTTATCATTATTTATAAGGAAAAAAACAAGTCATTTCTTCGATTCATCACTATAGATCACAAATCCACCATTCCCTGATGGTAGATTTAGGATCGGAGCATTCACTAATATCCTATTAAATTCTTCAAAACATTCCTCACATTCTATTGTCCATAGGAACTTAACCCATTTACATGTAATCTTGGTCATGGGGTTGGCTAAATGGGTGAAGTTCTAAACGAAACACCATTAATAACCTGCTAAACTAATAAAACCACATACCTCATTTATGTTCATTGGAGTAGGATATTCTTGAACTGCCTTTTTCTTCACAAGATCTATATATATTTCATCATTAGAGATAATGTGGCCAATAAAGGAAACCAATTGAAGCCAAAATTCACACTTGATAAACTTCCCATATAATTCATTTCTTCTAAGAGTCTTAAGAATAGTGCGTAAGTGATTTTGATAATCTTTGTAGCTTTTGGAATATACCAAGATATCATTAATAAATACCACCACAAAGTCATCAAGATATTCCTTGAAAACTCTATTCATTATATACCTAAAAATAGAGGGTACATTAGTTAGTCCAAAAGTAAATACTGTAAACTCGTAATGTCTATACATGCTTTGAAATGTTGTTTTTAGAATATCTTCCTTCCTCACTCACAACTAATGATATCCAGATCAAAGTTCAATCATCGAAAAATACCAGGCTCCATGAAGATGATCAAATAAATCACCAATGAGAGGTAGGGGATACTTTTTCTTTATTGTTATAGTATTGATCTCCCTATATTCAATGCACAACCTCAGAGATCCATCTTTATTCTTAACAAAAATAATAGGGGATCCCCGTAGAGAAACAATAGGGTGAATAAATCCTTTATAACTCAATTCATCTAGTTGTTTATTCAGTTATACTAATTCCATAGTGGTAATTCTATAATAATTCATTGATATAGGTCTTGAACTAGAAATTAAATCAATTTAGAACTCAACTTTGCACTTTGAAGGATGTCTAGGTAAATCATTTGAAAAAACATCAATATATTCTTGCACAATAGGTACATCCTTGATTTGAACATTTCTTTCCTCACTCATAGATATCAGTTCTCATTCTCCCCTTGAATTGAATTCATTAGAGCTACTGAGGGTGTATCTAGATGAGAATTATATGGTTATGTTTCTTCTCTAAAGATAAGGGATTCCACATCGTCCTCAAAAATTGTAACTTCCTTCTTCTTGCAATATATTTTCGCATCATAATTTTAAATCCAATCCATATCAAGGATTATATAAAATTCAATCTTGGTTATGATGATAAAATCTACAAATAAAGCACATTCATATGCCATAATGGGGACTTCCTGACACATATTTGTTGTAATGATACTTCCCTTATGAGTTTTTACTGAAAATCCTTTATTAAATAAAATTAAAAATATCTAATTTTCTTGGGAAAATAGGAAGATATGAAATAATGTAATGATCAATAATCAAATAAATCATTGTCTAAGTTATAGGATATAATTAAATTACCTTCTACCAAATCATTAGGGCCTTCAATATCAGTAGTTGTGATCGTATAATCTTGGTATTTCTCCCTTTTCCTTCTTTGGGGAACGTTTCCTTGATGCCTAGGAAAATTATTTGCATAATTTCTCCTCTCCTTTCAATTGTATCATTGAACATAGGTAACTTCTTTATTCCCCTTACAATCCCAAGATCGGTGGAATTTTTCTCCACACTTGTAACAAACACCCATACCCTTTAAGAAATTACCAGGGTTTCTATTCATATAATTATCACAATGTGGAAGGTCAACTCTTCCCTTTTTACCCATTTTCTTATTTTCTTTTCCAGAGATTTCACCATCCTTCTTATTATCTTTATTTACCTTAAAATCATAAGACATAGATAATTTATTTCTATATTGATAGCACATGAGAATATATCTTCATATGATGAGTAATTTTTGGAGACTAGATCCCTTTAGCGGAATGATTTTAAACCATCAAATAATCAATCAATCTTGCTCCTTGGATTATGTATTTAGTCTGAGACATGACTTGATAACCTTGTGAATTTAGCTTCATACTTTTCAATGTTATAATCCTCTTTTTCCTCGGATTCAGAAACTACCTTTCCATATTTTCTTGCTATTCATGAGGGAATTATTTTTCTAATAATATTTCCTTAAAATCCCATCATTTCATTTCTTTTATTTCTTACTCATTTTTGTGTTTTGAATTAAATAACACCACTGATATGCATCTCCTGATAGATAATAAACCTCCATGATAACCTTCTCTCTTTCATTACATCCCAAAGTGATAAATATCTTCTCTAATGAACTTATCCACTGCTCCTCTATGAATGGGTTTGTAGTCCCATTAAATGAAGAAGTTTGTTGTTGCAAAAAGTGGTCTTACATAAATCCTCCATGTTGTGGATCTGAATTCTCCATACAGGTAAGGTTATTTTTCGAAACTTGAGTCAAGTGTCCCAATATAGTTATAAGTTTCTTATCACTAGTCACAACACCAGAGTCAATATCATTATCTTTCATCAGAAGGAAATACCTACATGGAACATGTGCGTTCATGAGATTTCCATTCCTTCCATTGGGAACTATTTCTAAATAATTCCATACCCTATATTGGGTTGTGAATCATAGTGTATAATCTCAACATAGAAAAATACTTAACATAAATTGAAATCTTATACATAGCTAATCTCATAATAATAAACATGGTTTCTTTGAGGAAAAAATTACATTTAATCCTTCATAATGTATTGTAAAGAAAATGTGAATTATCCTAAGAATATCCCCTAGGAGTGTCAAACTAGGTGCACAGTAAGGCACATTGTCTTGTATCAGGATACCCCAAGTCAAGCCCTAAACTCCTTGTTGGAGTTATTACTCGTAGGTAAATTTGTGCCAGAACCATATCCACTTGTATTATCTATAAAGGGGTGTATTTTCTTGAAAGATCCACATAATATATTCCTTACCAAAATCCCATGACCTTTTGTATGTTTATCCGAAAAGTCTATCTTAGGGTTTTGTTCCCTAATCTACATTTTCTAAATCTAGTTTCCAATTTTTCTATGAAACATCCTTTGATACCAACTATAAAGACTCGGCCCTAGTTTCCCAAAGCTGATGCCTTAATTCATTATATTTGTATGATTACAAGAAATTTGTATCCCAAAGTAATGAATAGTTTAGTAGTTTTGGAAATCCAAATACATACGTAATTTCAACATTACAACTTGAAAGGAAATACAATATAGAAATTATTTTGACAATATCCATAACTCTGAGATTATATTGAAATAGTGGGTGCCCTAAACCCAACTATGAAGTGATTTTGATAACCATATCGTGTATATAGTTATCTATACATGATGTTTTCTTACCATTATAGTTTAGACTTATCTATGTCCACTATTTAAATGGTAATTTATATAGATTAATTTTCGTATCAAAAGGTTACAATAGATCCCAGGCTATAATGAGAACCTTGAAATACAATGACATTAATCTTAAATAAAGGTCCAATGGTCTAGATACATCTTACTGAATGGATACAATAGATGTTTTACTATCAAGTGTTGGGGTCTCATAAGCATTGAGACTTCTTCTCATGAAGTTTTCACTTGGTGATCTTGAGTAGGGAGATTATGAGGAAAGAACCCGCCAATAGGAACACCACATGTTTCTGGTGTCATTGGATGTTTCTATCTATGATCATGTGTAATGGTCTCCTAACTTTAGATCATTAACAATGTATTCCATTTGATTTCATACTTTGATAAAAGATGAAAACAATTATATTCAAATCCTGGCAAGGTAGTTTGTGTTTGGTATGTCATTGGTATCATGAAATTAGTTGAATAGTCAAGAAAGGATTTTTCACTTCTGGTTTATGGAAGTAATATATCTCATGCCATTTTGATAAGGATAGTAGTAACTTTATAAGACCATGGCCATGGAAGTCGAGGGTAAATCCCTCCAGTTGTATCAACAAAAAAAACAAATAATAAGGATAGTGAAATAGGTGTGCATCCTGCTTTATGAGATATTAAATACAAAGAGATTATATTACACAGTACGTGTTTATAGGTTGGTTGTCGCAGTTGTAACAATCCTTATCTCTTTAGGGACCTTGATGGTTTTTTAGATCTCACTCTTATTCTATGAATAGTATTCAATATTATCGAGATAAGGGTCTAGAGGTTCACACACAATGGAATTTTCAAGAATCTTCCATGTTCAGTTGAATAGGAGTTTTGGACATGGTGGGCCCTACCACTGGGGTCTGGGATTTTCAAAGGATATACAATCACCAATGAAATAAATAAATTCTAATTATTCAAGTTTAGAATAATGGGCATTGAATTTATTTATTAATGTTATTTTCAAGTATTAAAGTAAATACATGAAAAAAATATTAATTGATGAATATTAGTTTAATATATTCAAGGTTCAATTAATATTTATGGGAAGGATGAGTCGAGTTGATGAGTCATTTATTATAATTTAATATATTTATTATATTATAGGAAACTAATAATAGTATTTATGACTCAGATAAGTAGTCATAACATGTCATTTATAGTGCGTTAAGTATTTGGTGGTCAGAGAGGCAATACCGGGTAATTTATTTACACACTATATATAGAAGAGGAGAGCTTCCCACCAGGGACTAGACATGGGATTTCTCTCTCATCCCCTCTCTCACATGTTCTAGAGAGAGATTCTCTGGATATAAGGGGCTTAGATTAATCTCCCTCTCAAGAATCGCAAGTGATGTGATGTGGTGATCATCTAAGCATCTAAGGTGTCATCAGATCTCTAGGATAACACCTGGAATTTGACGATCGGTGCTTCTGGGGATTTCTTGAAGCGTGTGTGGAAGATATAGAAAAATTCAGCTTTAGATTATTTGATCATAGATCACCAACAAGAATAAGATGTCGATCATGACTTTTTATCTAAACCAAGTTTTTATGGTTTTAATTTTGTGCTTAAAACTCTTCACGTGAGATCCTTGGCTTAAACTGGGCAGCGATTCGCCGACGTTGAAACATTTGTGTTGAACGTCAGAATTTTTTTTAAAATACTAATTTATTGGGATTCTTCTGCATGCCTAGTTCCGACAAGTGGTATCAGAGGGACGTGTGTTGATATGTATAGGGCATCGTTACGGTCCAAACATCATAGACCATGTCTTAATCCGATATCATATGACCATTCTACGGTTATCCAAAGTTTTTAAGATCAGATATGAAGCGTTAGTAATACGGGGTTATTTAAAATGAAAAAACACACACACACACACACACACACACATATATATATATATATATATATTTATGTGTTAATTTCATACCTGAAGACCATCAACCAGAATTCTGGCGACTGGAATAGCATTTATTTGTGAGGTTTTATAATTATTATTATTATAAAAAAATTATTATAATAATAATAGTTTTATAATAATAATAATTTATTTATTATAATATTTTTATTATAATAATATTTTATTATTTTAATGTTATTATTATTTTTTAAGCCTGTATAGGTCTTAGGAAAATTTTAAAAGGGAATTGGACTTTAAGGGTGTGTGGAAATTTTTTTAGGTGGGGTTGGATTTTGAGATAAGCCAAAGAAATTTAAAAAAAAAGAAAGAGAGAAATGGATAGGACTTTTAGGTCTCCCCCCTATCGTGGAATGACCAGACCACACCAAGCCAGATGGCCCACTTTGCAGCGGTGTCAGCCACCAGTGCGGGCTGCCTCCCCATTCCTCCCTCAACCCCAGTCATCGGTATAGTGCCTCCTCCCGCTTAAACCCCATCCCACACCAATCTCACCTTAGGCTGTCACAAGGAACCCCACTGTCCACCAACAACTCGCTGCCAAAGCGACGTGCTAGTCCGGACTTCATTACCGCCTACCGCCATATGTGTCCTCCCTCCAAGGCTTATCCTCCCAACTGTGCAGGCACTCAGATATGGACTCACTGGACTGCCTGTATTTTCCAGCTGCTTCTCCTCCCATTGAGCCTCGACCGAGCAGCCCTCCCTAGTGGTTTTCGGCTCACCGGCCCGATGGTGAACTAGCACCCTCACAATGGCTTTGTACACAACACCGTAGGGCATATCTCGCATCCTGGGGTGGCACCCTTTGCTTGGTCGACTCCTCCTGGAAATGCTAGCACCATCTACTTGAGTGGGAAAGGGATCCCAGGACCCTCGCTCTAGTGGGCCGACCTGTCGGCTTACCCTTCCGTAGATCATCGTATACGTTGAGTTGAGGGCATATCTGACTCGTCTGTCCTATTCCGATTGCCGCCCAATCCTCATAGCAGATAGGTAACCCATGCTAGTTTGTTCTGAACTGAAACAAGCTCTAGAGGGTCAGTCTAGTTCGTAACAGGCATTTTCGGACCTACCTAGAGTTTTTAGGGCTCGAGTAATTTAATTTAATCAATAATTAATTAAAATAAATAATTTAATTTCAGTTGATAATGAAATTAATTAAATATTAATTTTTAGTTTAAACATTAATGTGGCATAAATTAATTTAATTTGGTGTTTAATTAAATTAATTAATTAGTTTAATTTTTAGTTTTAAAATTAAATTTATTAATCGGGACCGAAAGATGACATTTTTTGAATTAAAATTAGATTGAAATTTTAATTCAATAAAAAAATTCCCTTAGAAATTATTTTAATGCAATTTTAATTTTAATTCAATATTTATTTAATGTACGTGTGTTTAATGTGTATATGACTGGTCATGATCCTCAGACCAACCAATACATGTTTGGTTCGATTTTATTTAATTTATTTATTTAATTATTGCATGGTGCTCTAATATAGTTTAATTAATAAATGATGACATGTGAATTGTCTCTGAGTCATTATATGTATAAGGGTATGTGTGTCCACTCCTAAGTTGTATATTTACTCCTCAGTTCCCCTCTCCTGCGAGCGAGTAATTTGGTATAATGAGGAGATGACCACTAACGCACTTTGTTTTTAGTTATGTCATTACACCAGATAGGACCTTAATGCATTGGAAGAGTAGGTGCTGCAATTCGAATTTCAAGTGACGTGACTCAAGGTATTACCCCTAGGGTCTAGGTTGGTCCATTATTCACTCAACAGATCAACCATTAGTATTAACTCATGATCTACATCATCATTTTTTTCATAGTTTATTATTTTTGTGTATGTGTAGTTAAATCACAGACACATAGAGTAATAATAAACAAGCATGTAAGATAAAATAAACATGTGACGCGATGGTTTTTCTATTTATTTCATTGCCAGTTGTGAGTGTGATCACATAGTACATGCTTAGAAAATAGAAAATGATTTCTTTCATCATGTTAATAATAATAAAACCCTAAAATATATATTAAGTCATTACCACTTTCCATCATTCAAATTTAGAAAAAACTGACTATTTGAGGTGTCGGTCAAGACAAAGATGAGGGTTCATCTTACTAACATGGAGTTCTTATGAGAGTGGGGGGTTGAATTAACTAAAATTAAAGCAAAGAAATATCCAAAGTTAGGTTTTTGTAATTTTAGAGGCAATTGTTGAGTAAATCAAGTAATGATTTAAGAAGCTAGGACTTCGCTCAACAGATCAAGGAACTGCAAGTTCATGCGGTTGGCCAAATAAATCCTATATCGAACCCTCCAAGTAGTGTCATACCCAAAGCTTATAAACTGTGATGGATGGTTTAGGGATCCTTACCACTAGAATACTCAAGCAACATAGTATTCTGATTCTAGCACAGAGGGTTCCTATAATTCAATAAAAATAGTGGGAGACATTTTATGATATAATTAATTAATAAAAATGTCTAAATTGGTAATCTAGATAAAAAGTATTAATCCGCCAAAATTTATTTTCTTAGAAAAATGAAAAGTTATACCACAAGTTGAAAAACTATGATAAATAATGGACAAAGTAAATGTCCTCACTAGCATGAGTATCCAAGAATAGTATGGTCACTTGCGCATAGTATTATGATATAGGAAACTCAAGCTGCTAGTGTCCCGAACATATGTTTTACTACCTTGGGAAGAGGGGGTGAAATTGATTACAGAAGACTAATGTATATATAATATGATGGTTATTTCATTATTCTTTCATCAATTTCTAATGATAGTTTTGGTCGCTACATCAGTACATGGATAGTATAATATATAGACACATCTCTGAGTAGACTGCGAGGAGAAAGTGAAGTAGTGATATGAATAGATAATGATTACACTAGATCTGGGTAAATTGAAAGGTAGATTGTGATCTTTCAATACATCCTATTCAAATATCATTTTCACCCCTTTACTGATGTCACATTCTATGTTACAGAATGAAAAATTATTGAGTAAATTCTTCAAAACCTATTTAGGTAAGGTTCACTAAGTGAATAGGAATATCAAATACTATTTTATCCTTAATTATTATGGAGAAAAAATTGAAATAAAAGGTGAAATAGACAAAGGCATGTAATTCCAAGGGAACATTTTCCACGTCCATGAATGAAAGAGGTATTAACAGAGTTTATTTATTTTTCATATCATAAAGTAAAATAATGGAAGTTTAAATAAAATAAACTGAATTAAAGAAGAAATTTAAGGCTTCTTTTTTAGGAATGTTCATCAATGTGATGTTTTGGTACTTGGGTATTAAATACAATATGTAAATTACATATGTATATTCTAATACGGTAACCGAGTAAGTATAGAAACCTTATTGGAAGTTATGTGTATTCTCCAAGTGGATGAGAAAGGGTGACACCTAAGCCAGTGGCAAGAAGTACATGACTTCTTTATTGCCAATAGAAAGATTCATGTAGAACTGTTATTAAGTATGACCATAACATTAATCTCATGTTTCCTCAGACAAAAGGAGACATTATTCTAGGTTCAGTAATTAATATTGTCTTTGGTATTTAATAATCAACCAATAGTTCAATAATACTTGAATTGTAGGAAGTACCTGATGAATATAAAAATGTAAGACTTGTACCCAGTTGTGGCAAGATAATTATTTTTCAATCAACACTAAATGTGGACATCAAGAATATACCCAAATTAGTATTTAGGCTCGGAACAGCTAAACACCTTTGGTATTATCGACGTCTTTAGTTTGGACAAAGAAACCTTTAGAAATAAAGGTATGTCACAAATATTTCGGAATTAGTTAAGCAAGAGAGTGTGAACTATTCCAAGAATAAGCTAGAGGTATATATTTACTTCATAATATTCCTTTAATTAATTAAGGAATGGTAAAGTGAATTAAGTGCATGGTAAGAAGATATGATTTTCTTCTATCCATCATGATGAATTATATATTAACTATGCAATTTTCGATCATGATAATGTAGCATGGAGTAATTCCTAAATGTAAATTTCCTTATCTACATCACGACATTGATGTTAATAAGGAGGATCGATGATGAAGTCTTGCATGTCAAAATTGATCAACAAAATTTAGTGTGGAGTAATTCATAAATGCATATTTTATACATCGGAGTTTTGATGTAAGAAATATCATTTTTGCAACTTGCAGAAACTTCCATTATATTTCATGGCGTTCATTACAAATAATGGTGTTATTCCATAACTATATGCCAACTATAATGACAAAAGGGTATCATATGAGTTATAGTATGATGTAAAACCATTATGTCATAATGACATGTGTTTGGATGCAAAGAGTATGTTGGGACACAAACAAACATGCATCATGTTAAACACATGGTAAATCTATGTAACTATCCTAATGGTCGCTTATGATATTACATAAATCCCTAAGATAGAAAAGTAGTATTCAAGTGATTGACTATATTTTTATAAGGGTGCACATATCTTTTGAGATAGTGGGATCTCGATTGACTTGGTTTTAGTCAATGCTTAAGATACACACGTAGTTGACATAGGAACTATTTCCACAAGCGCATGTGGAACATGTATGTTCTAGAGTCACATACTGCATAGAAATAATAAAACCATGGTGATGGTTTTTATATTCACCACAGTTGGTGATCTATTATTCAATGTTAATAATATTTCCTACAATTAGTGTATTAAAATTAGCTAAGATTGACAATACCAACTAAAATTCAATAATAGATTCCATGTATTACATTGAAAAGAGGACTATTTTTTTATACTGTGGTTGGTATTCAAATGAGTTGATACATGGATGGTTCAAGTGTTTTGCCAATAAGGCTTGATTGGTAATATGAAGACGGTATGCCCAAATCTGTTATAATTTTAATTTTCATAGCTGATATCTATGATCATATTGATCATTTGATGTTATGACCACTAATCATGGAAGGTGTCTATATAATGCAACCAGAAAGGTATGGTCACTTTATAGTATTATAATAAAGGTTACAAGTTATTGAAATCCATTTTAGGATTGACGTAAGCAATAGGATCATAGAACATTCATTTTGAATGATTTTTTTTCATCTGTATACAAGAGGTTAGTATGACCAGAAAGATTTTTCAAGTACAATATGTTCAGAAACATATGGAAAGAAAATTGGTCTTTGAGTTACTTAAGACTAGGATGAAATTGATTATCCAGTGATTGACTTAAAGTAGCAACCTAAGTTCTAGGGAACAAGATCTACTGAGGTGGATCTATAGGTTTCTTAGACCTAGTCCATCATACATATAGTGATATGGTATTGAAAAATACAAAATGGAACAATTCAAGAGAATAATTTATACCAATGTAACATGGTATAATATCTTCAGGTTGACATGTCCGGGACATGGGAGGAGATTAATGTGATGAGTTAAAATCCATTTTCTTATGTGATGGATTAATCACATATGTCATGATATGTACAAGAACTGGTATTTCCAGTACATATTTTATAGTAGGAAAATATCAGTTATATCCAGGAGAACTATAACTGACGCAAACAGAACTATTAATTTTTAAATTGAAAAGTACAAAATGATATGTACATAGTAAGTGGAGAAAAAAGGATACTAGTTTTGGGGGATACAAACTAGTCTTCCATAGATCAATGTGATATAGTATCATAGTTAGGCTAAGGTGATGAGCGAGACAAGATCATATAATCTAGTGGTAGCCATAACTACAAATAATGAGTATGTTACAGCTTTTAAGGCAGCCAATAAGCATTTATATGTAATGATTTTTTTCAGTTCTTGGAATCGCACCTGATAAGAAACCTATTATCATAATGTAAATTATGATATTTTTACAAGTCAAGATGTCAAGTTATGAGAGTGGAAAAAAGGGATATACTCAAGATACCTTCTCTTGACAAGTTTTACTCAAGGAAATAATGTCACTATAGTAGAATTGCCATGCGACGGAACCGTGGCATACACAGTAGCGAAAACCATTACTCAACAGAAACATGATCCTTATCATGTGAGTAGCTAACAAGTTTGGTTAGCAAGTTGGATCTAGTGCAAGTGGGAGTGTTGAAATAGTGGGTGTGCTTGACCCAACTATATAGTAATTTTGATTACCATATAGTGTATACAGGTATCTATAAATTATTTTTTCTTAACATTATAATGTAGACTTCTCTACGCCCACTATTGAAATGGTAATGTCCACAGATTAATTGTCATATCAAAAGGTTATAGAAGATCACAGGCTATAATGAGAACCTTGAGATACTATAACATTAATCTTAACTAAAGGTCCTATGGTCTAGATACATCTTATTGAATGGACACATTATATGTTTGACTATAAGGTGTTGGGGGTTCATAAGCATTGTGACTTATACTCATGAAGTTCGCACTTTGTGATCTTGAGTAGTGAGATCATGGTTTTCATCTTGCCCTTGGTTTTCATCTTGCCCTTGGTCTATAAATAGTATTCAGTGCTATCGAGATAAGGTCCTAGAGGGTCACACAAAATAACATTTTCAAGAATCTACCAAATTCAGTTGAATATGAGTTGTGGATATAGTGGGGCCCACCACTAGGGTATGAGATTTTTCCAAGGAGATACAATAACCAATTAAATAAATAAATTCATATCATCCAAGTTTAGAATAATTAGCATTGCATTTATTTATTAATTGAATTTTCAAGTATTAAAGTAAATACATGAAAATATATTAATTGATGATTACTAGTTTAATATATTCAAGGTTCAATTAATATTTATGGGAATGACAAGTGGATTTGATGACTCATTTTTTATCATGTAATATATTTATTATATTACCAGAAAATGATAATAATATTTATTACTTAGATTAGTAGTCATAACATGTCTTTTATAGTGCATTGAATATTTGGGGGTTATAGAGGAAATACCGTAACTTATTTACACACTATATATAGAAGAGGAGAGCTTCCCACTAGGTAATATTCATGGTATTTCTCTCTCCTATCCTCTCTCCCATGTTCTAGAGAGAGAGGATTTATATCCAAGGAGCTAATATCGAGCTCTCTCTCAGGTATCACAAATGAAGCAATATGGTAATTGTCATAGCACTAAAGGCATCATCATATCTCCATGCTGGCACCCAGAATATGATGATAAACACGTTTTTGGATTTCTTGAAGCACGTGTGGAAGATCTAGAGGAATTCAGCTTTGTATTCTTCGATCAGTGATCACCAACATGGAGTATACATCGAGCACAACTTCGAATCTAAGCTAGGATTTTATGGTTTTAATTTTGTGATTAAAACTCTTCACATGAGATCATTGGCCTAAACTGGGCAGTGATTCACTGACATCGACAAGTTAATGTTGAACATCGGTGAAATTTTTTAAAATACCCATTTATAGGGAATCCACTAAATGCCCAGTTCCTACAGGTTATACCTGTATGTCATTCATAATATAAATCTTTATGTCATGGGAAAATGAAACATAAGAAAGGGTTGAGCTCAAATTCTCAGTAAGGGTAATCAATACAGTGGGAAATATCATAAACATAAACATTAGGCATGGTGAATAACTAAAAACACATGCCTTTAAAAAAACTTGAACACATTATGGAAGGAATAAGAGATGAATAAATAATTCCATAATAAATCATAATCATGGGTATTATTCTAGATAAATAACCTCATGAACTTTTAATTACTAGTTTCATAATGAGGGAATGCATAATGTTGGACATCATAACCATGTCGTCAAGGCCTCGTGCCAAGACCATAAAGAGCCATTTTTTCAAGGCCTCATGCCAAGACTGTAGTTTATCTCATGGGACCTACCAATGAATCAAGGATCTATAAAAGTCCCCACCCATCACTTATTAAGTCCAATTAATTAATCATATTAATGGGTATAAACATAAACAACATATACGTTCATATTAAAACTAACATATGAGATGCAAATAACTTTCCCCAAACATTAAGCATAAACACTAACCATTAAAAGTAAATTGGTGAATGGTTTTAATATAGCACATCCATAGTAAAACTGATCATAAAAAATTCAATTAAATATGGTATATTATATCATAAAATATTAATCCCAATAATACATAATAATCAACAAGAGTGAGATACTCTTATAAAATCACTGAGTAATTCTTGAGATAAATACTCTTTACTTTGAAAAGAAGAGTTATTTTGGAAAAAACTTTGTATACAACCATAAGTGAAGTGAGATTTTATTTTCATAAAAAAAATATTGATTTTATAAAAAAAATATTTTCTAAAAAAAATATTATAGATTTTCCTTGAAAATAGGTAAGAATCTGAAAAAATCCCTTGAATCGGGATTTTATTTCGGGAAGAATTTTTGAAAGATCCTTTTAAAACACATAACTCCCCATAAATTAAAGTATTATTATGGTTAGTACACATATATATAAAATTCACACATAATTTTTTAGGATTAAATATGAATAAATAATAATTTAATTTAGGTAAGTAGATAATAAGAGTAACTCAAATAAAAATGGAGGTTCATGTAGAAAACCCTTACCTTAAGTCTGATGGTGTTTTTCACTTGATCTTTGTGTCTTGGATAACCAAAATAAATTCATTAATTAATATGTATAGAAACTATTATTTATATAATTTATTTATTATATCCTTATTAAGTTCATTCATGTACTTCTTGATGGGTTTAAGAGGTTCAATTTTATTGTTTGGGAGCTTTTTCTTCCTCGGTGTTTATGACTGATTTACTTATATACATGTAAGGATAAAAATGTAAGATGAGAATGGTTGTCCAGATTAGAAGTTTAATCTTATTTTTTAAAATCTATAATATTACATGGTTATAAAATCAATTTTTTTAATGGGAGTGAAGATGAATCATTATATAAAACTTTAATGATAATTGTTTGGGTTAATTGGTGGTTTTTGATCACAACGAATTCATTTTGATTTATAAATTAATATCATGTGTAAAAAAAGATTCCAAAACATTAAATATGTTATAATACATATATTATAGTCTGGATAAACCATAAAAATTATTTCATGCCCATAATTGAAGACAGTAATATAAATTGAAAACTCATCATCCTTGAATGGTATAAATTAACACATCTCAGATGGTGTTTTCATTTCTATTAAAAAATAAGGGGAAAGCAGAGATGATGATGAATTATTCCATTATCATAAGAAAATTTTAGTAAATTTAAGGTACTATATTTATCATAATATTTGGATGAACTGAGTTGAGGAAAGAAAAATAAAATAAATGAACTTGAAATAAAAGAAATGAAAAGAGGAATTTACCTCTTGAAGTTATCTTCCTTGAGAGCCTCTTTAGGGGTGGTCTTTTTATGAGACCAAGGGATGATAAACATTGGGGGGATCTTGTGAGGATATTTGAGAATAATTTAAACAAGGAACATAGATTTATATGAGTTAAGAGAATAGGGAGTGAGGGGGTTTTATAGTGGAGAAGAGGGGTGATTTTTGAATATCTTATTTATTATTTTAATATTTTTCTCAAGAAAACAAATTGTGTTAATTCATGTTAACCATAATATTAATAAGTTCATGTGAGTTTGAACCAAGTGTTATTATATCATCCATGATTCTAGGAATAGTTAATTTAACTAATAAAGTATATATATGGTAAATTACTGTATTTTACTATTCATCAAAAATTTGAGTATTTCAGAAAAATCCGAAAAAATCACCAAACCATTTTTTGATGTGTAGAATTAAAAAATAAAATCCATATTTTAAAAATAATTTTCTAAATATGATTAATTTAATTTTTAAATAAAATCATAATTTATTCAAAAAATAACAATTTTAAAACTATAATTCGTTTTATATAACATTGCAAAATTAATCAGGATCTCATTATCTTATAACATTAAGATAGTAAAATAATAATATGATTTACTATTCATAAGGGTCATATTACTATTCATATTACTATACATAAGGGTGTATTACTATTCACCAAATATTAATTTTGTCTTATCGGACTCTAAATATCTTACTGAACGTAGTCGTGTATGTCAGTTTTTTGAAATTCAAATCACATAGGTGGAAAAATTATGTTTACTGGCTAGGTTATAACAAAGTGTTATTTTGTAGAGACTTAGTGTTTTATGAATTCAATATTAAATTTATTTATAAATCCTTTGTATGTTACAATTATCGAGGATAATTCCATAAAAATATTAATAGATAATCACACCTGATTATCGAAGGATAATTTTTAAAATTATCAAAGAGGTAATTTTGTGAAATTATTGATGAATAATAATATGTATAATTATTAAAAAATAATCACACAAACTTATTAGGGTATAATTTATATAAATTATCAAAATAATAGTTGTGTGAAATTATCATGAATAATTGAAAAGAATTAAAAAATGATAGTTAATTTAAATTATCGAAACATAATTATTAAAAAATTATCAAAGGATAATTACACAAAATTATTAGAAGATAAAAATAAAGAATTATCAAAAGATAAATATGTGAAATTATCAAAGGATAATTATCAAAAATTATCAAATGATAATTGAATCAAATTATCAAATGATAATTTATTAAAAATTATAAAAGGATAATTACACAAAATTGTCAAAATATAAAAATAAAGATTTATAAAAATATATATATCCAGAGTTATCAAAGGATAATTATCAAAGATTATCAAATGATGATAAAATTAAATTATTAAAGGATTATTTATTAAAATTATCAAAGGATAATTTCATAAAATTATAATTTGTAAGAAATTATCAAAAGATAATTATTCTTAAGGAGAATATTGTGAGCACAAGCATTGGACTAGAATGATAATTTAGAAATTATCCAAGAAAGATAAAGGATCATCACATATAATAATTATTTCTTCTTGAAATAAAATAATTGGTTTTGGTTTTAGGATCCCTTGAAAAACTGCGAGAGTTGAAGTGTCGACAACTGTGATAATAAGGTTTGTGATGAGGTGTTTGTGAATGTTGGGGTTCCCACTCCAACTTTTGAACCACACAAGTTTTTTTATCCTTGCTGTTGAAATCAATGACTTTAAGGTACAAAGTTCCTTATCTCTTGAGATTTTACATACATTTTTCCTTAATATTATTTATTCGTAGGCATTTTTATGACTATGCTAGATTATGATCCCATGTGGGTGTGTACATAGCCCTGAGAACCTTTTGTGATACTTGTTTCCATGTGTACTTTGTAGCTTATTATTAATATTCTATGTTTACCACATGTATTATATGGGATACCTTACTTATTATGATATTTAATGATCTATTGTGTATCCTACCATGTTATGTGTGCTTCGTGGTATTGTTATTAGATCCCAAGGCAGGTGGACAATCATGACATATGTATCCCTTATAGTGGGTGTGCATGACTTGTAACAATGAAGATGAGGTACCTATGAATAAGGTAGGGATACAATGACAGCTTGGGATTGTGGTGTGATGCACTATATTCCTAGTGGATTCTAATGGGTATATTACTTGATTACTTGTGGATGTATAGTATATCTTTATGCCCAGATAATTTTGGTAACATGGCTTCCTTAATGCTTAGTGTATTCTAAGTTTCCCAATCATGTGATTCTAAGAATAATGATTCATGAGCCTTATGAATAGTCCTTGATACTTATAACACTTAATTATCCTTCCGTCATAGATCCTAAGTAGGTATGGCTAGGGGATTTGGTGGCTTGGTTAACATGTGACTTCTCAATTTTTGATTTTGTGTTTATTATTGTTGTAAATTTATCATTATTATGGCATACAATATTATATTTAAGAACATTAGGTTAAGTATGAATTTTTGGTGTCCTATTTAGTCTTGTACTCACACCCTAGTTGGCCATTTTGATGCACTTGTAGATTTCATGAGGGGTTTGGAAAAGGGTAAGGTCCCTATTTTGAATGGTCGAGTAGAGGAGAGTAATTCCAGTAGAGGACTGGTATAGACTCTGTAGGATCTGTTATTTATCTCTTTATTTATCTGCTACTTATTATAATAGACAGGATTGACACTTTGGGAGTTGATTATTTTTATTACATGTTTTCCATATTTAGTTTTCTACATGTTTAATAAGATTATTTATTATTATTTTTTGTTTATTATTGATCCTATGACATGATACTGAGTGTATAGTCTCCCCACTGACAGAATCAAACCCTCACTGGTAGTTGGAAACCTCTTGCGTATTGGGAAGCGCACATGAGGTTATGTGCCATTCCATCTCAGACCCAATGGTTCAGGTTGGGATTCTACAATATTTATAAAATTACTAAGATTATAAAAAGATAAATCAATTTCTACCATCTATCTTTTCTATAGAAAATCAAGACGTCTTTTGTGTGTATGTACATACTACCACCTCCATGGAATGGTGTATATCATTTTTCATAAAAAAACCTACTTGGATGACTCTAATAATTTATATAATGGATTAAAATATTTTTTTATTAAATTATTAAGGTTTTGGAAGTATTATATTAATATTCAAATTGTTATCAAGATACCAACTTTTGTTTATCAAAAATTTCTGAAATAAACTCATCATTGATTCCAACATTGTGAATCATCGATAAAATTATCATGACATAAAATTATAACTTTATAAATAATTATAATTAATATATTACAGTACCTTGTATAATCAATTAATGATGAATTTGGTGTCAAATAATTTGAATCAACATCAACATTTTAAAACATGTGTGAAACAATCAAAATCGCTAACATTTGATGATGAGAAAAACTATAATGAACTAATAAATGTATAATAAATGATTAAAATTAAATGATATATAGGGTAATATATATTAATAAGGTTATAAACTAGCTTATTAATTTTGTTATTATTATTATATAGGATATTAAATCACTTTCATGTAATTTAAGAGTTAATGTAAGGGTTTTCGTCTCAATTTTCTTTCATTGAGGCCCATTTTTCATATTATGCATATATTATTCTTTTATATGGTGTAATTTTTTTCCATTTAGATTATATTTTAATATTAATTTTTATTTCTTGGTATTTAAAAGTATTTTATTAATCTTTCCTTCATATTATTTTTATTAAATTATTACCAAATCTGTAAGGGTTTCACGTCTCTCCCTCTTAGAAATGTGTTGTATTATGCATGTATTTATTTTATATGGTGTATATAATACCTAATTGAAATTATTATATAATTAATATATTTATATTAATGTTATTTAAATTTACATTTTAAGTTTTATCTTTCAATATCATTTGATTAAAAAGTTTCCAAATCCATAAGGGGTTTTCTCATCTTAATTTTCCTTATTTCAGACATATATCATATTCACCACATATATAATTTTTTATGGTATATATAATATAATTTTATGTATTTATATTTTAATTTTAATTAAATTAAAGTTTTTTCAAATCCATCTAAGGTTTTATCATTCCAAGGATTTTTTATTCAATATTTACCAAATCCATAAGGGGTTTTCTTAACTCAACTTCTTTTCTGGAGTCATAATTATTCATTTTTTAATATGGTTGTACAAGATTTTTTTCTTCTATAATATGATTATATTTTATTATATTTAATTATTTTATAGGTAATTAAATTTTCATATCAAATTCATCTTCTATGATGGATTTATTTTTTCATAAAATTTGATGATGTTAAGAATAATTTTCATCCTCCCCAAATATGATCTTTTTCTTACGTGTATATATTTAATATTTCCAACAATATTCTTCTTTATTATTTTGAAATAAAAATATGTTTTATTTTAATATATATTTAAATTTATCTTTACCACTTTTCAAAAGGAATATTTATCACTCTTTTTACATCATGGGTTTCAATAAAGGTACTTTTAATACTAAAAAGGGGTTTTTCTTTCATGATTATATATTTTATATTCCACTCTACATTTAATTTAGAAAACCTTTCTATATTTTTTAATCATTATTTATTATGAAATATTGTTAACTAATGTTTGAAAAATTATTCATGAAAAATTCTCAAAAATTATATTTTCAAAAGTGACACATAACTCCACCTCTTTACAATAATGTTAAGAAATGTTTTCTAAAGTCTTTTTTTAGGTTTCTCTTATATTTACCTATTTATCTACAAAATATATTTCTATTTTTGAGTGATGTTTCATGAATCACCCTTTAAATGTATTTTTAAATACTCTTTTTTGTGTTATTGAATCTTTTGTATCAACTGATCAAACTTTTAAAGTTAATTTGTGTGATATCATTTGAAAATATTATGATACCCATTTTATTTTTATGGGTTCTTCATGATATGATATATGATTGATTTTCTGTTAAAAATGAATTTATATTATCATTATGATATTGGTGTGATCCTATATCTCCCTAAAATTCATTGGATAAGGTTTTATATCTCGTTTTATAAAGATGTTTAGCCTAGAAACAATGTGTATGGCTATGTTTATATGATTAAGCATGGATGCGATTTGATTTTTAATGTTTAAAATATTGAGAATGGAAAAATATGTAGTTGTATTTTTTTTACAACATTGATCATGTACATGATATAGTTATCTGTGTTCATAAGATTGAGCATGGACACAATGTAAAAATCTATGTTCACAATGTTATAATTTTTATACCACAATTGTATGTTAAATTAATTTTTTGTGCTCGTGGAATTTGATTAATTATATCATGATTACTTACTCTTATTCCATGTTATATATATGATCATTTTATATTACATGTCCTTATAATATACATCATAAAAAATGCTTAATATTTCATGTTCTTTTTAAAAAATATTTCTTCCATGATCATGTTTTATCACATTCTTATGATCTAAACTTTGATGAAATATTGATAAGATTTTCTCTTACTAAGTGTTTTATCTCACCCATTATTATGTTTCATATTCCCTAGGTAATGAAAATTATTATAACATATGATATGTTTAAAAGGGTATCTATAGTGGTGTGATTATATAGAAATGTTCACAAGTATTGAAAATAAATTTCTTATATAGCTAATCTCCAAAGACACTAAACCTAAATATTATTAGGATTATGTGAGATTATTACGAGTTTTAATAATAATGTGAAATATGTACACATTTTTCATGGTTCACCCTAGTTGTTATCAGATATAGTATGTAAAGTATGTGTTTTTAGCACTGGGCCTTGGAGTGTGGGTGCATGTCAATTTAGTCGATCCTCAGGTTCTAACAAGACACTTGAGATTGATAAAACCTACTTTATCTAGTGTTGTAAGTCTCTAAACACATGGTTCACCATTCGTCAACACATTAGGCATGTCCTCCATATCTTAAGGAAGATCCCATATATCTCACAAACAAACAAACATGAATGTATGACCCTATGATCACTCCCTAGGTGTCCAATATAATAATATGAACCATTATCAGGCTCTAGAACTCCAATAGTATGATCTAAACTAGTAACAAGAACTCTAGGATGACACTAAATAATATTTTCAACATCCCAAAAGTCCTACAGAACTAGTCTGTCTATGTAATACGACATGTCACTACCTAACCAGGCCCAAAAATTTTCTATGTACATGTTTAAACCCATATCCATCCCAGGAGTGAAACGGAATCCATGGGCCCCAAACCCTATCCTAAGAATAATAAAAACTAGAGGGAAATGGTGCACTCATCCAGAACATCTATTATCTTACTAGACCCAACTAATGCAACCAATAGAGGAGAGAATCAAATCAATATTAGTTCCAATTCCTAATCCAATAATATCAAAAAAGTCTCATGTTATATCCAAAACTAGATCAAGAAACATCCTAAAATATCCTAATCCATAATCCATCAACAACAGTCATCCAATTCGCAAAACCATCACCATCAATGTTGAAACCTAGATACTGACCCTCTTGGGGCCAATAAAACATGGGGCACCCTACATAGTCATTTGATCCATATCTAGAATAGGATTCCATGTAGATAGGATCCTCAAACATAAACAAACCCTTGATCCAAACCCATTATAGGAGATCATCTGTTAGACTCTCCATAACATGACCCATCCTTGATCAATACCTCACTCATAATGGAATCCATAAGAGTGCCTCAGAATCAACTCAACCTTTACTCAATTAAATCCAACCATGCGTGACACCCCCATAATTACATCACATCCCAAAGGTGCTGGGTTTAAATGAGGTTTATTAAAAATTAATCAAATAATTGGAAACAAAAGAACCCACAAATCTATCATTTACATGGAAGAAATATGAAACAACATAAAAATTGGAAATGATGAACTACTGTAAATGTGTGTGGAATTCACCAAAGAATCCTCAGAAACCTTCCAGATATTTATCTGATGTGTTTGATGAGGATCACTAAAGTGGAAGAAAAATTCTTCTCACCTATAAAGGTATCCATAGGTTGATTATAATAATTTATCACATGGATGGGATCAATCCAATATCTAATTAACACTTGGCGTGGGGTGTGAAAAAAGTTAATTTATTTCCCTAAGGGATGTGGTAGCTCTAGTAACCTAAATCATCTCTAAGGAATAGTGCTCTAATCTAGTTATCACAGGTGTGAAATCAATTAAGTAGAGTTGAATTATATGGATACTTATCAATGAAACAAGTAATTTAAAAATAAAGATGAGATATAAGTGATCGGGTTTAGTTTCAACTTCCCATGTGTAATGTTGTTATAGTCTTCAGAATAAATCTATTTACTTTATTAATTGGTTTAATGAAAGGTTTCAAGATTTATTCCCATTTTAACCCTTGATAAAGTTTGATGATGGTGAGAAAAATCTTAACAACTTTATTTATTTGGATTATTATCCTTCATTTGTATGAAATATACAATTAATATACCTTGAATTACCTAGGAAATAACTAATCAGGTATGATTGTTCTCAAGAAAACAAGTTATATGAATTCATCTTCCATAAATGTCTAGTAATAACTAAACACTCTCCACTTGAATATATATTAATCAATTGATATGATAAAAAATTAGTTAAATGGAGAGAAAAATTCCTTAATCAATTAAAAGATTAAAACCTAGAATCAATTAAAATATAATGGCATTCAAATTAAATTATAAACATAAGAATTTAAAACCATTAACCAAAAAAAATAGATTAATGTATTCAAGGTAAGTTCCTATACTAAAGCATTAAAAATAGGTCACCTCCACTTCCCTAATCACTTAATAATTATAACCATCCATTGCAAAATAAACAACAAAGTTTTGATGGGTAGAATACATGTTAAAGAAAAATAAAATAGAAATAAAATAGTAGAAATCCAGGGAAGCATGTTGATTCTTCTATGATCATCCCCTATGTGTATCATCCCACTCACCCAGTATCATGAGATCTATATTTATTGAGGGAGTAATACATATATAGATCTTAATTTGAATATTTTTTAATCTTTGTGGTCAAATATTACTTATTTCTACCCGAGTCTCATATCTCCTTAAAAATTATCCTCTAATTATCGAAGATAGAGAGTAAATGTTTTAACCTCCATATCTTTGTATCTTTAATATTTTTTAATGTATATTTTTTTAATACTTATTTTAAGTCCATGTAAATATCTCTATTTGATTTCTTCTATTAAAGAAAGATAGAATAGGGAATTATCTTATATTTATCTTCAAGTATATCTCAATTCAAGACTACCTTTATCCTTATTTTAAAATAAATTCATTATTCATGTGGCATCTAATTGAATTCAGGTGAATCTTGGAATTTCCCATATTATTTAGATGAATTTATAGTCTCACATAGTCAATCTGCATAGTTGTTCCAAATAGGCAATCATTCAATATAGCTGATGTGCAACATAGTAGTTTCAGTCTTCTTATCAATAATGAATCCATTCATCATCCCATAGTTTTTGTTGAGATTCAATGGTGAACTAGGTTGATCCAAGGCTTCATGGTGTAATTTTGGCTCAAGCTCGAGCTCTAACAGTGTTATCCCTGGCATTCTCTAGCAGCTCTGGCAGCCCTTACGCGACCCTTGTGTGGTATTGGAAATGAGTTGGATACCCATATGTATCACTTATTTTTTCTTTAAATAAATCTATCTTACCCTTACATAGCCTAGAAAAACTATTGGATACCCTTATATTCATTCCAAGAAACCCTTACAAATAACCACTACCTTTACGTGGTGGTGGCTATTTTTAGGTAACTTGTAAAAAGATAAACTTACCCTTACATAGCGCCTTGAAAACCCGGGGTCCCTTTACATAACTCTATCATACCCTTGTACAACCTGTGAAAACTACCTTTACACAACCTTTTAAATTTGTGAGTTGTCTTTTTTATAATATTTCACTACCTTTACATGGACCTAGTGACCTTTACACAGTGTATCTAGCATAGGTTTTCTCCTGTGTGATTGGGTTCCAACCCTTACACAACAACTTCTCTACCTTTACACAACACTTTAAATTGACCACTTTCCCTTATATATCTCTTAAATTTCCTCCTATTTAAGGGTGGAGATCATTTTATCTTTATGCATCCCCATATACATACATAAGGGTAAAGGAAACCTTAAAACATTATTTTCAAAATCAAACTTCTAAGATCATAATTTTCACCTCTTTTACTCAAAATTATTCATTAAAATATAATCACCCATATTTTAATAAATAAATTAATTCATTGATAAAATTTAAAAAAAATTTAAATATATTATTAAAATTTCAAAAAAAATCCTTAAAAATATGTGAATCAAATAACCCCATGCCTGAACTATGCTTTCCCTCATGCATTGAGTCTCAACATTGAATCTCAAAGGCCCCCCATGATAATAATATTTAATATTAAAAACAATTAAATTAAAAAATTATTAATGAAAAAAAAATTGATATCCACATAAAATATCAATTAGAATCCAAATTTTTCAAAAAAATATTCAACCAAAGTATTTTATTTTTTCCCATTGAAAATGAGGGGTCTTCTCCTTCCTTACATTCAATATTACCAATTAATTATCATTAAGAATGCCAAGTTGTGATCTACCTCTCAGTAAATTCTCTTTCTTCAATCATCACTCATGGAAAAAAATTCAATTATAGATCTTCTCATACCATGAGTACAAGATCATTTTCCATATACTTAAAAAGGATATACCTTATTCAATTTGTATAGATAAAACCAACATAAAATCATGAGGACTTTTCAATTAAGGTTATGATGAATCTAAGGCTTAAGGTTTCTATGTAATGATGTTCAAAATATTAAGGCTCAAATAGAAGGTTAATGTCTAAATAATATTTCATGATATCAAAATAAAAGTGTAATGAAAATAAACCCTTCAAAAGTGATAACTCCCACTTCCCGAAACTCAAATTAATGGTTATGAACAAAGTAAGAATAATGAAATTTTTACACATTATTGAATTTTTTTCTTCTTTTTTTATATTTTTTTATTTCTTTAAAATAATTTTCTATATTTTTTTAATTTTGCAAAATTTATTCTTATAATTAATCTCACATCCACCACCTAACCCCATATGATAAAAATAATTGGTTCGATAATAGTTATTTTTGATTCCCCCAAGTCACAACCCATTATTTTTATTCTTATTTTTATTATTGTTTTCATTATTATTTTCATTTTTTCATTAAGGGAAAACAAAGTACAATGAATAAACAATGATCCTTTCCCAAAACCCAAAATAGAGCACCCCCATACTTTTTCCTTACAATTAAATTCATTCCTACCAACATGAATTACCACACTCCCACACTTCAACTTTAAAATATCATGTAATATAAATAGAGAAGGGTGGGAATACATAAAAATAGATTCATTTGAATAGAGGTGGAATGTTATTATGGTTTACTGATGGCATGTTTCATCGATTGGGACTGTGCATCTAGGTTTGATGATCTTGATGGCACCGACAGGAGTTCCAAGAAGTTTGAAGGAGAGTTGAACCAGTTTCCATTCTAGGAACCGGTATGATGGTAGTCGAGGTCACAATTCTTCTAGTTCAGATATGTCTTATGGTTTATTTTATTTCAGGCCTTTTGTACTTTGGTACTAGTTGTTTTATGAGGGTTCATGGGACACTCTGAGTTTTGAATTCAG
This sequence comes from Viscum album, assembly GCA_963277665.1. Classification (NCBI taxonomy): domain Eukaryota; kingdom Viridiplantae; phylum Streptophyta; class Magnoliopsida; order Santalales; family Viscaceae; genus Viscum; species Viscum album. The sequence continues at coordinate 477,812,166 of OY728136.1, read as the reverse complement.
TTCCATTACATTTGGTGTAGTATATCTTTTTGAAGGTACTACTGGTTGGGCGGCCTCGTGAGAGGGATAAGTGTGTTGACACTCATCTCTGGCCATATTTTCTTATTTTTAGAAGGATGTGTACTCTGAATTGATTTTTCAGAATGGTATTAGTCTTGATTTATGTTGTATCAGGTTGACAGTCTATGATTCTCTCATAATCTTTGTCAGTTGGGTGACTCTAAAGGGAGATAGGTGTATTAGCACCTATCGTCCATCCCTTCCTTCACTTCTCAATATTTGAAGGGTGATCTGCCTCTTTGTGCTACTAGAATGGAAAAAATTATTGGTAGGGTGTTGATTCTTATCTACGACTGACTTCGCTACTGTATTTTCTGGTTAAGGAGTTATAAAACCCCTTCCTTTTTTTATCTTGTTTTCTTTATCTTATTAGGTGTATTGGTCCTTTTTCCTTATGGTTTATTTTTTTATTAGAATTTTTCCATGGTTATTATAATGAGATACCTCTTAATCCATTTTTCAGAAGTGTATTTATTTGTTTTATTATTAATAAAGAGGTATCAACCCTCAACCTGTTTAAAAGGAATCAATAGACAGGTTAGAGTAGTGTGATCTCCTCTATAGGTTCTTAAGGTATATTCCCATGGAACTTTTTTAAACTTTTCCCAATTATAGTGAATTGGTTTTCTTATTCATGTTTATTGATTTTAATGGAACCAACATGATAGATATTAGTAACTATAAAATGTATTCCGCACCCATAATAAAGATTTCCCAACATTAACTTTAATCTGTAATTATATAGTAGAATTTGGTCTCCTGATTGAAAGGTATTAGGCTGAATAAAATTATCAGGTTCCACTTGAGTTCTCTATTTTTAAATTCTAAAAATTTTAAAATACTCCCTTCTTATTTATTCTATCTCTTCAAACTAATGTTTCATCAAAATTTCAGCACTTTTCAAGTCCAATTTTATCTTATTTATAGCCTAATATGCTTAGTGCCTCAAATACATCGATAGATAATTTTTTCCCCATAAATAAAATGGTAGGGTATAATACCTATAATTATATTTTATTTTATGTATTATTCCCATAATCTATCTTCAATCCTTTATCTCCAATCCTTCGGGTTGGGTTTAATCATTTTGAGCAAAACTCCTTTAATTTCCCAGTCTGACACAACATCTTGACCATTTTTTTAGGATAGTAAGGTGTATATGTATTGTGATCATCCCCATACTTATTAATCATATCCTTTATTATCCTATTAAAAAATTGATTCCCTTGTTAATTGGCACTCCAAACCTATAAAAAAATTATCTAATAAGATGAAACACAACTTTGGAATCAATATTTTTATTTTCCTTGGATTCCACCCATTTGAGACATAATTGACAGAAAGTAAAATGTAAGAATTCCTAAAATATATTGGAAAAGGTCCCATAAAATATAAACCACATACTTAAAATATTTCAAAAAAAAATATGGTTTTTTAGGAAACTCTTTTCTTTTTAAAACATTTCCAAAAAAATACATTTTTCATATTTCTTACAATATTCATGAGCATATTTTAAAACAAATGGCCAATAAATACTAGATTACAAGAATTTTCTCATAGTTATTTGTTGTCCAAAGTTTCCTCCACGATAAAGTATGTGAAAAAAATTCAAAAACCAATTCAATTCCACTTTTAAGAAATCACCTTATTATTACTTGATCATTGTAAATTTTCTAAATAAATAGATCCCCAAAATAAAAAATATAGATTCATACTTGAGTTTATAATTTTTATGAGAGTTAAGATGACATGGTACCTAATAAGTCACAAAATAATTGAAAATGACTATATAACAAGGTACCTAACCTTCAATAATGTAATTTTGTTCCCTTAATATGTGATCATTTAGTAAGTTCAATTCTAAAATTTATGCTTTAGTAGAGTTAAGTATCCTACTAAGGTGATTGGCTGGTTGGATTTCATCTCTATTATTTTACATAATTTCCTATTATAACTATTATAGATGTAGTATCCATCTCACCAACCTTATCTTGGCATCATCCTTCTTTATCAAGTAAAAAATGTTAAATGATCATAAAAGACAACTATTTTAGTTCCGAGTAAGATCTAGATTTATTTAATGAAAAGAACAACAATAAGGAACTCCTTTTTAGTGTTTGTTTAATTTATATGAGTAACATCAAATTTTCTTGAGGAATAATTTATTGCTTTTATTATTTATTCAAGGTTTCTCCCATATCTAGTCTCGGTGCATCACAAAGTAGCTTAAATGGGTGTTCCCAATTTGGTGGTTGCATTATTGGTGCGGTAATAAGCCTTTTCTTCAGCCCATCAAATGATTCCCTACAATCATAATTAAAATATAATTCATATTCTTTTAGAATTAATCTATAAATAGAAAGATTAATCTTACTAAAATCTTTGTTGAATCTTCTACGTAATCTTACATGGCCTAGGATGATCTAATATGTTTCACACAAGTGGGATAAGGTAAAGAATTTATCACCTCAACCATGGATTTATCTACCTCAATCCACTTTTGTGTAATTATGTGTCCTAATATTATCCCTTTCTCAACCATGAACTGACATTGTTCAAAATTAAAAACAACATTCTTTTCATTGCATATTTTCAACACTTTTTCCAGATTTTCCAAGATATGATCAAAGGTATTACGAAAAAAAGTAAAATTATCAAAAAATTCCTCCATGAAATCCTCAATATGATCTAAAAATATACTTACCATACACATTTAGAATGTACATAGGGAATTATACATCCCAAAAGGAATCCCTTTATAGAAAAAAGTTTCCTACAGACATGTAAAGGTTTTCTTCATGATCCTTCATAGAAATGGGTACTTGAAAATATCTTGAAAATATATCTAAGAAACAATAATGTATTCTTCCTACAGACCTCTCTAGCATTTGGTCAATGAATGGAATGAGAAATTGGTATTTTCAAATGACTTGTTTCAGCTTCCTATAATCAATTAACACTCTACAACTATTCGAAAGTATCATGGGAATAAATTCATTATTATCATTATTCATAATGGTCAAACTAGTTTTCTTGGGAACTAAATAGACAAGGATATCCCATTGTGAAATAGAAATTGGATATATGATATCAACTATTAACAACATCACTATCTCCTTCTTTAATACATCTATGATGGTGGGTTTTATTCTCCTTTAGGGCTTCCTAATAGGTCTTAAATCCCCTCTAACAATATTCTTTATGAGAATATTTTTAGGTTAATTCCATGGATGTATTAAAAGATTCATCCTATTGATTGGATGTTTCTTTTAATAAGGTCAATCAAGGTTTTATCTTTTGTTTTGGATGGGTCATTAGTAATTATTACTGGTAATTTTTATTCTTCCATAAGATACACATACTTGAAATCACATAGGAGAGGTTTTAATTCTTGATTCATGGGTTGTTTAAGAGATGAGATTGAATTTAGGTTCCCCACTTTCAACGCTTTAATATTAGGTGTACAAGGAATCACATTATCTTTTTCATTTTCTAATAATTTATAAAAAAAATCATATGTTATCTCTTATTCCAACATGAAATTTATAATTTATATAATTTTGGGTGCACACCAATTTATTATAAGGGGGTTGTTGATAAAGTTTCTACTGTTATGGATGCTTGTAAGGTTGTTGTAAAGGGGGTGGATTCTAGTACTATTGTTGGTAAGGGGTTTGAGTTGGGTATTTATTCCAAAAGGGGTGGTTAAACTTGGTTCTTTTGGCTTTAAAATCCTGGCTAGGCTTGTGAATTTTCTCTCCAAGGATGATTCTATTTGAACTGTCTTGGTTGGAATGTTTTTGAACATCTCTCGATCACTTGTATTTAAACACATTGAATAGTAATGTGGTTGGGTGATGAACACAAAACACAAACCTGAGGTGGGTCCTGTTATTCACTCACTTTCTTTACATCCATATATCACACTAAACTTCTTAGTTATTCAATTTATGTTTCATGTAAAGGTGATTAGTTATAAGTTCTTACTTAATGTATACAACTTATTCTAAATTACTGAAAATTTTGTGTTATCTTCTCAATCAGGTTCCCATATTCCATTGGTGAATTTTTAATCAAATATCCTCTAGATGATACATCTAAGAGGTTGCTTTAATTTCCCAGTATTCCTTAGTAGAATAATAATAGAAATTTATGTTCTTACATAGCTTTATGTGGGTATCTTTCATAAATATTATTGAATATTTACTAATAACCGTAGAGAGTTTATCTAGTTGCTTTTCAGATGGTGTAGAGAACTTTTATTATCACTGTTCTCTAAAAGGATGGGAATAATATCTATATAAAACTTATTTAGAGGTCATACCAGTCATGGATCTCTCCGGGTTATAGGTTATACAACCAATCCTTCGAAACTCCTTCAAGTGAAAAGGGTAAATCCCTACACTTTACTTGATCGTTAACTACTCCCCTTGGTTTAAAGCGTGAAAACACAAAGATGAATTGTTGAATATTCCAATTTGGATCTTCACTTACATGACCATCAAATTTAGTTATTACCAGAATCATATTAACACATAATTCAAAATAAATTTTCAAAGAAGGTGTGGCTAATTGATTCTATTGATTGGAAAATTGTGGGGAAAACAAGTCCCTTAGAGTCTTTTTTGGGTTTATTTCCATGATTAAAGGCTTGTAGTGATAACTTAAATTTTCACTCAAGTTATCAAGATTTATTTCTTCAGATTTATTATCATTACTAATTATATTCAATATATTTTTTCTATTTCAAGATCAAAAAAAATACTTTTTCATTAGATTCCCTAGTCACACAAATTCTACATTAGATTGTTACTCACTCCCAGATATATGTTTCAATTTTTGATCCACACCTATTGTTAGGTATGGAAAAAGATAATTTATTTCCCTTAGATATTTAGTATTAGTAATAACCTAAGTCATCTCCAAGGATTAGTTCCCTAAAATAGTTTTCATGGGTGAAAAATAAATTAAGTATATTTAAATTCTAGGACTACCTATCAATGAAACAAGGAATTTAAAAATCAATATGAGATACAAGTGATCAGGTTTTGGTTTTTCTTCCCATGTTTAGTTCTATCATAGTATTTTTCAATATAAAACTCTTTAATTTTATAATTTTATTTAATAAAATGTTTCACAATTGTTTCCCATTTTTCACTTTTGATCAAGTTTGATAATGATGATAATAATTATAAAAAAATTCCGATTTAGAATATAATCCTTCCTATGTATGAAATCTACAATGAATCTCCCTTTAATTTCCTAAGAAATAACCAATAAGGTATTTTTATTCCCAATAAAACAGGTTAGATCGTTAATGATTCCTCAAATTTCTAGTATCACTAAACACTCTTCACTTTACTTTAGACTAATCAATAGATATTATACAAAATTAGTTATAGGGAGAAAAATATACCTTAATCAAGTAAATAATTAGAACTCATAATCAATTAAAATAAAATTACAATAAAATTAAATTCTGAAATTAAGAATTGAAAATCATAGATAAAGAAATTAGATCAATGTATTCCAACTAAGTTCCTAAACTAAAGAATTAAAAATGAGTCACATTACATTCTATAATCATTCAAGAATTATACCCCTCCAATACAGAATAAATAATGTATTTTTGAAGGGCATAAGAAAAGTTAAAGAAAAATAAAATCAAAAGAAAATAGTAGCAATCTAGGGTAGTAGGCTGAGTCTTCCATGATACTCCACACTATATGTCATCCCCATCCCCTAGTATCATGACCTCTATATTTATGGATGGATGAATCCATCTATCAATATTTATTCTAATCTATTTGAATATTTATGGTAAAAGTTACCTTCTTTCTCCCCAAGCCTCGAAACTACTTTAAATTTATCCTCTAATTATCAAAGAGAGTGAGAGTATTCATTTTTACCTCCATATCTTTATATCATGAATCTTTTTCCTTTTATCCTTTCTATATTCATACTTATTTTAATACCTAGAAAATATATCCTTTTAATTTATTTTATTGAAGAGATAGAGAATTGGGAATTCTTACATCCTTAGATTCAGGTATATCTTGATTCAAAACTACCTTCATCCTTATTTTAAAATAAATTCATTATCCATCTGGCATCTGATTGAATTTGTGTTAATCCTGGAATTTTCCAAAACATGTAGATGAATTTTAGGTTCACATAGTCATTCCATGTAGTTGATTTGTGTAGTCATTCTGCATAGGAAATCGTTCAACATAGTTGATGTGTGATGGAGTTGTTTGTTTTAATGTATCCATTTTAGCCTTATTCTTAGTTAGGGAATAATTTATCATCTTGGGGTTCATGTTGAGATTCAATGGTGATTCATGGTGATTTGAGGCTTTATGGTGTCATTTTTTCTTGAGTTTAGGCTCTAAAAAAATCAACCATAGCATTCTATGGTGGCTTCAACAACCCTTATGTGAACATTGTGTGGAATTTAAAATCAATTAGATACCATTACCAACACTTTTTTACCTTTATGTAACTCTATTTTACCATTATTAAGCTTATGAAAATTGTTCGATACCCATATGTTTGGGCCAGGTGACCCATACATAGCACCATTAATTTTACATGATGTTGGTTACCTTTATGAAATGTGTGAAAAGATGAAATTACCCTTATATAGTGCCTTAGAAACCTGAGGTACCTTTACATAACTCTAACTTACCCTAACACAACCTATGAAAACTACATTTATAAATCCTTTAAAATCCAAGTGTTATATTTACATAGCTGTTTGCACTACTAGTTGCGCCCACACGTGTCATTGGTTTCGTACGAGTGGAGGTAAAATTAGAATTTATGTGTCCCAAAAATTACTAACTATAGAAACGTAGTATAGTGGAAATGTGGGGTCAAACCCATGAGGAGGAACCTGTTTTGAAGGGGGATCACTGGTGTTATAACCTAAGAGGAGTCCTTTCAAGCTATCTTGGTGTTTGGGAGTTTTACTTAATCTCTAGTTGGGAGTGACTTCAAGTAATTAATGAGGGGTCATGATTAATTTTGAGTATTTGGGTAAAGGATAGTCTTTAATTCTAATCTTAGAGGGGTCATAAGGCATAGTCTATAAATTAAGAAGTGGTCTCTTGCTGAATTTGGTCAAGTCACCTAGTTCTACCTAGGTGGTGACTATTCCGTGATCGGGAGATAGTAATAGCCAAAGTGATTTAATTTTAGCTTCTTTGGAAGAAAGTGTCCTAGGATAGTGATCATAGCCTAGTCTACTTAAATCAGGATAGGGTCCTTGGGTTGAATATCTTGTGGTCTAGGATGCTCGCACAAATTGGGTAGACTATTACTATTTATCCTGAATACTAATCCTTTAGGGTTTCCAAGAATATAATTAACTATTAATAATGTATGCAGATACATATACTTTTTATCCCTGCCCCTAAGAGGTTTAACTACTCTTAGCGGGTGGATATGCAATTAAATAAAAAAAATAATTCATACTTGACATTTTAATTGAAATTAATTGAATCATACACATGGAGGGGTTTGGGAATGGAAGGGGAACAAGCATGCAATTGGATTTGTAATAGATCAATCATGACTTGATTAAAATTCTTACTTTTAATCAAAAGTATAATTAGATCTTATCACGTTTTGTGGAAATTAATAAAGAGTGGTGGGAATATATGCGATGGGGACTTGAAGGTATTGAAGAAAAATGGATCCATGTCTCTTTAGTTCATTTAAAAATGAAAAACACAAAGAAATTTAGAGTTTAAATGGAAAAGGGTGAGGTAACTCGAAGTGGGATGAAAACATAGAATAATCTCGCCCATAATATATATGAAATGATCTACTGCACCCCTATATTTATAGGAAAATTTCATCAAGATGTGTACTAGAGGTACATGTCGTGTATGATTGATCCATGTTGATCTTCATGGATTTTGGATCTCATGCATTCCTCACACATATTTGGTGGATTTATGAGGTTTGACTGACTACATGTCATGTACTGAGTGTTCACAATGTGTGTTGACCTCTAGTTGTTCCTCCACATGTATGTCTCACAGATTTATTTATCAACTATTTTTATTGGAATCATGACGTGTATAGAGCATTCACAACATGTACTAGCTATTTCTTATATTGGATTCGTGTCTTGGTCAAATATTGACTCATAGCTTAGTAATGTTTTGAACTACCCGTACACGATGTGGTACTAACGAGTCACAACATGTACTAGCCAAATCTTCATTTTTCTACACTTCTTCCTTTGAATCATGTGAATCCTTATTCCTACAAAATTGAGAATATACCATGTGAATTTTCAATTAAATCAATAAAAATGTAGAAATAAATGATATCAAAGAGTGTATATAAATTGGTCTTATCAACCCCCCCCCCCCCCCCACACACACACACACACTTGAAAAATGGATTTTCCTTAAGAAAAAAGGTCTCAATAATGATTTTAATCAATAGATAAAAAAATTTAAAATAATAAATATTCATTATTTCTATGTAATTATGGTTATGTTTTAGAAAAAAAAAATTAATCCTTTAGAATTAGACCTTCATAGAAAATCATTCATGCCTCCTAGTCCAACTTTTTCAAAACAAATTCTTATATTTTAATTAAAACTTCTCAATTGTTACTTGAATTCTATACCCATTTGTAATTTACCTCTCAATGAATTTTCACTCATCACTTAGGGTAAAATGAAAGTAGAGGTATGATCATACCCTGAGAGCATATTCCTAACCATAGAATTGCATTGGTTCTATCATATCCACTGTGTAAAGACAAGTACAACCTTAATCATGAGGGCTTTAGTAGTTAGTTTCAAATGAATCTGAGGCTATGGGTAGGTATGTAAGAAGTGAAAATCAATCTCAAAATTAGGGTAAGATCTGGAACATAATGCATGAGTGTCAAGACAAGTGTAAAAAAGGTCCTCCTTTTAGCTAATCAAGTCCACCCTCTAGAAGCTTGGGTTGGATCCATAAATGTATCAAGTATGTATACAATGATGATTTTTTTCCTTCATTTTTATTTTTCATTTCTTATTTTTCTTGAAAGTTATTCCTTATCCAGATCTTGCATCCATATCCTAACCACATATGATATTTCACAGGATTCATTGGTTTGGAAAATAGTGATTTTTGACCTTCCTAGTACACAACCCATTATAAATTTTTCTTTTATTATTAATTTTTCAAAGGAATATAATGAAGATGAAATGAATCAAAATAGATGTGAATCACAACTCAATAGTCTGATAAGAACACCATACATCTCCCTCTAGTAAATTCATCTCGTCTATTTGAATGCCTCCCCCGCAATTGTTCAAAAGTCATATCATGCATTATACAAGGAGTAGGGTAGGAAGGAAAATATTCTTATAATAGATACATCCTAAAAGGTCATTCATTGAAACTGTGGTCTAAATTAAGGATAGATGCAAGGTGAGTCTCAAAGAAATATGGCCAACAAAGAGTTCCTCAATCATTTTAAATTTATACTTGTTCAGTCATCGCCTTGATAAGATCTCAATGAAAGTTTCGATAAGTTGACATGTCTCAGGTATCTATCAAGAAATATTCTCAAAACATAATGTGTAATTGAAGGATTAGAATCCTCTCAGGCAATGAGAATAAAATAGAAACTAGCAATTATAGTAGGTATAAAACTATGTAATGGGTCAATTTATCATAATTTCAAAAAATTTGAATTTTAATCAGATTTATAAACTCAGTTATCACTCTAAAATTCTAAACAAATACAAAACATGGATTCTAACATTTTCCAACTTATATTTTTCTTTAATTTACATGGGAATAATTTTTTTCAAGGTTAAAGCATGATTATAATTTTAAAAAAATTCTCCTAGACAAGTGATAAAAAACAAAAAATCAAGTGTTTAAACAGTGAAAATTGTGAGAACCCCCCCCCCCCCCCACACACACACTTAGAAAGAGATAGTGTCCCCATAATCCATGAAATATTTGTGGGTGTGGTATAACAAGTAAATATTAGTGAATTTGAAATGTAATTTTGAAAAAATGTAAATGAGGAAATTAGGAGCTCCCTAAATGAAGTGTTATGCCATGAGGGAATTTGATCTGTCTCAATGTGAAGTCCATGTCACATAAAAAATGGGTTATAGAACAAATCATGCACTAGATAAAACATTAGTCCATAGGATTAATAGTTGTAATATTAGAGTAATAGGTAAGTGTATAGAGTAATAAATAGAGATAACCATTTTATTGAATTTGTTATGAAATGTATACAATGTACATAAATAAAATACTTAGAATGAAAAATGAAAATATGCAATAATGATGACTCAAACTAAACAAAATATCAGCTATGGTTTGCCTCCCATAAAGTCTAACATGACGTCATCAGCCAGACTGATAGACCAAGATATTCTTCAGTGGGTCCACTGGTTCAGTTTCTCCATTTCCTCTTACAGATGCTAGAGATTGTATCTTTGAGTTCTAATGGTTTCTTGGTTGGGTTGATAACTTCAAGTGTTGCAGTATGAGCGTGAATCAGGTGAGACAGGAAAGGAATCACAGCTTTGGGTGGTTTTTGTTGTGCATAGATGTCCATGGAAAGTTCCAAAAGTTGACATTAAATGTCTACGATGTGTTGGAGTACCCTTTTCTCCAAAACATATGGTTTTACTAGACCATCAATAACCTTATAAGATTTAGAGAAGCTAGACATTTCTATGTACATAAAGAAAGAAATTTCAATCAACAAAAAAATTAAGTGAAAATTAAATCCCATAAATAGATATCAATAGTCAGTAAAAAAGAAGGGATACAAAGATAAAAAAATTGACAACCCTACCAATCACAAAAAAGTCCAAAAATCCAAAAAATGTATGAAACTAAAAGATCAGGTGTCTTAGCCGAAGATCTCCTCCAGCGTCATCCTGCCATCAGGAGGTTAGATAAGTTGTCTTGTTGGGTCAGCTTTTGTAGTAGCAAAAGTAGTCAGTGAATCAATTGATGTAGTGTATTTTGGGGTGGTAGAGGAAGGTATCTAGGTTGGGTTGGGTGGTGGAGAGGTACCGATCCATTCAGAGGTTGTGTGTTTGGTAGTTGGATCCACAAAAGCTACCTCAATGGTGGAATCAGTCGCTATCCCCTTTCCCCACCAGTCCTCCTCTGCTAATAACTCCCACAAAGTAGTGGGGTTAGTAAGGTTTGGAGGTAAGTGGTGGAAGATGAGGGGCCGGATGGAGTGGGTGGTGGTGGTGTGGTAAATTCGGTAGGCTCTATGAAGTTAATATGGATGTGGGTGGAGATCTGGCACAGGTTCATGAGGATACACTACCGGTTCATCCAAATATCAAAAAGGGTGGGTGGGGTGGGTGTGTGTGTGGTGGTGGTAGGAGGGATGGGTGTTGTAGGTGTGGGTGTATAATATGGCTTAACAAGTGGGTCTACTACTGATGTGGTGGCTAGTTGTGGTTCCTGCAGTGTTGGATCCTGTAATCCTAGTTCCCAAAAGTAGATTTCATCCCCCCTCGCTAACATATTCATCTTGTGTAGAATCACAAGATTGATCATCTTGATAATTCCTAAGGAGGTAAGGGGCTATGAGGCATCAAAAACATGCAAGTACCAGGCCAAATGCGTGATGAAGGAGCTGCCCATCAAAGTGCCTCACTAACTCTGAGCCTGAGTCTTGAAGTACTGGGGAAACTAGGTGGCCATGTTGATGGGTGGATCATCCATGGTTTTTGCAAGAATCATCACATCCACCTGGATGACACTACCATGAGTCTTGCTCTGGGAAAACTAACCATATGCCATGGCTCTATGTAGGATATGCAGTGTCAGACCCCATATCCAATAGACTTCAAGATGTGAGATTCATGGTGTGACTGAGGTCGTGGGCTATCATCATCCACAACTGCAGAGCAGTTTCACGAGGTGGATGAATCTGAAGTGTAGAATAAATGTCTGAAACAAAAAACTCCTCAGTTTATATTCCTAGCCTGACTCTGAATTTAGAAAAAGATAACTAATGGGGTCTTCTACATAATCAGAAATGTAGACAATATAAAGCTACCCCTAACATGGCTAAGAATTATATAAATAACTTCTAAAAGTTCTCCCCCTAGACATTGATAATGATTTAAATGTGCAGTGTCTCTAAGAGGTCTAGTACAACATTAGAAATATTCATTCAGGCCAGGATGTTCATGTCTAGCATCTTGTTGGTATGCATGGAATTTTCCTGTAACTTAATAAGATTAACCTGATTCTATGGGTTGGTGAAACAAAGAACTGGGTGTTAGTGTAAGTTTTCATCGCTGTATGTAAAGTTTGCCTCATCCTGAGGAGAAGGTGCAGCACAGAAGATCTTTGTGGTTGGATGTTCCTCTGAAATTGAGGATGAGGACTGTGAGGAAGAGGAGGATGTGGAGGGTTGGGGCCTTTTCGTGCGATCCATGGCGATGGGAGGGAGGGTGTGTAGGTTGGGTGCAGAACACGAGAGAGGAGTAGATGGGAATGGGTGTTCGGGTGAGATAGGGAAAGGTGTGGGTGAGGTTGAAGGAGAGGGAGGTTGTGGTTTTGGTGGTGTCGAGTGGGGGAGGGGGTCGCAAGATTTGAAGGGTTGGGGTGGTGTGTAAGGGTCATGACCTTCAGGTTTGCAACCTGAAATTTTTTTTAAAAAAACAAACCAACCTAGTACATGACGTGTACTGATGGTTCATGTCATGTATGGGTAAAAGAAAATGGAAATTTGGTAAAAGGGTACACATCGCATACTATATGTACAAGATGTGTACATAATTATTTTGGATCTAAACCATGCCCCTTCATTACTTTTAGCTTCTGGCCTACACAAGACTCTTCTAATATGATCCTACACCGACCTAGTCAAAGATGTCCTAACCTAGGTTGCCTCCCAATCAACACTTCCTTTTAAGTTAGGATTTTAACTCCATTTAAGCTTAAGTTAACTTGAGGATGATGCACAACCTTCATGAAATGGTTCTTGAAAAATATTCAACCTTTGACCATTTACATATGGTGGTCCTCCTTCTCTTTGGATTCTGATGGTTCCATATGGAAAGACTTGAGTTAATTCAAATGTAATTGACCATCATGACTTTAATTTTACTATAAACAGTTTCAACCTTGAATTAAACAACAGGAATTTATTTTTGGGGATGAAGGTACACCTTGCAATGTACTAGTCGTGACACTTCTTTGTATTCTTGTTATAAATCCTTGAATTTTTGTATGCATCTCTCCTGATTTATTATAATATAGTTAATTGTAATAACCAAGCTTCTTCATCCTTCTCCGAATCCAAATTCATTTTCTTGATTTCCCAGAATGAATGGTGCTCTAGTTCCACCAGAATATGACATGGTTTTCCATAAACCAATCATAATAGAGTGGTGCCTATGGGTGTCTTGTAGGTAGTTTTGTATTCCCATAGTGCATCATCCATCTTGAGGCTCCTGTAGTTATGACTTGAATTCACAGTCATCTCTAAGATTTGTTTGAACTCCCTATTAGTCAGTTCTACTTTCCCACTTGTTTTTGGGTGGTAGGGAGTTCCCGTATTGTATCAAATGAAATACCTTTCTAGCATTCCTATCATGGATCTACTTGTGAAATGTTTGTCGCGATCACTAATGATTAATCTTGGAAACCCAAATCATGAAAACACATTATTCCTTAGAAATTCTATGACAACTTTCTCCATGTTATGTTCTGTAGCTTCGGCTTCAACCCATTTTGATACATAATCAACTACAACCAAAATGTAGTATCTTCCATGTAATGTAGAGAATGGTCTTATGAATTTGATGCCCCAAACATTGAAAAATTGTAATTCCATGATGGTGTTTTGTATCATCTCATTTCATTTATTAATATTTCCCATTCATTGATATATGTCACATTGTTGTAAAAATTCCAGTGCATCTTGATGCAGTGTGGGATAGAAAAATCTGATTTGTAAAATCTGGGCCACTGTATGCTTGGGTCCATGATGTCCACAAGTTAGAGATGTGTGACATATCTCAATCACATTATGGGTTTCCTCTTCGAGATACAGCATCTTAAAAGTCCATCAACACAACACTTGAATAACAGAGGCTCATCCTAGTAGTAGTGCTTGGCATTTGACAAAAATTTATTTCGCAGCTGGTATGAGATGTCTTAATGTAGGAATCTTGTTGCAAGATAATTATCCATATCTGAAAACCAAGGTTGGGCCCTGATACTGAATATGGTCACATTCAGAAATTTCACTTCAATATCAACCTCATCGTCTTCTTTAATAATGGAGATAGGGAGTCTAGAGAGATGATTTACAATTATGTTCTATGTCCCTTTTGTATCTTTGATCACAACATTGAATTATTATAGTATAAGGATCCAATGTATTAACCTCAGTTTGGAATCCTTTTTGTTTATCAAATACCTAAGGGCATCGTGATTAGTTTGAATAATGACATTGGACAGAACAAGATAAGAACAGAATTTTTTGAAGGCATATAAAACAGCTAAGAGATCTTTCTCTATAGTTTTGTAATTAACCTGAGCTTCATTCAGTATATGAATCACATAATAAATTGGAAAAAATATGTTTCCAATGTGATTTCCTAGCACAAATCCCATAGAAATGTCACTAGAATCACACATTAATTTGAATTCTTTCTCCCAATTCAGTGTAATAATGATTAGTGATGATATCAGACTATTCTTCAACATGTTGAAATATTTCCTACAATCGTCAGTGAATTTTAATGGAACATATTTTGAAAACAAGTGTGTTAATGTATGAGATAATTTATTAAACTCCTTCACAAATCATCTATAAAATCCAAAATGACCTAGAAAACTTCTGATTCCCTTGACGATTGAGGGTTATGGTAGATCTTTGATGAATTTGATTTTGGATGGATCAACCTCAATACCTTCCTTTGAAACTTTATGACCAATGACAATTAATCCTTATACCATAAAGTGGAATTTCTCCCAATTTAGGACCAGGCATTTTTCTTCACAACACTGGAGAACTAATTCCATATTGCTTAAACAAACATCAAATGATCTCCCATAAACTGAGAAATCATCAATAAAGATTTTGAGGAACTCCTCAGCCATGTCATGGAAACTGTGTGTCATGCATCTCTGAAATTTTGATAGAGCATAGCACATTCTGAATGACTTCCTTCTGTAAGAAAAGGTACTTAATGGGAATGTGAACTTGGTTTTTGGGTAATTTGTAGGGTCAACAGGAATTTGATTGTATCCATAATATCCATCCAGAAAATAATAAAATTCATTCCCTATAAGTCTCTCTAACATTTGGTACATGAAAGGTAAGGGAAAATGATCCTTTCTTATTGATGAATTTAGAAATTTTTAATCCACACAGACTCTCCATCTAGTGATGGTGCGTGTTGAAATCAATTCATTTTTGTCTTTATTTTCTATCGTGAGTCCTCTTTTCTTTGGAACAACTTAGAGGGGGATCACCCATTGACTATCTAAAATTAGAAAAATTATTCATGAATCCATAAGATTCACTGATTTTTTATTGATGGTCTCCTTCACTGGTGTCATGAGATGCCTCTAATGTTGTCTTTTTGGATTTTCATTCTCTTCAAGTAAGATCTTATGGGTGAATTCTGTAGGATTTATCCCTTTAATGTCTATCACTCCCCAAGAAATTGATTGCCTGTGACTTTTCAGAACATCAAACAATTTTTTCCCTATTACTAGGATAGTTCTAAGTTGATAATGATTAGAAAAGAGGATTAATTTCCTAAGTATGAATACTTTAGTATATTGGGTAGAGGTTTTAGTTCTAACCGGGGTGGCTGAATGATGGAAGGAATAAAAGGTCATATCATGTCTCTTGGGAGTGGTTCAATGAAGCTTTCTTCAAAATCATACTCTTCGTCCTTTTCTGAGAACAAATATTTTCTCTCTTATTCAATGGCCATGTACTCATCTTCTTTCTAAGTGAGAGATATGGAATTACAATCCATAGTATCATCTGAGTGTTTGGAAGCTTTAATTAGGTTTAACACTACATGTTCTTATCCAACTCTAAAGATCATACGTCCTTGATTTACGTATATTGAATCTTTTCATGTTTTTAGGAATGGTCTTCCAAATAATGATAGGTACATCGCCTTATTCATCCATTTCTATCACTATAAAGTCTACTGGAAAGATAAATTTTCTAATCTTGACCAAAAAATCTTCGATAATGTCTCTGGGATATTTCAATGAATGGTAGGCTAGCTACAATGCTACCCTTGTTTCTCTAAGTTCTTGGAGTCTAATCCTATGTAAAACACTCATCAACATCAAGTTAATGTTGGCTCCAAGTTCACAGAGTGCTCTTCCAAACTTCCACTCTCCTATATCATAGGGAATCAATAAACTTCTAGGATCTGTCATTTGTAGGGGAATTTTCTATTGTAAAATGGTAGAGTATTCCTCGTTCAAAGAGATGACTCCCATATCTTCTATTTTTTGTTTATTTGATAAAAATCCCTTGAGAAATTTGGAATAAACATGCATCATGGAAATGTCTTCTGCAAATGGTATATTGATGTGTAGTTGCTTGAACATATATAGGAACTTTTTGTATTAGGAATTCTACCTACCTTGTCTTTATCTCTCCGAAAAGGGAATAGGTGGCTTGTATAGAGGTGGTGAAATATAAAAAAGTTCCATTTTTTCTTTAGGGTTTTTTCTCTTTTTGGCAGTCACTTCTTCTTGAGGTGAGGTGGGAATAGCTTCATCGTCTTATTCATCTATTATTGTTTGCTTATTAGGCTCTTCCTATCACCTTTCTTCTTTAAGCTATTGAAATTCTAAAACTTGTCCACTTTTCAGCACTACTTCTTGGGCTTCCTCTATTGGGTATGTCTCAATGTTACCAAGTAGAGTACCTAGTAATCTATTAGATAAGGTCTTTGATATTTGATCCATTTGAAGCTCCATATTCCTCAATATAGCTTTCTAATTTTTCATTTCTATTTTCTAGGTTTTCATTCTTTGATCAGACCTTTGGAAAAAAAGTAGCCAGGATATTTTCTAGGTTACTTTACAATGGTGGAAGTGGTTACTAAGGTCTTGGATGGATGGGTTTTAATCACTATTGTTGGGGTATTTGTTGGAAATTTTGTGGTTGCATTTGCTAATACATCTGTTGTTGTGGTTGTAAAACAGGGTTAATTGGTGGATAACCTGGTGGTCCTTGATTATGGAACTAGGCCTGACCACTTTTCAGTTGAAAATAGCCCTGATTGTTCTAAGGCTTCTGATGATCAGGACTCTACTGATGATATTGTTGTTGTTGTTGAAACGACTGGTTCTATTGATTGTAATTGACATAATTGTAATCTTGCTGGTCTTCATATTCTGCCTTTCAATCCTAACACAGGTACATTCTACCACACATATCATATGACTGGACTTCCATTATGGGAGAAGGAGGGGGTTGTGTGGCTAGTATATGAAAATATTCAAGTTTATTTATGAGCGCCTCAACTTGTGATATTAATCGAGTGTTCTCAACAATGTGGTGGATACCACGCCATGGTGGTCAATGATCACTCTTCCATAGGATGTCATTTTGAGACACTTCATCTAGTATTTCTCATCTGGCTTCGAGGGTTTTGAACATAAAACCTCTATCTGTAGAAATATCTACAATAGTTCGTGATGTTGTATGGAGTCCTTGATAAAAAGTCTACAACTAAATCCATGTATTGAGTATATGATGTGGAAACTTCCTCTTAAGCTCCTTAAATCTGTCCCAATCTTCCTATACAGATTCTATGTCCATTTTTAAAAAGTTTTGGATGTCATTCCAGAGTTTCCAGGTCCGTATTGGTGGTAAATACTTGTCTAAAAACTTCTTGTCCAGATCATCCCAAGTCATGATCGACTCATGAGCTTGGATTTTGAGCCAATTCATAGCTCTATCGCTTAACGATAATAGAAAGATGAATAGTCTTATAGAATCTGAAGAGACTCTCTATTTGCGAAAGGTAAAACAAAATTACAGGAATTTGTCAATATGTTCATGGGGGTCTTCTCTCTGGATACCACTAAATTTTCCCATATTCTAAATCATGTGAATGAGTACATGTTTGATCTTGAAGGTGTGGGATTGAATTGGGGGACAAAAAATGCTTGGGGTTGCACCATGGATTGAGGGAAAACCATAATACATGATGGTCTTTTCAGGGTGCATTGGGTGTTCTCCCATAATAATTTCATGGGGGGTCAGTGGGTGGGGTCTTCCGTGATTCTGCTGCTTGGCTACTATTGACCAGCGATGTGCAAATAAATACCTTTCAATATCAGGATCGAAGGCCAAGGGTTCTTTTGACTCAAGGTTCCTTTAACGAGTCAAGGGACCTTGGTACATTCACTAGATCATTAAATGAGTTTGAAAGGGTGACTTGAAAGGAAAGAAAGAAAGGGGTGAGGGAAAGTTAATCCTAAGTCTTATACTAGAGTTATTTAAAGAAACATCGTCGTCATCCCTGAAAATGGCACAAGAATTTGTTCATTCCCACATACATTTTTTGTTTGTACAGGCAGCACTCAAATTATAATTTATGTATCCCAAGCTTTACTAACTACAAAATCATAGTATAGTGGAAGTGGAGGGTCCAACCCATGAGGAGGAATCTTTTTTGAAGGGGGTTCACTGGTTTTAGAGCCTAAGAGGACTCCTTTCAAGCTATCTTGGTGTTTGGGAGTTTTAGTTAATCTCTATTTGGGAGTGACTTCAAGTAATTAATGGGGATTAGGGATCAATTTCAAGTATCTGGGTAAAGGATGGTCTTTAATTCTAATCTTGGTGGGGTTTTAAGGCTTAGAATGAAAAGCAAGCGGTGGTTGCTAGCTGAATTTGTTCAAGTCACCTAGTTCAAACTAGGAAGTGACTATTTTGTGATCAGGATATAGTTACAACCTAGGCGCATTAAGTTTAGACTATTTGGTAGAAAATTTCCTAGGATAGTGATCATAGACTAGTCTACTTCAATCAGGATAGGGTCGTTTGGTTGAATATCCCATGGTCAGGAATGCTCACACAAAATGGGTATACTGTTATTATTTATCCTAATTAATAATAATTTAGGGTTTCCATGTTTATAATTAATGATTAGTTATGTATGAAAATACATATACTTTTGATCCCTACCCCTAAGAGGTTTAACTACTCATAGTGGGTGTAGATGTAATTAAATAAACAAAGGAAATCATGCTTGTCATGTTAATTGAAATTAATTGAATCATATACCTGGAGGGGTTTAGGAATAGAAAGGGAACTAGCATGCAATTGGATTTGTAACAGATCAATAAGGAATCTATTAAAATGATTACTTGGAATCAAAATTGAAATTGGATCTTATCACGTTTTGTGGAAATCAAGGAAGAATGATGGGAATTGATGTGATGGGGACTTAAAGGCATTGAATAAAAATGGATCCATGGATCTTGAATTGATTTAAAAATGAAAAAGACAAAGAAATTTAGATTTTAAAGGGAAAAGGGTGAGGCAAATCAAAGGGGGGTGAAAACATAGAAGATTATCATCCATAATATATATGAAATGCTCTATTACACCCCTATATTTATAGGAGAATTTTTCCATGATGTGTACTAGAGGTATACGTCGTGTACTGTTGATCAGCATGGATCTCCACAGATTTTGGATCTCTTGTGTGCCCCGCACATATGTAATGGATTTATGAGGTTTTACTGACTACACGTCATGTACCGAGTGTTCACAATGTGTAATGACCTCTAACTATTCCTCCTCATGGATTTCTCGCTCAAATATTTTGAATATCATCACAAAATTTACATATCATTCACGACATGTACTAGTTATTTCCTCTACTAGATTTGTAGCTTGGTCATGGCTTGGCTCATGACTTGGTCATGTTATGAACTACCTGTACATGACGTGTACTAATGAGTCACGATGTGTACAGGCCAAATATTTATTTTTATACACTTATTCCTTTAAATCCTATGAATCCTTATTCCTATAAAATGGATCATATACCATGTGCATTATCAAGTAAATCAATAAAAATCTAAAAATAAATGACAACAAGGAGTGTATATAAATTGGTCTTAGCAACTACCTTTACACAGCCCTTGTGACCTTTACACATTTCTTCTGTTAGAGGGTTACCATTATGCAATTGGTTTTCTACCCTTACATAATGGCTTCTCTACTTTTATGCAACCCTTTCAATTAAGCACTTACTCATACATATCTCCTAAATTTTCTCCTGTATAAGGGTAGAGTTTATTTTACCCTCACACATCCCTTGGATATGTGTAAGGGTAAGGAAAACCTTCAAAAATCATTTTCAAAATAAAACTTCTAAAATCATAATTTTCACCTCTTTTTATTCAAATAATTATTTAAATTAAAATCACCCATATATTAATAAATCAATTAATTCATTGGGAGAACAATTAAAAATCATTGAAATCCATTATTAAATTTTAAAAAAATCCTCCAAAATATGTGCATCAAACTTCATGGAATTCTAGTGACTCAAGTATAAAGGATAGGGATAAATAGAGCTTTGGAATCTTGGGAGTTTTAGTTGAGCATCCATGCACATAACTTTCCATCACATGGAAGTAGATTTATATATATCTATGAGAACACTCCTCAGTTTTTTCTTATATTAAATCATGAGTTATAATATATGAATAAATGATATGGAATGTTTATTCATCACATGAATGAATGCTACAAACCTATATATTTAATCTGACAAAAAAATTAATTAAATGATAGCTTAGGGGGAGGATTACTCAATTTTCCATCCACATCATTGAAGGAAACGGAATAATATTCCATACAATATGATATAATCATACACTACATATAGGCTATGAGTTTTAGGAATATATCCCCTTAAATCTCCCACTTACATGAAATCCTCATAGACTTTATGTCATTTCACCTTATATTATATCAAATACAATAACTTTTGAAACTATATCCAAAAACCCTTTTGGATATCTTCTAAAACACATTTCTAAAGCTATCATTAACTTCTCCTTGAATCACATCATATATAATAACTTGTTAATACCCATCCAAAAAAATTTTGATTAACTCTAAAACTATTTTAGAGAATCTCTCAAAGTCATACTCAATCCCCATTCAACCATCCACAAAGTGTGACTCCATGAATCTTTATATAATTGAAAAAAATATGAATCTATATATCTATATATGTAAGAAAAGAGTTTCTTCTAGAAAATAATCAATGATACTCAAGATATAAAGGGATATAGTGTGATTTGTATCAGACACATGTATTTTATACTTGTGTCCACCAATTTTCCTCATATAAAAACATGCATTCTTATATTTTCCTTTGGTAATTCAAGTGACCATGGCACATAGATAATATCAATCCCATATTGGTTACTCATTTGTTCTTGATTTTCAAAGTATAGATTGACCTGGTAGATGAATACATCACATTTCATTCGTCAGTATGGATGAGAACATCACATTTCACTCATCTAAATAGATAAACACATCATATATACTTTATAGGTGATATTTCACACTCCCTAATCTATATCAATCAAGGATCCATATTTCAAACTAATCATACAAGAGTAAAAATACTATATTGGTTAATATAAAAGTGAATAAATTTTCAATAACACATCAAACCACACTTTGGTTAGAAAAGTCAACATGTAGACTTGCATAGGTAAGGAATCAAGGTATGGAGTTTCCCATGTTAATTACCTCACCAGACCTGGGTACGGGAAAAAAAATATGATCCATGCCCCCCTAGTATACCACATTCATCTGTAGCACACTTCATGAAGTATACCTAGTAGGTCATTTGGTGCACAAAAACACTTCTTTGTGCCTCATGATCATATTTTGTATCTCTATACAAGAATCCTACTCATGATAACCTTGAAATTTCTTCATAACATATAATACACCATGAATAACATTGGTTAGGGATAAATTCATACTTTTGGAGGTGATAGAGCTAATATTTTCATTATTTATCATGTGTATTTCAATGATTAAATCTCTTCCAATTTAACAATTTGAGATTATTTACATCATTTTTTGATTTTTGGTGAATTTTGGGCTAAAATGTGAAAATTTATTAATTTTGTAATTTTAATAGATTTATATCACTTCTGTGTTTAAATCATAACATTTTCAATATTGATCCAAATAGAGTGATTATTTTTTTAGGCTTAATTTTTTCATTTTATTTAAATTATTTAACTATACTCAGAGCTCATTCGAATTTCAACATTCCTGAACAAATCAATCAATTTGAAAAAAAAAATTGGCCTACAAAATGGACCCCTCCTAATTAAATGATTCATATATTAGGATACATAGTTTCAAATTAGTTGATTCCAGTTGAATTGAAATATAACTTGAATGTGTCTGTTCACATTAAATTTCATAGAGAAATTAGATCAATAAGGCATCCATTGAATGTGCAAAATTATAGGAAGATGAAGGGTCTCTTTGGCCATAAAGAGTGTTCTTGATTAATTCAGAAATAAATTTTTTCAAAAATATCAAAAATAAAATAAATTTTTAGGCTAGATAGAAAACTAAATTATGAACAACTTCTAAGAAGGAATCTTTGTGAATTTTGACTGTATGATGGGTATAAACTACCAAAAATTTTGGTTGATAGATTCTGGAAGAAAAAAATTATGCTTTTCTTTTTCCCTATTTTTTTCTTATTAGTTTTGTAAAGACTTCTTATTTACCCTTATTAATGTATACCATTCACATAGAGGTTTAAAGATCTGAATTATTGGGGAAGGGGAGGTTTTCCTTTTGTAATGTTTGAGTTCTTTCACTTAATCATATAAAATTCTTTATCTCTTCTACGAAGTTGGTTTCAATTTATAATAGCAATTTTAATTATCAAGTATGATCATATTTGGTTTTAGATTATGTTATTAATATTTCTTTATTCAATGATCATTTTCTCCCTCCTATAGGTTCTGGTTTGTATATGATGGAATAGATCAGGGATTAGTGGTGGATTACTCGGTGATAGTTAGTATGTGTGGGAGGTGTAGTGGACACTCTTGATTGTTTGTGACAAACAAGATCCAACCAGGTAATTGCTAAGTCAATTGAGGGTACTCACTGAAAATCAATCACACATAGTAAAGAGAGTATATTGATCTGAGATCTTGATAAGGTTTACTCTCACCATCACCATTTTACCAAGGGATTTATAGGAAGCATCAAGGAATCTCACTTTAATCAGCTTAGTATAAGAGGATTGGATAAATTGAAACTAGGACATCATTGAAATTAGAAAAATGAACCAGAACTGATCACCCAACTCATATCACTATTTTCAATCACTTTATTTGTCAATTATTTTTTATATCTTTATTAATTTATTTATATATTTTAATTAATTTCTTGTATTTTTAAAATCAAATAATTTCAAAAACACCACTTTTACCTCTAATTCAAAGTGAAAATGTGATTATTACATGATTCTCTCTGGATATAACCTTGTTCGACCACTTTAATACATTTTTATCTTAGGAAATAATTGTTTTTCCACACCCCATGATAAGAACGTGTCAAAATTTGGGGCCATTGTTGAGGAAGAAGTTCCAATAATCTAATTGTAAATATTCTACTATTTTTAAATTTAAAAAAACTTAAAAAATGTTTAACTGACCTTGGTCTACAAATAATATTGTTTCTCTATTTTCTAAAAAGATCATGGGATCTATAATCCAAATAATCAAGTATGAGGAATTAAATGATCTCATTCGAGAACTTAAATATGCCCTCGAATACCCAATGTTAGAGGGATTAGCCATAGAATTAATTGATCTCCATTATTACTTCTTGGAATGTTGTCAATAAATGGTTGAGGTATAAAAAGAGTATTCCTTGTTTCCCAATAATATTTCTGAATAAATTCCACTAGTTTAACAAGAAGAATAAATTCAAATAAAATATCAGTTTCAAGGACTTCGAGAAGAAATACAAGACCTGGAGAGAAAAATGGAATGGCTAATTGAATATGTTTGCACATCCCAAGAGAAACTCAAACCTAAACTTGATCCAGTGGTGGAAGTGGATTCCCCACTCATCGTTGATGTTAAATAACCTAGGGAGACCATGATGGAATTCAAAGAAGATACATTTATCCATACTCAACCATTTATAGAGGATATTTATGAGGAATATTTTCTTTATAAAGTATGTATAGGATATCAATGAGATTTAGATGGCTTATGGAATGAATATGAGGTGTAATATCATCTCCCCATCATCAAGGAAGAATAATCAACACCCCTATATCTATCCCTATATTTTGACGAATATGAAACCACACAAGTGGTAAAATTTGAAGATAATATATAGGATTTTTACTACCAACCTCTATCCAGTGAAATTCAACTCCAAGAGGCACTTTCCACTGAAGAAGCAAATTAATATGAACAAACTCAAAGAGCTGATCTTTTCTTGAACTCATGATCTTAAAATTTCATTGAAAATAAATTAAGTATAACATTTAATTATTTTAAATTTTCAAATTATGTCAACACTTGTATTTCCTTGGTTGATGAAGAACAAAATTAAGATACACCTATTGATGAACATATGGACCTCCCTAAAATTTCTGAACACTTATTGGAAGGGGTGCATGAGGAGATAAAAGTGGATCTTCTTGAGGAAACAGAGACAAAATATGCTTACTTTGAAAGGGAATATTTTGATATATATTACCCATGTTTCAATTTTATGCAAATATAAATACACTCTGAATTTCTCTTTGATTATTCCATTGATGTATTATACCTTGAAAATCATTATAGAATGAAGAGAAGGTATGAAAGTGGGAACCAAGAAAGAGTATGACTCATTATTTGTCCTACAAACACTATGAAATTTTTATCTCATTCCCATGGAGGTTTATTTTATATACTCTATCTATAGATTCCTAAAACAGAATGAATAAGTGAAATATGGAAGGAATAAGTTTTGGTGGTTTAAATTAAAGAAACTTCTCCTACCATCATATTTTGGATAACTACTTGTACATCCTTTCTATAGGCAGTCAAAACCCAGGACCCATTTGAGGGATAAATCAAGATTTATCCTTATTTTTATTACATCTCTTAATATACTTCTATTTTATTTTATTTAAATAAATTTATTGCATTATATTTTTTACTTTTTCTTATATATTTTCATTAAAAATCACTTATAATATTAACTCAATGTTTTACAACCAATAATTCAGGTTGTACTTATCCTTTACAATTAATTTCTTGTTGTGATTCAATTAAAAATATTATCAAAATATATATCTACTTGAATGCATTAAGACACGGCCTTATTTAAGTGTAAGGTATGTAACCTTTACAGTTTAGGATTTTCAAATTTATTTTTTTCAAAAAAATATTTTTTTGAAAATTTTGTGTGTTTATTTTTTAATTTTTTTGTCTTTTTCAAAATATTGATCTCAAATGATTATCTTTTCAATTTTTTAAACCCATGTAAATGAGTGAACCAATTTATCCCATGAAAATGAGCTTAAATTAATTTTGAAAATGAATTTATTTAAAGTTCAAATCATTGGTAATTTCATGAAAAGTACACTGATTTTTGAATCACATGCCACATCTCACTATCTTTGTCCTTAAAATCACTTTCTCAGGAGGATTCTAAACCATTTTTTTCAAATTAATTACATTCACCTAATTTATTAATAGAAATAAATCATGCTTTATTTAACTAGAATTTTATTTATTTCTATCAAAACTTGAGGGTTTTAGGTACTTACGTTTTAAATGATTAAGGAATTTCTTTGGTTTTAAATCCCATTTTTCAAGTGAATAATTTTTATTTAGGTATTAATTGTATATTTAATCCTTTTATCCCTTATAATTCATGAATATACTATTATCTTAGCCACATTACAAGCTAATTTTCCATATCCAGCCTACTCTTGAAGTGAAATTTAATGATATAGTTCAACTTAAGTGTGGGGGGAATTTTTTTGTGGTATGATATATCATTTTGTTATACTTTGGGTGAATAATAGAATGCTTAATATATGTATTTTCTATTAAAAACATTCTATTTAAATTTTATCCTTTTAGGAAATTTTAAGAAAAAAAAATCTATGCCTTTCTAAAGCTTTGAAAGAGAAAAAATAATATGAAATCTCGGGAAGCAGTTGTTGTGATAAAGATGAATAATTTTAAAATGTTTACGCCATCCATGAAATAAATTTTTATATTATTTTGGAGTTTATTTGGTTCTAAGGGGAGTGAGGAGGATATCATACTTGAGTGAAAATTAGAATCATGTAATTTTTCTTCAAAAAGAGTCATACCCTTCTTATTCATCCTCAAAATTTTTGACATATAAATCTTATGAACAAAAATCCATTGAACAACCATGAAAAGTACTCATGATAAATACATGTCATTTAATCCCATTGTGTGGATATGTAGGAATTTATCAATCCTATGGTGACTCTTGTATGGGTTGGGATGAGAAAAGCCTTGTGGAAATTTCACATTTGTGAGATTAGAGAAAATTCATGTAAGGTTGGTGTCTTTTGTGCATGGTAGGAGAAATTAAGTGTAAATTTATTAAATGATATGAATTGAGAACTTTAAATAATGTTTTTTAAGGATTCATTAGGTCTTCTATTTCTTATTTCAAAATTGGTGGATCTCATCGTATTTTTTTTAATTTTCTTTGATTTTATTCTGAGGTTTACTTATCCATGGTTCCAAGTGATAAGTTTGGGGGAATTTATAAATCTAATATTTTCATTATTTTTCATGTGTATTTCAATAATTAAATCCCTTTAATTTTAACGATTTGAGCTAATATACTTCATTTGTGGATTTTTGGTGAATTTTGGGTTGAAATGTGAAAATTTATTAATTCTAGAATTTTAACATTTTTATATCACTTATGTATTTCAAGAATGAATTTTTCAATATTGATCCTAACAGAGTTATTATTTTTTTATAGGATTTATTTTTTTGTGGGATTCAACTTCTTCAATTGGAACTATAGCTCATCTGAATTTCAACATGACCAAAAAATGACAAAATGTACCCCTCCTCATCAAATGAGGCATATATCAACATAAAGACCTTAAAATGACGTTATTACAATGGAATTTATGAATTAATATAAGTATAATTTTAACATTAAATTTCATGTATAAATTCACTTATTAAGGCATTTATTGAATACACCAAATTGGAGGAAGATGAAGGGTCTCCTCAGATAGAAAATGTTTGCTTGAGTAATCTAGGGAAAAAAATTAAATATGTAAAAAAGTATTTAAATTTTGAGTTTCTAAATCCAACTCAATTTCTATCAAATTTTAAGAAATAACCTTGGAAATTTTCAGCCCTCTGGTGGGAATAAGTTGAGAAAACATTCAATGGACATATTTTGGAGGATAAATTTTATGATTTTCTTTTTTCCTCTTTTATTCTTCTTCATTTTTTAATGAATTATTCTTCCCCCTTCTTCATGGACACCCTTCGCATGGAGTGGTAATATTATGATTTACTGGGTAAGGAGAGGTTTTCCTTTTTTAATTCTTGATTTCTTTAACTTAATGTTATAAAATCCTTTATCTCTTCTACGAAGTTGGTTTCAATTTCTAATAGCAGTTTTTATTATCAGGTACGATCATGTTTAGTTTTAGATTCTGTTATTGATATTTCTTTGGTCAATGATAATTTTCCCCCTTCACTATGTTCTGGTTTATATACAATGTAATATACCAAGTCTTAGTAGTGAAATACTCTACAATTTTAGGTACGTGTGGGAGGGATTTTAAACACTCTTGATTATTTAGGATAAACAAGACCCTATTAGGTATTTCCTAAGACAATTGAGGGTATTAACTACAACACTCTTACACATGGGAAGGAGATTAGATGATGTTTATATATTGGAAAGTTTTTCTCCCACCATCACCATTTGATCAAGGGAGTGAGAGGAAGTGATTGTGGAATTTCACTATAATCGACTTAGTAGAAGAGGACTGAACAAATTGGAACTAGGATAGCATTAAAGTTAGAAAACTAAACCCGACCAGATCACCCAACACATATCACTATTTTTAATCACTTTCTTTTTCATTTAGTTTTCAATCTCTTTATTAATTTATTCCTTTTTTCATTGCGTTCATGTATTTTCAAAATCAAACAATTTCAAAAAAACACCCATTTTTCCTCTAATTCAAAGTGACAAACCTGATTTTCACAAGATCCTCTCTAGATAAAACTTTGGTTGACCCCTTTACTACATTTTTAACTTAGTAAATAATTTTTTTTCTACACCCCATGACAAGAATGCATCAAGAGGTAAATTATCATTATAAATTATGAAATATATATATCAATGTATACATTTATATAGCCAACATGAAAAATTAATAAAATAGATATTTACTATTATATATTATGATACATTACACACTCTTAATCCCTTTTATGAATATTTAATAAACCCAACTCAAGAACTGGTTTATCATATCATATATAATAAATTTGCAAATTGGTTGTATGTGTACTGATATTTCATGGAATTTTTTAACTCAGTACATCATATGTAATTCTTATCATATCTTTTTTTGACCATATGGTAAAACCCTCCCACTAAATATTTAATGAGAAATATCTATGAAGTAATAAAATCTGAATAATGGTTAGATTTAGGAATCAAATTTCTAACTGTTCAATTATTTAAACATATTCAGACTTATTGACTTCATAACATCAAATGTTATAATGTCAAATTATTATTTTTATTTAGAACTCTTTCTAATTTCATCATCATCATCCTTGGAACTATTTAAATTAAAAAATTTCTTAAAATTTTTCCAAATAATGTAACTTTTACTTTATTACTTTACCAGTATATCCTAAAACCTTTTATGATAAATTGATATTTACTTTATTATAGTAACTAATATAACTCTTTATATTTTTATTTAATTGCATACACTAAACTATTTTATGATTCCAAGTGTAATTCACTTTTAAATTTGACTGGTATAATCCTATAATAAATAGTGATTTTCACTTAATCCTGAAAACTATATTTAACTATTTATATTTTTCATTATCAGTATATATTCTAAACTCTTTAGGATATTAAGTGAAAAACAATTTAATCTTAGACTGGTATCATCCTTTATTTTTTAACTTTTAACTTCTATAAGTCCAAACATACTTGCACTAGATTCTTAGAATTTATATTCTTACATAATATCTTTTTAATATACAAAAAACATGTTGTGTTAGAAAATAAAACTTATTTCTTCTTAGTATAAATATTTAACAAATAAACTATTTTCTCTATATCATATATGGTATTCAACATGTTTGAAGTGTTTTTCCTTAAAATAATATAATTATTTAAAATATTCCACCAATGAGTGGTGAAATAAAATTCCATCATATTTTAACAAATAGTTGGATAAACACTTTTAACCTTATCTTATTTTCAATTTTTTTATAAAATCTAGTGAATCTTAAGCAATGTTTATACAATCAATCATCTAAATTTTTTCACAACCAACTCTTTTTTATTTATCCATTTATCTTATCATATAAGATAAGTGAATATTTATAAGGTTTTTGTATCTTCATCTCAATTATCTTATATGATAAGATAATTGGTTCAATAAAAAATAGTTAGTTGTGAAAAAAAATTAATATGATTGATTATATATACATGGTTTAAGAATCACTATATTTTATAACATACATGAAAATAAGATAGTGTTAAAAGGGTTTATAAAAATATTTTTTAAAATATTATGGAATGTGATTTCACCACCCATTTGATGAATAATTTAAATAATTATGTTATATTTAGGAAAAATACTTTTAACACATATAATACCAATATATGATATGGAGATAATATCTTTTTAAGATATACAAATCCTTTTGTGTTAGTAAATGAAATTTATTTCCTCTTAGTGGAAATATTTAAAAAATACACTATTATCTCCATATCATATATGGTATTCTATGTGTTCAAAGTATTTTTCTTGAAAGAAATATAATTATTCAAAATATTCCACTAATGGGTGGAAAAATAACATTCCATCATATTTTAACAAATAGTTAGATAAACACTTTTACCCTTATCTTCTTTTTTAAGTATGTTATAAAATATAGTGAATCTTAATCCATTTCTATACAATCAGTCATTTCAATTTTTTTACAAACATCACTTTTTTATTTAACCACTTATATTATCATATAAGATAATTGAGATGAAGATACACATCCCTTTTAAAGATTCATTTTAACATGGTAAATTATTTTACAATCAAATATTTGTAGTATCAAATATATAATTCATCATTTTAATGAAAACTCCAAGTTATATCAATTCTTCCCTTGATTTTAAATTTCTATATATTTACAACACTTGTGAAATAAACAATCAATATCATATAATCTTAAAAATTAAAGAATTGATTTCTATAAAACCTATACCTGATATAGACCTTCCATGTAGTTTCTTAAAACACCCTTAGGTATCTTGATAATATATCATAATTAATTATTACTTCTTCTCCCTGAGAACCCTAGGTTTTAATTAATTTGATTGGATTCTTTTAGAAATATTATTTAACTTATTCAACTGAAATTTCTACTTCTAAATTTAACTTTTACCCACTTTCACCATTTATATAGCATTAGTACCTAGACATCATATTCCCAACTCACTTATTTTCAACACTTTAAGAATATCAGGTAAATTTTTATTGAATTTAATAATATTGTTAGAACATTTCCATAAATGAAAATAGTATTAATTTCCTAACTAGAATAATCCATTTTTAGTCACACTTAAAGCATGTTATAGAATTTAAAAAACCATAAAATATGTTTTTTAAAAATTTCCCATCTCATATTATTAAACAAAAAATTTTCTCGAGAGAAAAATGTGACAAAATACACAACTTATGACAACTTAGTCTAAGACTGAAGCATCTACGTTATAAATACACCAATTCCTTTACTCCATTACTTGTAATAAAACTTTAAGCTAATTCATTACTTTCTCATCTTCCAACATTCAATATATTTACAAATATTTTAAAACAAATATAGTAGATATCATATATCCATCAGAATAAGACATAAAGAAACCACTAGTCTCACCATATCATTATCATATTCAATTATATTTAATATCATTTGGCATACCCAATCATATTGAGTGTATGAGACTAAAATTCCTTACATCGATTAGAATTTAATTCCTTTAAAACCTCAATTGAATTATTATATTATTCATAAAAATTTAGATTCACTTGTTGAAATATTTTAACACTTGGTTACTCAAGAAGGAACTATTCAGAAACATATGATTTTCTATAAGAATTTTTTTTAAGCTAGTAGTCTTGGGAGTCACTTAAAATAAGATTCTACTTACAAGGACAGATCACAAGTTCAAGTTTGATGATGATGTTATTTATCTATAATGTAATATTTTATCAAATGAGTGTTATGATTTAACACTTAATAAGGAATTTTATTAAATCATATCCCACTAAAAATCCTGACCCCTTTTTAAGATTCATCAAACTCTTTATTAGTCCAAAATCCAAATTCCACTAAGCAATGAGTATGATTTATCATTCCTATCACCAATTAGCTAATTAGGTAAGGAATAATCATAATCATATCATATATGACTCTTGGATATTTGAATAGAAAACTCCATCTTCCATCCATCATATTGATAAACCTAAGTCAATTCCTCTACCATCCTAACTCTTAGGGGTTTCTAGAAAATTGTAACCCAAAAGAAATGATAAGAACAAACTAAAAAAAGACAAACCAGACACACCTTAATTTGGATGAACCTTCCTAGGAATGATCTAGTGTCATCCATTACTTTATTTCCATACAAAAGATAATCTAGGGGAACCCTACTTTGGTAGAACCTACCTAGATGGATGGTAAATATTTTGATCATTTCCACTTTGGAAGGAAAATTACATTTAGTATTTTAAAGGAGATTAAAATCTTACTATCTTATCTGGTGTTATTTTAATTTTATGCATGCTTCTATTGGTTTAATTTCTATATCACCTCCATTAAATCAATATGTTTGAAACATATTGATGTGTAACCCTTTTCACATCCCATAGTTTGTGTTACTCAACCAAAATTTAGATGTCAAACATAATCATAAATATCAAATACATCATATTCATAAGTTACATGAACTTTTAACACAAAGGAATAAAGTTATATGAGATTTATAACCACTATATGATTAACCCCATAGAGATATATATCCAACCTCTTTCACCTTTCTAGACAAGGAATAAGCCTCTATAATGATAAGTAGTCTGACCCCAATTCCCTCTCCCTGGGGAGAATTTACTCAAGAGAGAATTCAATTCATCATAACTCTAAAACCAAATATGAATAAACTATATTCAAAAACAAAATTCATGTTTATAACATAGATTACAAACTAAGTTCATGGTAGATGAATAACTAAATTCGTTATGGAGCCATTATTAGCATAAAAATGCATGGATCTATCTCATAGAAGTAGTTTATCATATAAATTTTGGCATAAAAATATTCATAAGATAAAAAATTTATAATTATGAACAAAATAAAGAATAAAATTTAAAAAAATAAATAATTCAAAATTTTAAACATGAGATAAAAATTCAGGAATAATTCATAAATAAAATTTAATTATAAACACTTTAATAATTTTAGCCTTATTCATTATGGAAATTCCATAATTATAAATATAAAAATTTAAATTCATTTTAATATGAAATTTTCATATTAATCGTTATACGGAATTTTATTTTAAATATATGATATTATCATGAATTATAAAGAATTTTATAATCTAATTTCTATTATTTAAATATTTTAAATAATCTAAATATCATACACTTAGCTTTTCAAATAAGGCCTTATTAATTTTATTCAATTCAAAAATAATTTATTATGAATAATTCATAATTTAAAATATAAATAATTTTATATTTTATCCTCATTTATGAAATTTATAAAAATTTTACAAATTAACTTTTTTTTGATTTAAAAATAAAACCTTTTATTTATAATCTATAAAAAATTCCAAATAAATTTAAAAAATATTTTAAATATTAATTTTAAATATTTTAAATATTTTAAATATTAATTTTATATTTTAAATATTAATTTTAAATATTTAAAATATTTAAAAAAAATAGAGGGGAACAACCCGTTTTATTAAAGAAATGAATCCCTCTTTTTAATAAGGTTTAGAGGTAACCCTTACATGACCTGAAGGCCCACTGGCTCGACGTCCCATTATAATTTGATTTCCTTAAATCCCTATGACCCGATGGCCCAAGATAAGAAGACAAACTTCTCATCATGATACCAGTATTCTCAATGCAACCCCCCCCCCTGCACACACACACACACCATCAGTCATTGCATTACATTGTCCCACTGTAAAGACATTGTAGATCACCCCTCCTTAACCCATGTATGGGTAGAGGTCCAGGTGATAGGTTCCAGTGAACTCATCACTCTTTATAGATACCCATCCATCAATTCCTTCATGTCTCTATGTCACACTACCTTTCAAGATGTGTTTCTTTTCCTGTCTGGTCATCACCATTCACATGATGTTTTACCCCTTACCAAGAACTAACATGTTATTATACCCATTTAAATATCTTATAAGATCACCCCTATGCCCCAAATGGTTATAGGGATAGTTGATAAGTGCCAATGAACCTATTTATAGTTTAAGTTGTCCACCTAAAAATGCTACTGGAAACCAAGTTTCACTGCCAACCTGATGCGTTTCACCAATTAAATGGTCACTTTTTATCATCTTATGTTATGTGGTGGCTCGTAGGCCCTCTGTCCCAAATTCCAATGTTGTCCTGAAGTCTTTATGGCCCGAAGCCCCAATTATATGGACCATAGTCCTAAATTAGGTGAATAATTTCACTACTATAGTAATAGTTGCAGTAACTTAGAAATCCTCCCATTTCTCGATTTTAATCCTTGGCCTTTTAGATTCTAAGAAGAAGAATATAGCAATCAGATATAATCTTGTTGGAAAAAATTTTTTATGGGTTATTCTCGAATCCAAGTGGGGAGGATTCAGCCAAACCTAGAGCACATCGCATATTTCCCAGTTAGAAAATGGATTTGAATCATCCTATGTATAATACGCACAATATCTGAGTCTGTAAGGACTCGAGCCTGCACTAATTTTCATAGAGAGAGGGGTACAACCAGTGGGTACCACATGACGAACACCACATTCAATTTTAATATTTAAAAAATATTTAATAATTATTATTTCATAAACATTTGTCATTTAATTATTAACACTTTATAATTAATTAATTAATTAACATTTTATTAAATAATAAATATTTTCAAAATATCTTTTAATATTTATTTATAACAAAATTATAAATAATTAAAAACAACTTCTATATATGTTTTTTAAAATTTTCCAAACCACAACGCCATATACACTGTAGTGAGGCTTTTATGCCGATTTTGTAGGACTAAAACACATGTACAAAACAACAACCACACTACACCATAGTTGTAACACCCCAAGATTTCATAGTGTGTTATTTCTTCAAAATAATTCAATAACTTACACTACACACAACACCGAGTTCAATCACACCATGACTTACAAAAAAAATCCATTCAAAAGAGGTTATGAATAGTATTATCTAAATTTTAAACTTTATATAATCCTTATAATTTTAGAATCCATATTATGAGTTTCTTAGATACAATGCAAGAACAAATTCATTTTCAGTATTGCACTTTTATCAACTTTTAATAGTGAACCCTTTTTAAATACAATATTTTAAACTTTTTGACTAAATGGGGACATCAAAAATTTAAAATGAAACATCCCAAGCTTCCACGGTACACTTTCTTTGAATAATACAGTAGCGTGTGTTGTACGCAACCTTGAGTTTTAACACACACCACAACCAATCAAACTAGCTGTTATGAATAGTAATACCTACTTTTTAAAATTATATATATTTTATATTTGAAAATGGACTTCATTTTTGGATTCGGAATATCGAATTTAGCCTAAGGTGAAATTTTGGTACATTTCGGATAACTTTCATATTTTGATGAATAGTGAAAAATTGCTAAATTTTAATTAAAAACAACTTTTTAATCAAAATAATTAATAGTGATAAATTATGAATTTGAGTGGTTTTAAAGTATATTTAGAATATATTTTTACCATTTAATATAATTTTGGTCATTGGACATAATTTTACAATTAAACCGAACATAAACAAGTGTCAATCTTTTGATAGTAATTATCTCTTAAAAACACGCTTTTTGTTTTGACAGCGGGAATTAATTTTAAATTAATTTCTGCCACTTCTGTGTTTTGAATTTAGGAAAATGGATTCCATATTTGGAATCAGGATGTTCAAATTGTGTAAATAGGTAACTTTTATTTTTAGACATTTTGAATAATTACTGCGGTAAATATTTTATTTACCATGGTTAAGGGTAAATCCGGTAAATAAGGGTTAAAAAAATAATATTATAATAATACTAAATTACCCTAAAACGTGTCTTAACCCTATTGGTTGATACATGGTCGACCATGGGAATCTTTGGGTCTATTTTGGGACCCCATGGATCCACTTGTAAGTGATAATGACACTTTATTTTAATTAAGTTAAAATGAATACAAAAATGACACAAGCATATATCTTTTAGAAACACAATTGTTTCTTAGGGTTATATATGTTGGATTTTAGATTATAAATATTCCTAAGAAAGATAAAAAGATTTCCTACATAATGATATTTTATTTATAATTTTTAGACATTAAATAATTTATTTTATTTATGACACAATGATGATGTAGTAATTACTATAATAGTGAAAAATTAAAATAATTGATATTATAAATACCCAAATAAATATAATATGAAACTTTTAATGAATTAAACTAATTTTCTAGGATAATATGATATATTAGGATTGATTTAATTGACTTTGTTCGAAGTAATCAATCTTTTATGAGTTTCACAAAAATCAACTATTGAATAGTGTCAAAATTGACATAAAAGAGTTCTTAAAACAAATATTATATTATTAATTGATATTAAATTCCTAAAAATCTAAGGTTCGGCCAAGAGACTTATATCATGATAGTTTCATCATTAATGTACCACTTGGGGGTCTCTTGGATGTATATAGTAAGTTTATTAACCATATTATATAAAAATACAAAGAGACATTGTAAAAGTGAAACTAATTAACTTAGAGTTAATACTTAAAGATAAGGTTAATATAAGTACCCAAACCTGTCTAAATTCTATTGGTTGAGTGGTTTTCGACCTATCCCCACCTTAACCTTTGAATAATAAGCTTTGGAGCCATTAGAAACCGAATATGAATTTATTATAAATTAATATTTCTAGCTTTTCCAAAGGTGCCCCTCACCCCTCTTATAAAAGGGCACTCCTCCTTCTCATTTCTTCACACCTTCAAAGCCTTTTGGTTCGGCCAAACTCTGCCCAAATACTCTCCCAACATCCCTCACTACAACCTAGAGGCCTTAGTTTGATCAGAAAGCCAACCTAAGGAGCCCTTTTGATCAAATCAAAAGGAAGAACCCGAAGAAGAGGTAATGATTTCACCACCCTTCTCCAAGTTCATTTCTTATTCCACTTCCTCTTTCTTTGTTCTTACCATTCTAAAATAATAACTCCAGTATCTTACATATACTGTGATGTTATTATAAATATGGTACAACCATATTTAGTATTCTATCCACCCTTTGAATAACATGTCACCATACGTGCGTACGTACGGCTTACCGTCTCCACGTCGTGGTGTAATTGTTATTCAATATAATATTATTTGGATGGGTATAATAATGATGTGTAACTCATGTAAATAATAAAAATAACATGTTAATGATTCTGTATATATGATATACCATCCATTTATATATTATTTTAATATCAAAAGAATGATATTGTCGCTCGTGCGTACGTACGGACTACCGTCTCCACGAACGCGATGAGATTCATTCTCCATCGTATCCATTCAAGTATAATTATCATTTGATGATTTAAAAATGATGTTTAAGGATTAGATATCATTCTGGATATGAATAAGATACAACAACCATGGCTTATGTAACAAAACATATAAAAGAAAATGAGTAAGTTAACTCCCGAAACGACGATAATTCTAAGATATTATTAACAAATCAATGTTAAAAGATCATATATGATATCATATTATTATATATGATTCTTGTATAATTTAATAACAACTATTTCACCATTATACAGGAGGTTAACCTACCCCAACCAAGGAAAAGTACAAGGTAAGGGTTATTTCACAATCTCTTCATTATCCGAGGTTGTTTATACGTAATAATCTACTGGGATATCTTTATCATCCACATCCATGTTTCTTAAAAATGTATTTCAAAACATTTTTACTATTTACAAGAATATGGGTTAAAGTCATTTATACCCTTGTTTGACTTTTTATAAGAGGTTTATAAAGTAATCTTTCCATCGTTTTCAAAACAAGGTCCTTTTTAACCTTTTCGACAGAATTGAGGTAAGAATGTTTTTTTAACTTATACCGCGGGTGCGGTTATTTTACGCCGTTATAAAATCTTCAAAGCTTTCCTTACAAGTTTATAAGAATATTTTCAAAGAAAATGTTTTATTTTATATGGATCTTAAATGATTTCAAAATAAAAGGAGATATTTCTTTAAAAAAAATTTGATTTCATCTACGTCAACATCCTTTGATGGATTTTAAGATTATTTGAAGTTGAATTATTATGATACAAAACTTCTATATTTTATTGAAGGTTTTGTGATATGTTTGACTATAGATGTGCTATTTTTATACCATTCATAGTTTATGGTGAAATTATTGACATTTCGTATGCTAGTTTTAATACGAATGTTTATGTTATGTTTAAACCTTTTCATATGCGAATGCATTGGACTTAATAAGTGACGGGTGGAGCCCGCTATAGCTCCTCGATGCATCGGTAGGTCTCATGAGACAAACTAGTGTCTTGGCACAAGGCCTTGACAAAATCTTATTTGTAGTCTTGGCACGAGGCCTTGGCTATGTGGTTATGATAGTCTGGCATTATGCATTCCAACATTATGAAAGTGGTTATTGATTTTTGCATGTGATTATTCGATTAGTAGAATATCCATGTGAATAAGTAAATGGAATTATTTCATTTTACTTTTTCCATACTATGTCGAAGTTAAAGTTTAAAAGGCTTTTGTTTTAGTAATGCAATGCCTTAAATGTTTATTCTTATTTATGAAAGTTTCCGCTATATTGTTATCCTTACTGGGCATTTGAGCTCACCCCTTTTCTATGTTTTATTTTTCCCAGGATGTGAAGAAGTAAGTTATGAATGACCTGTAGGGATTTTATGAGGGGTTAATAGTGTGGATTGTGGAAACATTATGTTGTTGTAGTGGTTTTTCATTTTATGATGTAATGTAAAACTTATGAATATATCTACTGTTTCCAAGGCTACTAAACCAATCGGTCTTTCGAGATTTGATCTTTCTTGTGATCATGCCAATGTTACGAAGTAATGCACCGACTCTGGGTAGCTGGGGTCGGGGCGTTACAGTTGGTATCAGAGGAAGTTTAGTACAAACCTTGGAAGCTAGATTTAGATAAACTCTGATTAGAGCACGTAGACCTAAGTTGAACTTTGAGGATTAGTATAGAAGAACTTCCTAGAATTTTGGTATTGTAGAGATCTTGTGAGTTTTCCGAGCAATACATCCCTGTCTGGATACGAGCGGGTAGAGGCGGCTCTAGCACAGATGTACCTAGGGGTAAAACCCGAAAACACCGCTTTGAGCTAGACTCGAACGGGAACTGGTGCACGACAACGGGCCTTGCTGCACTCTTGGTTACGACACTCCCGGGGGATATGCTTAGGATAACTCTCATTTTCTTTACAAATCATTATTAAGGGTTTATGAGTATATACTTCCTCAAAGAAAACATTTTTATGATTATGGATTATATCCATAAATAGTTCAATTTATGTTAAGTGTTTTATAACTATGGGATTATGTATTTTGATTCATAAACTGATCTAGTGTATGCCATTGTTTAGAAATGGCGCCCAGTAGAAGGAATGAGACCTCCAGAAATGCACATGATCCAAAGAGAATGAAGGATCATATCTTTCCTGGTCTTAAGCTAGAATTTATAAGAGAAATAGTCTCCCATGTATTATCATCATATGAAGAAATAATATCATGTGTTGATAAGATAAGTAAAGAGTTTACTGAGTCCTATGGCTTTGAAGGGAAGCAAGAGAAGAAAAGGATAGAAGAGAGAAAGATGGATAAAGGGAAGAGGGAAAAGAAGAATTTTCCCATATGTGGTAACTGTGGAAAGAAACACCCTGGAACTTGCCTGAAAGGAATGGGAGTTTGTTATAAGTGTGGAGGAAAAGGGCACAAAGTACGTGACTACAAGGGTAAGAAAATGGTTTTAAATGTACAATGCTTCATTTGCAAGGAGTTTGGACACTACGCGAACCTATGCCCCAGTCATTAGACTATGCCGCAAATGATGTTATTGGATAATAATCAAGTTATGATACTACCACAGATGAAGAGGAATGATTAGAGTTCTTATGTTGATTATGCCAATTGAGTGTTGTATCAACAATGTACTTGTTATAATAATTATGGAGTATATAAGGATTGTACTGCAGTACTATTTCATTAAGGACTTGAGATTGTGTGGAACAAAGAAAAGTGACTCAATAGCAGGATAGATTTTTGGAAAATATATGGTTGAGAGAATGATAAACCATAATATAGTTCTGATACTGAGGTAGCGATTTTGGAATAATATGTGATTGTTTTGGATAAATTATATTGGATATTCTTGACTACCTTGGAACTGATTAATGATTTGTATATTCCATCATTGTTGGGGTTTAAAACATTTTTGGATTAATGAAGTATATCCAGCATTCTATATGGAATAAGGGAGCATGAATGTAATCAATAAGGAATATGGTAATACATGATGAAGGTATTCATATGCTATTACGGGGTAAAAAGGTTCAACATTATGTTTACCTTCCTTATAAATGTTGGACTGTGAGTTTGGACAGAAGTATTTTGGATAGTTCTTGTTTGGATTATTTTGGATTGCCATAAAAGGACAACCCGGAGGTCGGGTGGCAACCCGTCGCGTCCGGCAAGGCTGCGAGACTTGAACCCACAACCGAAGGGTGACAAAGGGTGTATCACCTACCACTATCCCACGAGATGTCCTGGATTAAATAAAGTAGTTTTTTAAAAGATCTGGTAGATGAATTATAAATTCTTTTATTTTGGAACCCTCTATGAATAGTATAAATAGAATTTTTTTTTACTAGTGAATGATGAGTTTTGGTAGAAATTTATTAATGGATAAAACTCTAATTATAAACTAAGTATATCTCCTTATGATCTTAGCCAATCTCATAAATAAATTCCTCATCATTAATAAAAGGAACTTAGAACAAAAATGTTGTCCTAGATGGTACCTTAAATCATCACTAATTTATGGCTTTTGGATTGTTGGCCTTTTCATAGCCATGTTCTCTACCACTCTCCATCAGATAATTGATGGCTAGATTTTTCTTCCATATCCATATTTTCTTACATGGAACCCTAGTATGTGTTATTTTCGGTAATCTTCATACTTTCCACTCTTTATTTAAAATAGAGGCCTCATTAATTAATTTTTCGATGTGGGATTTCAAATAAGATATTTTGAAACGTCAAAAATGTGTTATCCCAATACCCTATGTTTTGTTGAACCGGTGGTATTTCAAATCATCATAGATTGATGATTTTAAGGACCTAAATTTTATACTTGTTTGTGATTGATGACCTCAATCACTACCTATAAATATTTACGTTTTTCCTCCAATTATATGTCTCTAATTGCCACCAATGTTCTCCTAATCGAGATCATAATTTGGTGGTGACCCTTTCATTTCTCTTTTCCTCATATTAAGAATAAATTTTAGTAACCCAATTTCCGATGTGGGTTTTCCCATAAAGATATTTTTTATTTTCAACCTTTTATTTTCGAAGAACAATTTCAAATTGCGAGGACGCAATTTATTGAAAGAGGGGAAAATGTAACACCCCAAGATTTCATAGTGTGTTATTTCTTCAAAATAATTCAATAACTTACACTACACACAACACCGAGTTCAATCACACCATGACTTACAAAAAAAATCCATTCAAAAGAGGTTATGAATAGTATTATCTAAATTTTAAACTTTATATAATCCTTATAATTTTAGAATCCATATTATGAGTTTCTTAGATATAATGCAAGAACAAATTCATTTTCAGTATTGCACTTTTATCAACTTTTAATAGTGAACCCTTTTTAAATACAATATTTTAAACTTTTTGACTAAATGGGGACATCAAAAATTTAAAATGAAACATCCCAAGCTTCCACGGTACACTTTCTTTGAATAATACAGTAGCGTGTGTTGTACGCAACCTTGAGTTTTAACACACACCACAACCAATCAAACTAGCCATTATGAATAGTAATACCTACTTTTTAAAATTATATATATTTTATATTTGAAAATGGACTTCATTTTTGGATTCGGAATATCGAATTTAGCCTAAGGTGAAATTTTGGTACATTTCGGATAACTTTCATATTTTGATGAATAGTGAAATATTACTAAATTTTAATTAAAAACAACTTTTTTAATCAAAATAATTAATAGTGATAAATTATGAATTTGAGTGGTTTTAAAGTATATTTAGAATATATTTTTACCATTTAATATAATGTTGGTCATTGGACATAATTTTACAATTAAACCGAACATAAACAAGTGTCAATCTTTTGATAGTAATTATCTCTTAAAAACACGCTTTTTGTTTTGACAGCGGGAATTAATTTTAAATTAATTTCTGCCACTTCTGTGTTTTGAATTTAGGAAAATGGATTCCATATTTGGAATCAGGATGTTCAAATTGTGTAAATAGGTAACTTTTATTTTTAGACATTTTGAATAATTACTGCGGTAAATATTTTATTTACCATGGTTAAGGGTAAATCCGGTAAATAAGGGTTAAAAAAATAATATTATAATAATACTAAATTACCCTAAAACGTGTCTTAACCCTATTGGTTGATACATGGTCGACCATGGGAATCTTTGGGTCTATTTTGGGACCCCATGGATCCACTTGTAAGTGATAATGACACTTTATTTTAATTAAGTTAAAATGAATACAAAAATGACACAAGCATATATATTTTAGAAACACAATTGTTTCATAGGGTTATATATGTTGGATTTTATATTATAAATATTCATTAGAAAGATAAAAAGATTTCCTACATAATGATATTTTATTTATAATTTTTATACATTAAATAATTTATTTTATTTATGACACAATGATGATGCAATTATTACTATAATAGTGAAAAATTAAAATAATTGATATTATAAATACCCAAATAAATATAATATGAAACTTTTAATGAATTAAACTAATTTTCTAGGATAATATGATATATTAGGATTGATTTAATTGACTTTGTTCGAAGTAATCAATCTTTTATGAGTTTCACAAAAATCAACTATTGAATAGTGTCAAAATTGACATAAAAGAGTTCTTAAAACAAATATTATATTATTAATTGATATTAAATTCCTAAAAATCTAAGGTTCGGCCAAGAGACTTATATCATGATAGTTTCATCATTAATGTACCACTTGGGGGTCTCTTGGATGTATATAGTAAGTTTATTAACCATATTATATAAAAATACAAAGAGACATTGTAAAAGTGAAACTAATTAACTTAGAGTTAATACTTAAAGATAAGGTTAATATAAGTACCCAAACCTGTCTAAATTATATTGGTTGAGTGGTTTTAGACCTATCCCCACCTTAACCTTTGAATAATAAGATTTGGAGCCATTAGAAACCGAATATGAATTTATTATAAATTAATATTTCTAGCTTTTCCAAAGGTGCCCCTCACCCCTCTTATAAAAGGGCACTCCTCCTTCTCATTTCTTCACACCTTCAAAGCCTTTTGGTTCGGCCAAACTCTGCCCAAATACTCTCCCAACATCCCTCACTACAACCTAGAGGCCTTAGTTTGATCAGAAAGCCAACCTAAGGAGCCCTTTTGATCAAATCAAAAGGAAGAACCCGAAGAAGAGGTAATGATTTCACCACCCTTCTCCAAGTTCATTTCTTCTTCCACTTCCTCTTTCTTTGTTCTTACCATTCTAAAATAATAACTCCAGTA
The DNA here is from genome assembly GCA_963277665.1 of Viscum album. Lineage (NCBI taxonomy): Eukaryota > Viridiplantae > Streptophyta > Magnoliopsida > Santalales > Viscaceae > Viscum > Viscum album. Next base: position 477,768,619 of record OY728136.1, on the reverse strand, counting down.
TCTTACATATACTGTGATGTTATTATAAATATGGTACAACCATATTCAGTATTCTATCCACCCTTTGAATAACATGTCACCATACGTGCGTACGTACGGCTTACCGTCTCCACGTCGTGGTGTAATTGTTATTCAATATAATATTATTTGGATGGGTATAATAATGATGTGTAAATCATGTAAATAATAAAAATAACATGTTAATGATTCTGTATATATGATATACCATCCATTTATATATTATTTTAATATCAAAAGAATGATATTGTCGCTCGTGCTTACGTACGGACTACCGTCTCCACGAACGCGATGAGATTCATTCTCCATCGTATCCATTCAAGTATAATTATCATTTGATGATTTAAAAATGATGTTTAAGGATTAGATATCATTCTGGATATGAATAAGATACAACAACCATGGCTTATGTAACAAAACATATAAAAGAAAATGAGTAAGTTAACTCCCGAAACGACGATAATTCTAAGATATTATTAACAAATCAATGTTAAAAGATCATATATGATATCATATTATTATATATGATTATTGTATAATTTAATAACAACTATTTCACCATTATACAGGAGGTTAACCTACCCCAACCAAGGAAAAGTACAAGGTAAGGGTTATTTCACAATCTCTTCATTATCCGAGGTTGTTTATACGTAATAATCTACTGGGATATCTTTATCATCCACATCCATGTTTCTTAAAAATGTATTTCAAAACATTTTTACTATTTACAAGAATATGGGTTAAAGTCATTTATACCCTTGTTTGACTTTTTATAAGAGGTTTATAAAGGAATCTTTCCGTCTTTTTCAAAACAAGGTCCTTTTTAACCTTTTCGACAGAATTGAGGTAAGAATGTTTTTTAACTTATACGGCGGGTGCGGTTATTTTACGCCGTTATAAAATCTTTAAAGCTTTCCTTACAAGCTTATAAGAATATTTTCAAAGAAAATGTTTTATTTTATATGGATCTTAAATGATTTCAAAATAAAAGGAGATATTTCTTTAAAAAAAAATTGATTTCATCTACGTCAACATCCTTTGATGGATTTTAAGATTATTTGAAGTTGAATTATTATGATACAAAACTTCTATATTTTATTGAAGGTTTTGTGATATGTTTGACTATGGATGTGCTATTTTTATACCATTCATAGTTTATGGTGAAATTATTGACATTTCGTATGCTAGTTTTAATACGAATGTTTATGTTATGTTTAAACCTTTTCATATGGGAATGCATTGGACTTAATAAGTGACGGGTGGAGCCCGCTATAGCTCCTCGATGCATCGGTAGGTCTCATGAGACAAACTAGTGTCTTGGCACAAGGCCTTGACAAAATCTTATTTGTAGTCTTGGCACGAGGCCTTGGCTATGTGGTTATGATAGTCTGGCATTATGCATTCCAACATTATGAAAGTGGTTATTGATTTTTGCATGTGATTATTCGATTAGTAGAATATCCATGTGAATAAGTAAATGGCATTATTTCATTTTACTTTTGCCATACTATGTCGAAGTTAAAGTTTAAAAGGCTTTTGTTTTAGTAATGCAATGCCTTAAATGTTTATTCTTATTTATGAAAGTTTCCGCTATATTGTTATCCTTACTGGGCATTTGAGCTCACCCCTTTTCTATGTTTTATTTTTCCCAGGATGTGAAGAAGTAAGTTATGAATGACCTGCAGGGATTTTATGAGGGGTTAATAGTGTGGATTGTGGAAACATTATGTTGTTGTAGTAGTTTTTTATTTTATGATGTAATGTAAAACTTATGAATATATCTAGTGTTTCCAAGGCTACTAAACCAATCGGTCTTTCGAGATTTGATCTTTCTTGTGATCATGCCAATGTTACGAAGTAATGCACCGACTCTGGGTAGCTGGGTCGGGGCGTTACAGTTGGTATCAGAGGAAGTTTAGTACAAACCTTGGAAGCTAGATTTAGATAAACTCTGATTAGAGCACGTAGACCTAAGTTGAACTTTGAGGATTAGTATAGAAGAACTTCCTAGAATTTTGGTATTGTAGAGATTTTGTGAGTTTTCCGAGCAATACATCCCTGTCTGGATACGAGCAGGTAGAGGCGGCTCTGGCACAGATGTACCTAGGGGTAAAACCCGAAAACACCGCTTTGAGCTAGACTCGAACGGGAACTAGTGCACGACAACGGGACTTGCTGCACTCTTGGTTACGACACTCCCGGGGGATATGCTTAGGATAACTCTCATTTTCTTTACAAATCATTATTAAGGGTTTATGAATATATACTTCCTCAAAGAAAACATTTTTATGATTATGGATTATATCCATAAATAGTTCAATTTATGTTAAGTGTTTTATAACTATGGGATTATGTATTTTGATTCATAAACTGATCTAGTGTATGCCATTGTTTAGAAATGGCGCCCAGTAGAAGGAATGAGACCTCCAGAAATGCACATGATCCAAAGAGAAGGAAGGATCATATCTTTCCTGGTCTTAAGCTAGAATTTATAAGAGAAATAGTCTCCCATGTATTATCATCATATGAAGCAATAATATCATGTGTTGATAAGATAAGTAAAGATTTTACTGAGTCCTATGGCTTTGAAGGGAAGCAAGAGAAGAAAAGGATAGAAGAGAGAAAGATGGATAAAGGGAAGAGGGAAAAGAATAATTTTCCCATATGTGGTAACTGTGGAAAGAAACACCCTGGAACTTGCCTGAAAGGAATGGGAGTTTGTTATAAGTGTGGAGGAAAAGGGCACAAAGTACGTGACTGCAAGGGTAAGAAAATGGTTTTAAATGTACAATGCTTCATTTGCAAGGAGTTTGGACACTACGCGAACCTATGCCCCAGTCATGAGACTATGCCGCAAATGATGCTATTGGATAATAATCAAGTTATGATACTACCACAGATGAAGAGGAATGATTAGAGTTCTTATGTTGATTATGCCAATTGAGTGTTGTATCAACAATGTACTTGTTATAATAATTATGGAGTATATAAGGATTGTACTGCAGTACTATTTCATTAAGGACTTGAGATTGCGTGGAACAAAGAAAATTGACTCAATAGCAGGATAGATTTTTGGAAAATATATGGTTGAGAGAATGATAAACCATAATATAGTTCTGATACTGAGGTAGCGATTTTGGAATAATATGTGATTGTTTTGGATAAATTATATTGGATATTCTTGACTACCTTGGAACTGATTAATGATTTGTATATTCCATCATTGTTGGGGTTTAAAACATTTTTGGATTAATGAAGTATATCCAGCATTCTATATGGAATAAGGGAGCATGAATGTAATCAATAAGGAATATGGTAATACATGATGAAGGTATTCATATGCTATTACGGGGTAAAAAGGTTCTACATTATGTTTACCTTCCTTATAAATGTTGGACTGTGAGTTTGGACAGAAGTATTTTGGATAGTTCTAGTTTGGATTATTTTGGATTGCCATAAAAGGACAACCCGGAGGTCAGGTGGCAACCCGTCGCGTCCGGCAAGGCTGCGAGACTTGAACCCACAACCGAAGGGTGACAAGGGTGTATCACCTACCACTATCCCACGAGATGTCCTGGATTAAATAAAGTAGTTTTTTAAAAGATCTGGTAGATGAATTATAAATTCGTTTATTTTGGAACCCTCTATGAATAGTATAAATAGAATTTTTTTTTACTAGTGAATGATGAGTTTTGGTAGAAATTTATTAATGGATAAAACTCTAATTATAAACTAAGTATATCTCCTTATGATCTTAGCCAATCTCATAAATAAATTCCTCATCATTAATAAAAGGAACTTCGAACAAAAATGTTGTCCTAGATGGTACCTTAAATCATCAATAATTTATGGCTTTTGGATTGTTGGCCTTTTCATAGCCATGTTCTCTACCACTCTCCATCAGATAATTGATGGCTAGATTTTTCTTCCATATCCATATTTTCTTACATGGAACCCTAGTATGTGTTATTTTCGGTAATCTTCATACTTTCCACTCTTTATTTAAAATAGAGGCCTCATTAATTAATTTTTCGATGTGGGATTTCAACTAAGATATTTTGAAACGTCAAAAATGTGTTATCCCAATACCCTATGTTTTGTTGAACCGATGGTATTTCAAATCATCATAGATTGATGATTTTAAGGACCTAAATTTTATACTTGTTTGTGATTGATGACCTCAATCACTACCTATAAATATTTACGTTTTTCCTCCAATTATATGTCTCTAATTGCCACCAATGTTCTCCTAATCGAGATCATAATTTGGTGGTGACCCTTTCATTTCTCTTTTCCTCATATTAAGAATAAATTTTAGTAACCCAATTTCCGATGTGGGTTTTCCCATAAAGATATTTTTTATTTTCAACCTTTTATTTTCGAAGAACAATTTCAAATTGCGAGGACGCAATTTATTGAAAGAGGGGAGAATGTAACACCCCAAGATTTCATAGTGTGTTATTTCTTCAAAATAATTCAATAACTTACACTACACACAACACCGAGTTCAATCACACCATGACTTACAAAAAAAATCCATTCAAAAGAGGTTATGAATAGTATTATCTAAATTTTAAACTTTATATAATCCTTATAATTTTAGAATCCATATTATGAGTTTCTTAGATATAATGCAAGAACAAATTCATTTTCAGTATTGCACTTTTATCAACTTTTAATAGTGAACCCTTTTTAAATACAATATTTTAAACTTTTTGACTAAATGGGGACATCAAAAATTTAAAATGAAACATCCCAAGCTTCCACGGTACACTTTCTTTGAATAATACAGTAGCGTGTGTTGTACGCAACCTTGAGTTTTAACACACACCACAACCAATCAAACTAGCCGTTATGAATAGTAATACCTACTTTTTAAAATTATATATATTTTATATTTGAAAATGGACTTCATTTTTGGATTCGGAATATCAAATTTAGCCTAAGGTGAAATTTTGGTACATTTCGGATAACTTTCATATTTTGATGAATAGTGAAAAATTACTAAATTTTAATTAAAAACAACTTTTTTAATCAAAATAATTAATAGTGATAAATTATGAATTTGAGTGGTTTTAAAGTATATTTAGAATATATTTTTACCATTTAATATAATGTTGGTCATTGGACATAATTTTACAATTAAACCGAACATAAACAAGTGTCAATCTTTTGATAGTAATTATCTCTTAAAAACACGCTTTTTGTTTTGACAGCGGGAATTAATTTTAAATTAATTTCTGCCACTTCTGTGTTTTGAATTTAGGAAAATGGATTCCATATTTGGAATCAGGATGTTCAAATTGTGTAAATAGGTAACTTTTATTTTTAGACATTTTGAATAATTACTACGGTAAATATTTTATTTACCATGGTTAAGGGTAAATCCGGTAAATAAGGGTTAAAAAAATAATATTATAATAATACTAAATTACCCTAAAACGTGTCTTAACCCTATTGGTTGATACATGGTCGACCATGGGAATATTTGGGTCTATTTTGGGACCCCATGGATCCACTTTTAAGTGATAATGACACTTTATTTTAATTGAGTTAAAATGAATACAAAAATGACACAAGCATATATCTTTTAGAAACACAATTGTTTCATAGGGTTATATATGTTGGATTTTATATTATAAATATTCATTAGAAAGATAAAAAGATTTCCTACATAATGATATTTTATTTATAATTTTTAGACATTAACTAATTTATTTTATTTATGACACAATGATGATGCAGTAATTACTATAATAGTGAAAAATTAAAATAATTGATATTATAAATACCCAAATAAATATAATATGAAACTTTTAATGAATTAAACTAATTTTCTAGGATAATATGATATATTAGCATTGATTTAATTGACTTTGTTCGAAGTAATCAATCTTTTATGAGTTTCACAAAAATCAACTATTGAATAGTGTCAAAATTGACATAAAGAGTTCTTAAAACAAATATTATATTATTAATTGATATTAAATTCCTAAAAATCTAAGGTTCGGCCAAGAGACTTATATCATGATAGTTTCATCATTAATGTACCACTTGGGGGGTCTCTTGGATGTATATAGTAAGTTTATTAACCATATTATATAAAAATACAAAGAGACATTGTAAAAGTGAAACTAATTAACTTAGAGTTAATACTTAAAGATAAGGTTAATATAAGTACCCAAACCTGTCTAAATTCTATTGGTTGAGTGGTTTTCGACCTATCCCCACCTTAACCTTTGAATAATAAGCTTTGGAGCCATTAGAAACCGAATATGAATTTATTATAAATTAATATTTCTAGCTTTTCCAAAGGTGCCCCTCACCCCTCTTATAAAAGGGCACTCCTCATTCTCATTTCTTCACACCTTCAAAGCCTTTTGGTTCGGCCAAACTCTGCCCAAATACTCTCCCAACATCCCTCACTACAACCTAGAGGCCTTAGTTTGATCAGAAAGCCAACCTAAGGAGCCCTTTTGATCAAATCAAAAGGAAGAACCCGAAGAAGAGGTAATGATTTCACCACCCTTCTCCAAGTTCATTTCTTTTTCCACTTCCTCTTTCTTTGTTCTTACCATTCTAAAATAATAACTCCAGTATCTTACATATACTGTGATGTTATTATAAATATGGTACAACCATATTCAGTATTCTATCCACCCTTTGAATAACATGTCACCATACGTGCGTACGTACGGCTTACCGTCTCCACGTCGTGGTGTAATTGTTATTCAATATAATATTATTTGGATGGGTATAATAATGATGTGTAACTCATGTAAATAATAAAAATAACATGTTAATGATTCTGTATATATGATATACCATCCATTTATATATTATTTTAATATCAAAAGAATGATATTGTCACTCGTGCTTACGTACGGACTACCGTCTCCACGAACGCGATGAGATTCATTCTCCATCGTATCCATTCAAGTATAATTATCATTTGATGATTTAAAAATGATGTTTAAGGATTAGATATCATTCTGGATATGAATAAGATACAACAACCATGGCTTATGTAACAAAACATATAAAAGAAAATGAGTAAGTTAACTCCCGAAACGACGATAATTCTAAGATATTATTAACAAATCAATGTTAAAAGATCATATATGATATCATATTATTATATATGATTCTTGTATAATTTAATAACAACTATTTCACCATTATACAGGAGGTTAACCTACCCCAACCAAGGAAAAGTACAAGGTAAGGGTTATTTCACAATCTCTTCATTATCCGAGGTTGTTTATACGTAATAATCTACTGGGATATCTTTATCATCCACATCCATGTTTCTTAAAAATGTATTTCAAAACATTTTTACTATTTACAAGAATATGGGTTAAAGTCATTTATACCCTTGTTTGACTTTTTATAAGAGGTTTATAAAGGAATCTTTCCGTCGTTTTCAAAACAAGGTCCTTTTTAACCTTTTCGACAGAATTGAGGTAAGAATGTTTTTTTAACTTATACGGCGGGTGCGGTTATTTTACGCCGTTATAAAATCTTTAAAGCTTTCCTTACAAGCTTATAAGAATATTTTCAAAGAAAATTTTTTATTTTATATGGATCTTAAATGATTTCAAAATAAAAGGAGATATTTCTTTAAAAAAAATTTGATTTCATCTACGTCAACATCCTTTGATGGATTTTAAGATTATTTGAAGTTGAATTATTATGATACAAAACTTCTATATTTTATTGAAGGTTTTGTGATATGTTTGACTATGGATGTGCTATTTTTATACCATTCATAGTTTATGGTGAAATTATTGACATTTCGTATGCTAGTTTTAATACGAATGTTTATGTTATGTTTAAACCTTTTCATATGGGAATGCATTGGACTTAATAAGTGACGGGTGGAGCCCGCTATAGCTCCTCGATGCATCGGTAGGTCTCATGAGACAAACTAGTGTCTTGGCACAAGGCCTTGACAAAATCTTATTTGTAGTCTTGGCACGAGGCCTTGGCTATGTGGTTATGATAGTCTGGCATTATGCATTCCAACATTATGAAAGTGGTTATTGATTTTTGCATGTGATTATTCGATTAGTAGAATATCCATGTGAATAAGTAAATGGCATTATTTCATTTTACTTTTTCCATACTATGTCGAAGTTAAAGTTTAAAAGGCTTTTGTTTTAGTAATGCAATGCCTTAAATGTTTATTCTTATTTATGAAAGTTTCCGCTATATTGTTATCCTTACTGGGCATTTGAGCTCACCCCTTTTCTATGTTTTATTTTTCCCAGGATGTGAAGAAGTAAGTTATGAATGACCCGCAGGGATTTTATGAGGGGTTAATAGTGTGGATTGTGGAAACATTATGTTGTTGTAGTAGTTTTTCATTTTATGATGTAATGTAAAACTTATGAATATATCTAGTGTTTCCAAGGCTACTAAACCAATCGGTCTTTCGAGATTTGATCTTTCTTGTGATCATGCCAATGTTACGAAGTAATGCACCGACTCTGGGTAGCTGGGGTCGGGGCGTTACAGTTGGTATCAGAGGAAGTTTAGTACAAACCTTGGAAGCTAGATTTAGATAAACTCTGATTAGAGCACGTAGACCTAAGTTGAACTTTGAGGATTAGTATAGAAGAACTTCCTAGAATTTTGGTATTGTAGAGATTTTGTGAGTTTTCCGAGCAATACATCCCAGTCTGGATATGAGCAGGTAGAGGCGGCTCTGGCACAGATGTACCTAGGGGTAAAACCCGAAAACACCGCTTTGAGCTAGACTCGAACGGGAACTAGTGCACGACAACGGGCCTTGCTGCACTCTTGGTTACGACACTCCCGGGGGATATGCTTAGGATAACTCTCATTTTCTTTACAAATCATTATTAAGGGTTTATGAGTATATACTTCCTCAAAGAAAACATTTTTATGAATATGGATTATATCCATAAATAGTTCAATTTATGTTAAGTGTTTTATAACTATGGGATTATGTATTTTGATTCATAAACTGATCTAGTGTATGCCATTGTTTAGAAATGGCGCCCAGTAGAAGGAATGAGACCTCCAGAAATGCACATGATCCAAAGAGAAGGAAGGATCATATCTTTCCTGGTCTTAAGCTAGAATTTATAAGAGAAATAGTCTCCCATGTATTATCATCATATGAAGAAATAATATCATGTGTTGATTAGATAAGTAAAGAGTTTACTGAGTCCTATGGCTTTGAAGGGAAGCAAGAGAAGAAAAGGATAGAAGAGAGAAAGATGGATAAAGGGAAGAGGGAAAAGAAGAATTTTCCCATATGTGGTAACTGTGGAAAGAAACACCCTGGAACTTGCCTGAAAGGAATGGGAGTTTGTTATAAGTGTGGAGGAAAAGGGCACAAAGTACGTGACTGCAAGGGTAAGAAAATGGTTTTAAATGTACAATGCTTCATTTGCAAGGAGTTTGGACACTACGCGAACCTATGCCCCAGTCATCAGACTATGCCGCAAATGATGCTATTGGATAATAATCAAGTTATGATACTACCACAGATGAAGAGGAATGATTAGAGTTCTTATGTTGATTATGCCAATTGAGTGTTGTATCAACAATGTACTTGTTATAATAATTATGGAGTATATAAGGATTGTACTGCAGTACTATTTCATTAAGGACTTGAGATTGTGTGGAACAAAGAAAAGTGACTCAATAGCAGGATAGATTTTTGGAAAATATATGGTTGAGAGAATGATAAACCATAATATAGTTCTGATACTGAGGTAGAGATTTTGGAATAATATGTGATTGTTTTGGATAAATTATATTGGATATTCTTGACTACCTTGGAACTGATTAATGATTTGTATATTCCATCATTGTTGGGGTTTAAAACATTTTTGGATTAATGAAGTATATCCAGCATTCTATATGGAATAAGGGAGCATTAATGTAATCAATAAGGAATATGGTAATACATGATGAAGGTATTCATATGCTATTACGGGGTAAAAAGGTTCTACATTATGTTTACCTTCCTTATAAATGTTGGACTGTGAGTTTGGACAGAAGTATTTTGGATAGTTCTAGTTTGGATTATTTTGGATTGCCATAAAAGGACAACCCGGAGGTCAGGTGGCAACCCGTCGCGTCCGGCAAGGCTGCGAGACTTGAACCCACAACCGAAGGGTGACAAGGGTGTATCACCTACCACTATCCCACGAGATTTCCTGGATTAAATAAAGTAGTTTTTTAAAAGATCTGGTAGATGAATTATAAATTCGTTTATTTTGGAACCCTCTATGAATAGTATAAATAGAATTTTTTTTTACTAGTGAATGATGAGTTTTGGTAGAAATTTATTAATGGATAAAACTCTAATTATAAACTAAGTATATCTCCTTATGATCTTAGCCAATCTCATAAATAAATTCCTCATCATTAATAAAAGGAACTTAGAACAAAAATGTTGTCCTAGATGGTACCTTAAATCATCACTAATTTATGGCTTTTGGATTGTTGGCCTTTTCATAGCCATGTTCTCTACCACTCTCCATCAGATAATTGATGGCTAGATTTTTCTTCCATATCCATATTTTCTTACATGGAACCCTAGTATGTGTTATTTTCGGTAATCTTCATACTTTCCACTCTTTATTTAAAATAGAGGCCTCATTAATTAATTTTTCGATGTGGGATTTCAACTAAGATATTTTGAAACGTCAAAAATGTGTTATCCCAATACCCTATGTTTTGTTGAACCGATGGTATTTCAAATCATCATAGATTGATGATTTTAAGGACCTAAATTTTATACTTGTTTGTGATTGATGACCTCAATCACTACCTATAAATATTTACGTTTTTCCTCCAATTATATGTCTCTAATTGCCACCAATGTTCTCCTAATCGAGATCATAATTTGGTGGTGACCCTTTCATTTCTCTTTTCCTCATATTAAGAATAAATTTTAGTAACCCAATTTCCGATGTGGGTTTTCCCATAAAGATATTTTTTATTTTCAACCTTTTATTTTCGAAGAACAATTTCAAATTGCGAGGACGCAATTTATTGAAAGAGGGGAGAATGTAACACCCCAAGATTTCATAGTGTGTTATTTCTTCAAAATAATTCAATAACTTACACTACACACAACACCGAGTTCAATCACACCATGACTTACAAAAAAAATCCATTCAAAAGAGGTTATGAATAGTATTATCTAAATTTTAAACTTTATATAATCCTTATAATTTTAGAATCCATATTATGAGTTTCTTAGATATAATGCAAGAACAAATTCATTTTCAGTATTGCACTTTTATCAACTTTTAATAGTGAACCCTTTTTAAATACAATATTTTAAACTTTTTGACTAAATGGGGACATCAAAAATTTAAAATGAAACATCCCAAGCTTCCACGGTACACTTTCTTTGAATAATACAGTAGCGTGTGTTGTACGCAACCTTGAGTTTTAACACACACCACAACCAATCAAACTAGCCGTTATGAATAGTAATACCTACTTTTTAAAATTATATATATTTTATATTTGAAAATGGACTTCATTTTTGGATTCGGAATATCGAATTTAGCCTAAGGTGAAATTTTGGTACATTTCGGATAACTTTCATATTTTGATGAATAGTGAAATATTACTAAATTTTAATTAAAAACAACTTTTTTAATCAAAATAATTAATAGTGATAAATTATGAATTTGAGTGGTTTTAAAGTATATTTAGAATATATTTTTACCATTTAATATAATGTTGGTCATTGGACATAATTTTACAATTAAACCGAACATAAACAAGTGTCAATCTTTTGATAGTAATTATCTCTTAAAAACACGCTTTTTGTTTTGACAGCGGGAATTAATTTTAAATTAATTTCTGCCACTTCTGTGTTTTTAATTTAGGAAAATGGATTCCATATTTGGAATCAGGATGTTCAAATTGTGTAAATAGGTAACTTTTATTTTTATACATTTTGAATAATTACTGCGGTAAATATTTTATTTACCATGGTTAAGGGTAAATCCGGTAAATAAGGGTTAAAAAAATAATATTATAATAATACTAAATTACCCTAAAACGTGTCTTAACCCTATTGGTTGATACATGGTAGACCATGGGAATATTTGGGTCTATTTTGGGACCCCATGGATCCACTTGTAAGTGATAATGACACTTTATTTTAATTAAGTTAAAATGAATACAAAAATGACACAAGCATATATCTTTTAGAAACACAATTGTTTAATAGGGTTATATATGTTGGATTTTAGATTATAAATATTCATTAGAAAGATAAAACGATTTCCTACATAATTATATTTTATTTATAATTTTTAGACATTAAATAATTTATTTTATTTATGACACAATGATGATGCAGTAATTACTATAATAGTGAAAAATTAAAATAATTGATATTATAAATACCCAAATTAATATAATATGAAACTTTTAATGAATTAAACTAATTTTATAGGATAATATGATATATTAGGATTGATTTAATTGACTTTTTTCGAAGTAATCAATCTGTTATGAGTTTCACAAAAATCAACTATTGAATAGTGTCAAAATTGACATAAAAGAGTTCTTAAAACAAATATTATATTATTAATTGATATTAAATTCCTAAAAATCTAAGGTTCGGCCAAGAGACTTATATCATGATAGTTTCATCATTAATGTACCACTTGGGGGTCGCTTGGATGTATATAGTAAGTTTATTAACCATATTATATAAAAATACAAAGAGACATTGTAAAAGTGAAACTAATTAACTTAGAGTTAATACTTAAATATAAGGTTAATATAAGTACCCAAACCTGTCTAAATTCTATTGGTTGAGTGGTTTTCGACCTATCCCCACCTTAACCTTTGAATAATAAGCTTTGGAGCCATTAGAAACCGAATATGAATTTATTATAAATTAATATTTCTAGCTTTTCCAAAGGTGCCCCTCACCCCTCTTATAAAAGGGCACTCCTCCTTCTCATTTCTTCACACCTTCAAAGCCTTTTGGCTCGGCCAAACTCTGCCCAAATACTCTCCCAACATCCCTCACTACAACCTAGAGGCCTTAGTTTGATCAGAAAGCCAACCTAAGGAGCCCTTTTGATCAAATCAAAAGGAAGAACCCGAAGAAGAGGTAATGATTTCACCACCCTTCTCCAAGTTCATTTCTTCTTCCACTTCCTCTTTATTTGTTCTTACCATTCTAAAATAATAACTCCAGTATCTTAAATATACTGTGATGTTATTATAAATATGGTACAACCATATTCAGTATTCTATCCACCCTTTGAATAACATGTCACCATACGTGCGTACGTACGGCTTACCGTCTCCACGTCGTGGTGTAATTGTTATTCAATATAATATTATTTGGATGGGTATAATAATGATGTGTAACTCATGTAAATAATAAAAATAACATGTTAATGATTCTGTATATATGATATACCATCCATTTATATATTATTTTAATATCAAAAGAATGATATTGTCGCTCGTGCGTACGTACGGACTACCGTCTCCACGAACGCGATGAGATTCATTCTCCATCGTATCCATTCAAGTATAATTATCATTTGATGATTTAAAAATGATGTTTAAGGATTATATATCATTCTGGATATGAATAAGATACAACAACCATGGCTTATGTAACAAAACATATAAAAGAAAATGAGTAAGTTAACTCCCGAAACGACGATAATTCTAAGATATTATTAACAAATCAATGTTAAAAGATCATATATGATATCATATTATTATATATGATTCTTGTATAATTTAATAACAACTATTTCACCATTATACAGGAGGTTAACCTACCCCAACCAAGGAAAAGTACAAGGTAAGGGTTATTTCACAATCTCTTCATTATCCGAGGTTGTTTATACGTAATAATCTACTGGGATATCTTTATCATCCACATCCATGTTTCTTAAAAATGTATTTCAAAACATTTTTACTATTTACAAGAATATGGGTTAAAGTCATTTATACCCTTGTTTGACTTTTTATAAGAGGTTTATAAAGGAATCTTTCCGTCGTTTTCAAAACAAGGTCCTTTTTAACCTTTTCGACAGAATTGAGGTAAGAATGTTTTTTTAACTTATACGGCGGGTGCGGTTATTTTACGCCGTTATAAAATCTTTAAAGCTTTCCTTACAAGCTTATAAGAATATTTTCAAAGAAAATGTTTTATTTTATATGGATCTTAAATGATTTCAAAATAAAAGGAGATATTTCTTTAAAAAAAATTTGATTTCATCTACGTCAACATCCTTTGATGGATTTTAAGATTATTTGAAGTTGAATTATTATGATACAAAACTTCTATATTTTATTGAAGGTTTTGTGATATGTTTGACTATGGATGTGCTATTTTTATACCATTCATAGTTTATGGTGAAATTATTGACATTTCGTATGCTAGTTTTAATACGAATGTTTATGTTATGTTTAAACCTTTTCATATGGGAATGCATTGGACTTAATAAGTGACGGGTGGAGCCCGCTATAGCTCCTCGATGCATCGGTAGGTCTCATGAGACAAACTAGTGTCTTGGCACAAGGCCTTGACAAAATCTTATTTGTAGTCTTGGCACGAGGCCTTGGCTATGTGGTTATGATAGTCTGGCATTATGCATTCCAACATTATGAAAGTGGTTATTGATTTTTGCATGTGATTATTCGATTAGTAGAATATCCATGTGAATAAGTAAATGGCATTATTTCATTTTACTTTTGCCATACTATGTCGAAGTTAGAGTTTAAAAGGCTTTTGTTTTAGTAATGCAATGCCTTAAATGTTTATTCTTATTTATGAAAGTTTCCGCTATATTGTTATCCTTACTGGGCATTTGAGCTCACCCCTTTTCTATGTTTTATTTTTCCCAGGATGTGAAGAAGTAAGTTATGAATGACCTGCAGGGATTTTATGAGGGGTTAATAGTGTGGATTGTGGAAACATTATGTTGTTGTAGTAGTTTTTCATTTTATGATGTAATGTAAAACTTATTAATATATCTAGTGTTTCCAAGGCTACTAAACCAATCGGTCTTTCGAGATTTGATCTTTCTTGTGATCATGTCAATGTTACGAAGTAATGCACCGACTCTGGGTAGCTGGGGTCGGGTCGTTACAATAGTAAAGATTAGCTGGGTTTTTTTCATGCATTAACTTGTAATGCATCACCTGAAATTGATTTCTCACCACTCCATAGTGAACAGATGGTGGCCATTCTTCACAAGATTTATCTTAAAACATGGTCTGAAAGGCTACCTCAATGGTATAGTGATAGGATGGGAAATCCATGGTGATGATCAATTTGGTACTATGTTTTTACCTATACTTCATTTCTCAAACATGATTTCACTAAACTAAGATCATGGATTTCTATAATACCATTTTTTGGTTTTTATGAGGTTTATTAACACTTAAAAAAAGAAACATAAGAAAGAGAAACAAAAAATATAGGATTTGAATGGAAGAAATATGAAGCCACATAAAAACTAGAAAGGAAGAAATGTTGTAAACATGTGTACCATTCACCAAATAAGCCTTTGTAATCTTCCTAATATTTATTTCATGTGTTTGATGAGGATCACCAAAGTTGAAGATAAAATCTTATCACCTCCAAAGGTATCCACAGGCTGAGCATAATCATTTATCACATGGATGGTATTAATATAATCTCCTTGGAATTCTAGTGATTTGAGTGAAAAGGACAAAGATGAAGAGAGATTCAGGTTCTAGGGAGTTTCATCCAAGCATTCATATAAAACCCTTAATATTAAATACTAGTGGCTTCATATAATCCATGAGGATTCTCATCAGTTTTTGTCTTTATTAACTCATGTGTTATAATGTGTGAATAAAATTTTTGGTTTGTTTGTGCATCATATGAATAAATTTTACAAACGTGTATGTTTCATCTTATGAAATGGTTCCTTAAATGATATCTTATGTAGAGGATTACTTGAGTGTCCATACACATCATTGAAGGCATTGGCATAATATTCCATGTAATAAAATAAAACCATGTATCGAATTTAGGTTGTGGATTAAGGGAATATATCTCCCTCAAAAGTCTCTAACCAACTAAACATCATGAGGAACCGGAAACCCAAACTCCCATATCCAATACTAAAAGCAACATAATCATAATTTTTTAAAAAATAGATTTTATATTGAAAGAATTTACCCAACTTTAACATCATATAATTACATCCCCAAATTCAAATAATGTGTCACTATATTCCCAAGGATCTTTTTAGTTCTAGAGATTTAGATAATTAGGAATTTTATTATATATCAAAACTCATAATATTCACTTTTAAATAGGAATTTTTCCCATTATTATATACTCTTTTAATACTATTTGAAATTACTCAATCTAATTGATACATGAATCCATAATAGATCCTACTAATCAATATCCCAATGAAAAACATTTGAAAACATGGGTTGAGCACAAAATATTATTAAGGGTTTTCAAAACAAAATTAGAATAGTCTTTTTTTTATTCTTGAAAACTTATTAATTTTATTAATTTAAAAATAATAATTTTAGCTTTGTAAAGAATTTAAAATTTTCCCTTTAAAATTAAATAGGGTTTTCAAAAAACAAAACAAAACATAAAAACTGAATGATTTCAAAATTTTCTTTGGGAATATATAAAATATTAAAGAAACATTTCTCTAAAAACATAAACCTTTGAAAATACCTTTCTTAAAATCAACAATTCCCTTATGAAATACCATCCTTTAATTTTGAAAAATATAAAAATATTTCCTTTTAAAATGGAATCCAGTAATATCTAGAAAGATTAAAATAAATAATTAAGGCTATAAAAAACATTGAAGGATATATAGGTCCCACCTATCACATTAGTGTACAATGTCCCTTGAGGTTTTGGTTCACTCCTGATCCCTAATCATCATTTAAAATTCCCAAGTTCCAAATTTTAATATAAAATATTAGTATCTTTCCTTCCTAATAAATTCCATTAAAACATTTATTTTCAAGAGATCAAAATCATTGTAAGAGTATTTTCCAAGAGGAAAATAAATAATTTCATGGTTATTGGATGAGTATGAGGAGAAAATGATTCTTTATTATTGTGTATTTTAAAACATGAATAATAAATATGTGATAATATGAATTTGTATATACATTTTCAATAAATTTCATTAATTATTAATCATGATTTAATTGATAATACAATGGGATTTGATGCACTTTTTTAGGTATTAGGAATTCAATAATCAAAGGAGGAATGCAAGAAAAATGATAGAAATCATCTTTACTCATCATGAATATGAAGTACACAACATGTACCCCTCGAACAAGAATATGCCAGCTAAAATTTAAATTCATGAATCCTAAATACAAGGAGTGAACCAAGTAAATGATATGTATCCTGATTACATGTTATGAAATATTTGAAGTCCAAATATGAATATTAAAAGGTGTGAAATCGTTACATGGTTTGAGAAAGTTCAATCCAAGTTTCCACTGAAGATTTAAGATAAAAAATCCATGAAGATCCAAAATATTCAGAGGTTTTTGAGGATCTGAAGTTCATAATGTGAAAATCATTTAAACATAAAGTAATTGTAAAAGAAGAGGAAACTTAAAAGTATTACATTACGTGATCCATTTACACATCATGTATCTTTTAAGATCTATAAATATTCTAGGGCCATTGATGTGCAAATAAGATCTCCAACCCCAAAAATCCTTTCTTCCATTCTTCTTCGTTTTTGTTCTATTTTCAATTAAATATATCTCTATTTATTTCTTTTATTATTATACACATTTCTTTATTTTCCTTTTCAATTCCAAGACATGTTTTTTTGAACATTTTTGTTTCAACATTCCTTTTCCAATCTTATTTTCCCTAAAACTTTGATTTTCATTTTGTTCTTCATTATTTCCTCATCCAAGTTAGTATTTAATTTATTTTTCACGATTTCAATTGTGAACTAATATATTTTAGATAATTTATTTTATATATCAATCATGTTGTAATATATTTACACTATTTCATTCAAATCCATCATGCGTGGCTAATACTCTTAGGTTTAGTGGTTGAAAGTAGGGGTGGTTGAACCTAATTAATATCTAAACTCAAAAATGAGTAACCCTATAGATAGTAACTAGGTTTAAAATGTTTATAAATATCATTCTATTTCACTATCCTTAACCATTGGAGGTTCAAGTTTAATGACCAATACCGGGTTGGAGAAGATCAGGGTAGGACCAATAGCCTATAATTCTTTCTGGCTAAAAGCCAGTATTACTATACTTAGGTTATCAATTACTCTATACTAAGCAGTCTTTTTTATCTTAGGTTGGTCTAATTGGTTGGAACAAGATCAATTGGTATCTTTTGAACCACTTTGTAGCATATTTCATATGTCTATCCCTAGTTTGATTAAGGATTACCCTTTTTCAATACCCTGAAATTGACCCCAAAACCTTAATTTAAACTATTTTAAGCCCCAAGATACTTATTTTTAATCAAAACAAATAAAAGGGAGTAAATGTGAGGAATCTCCCAAAAGTTATAACCACTGGTTTTCTTGTCTAAACAAGTTTTCTCAGTGGGTTTGACCCCAGACTGCCACTTACTATGCCTTAGTAGCTGATTGTAGCTTGGAAAATGAATATTTAATCTAATCAATTCCTGGAGGAATCAATGAAAGAGTGATAAAGGAACATCCAAGCATAGTTTGCATAAAGTCGAAGAAACTACTCACCTATAATCCTAGGTTGAGGCCCTCACTAATAATCTTGAATCATTTCAGCTTCTTACCCCATTATCACACCCTCATACTACAGTTATAGAGATCAAATCTTATGAGATGTGCAAAGTCCAACACCCATATCAAGAATTCCAAGAAATTATTGAGGAAAATAAAATTCAATATTGTAATTACATCAATTACAATCAATATTCTAATTAAAGTCTAGCTCAGTAGCTACAACAAAAAAACCAAGGTTGTTATCAATAGAGGACTAGACAAGTATCACCAATAAATTAGGGACTACCTAGGTATCTTCCAAAAATTCCATTTCCTCAACTATATCCACAGTTTCAACAAAAAACGTTTACACCGGCTCAATGATAGAAATTATAGTACCTTTTTGGTTTTTTATTTCAGTTTCTTGGGTTTCTATTATCTAATATTCTATCTACACAAAGCTGGTGAGCATGTTCTAGTAGGCCCCACTAATACCACCACAATAAGCTCCACCAATAAAATCTAATATTTAAAACATTATCACCACCTTTGTGTAGATAGAATATTAGATAATAGAAACCCAAGAAACTGAAATAAAAAACCAAAAAGGTACCCTACAAAACCTTTAGTACCAAATTGGGTAGATCTCCAAAAACTTATTGTATCAATTACCAAGTTTGTTTCCTAGTAATTATAAGATACGTCTTAGAAAAAAGGAAATTTTTTTGGTTCTTATGAGTTTAGAAATGTTGTATTTCTAGAATACATTCTTAGGTGAAGAAAATAATCTTGAATAACTAGAAAAATGTGATGCAATCATAAAAAATAATAATAATGATCACATAATTACATTTTATCAAGATAAAGACTTGGAATCAGAACCTGCTACAAAATCTCTAGTTCAAGAGGATGCTAAAAAAGAAGAATTTTATATGGAACCACCACCTTAAAATCCCCCTCCACCATCTCAAAAGAGTATGAGATAATCTAAAATAAAATAACAATGCAAAAAAATGGAAATGTTTAAACAATTGAACATCATCATTCCCCTTGTAAAAGTGATTTCTGAAATTCCTCCATATGAAAAAAAATGTGATCTTGAGTAAGAGGAAATTAGAATACTTAGGAGTCTTATCCTCAAATGAATAATGATTCATAGTTTTTTAGCAGAAGCTACCCCCAAACTTGTGATACCCCAGAAGTTTCTCTATTACATGCACCATAGGGACATACAATTTTGGAAGAGCCATATGTGATCTTAGTGTGAGCATTAATCTCATTCCTATGATTTTATTTTATAAACTAGGGATCAAATAGTTGCAACCAATGATATTATCACTTCAAATGGGTGTATGATCAGTCAAATACCCTTGAGTACTTCTCAAGGATATCTTCATCAAAGTTGAAAAAAACTAATATTCTCTACAGATTTTCTTATCTTGGACATGGAGGAAGAGATTGACGTTCCAATCATCCTAGGGTGACCATTTCTCGCCACTTGGAAGGATTTGATTGATTTGAATCAAGGATGACTAATATTCAGATTTGGTGAAGAACAGATGTTCAACTTAGAAAAGGTCACCAAGCAAGGTGATGACTCATTTGACTGTCAAGTCATCTTTCTTACAAATGAGGAGGATAATTTTATAAACATTGAGGATAACATAGAGACCCAGCATCTGGATGAAGATGAATGTAGTGACTATGATGATGTAAATTACACTAAACATATGACAACAGATATTATCCCACTATTTATACCCTCAGTCTTCAAACCACCAATTCTATAATTAAAAACTCTATAAAAACCCTAATGTACTCATTCTTAGAGACTGTGACTGCACTACCCTTCATTATCACTACATAGCTGATCCAGGTTCCAAAATAAAAACTCATTTAAGTCCTTAAAAGGCACAAAAATTCAATTTTCTGGTGTTTTTATGGCATTAAAGGGGTTATCCCCAAAATCTACACCCACAGTATACTGTTAGAATAAGGTGCTAAACCCAGATTCCATCCCCAGAGGTGAATCACCCCACCAATGAAAGAGGTGGTTAAGAAAGAAGTGTTGAAACTTATAGACACTTGAATAATTTTTTCAATCTCTCAGAGAAAATGAGGGAGTATTTTACAAGTCATTCCAAAGAATAGTGGCCTAACCATTGTGAAAAACAATTAAGATGGTCTAATCTCAAATCAAATAGTCAGTGGATGGAGATTCTACATTGGTTATCAAAATCTCAACACGACAACCAAAAAATATCATTTCCCATTAACTTTTATGAATCAATTACTAGACAGACTAGCAAGGTATGAATTCTATTCTAACCTAGATGGATATTTAGGATACAATCAAATTACATTCGATATAGATAATTAATCTAATACTATGTTCATTTTCCCTTTATAACCTTCACTTATTGATGTATTTCATTTGGTATGTGTAATTCACCAGTGACTTTTCAATGATGCATGACACATATATTCCATGATATGGTGGTGGAGTTCCTAGAAATATTTGTGGAAAATTTATTAGTTTATAGAAGATCGTTTGAGACATTCCTGAGTAATTTGGACCTAGCCTTACAATGTTGAGAAGAAAAATACCTGGTATTAAAATGGAAAACATTTCACTTCATGGTACAAAGAGGCATAGTCCTAGAACAAAAAATCTCAAAGCAAGGCATGGAAGTGGATTCAGAAAAAAAAAAAGTAATAAAAGACTTACCTAATACTACAATATTAAAAGGAATAATAAGCTTTTTGATCCATGTAGTATTATACCACTGCTTCATAAAATAATTTGTGAAAGTACCCCACCCATTGACACACTTATTATCAAAAGAAACTCTTTTCAATTTCACCAAGGATTTTCAATGTGCATTAAATTCCCTAAAGAAAATCCTAGTGTCTTCTCCAGCCATAATTTAACTAGATTGGGATAAATACTTTGATTTGATGTGCAACTCCAGCAACTTCACTGTTGGCACTGTTTTAGGATAGAGATTCTGACATATCAATTAACTTATTTACTATGCCAATCACACACTAAATGAAATTAAGGTATATTATACAACTAATGAAAAGGAACTACTTGTAGTTGTCTTTTAATTTGAAAATTTTCATTCCTACCTCATACTATCCAAATTTTTAGTCTGCATAGGTCATAAAGCACTAAAATATCTACTGAGTAAAAAGGATTCCAAATAGTGGTTGATAAAATAGATCCTATTGCTACAGGAATTTAAAAAAATAATCAAGGATAAAAAAATGACCAAGAACATCATTTTGTTATCACCTATCTAGACTCCCACTACCCAGAATTAAGGATAATGATAATCTATATATTAAGAAGTATTATCTTGATGAAATTCTTTATAACAAAAATTCCCAAGCATGACCATTGTTTTATGATATTGCAAACTATCTTTCTATGGGATCTCTTTACCCCAAATTCTCCTACCAATAGAATAAGTGATTTTTTTTCGAGCCCTCACACTATTACTGGGATGGTATACTACTATTTAAGTGTTGTACTGATGGATTAATGTGATATTGCATCCTAAAGGATGAAATACATATCATGATTGAGATGCTTCATATGTCATCAACTAGAGGACATCACGGGCTTGAATGTATCATAGACAAAATCCTATAGAGTAGTCACTTCTGGACCAAACTACATCAAGATATATGGAGTTTTGTTAAAAGATATGATCGGTGCCAATGAATAGGCACCAAGGGAAAAAGAAAAAGAATTCCTCAGAATCCCATTCAATAAGTCAAAATATTTAACATGTGGGGAATCGATTGTATACGTCATTCCCAAATTCTTATGGGAAATTTTACATCCTATTCAGTGTGTATTATGTTTGAAAGTGGGTGGAATTCAAGGCCACCATCCATGACATGCCTATATTTTTCATGAAATTATTAATAAAAAACATTTTATCAATATTTTTATTCCCATAATTTCTCATTATTTATCGGGGAACTCACTTTTCAAATAATGATATGAAATCTTTACTTGAAAAGAATGGAATCCACTATAACACCATAACTCCCTAACACCCATGGAAAATCATGAAAGTTGAATTGTATAATAGATAAATTAAACAAATTATAGAAATTATAGTGTCTAAAAATAGAAATTATTGTATAATCAAATTGGATAGCGTGATTTGGGCGTATCATAGAGTGTATAAAACACCCATCAAAACTACTCTATTTCTTCCTGTTTATTTGATTCCATGTCACTTTCTAGTTGAATTAGAGCATTTATCTTATTTGGAAGTAAGAATGATAAAACTCGATGATCTTGAAGTGATAAAAAGGGATGATTATGAGAATGATATCATTTATAAAGAGAAAACAAATAAATGGCATGACCAATGCATTACATGATGAGTTTTCACACCAGGAGATTTAATTCCTAACTAAAACTATTTCCTGTTAAGTTTAAATCACAATGGTTGGTTCCCTTTACATTTATCAATGTATTTTTATATGGGGTAAACAAAGTTCAACAAGGAAAATAACCCCCCTTTAAGGTCAATGTACAGAGACTAAAAGTTTATAAAGAACCATTTCATGAAGGTTATTCTCTTTATTTAGAGTTCAACTAATTCCTTTGTCTATATGTCTAGCTGAATATACTATCATTAGTGATTTATGGGAGGCAACCCATATTTCTTTTTTTCAGTCATGTGCTTAGGATTGTTTTTTTTTTCTTTTTCTTACATTTATTTTCCATCTATCACCCCCAAACTTCATTATACTCCATTAATTAATTTATCTGAGTTGATTTCTCCTGGTTTTGACTATATTAACCTAATAATTTTTTTCTTCCATATTAGTTAAACCCTGTGTAAAAATGGTTTATCTAGTGTGGGAATTTTATTTCCAAAAATTTGTGTAGGTAGCTAAATTTTTAATAAACATCCAAAAAGTTTCCCAATGAAATGAATTTCTCCAAGTGAGCTCTAGATTCCATATTTTCAACTCCTAAAATTTTATTTCCCCTTTTATTTTATACTTTCTATCTCTCCCATGATGCATTCAAGAACGGTGAAAAAAATGTCTCATTTTAAGTGTGGGGGGTATTTCTAGAGATTTATTGTCAATACACTTGTATTATTTCCTATCTTCATTATTCTAAGAGAAATTTTTCATTGAAATCATACTTTAAACATGAAAAAATACACTAATTTAAATAAAATATAAATTTAGGCTGGAGATTTATGAAATATTATTTCTATTTTTTTATATTTTTAACATTATTGTTGATTTGAGTACTTTAATTCTAATTTTATACTATTACAATTGCTTTTGATTGAATTATTACTAGATACAAAAAACCTGAGTGATTTCCAATTGATTTTTTACTCCCATTCCCAAGAGGATTATAAACTTACACTATTATATTATTTTTTTGAAATATATATTGATAGATACTTGGTACCTGTAAACCTATCAGACTTTTCATTGATATGTTATTGAGGATATGATTGAACAAATATACTATTGAAATGATTGAGGCAATCTTTGATGATCCATTTTTCCTAAGACCCACTTTTAAACCTTTCTTTATTACACTCGTATTATCCATGAATAACCTTGTTAGTATGGAGTATTTTCAAGCCTATTATCCCTTCTTACCCTGCTCTTTATACAATGCATGATTTTCTTTATAAAAATTGGGGTAATTTTCACTACTGATGGACATATGATGTTGATTCTGAGGGGATGTATGGTAGTACATTCACCAAATTTTTATGATGTGGTTTATAATTACTTTTGTAATTTTATATTCTTACCCTTTTTTAAAAAAAATATATAATATATATATATATATATTGGGTTATGTATTAAGGAGGTAAAAATCACCATTACCATATCAATAAATCTTGTGATGGATCATATGTGGTTAGGTGATGGATGTGATACCTAGTCTAGACATGATTTTCAAAAAATAAATAAAAAGAAAAATAAAGGAACATTTAACATTATTGATACTATCTTGACATACTCATGGAACAACTTTGAGCTCTTATATAATGGACACGTTTTGTCTAAGATGAGTTATTTCATTGCACTGGTCATGATTTTCATGCATTATACTTTATATATTACATTCCTTTTAACCTTTATTTTTATTTTCTACACACCTTCCCTCATCCTCCGAGACATTTGTACCATATTGTTGGAGCCATCATGATTGATTTATTATTTTTCTTTAAGAAATAGAGATGATAGAACCAGTTAAATCTTATGGTTAGGAACATGTATTTGGAGTATGATCATAACTCCATTTATATTTTACCATGAGTAATAAGATAAAATTCATTGTGAGGTAAATTGAAAAATGGGTATAACTTTTGAGGAACAGTTATGAAATTGTAATTAAAACAAGAAAGAATCTAAATAAATAGCTTGACTATGAGGCATGGCTGATTTTCTCCATAGGATTGATTCTATAAGACTTAATTTTTCCTAATGCACTTAGTTTTATTTTCCTGGTAGTAATGCATGTTTCTTTTTTAAATCCATGTTGAGATATTTTTTACTTGAGAACAATAAATTTTTCAAGTGTGGGGAAATTTGATAAGCTGAATTTTTATATACATTTTGGATACATTTCAATAATTATTAATCATGATTTAATTGGTAATACACTAGGATTTGATTCATTTTTTTCATATATTGGTAATTCAAGTCTCAAAGTAGAAATGCTGTAAAAATGTTATAAATAATCCTTACATGTCGTGAATATGAATTTCATGATGTGTAATCCTCAAACTGACATCTTCTATCTAAAATTGAAAGATATGAATCCCAAATACAATTCATGAACCAAGTACATGCTGTGTATCCTTATTAAATTTCATTAAAGTTTTGAAGTCCAAATATGAATATTATAAGGTATGATATCATTACATGATGTGAGAAAGTTCAAACCTAGTTGTTGTCAAAGATTCAAACTAAAAAATTCATGAAGATCCAAAATATTCAGAGGTTTTAGAGGATCTGAATTACATGATGTGAAGACAATATACAAGTCATGTAAATGTTGAAGCAATATCTACTTAAAATAATTAAATGATGTGAACCATTTACACATTGTGTATATTTCAAGATCCATAAATATTCCAGCACCCTCAACATGAAAAGAATCACTCATACCTTAGAACTCATTTCTTTATTTCTTCTATTCTTCCCCATTTTTGTATATTTTAAATTTCATATATCTCTATTTATTTATTTTATTATTCCACACATTATTTTATTGACATTTTCAATTACAATAGGAATTTTTTTATCATTTTTGTTCCAATGTCCTTTTCCCGACAAATTTGATTTCTACAACATACTTCATTATTTATTCATACAAGTTAGTAATTAATTTCTTTTTCATGATTCTAATTTTTTAACTAATTTGATTTATGTTATCTATTTTTTATTCCAATCATGTTGTGATCTATTTCCCTACTTTCATTCAAATCTATCATGTGCGGGTAATCCCCTTAGGGTTAGGGATCAAAAGTAGGGTTGGTTGAACCTAATGAATATCTAAACTCAAAAATGGGTAACTATATAGCTAATAACTAGGTTTAAAAAAATTAAATCTAATTCTCTTTCATTATCTCATACAATCAGAGGTGCAAGTTGAATGATCATGGCCTAATTAGAGAAGATTAGGTTAAGACCAATAGCCTGTAATTCTTTCTTCCGGTAATCTAAGATTCATGCGCTTAGTTTTTGAATTACTCTATAAAATGGAGTATTTTCCAACATATATTGATAAAATTGGTTAGACCAAGGTCAATTGATGTCCTTTTCACTGATTTTTATCCTACTCTATAAGTTTGTCCCTATTTAGATTGAATATTTCCATTTTTGATGCCCTTAAATTAACCTTGAACCCTTTATTTAATATGTTTTAAGACCCAAGATACTTAGTTTTAGTCAAACCAAACAAAATGGAGTAAACATGAGGAATCCCTAAAAAAGTTTCAAACTATTGGGTGGCTTGTATAAACAAGTTGTTTATATGGGTTCGACCCTAGAATACCACTTACTACACCTTAGTAACGAGTATAGTTTTAGAAATAAATATTTGATTTGATCAATGCCTGGAAGAATAAAAAATTCCTTTTGGGTGCATCAATATGAATAAATCCAATGAATTGAAGTTCCTTTTAGGTAAAAAAAATGTTTTCAAATATAGATAATGGTAGTTTTTAGAATTAAACTTTTTAAGTATAAATTGAATTTTTTTTAAACTCTTAAAATATCGACATTGAAAACAACTCCTTAAATGGAAGTTTTGTTTTCTAAAATACAGAAGGAAAACATAATTTTTTTTGGAAAATAAAGGAATTCCTTCAATGTTTTGAAAATAAAAAATCTTAAACAAATACCTTACCTTAATTCTATAATAGAAACATATTGATATCTCATATTTAGTAGATATCCCTCCTAAACGTATCTTCTAAAAACTATATCTCCATCATCTATCTCTAACTCTCTCTATAAAAATACAAAATTACTATATAATTTTTTTATAAATATTAGTAGATATTTGTTAGAAGATCACCTAAGGAGAAAGGCCTCTTTTATATATATCCAAACTCCTTCAATAATACTGATACATAATAATACGGAAATATCATTTAACTTCTCTATTTATTGATAATGAAATGAGAGTGTGGATACCTTCAAACAAAAATGGTTTTGTCCATAACTATCATAGGTCTAATAATCTAAGTAAATTGGTTACCCCTACTTGTACTATTATCCTTCATGTGATGAAAAATGTGTAAATTTATATGTATATAACTGTTGGAACTAGAAAACACATCCAGACGATTCATAGAATGATTCCATACATGATCTCATTGTGCAGTTCATTTTGTGGGCATCGATTTGACTGGTCATAGATCCTGAATAGAGTTACGGATTATAAGTTATGGTCGTTTGAGGTAAGTTTGAAAAAATGGTTTAAAAATCCCCCTTAACAGTTTTTATATCTCCCCATGCAAACGTATGTGCTTCGTGGTGTCCATTTACCTTCATGGTTCATAAATATCCCCACATGAACATATGTTCTCCGTAGCATCCATTTCCATTTGTGGTTCGCAGAGCTCACCACATGAATGTATCTCCTCCGCATCATCGCTTTTCCTTCATGATCTGACTGTGAACTTATCTCCTCCATGGTGTCACTTTTGCTTTGTGATCCTACTATGAACATATCTCCTCTACAATGTCACTTTTTATTCGCGATCCGACCATGAATGTATCTCCTTCATGGAATCCATTTTCCTTCGCGGATCTGACCACGAATGTATGTCCTTTGTAGCATCACTTTTTCTTCATGGTGCCCAGTTGTTCTCCGTAGAGAGCCTCGTGGACCTCCTTTTCCTATAAATACTAGGCTCACACCGCCCCATCATAAGCATCGTTACGCAGTCCTTTTAGTGTTTGATCTCCCATTTTTTGGTGCTCTCGAAGCACTGTGAGGGGATGACCTTCGTAAAGGCCTCCACCCTTCATGAAGAAGGGAGCCCCTTTGGGTTGCTCGAGGCTCTGAGAAACATTAAGCATTTTCGGATCACTCTCCAAATAATGAGGTATTTGATAAGATGAATCCCTACTTTTCTAAAATACTTCCTTTTCGAAGCATGCACCCTTCTTTTGTGAAGCCCGATCCTTCATGAGACTCTATGCTCTATGAACCCCTTTTCTTTGTGAAGCTCTATCCTTTGTGAAGCTCCTACCTTTACGCCCATTGGTCTATACTGTGAGGCTTCACCCCCACACCCCCTCTCAGGATCAGTGTTAGGATATAGTCCCGACCCTCCAAGACAGTCCCTTTGCTACCGTCACTAACCCCCATGAATAATGGATAGTCACACAATAAACTTTTCAAGCCAAATCAACTCCATTTTTTTGATTTTACCTTATGCGCATCCAAATTCCATGTCGGGAAACCCATGATTTGAGATACTCCTCCATACTCCTTAAAAAACCTTGAGTTTACATATTCCTCTTGGTCACTTTCTCATGTTTTGAGTCGATATTCTCATCCACAATTCCCAGAGTACCTTGAGTTAAACCATTCCCCATGAAACTCCTCAAACCTCATCACCTACCTCTTATTCCTGTTCAAACTAAATAGGGCCTCTCTTTCATAACTCCCACACTATCCATTGTTAGGCCTCTTATTCCTATTATTCCTATCTATATGACTATAAAATGTAGTATATCCTATATGAAAAACATAGGATGCCTCTTGTTAAAAATAAGATATGCCTTATGCACCAACCATAAGATTCCAATAGTCATCACTATATGACTTTAAACTATAGCATACTCTATCATTTAAGAATAGGATTCCTTGTGCACTAAGAATAAGATGCCTCATCATGAGATAAATATAAAACAACCATTATTTCCCCCCTCTTATGGTGAAAGCCCCAAACCATTTTCCCTCAACCAATCATCATGTCAAGATGCCCTTATGTCGTGACATGAGGAAGAAATAACAGACAGCTAATTAAATAATTCTCACACGACTCATCTATTCACATGAAGTTGAACTAAATCCTTACCCCTTACATCGGATATGGGATGCCCTCATGACTTGACATTAGGAAGACACTCAGGCATCTTCCACGTATAATCCACATCCATCATTGTCACTCCATAATGGCACCTGGGAAGCTTCCATGCATAAGCCCCATTCACCTTTATTGCTCTATAGTGACACATAGGCCTCTCCTATGTGTAAGCCCTAGTTCTTTCTGAACTATACAGGATTTTATCCATGTCTTCTACATAGGGTACATAGGAAGACTCATTGCGGTTCAATCCCTACCAATGGTAAACATTGGTGCCCCCCTCCTAGGGGTGAACTCTCTCTAATACACCTCCATCATTTTTCAGATCAACCTTCATGGTGTGACATATTCCTTTTATAGAAAAGACCACCCTGGGTCCTCTCTCATAGGGTGTTCTAATCCATCCACAGTAAACTCTGGTGCTCCCTCCAAGGTATTTACCCTCATGATGTGACATCTACCCTTTATGGGACACATTCCCCCATATCCACCTCCATATGTTGTCCTGGTCCATCCAATAGCATTCATCATCCACCCTAATTCTCCTCAGTAATACACACCCTAGTTGGATCTTGACACTCATCCACCTCCATTCTATGGGCCGCTAGCCATGCGTAATCCCCAACATGACTACAGGATGCTAACCATGTGTAAGCCCTATGCCCCTCCTTCAAAACTATGCGGAATTTGATCCTTTTATTCTAAGTAGGGTATGTAGGAATCCTCTACAAGGTTCAAGACACTCACTCCCCATTTTCCATCTATCTTGGCTATTTCACGTCGGTTCACCTTTGTCCTGCATGATGTTAAACTACATCCCCTAACCAAACTACATTGGTTTTGATCCCTTTAAGGTACATAGGATGCCTCTCTGTGGTTCAATCCTGATCAATGGTATACTTTTGTTCTCCCTCCTATGGATGTACCCTCCTAATGTGCCATTTTATCTTTTTGGGACATATCACCCGGGTTCTCCTCCCTGAGGTGTTTTGATCCATCCATATCGGCCACTAATCATGTATAAGACCCAACATGTGGAAGGGTTATTGTACTTTGTGTACACCCCAACCATATGTATCATTTTCATGGGATACTAACCATGAATAAGTCCCACACGTCACCATAATCCTCCAACCAAGAGTGTCCCTTTTGTGATTGGTTGTAAACCATGCATACTCCCTAGAATGTCTCCGGGTCGTTGTCCTTTTTGTACATTCGTATTGTATTCCCCATCCTAAACTACATAAACTTTGATACATGTCTTCTAAATAGGGTATGTAGGAAGCCTCCCTGAGGTTCAATCCCATCATCCATTTCCCATCCTAGTCTCTTCCTTAAGTTTTTGTGTTTTGGGAAGATCATGCCCCCAACCAGGAGGTTCCACTTCCTTCAGGTCCTAATCCATGCATTCATTCTCATGATCCACCTCTTTATGTGTCTTATCACCCCACCGAACTATGTAGGCTTTGATTATCTTCCACATTTATACATAGGAAACCTCCATTAGGTTCAATCCAAACACCATTATCTCCACATTAGTTTCATATCTCGCCCTTACTCACCCCTCAGCACTTCCTCAATATCAACCATGATTTTACCCAAGCCGCCACATCTTAGTGAACTGACATCATTCATATGGTAATTTAACCATTCATAATCCTTATTCATATACTCCATAACCTTTCCCTTATCATGTTAAGGTTATCCATCCCATTTTCGATCCTTAGCGCTACTCGGACAGCTAACCACGTGTAATCCCCAAATCACCCCTTAAAACTACATGGATTTTGATTCATGAAATATATACAGAGTATGTAGGAAGCCTCCCTGAAGATCAATCTCAGCCAATGGTAAACCTTGGAGTCCCCCTTTTTTGGGACCCACCTTCTCTAATCCTCCCTTTGTGGTGTTCCGATCACCCTTCACAATGTGAAACCTTCCCTTTTTGGGACACACCACCATGGGTCCACTCTTTTTGGGCATTCTGATCCATCCATCTGGTGATACCTTTTTTTTATGCACCCTCATAGTGTGACATCTTCCATTTTTTGGACACACCACCCTGGGTCCGCTCTTTTTGGGTTTTCTGATCCATTCACCTGGTAAATCTTCTAGGTGACCCCTTTTATGGGTTTACCTTCCCGATCTTCCCTTAATGGTGTCTAGATCAATCCAATTAATATTATATAGATGTTAAACTTGTGTCCTACCCCATGTTAAACTTGGGAATATGAGGAAAACCTCAGAGACATTACTCTGGCATAATATACCCTACAATATATGTGGGATGCCTCAGGTTTTTTTCACCCTTGAGAAGCCCTCTTATGAGGAAGAAAACATGTGATCCAATGTTTCAGCATCCAGAGATGCCCCAACATGCCTTATGTTACCATCTGCTCTGATCGAAGGTTTATTCCCTGTCAAGACCCCTTGTAATGTCTAGACAGAAAAAACATAATTGACCAATGTCCCCAAATATATGGCACTAGGAATGATATTCATGAATAGTGACTCAAATCTATGAGTGAGACCTGAACTAGGTGATGAGTTCTGAGGAGGAATTCATGAAAGGAGAAACTGACATCGCATCATACCATTTCGATCAAGTAGAAGACATCTCTGAAGAATTGATGAATGTTTCCCACCTTTAGAAAGTGAAAACATAGAGCAACAATCAGTGCATCACCATGATGATGCACGCCCCAGTGGAAAGCATCATAAATAATAAACCTTGGATGGCCATGCAATAGTTTCATTCCAATAAGAAGATGATGATACCTTAATATTGGAACCAATATTGTTCTTTGATGTAAATAGAGTGTGGTTTGTGTTTTTTGTCAATTCTCACATGGTTTGTCAAGTAGTTTTCAATACAAGTGAACTTACAGTACAGGATGAAAACAGTTTTGAAGTTAGTGTCATTTCCCAATGTTTTCTAAATTTTTAGGCTCAAAATCCCACGGAAGGGATACCATCATGAAGGGTTATTTTCTAGAATCAACTCTTAATAAATATGATAAATTCATGGGTTTTGTGAATATTGAGTTTATGTTTATGAAGATATAGATCATTTTGATCAGTTATGGTGTTCTCCATGATTATAAGAATTGGAGCATCGTGAGCGCGTGATGGTTTGACAGAAATATTCACGACAGCGTCAAGTCTCAATGAAGCATCACGACTGGAGTAGCACCATGAATATATTTTTGAATGATATATAAAATTATCTAGAGTCATTGGAGCATCATGAATGGACAAGCCTATAAATATAAGGCTACCCCAATTCATTTTTCATGAATTTATTCAAGGAAAATTCAGAATCACTTTGATTTCATGAAGCTAGGGGAGCTCTATGAATATGGATTTCTATGCAATTTTGAGAATTTTGAAAAGAATAAATTAGTCATGATTGATTCCAATGATTCTAAGTAAATTGTACTTCATGATGATGGTTTACTCCATGTAGAATCAGTGAAATTCATGAAGGCATTTTGTTTCATGAAGGTAATTATCTTAGTAAAGGTTTGAGATTTGTGAAGGAGCTTCATAAAAGGTAGTTTTGAATGTCAATTTTTTAGTGAACAGTGATTTCAGAGTGCATCAACTTAGTTCTATGGTGAAATAATATTCTCATGCTAGACAGGGATAAAGACTTTAATTCCAATCAATTTAAGAGACCTTCAAGTTGATAAACTAAGATATAATTCTCTCAAAGTAGTGAGCTAGGGGGAGTCGATGGTAGAGTTATGAGGGACACAGTTTTCTATCACTAAAATCTTATAAAGGAAGTGTGCCTAGAATATAGTGATTTTGAATGAACTTATATATTCCACAACTAGTGAAGATTGGTGAATTTAGGAATTACCGATATACTTTCAGTGTATACTCCTTGAACTAGCACCTAGTGGTGAACCAAGAAAAACTATTGTGTTGTCTTGCTATATGTGGATGTTTGATTAATGATTGAATCCATAATATAGTTTTAATGAGTTCCTACCAATGTAGTAACAAGATCCGTCACATTAAAAGAAAAATTTGACAGCCTAATTCACCCCTCCCCTCTCAGGGTGCTCCTGGGTCCTACACTTATTATATTGCATTTATAGTGTAGCATTTACATCCTCATTTCCTTTATCTCATGAAAAACATCTTTATATAGATCTATAAAAGTGAAATTTATTTCTTAAATTAAAAATAATCATGTAAATAAGTTTCATTCCAATAGCATCCTAAAAAATATTCACAGTAGGAAAGGTTAAATATGATGATGTTCAACATTGTTCACTATATAAAGGTAAACTAGTTTACCTTGATGCGTCATCTGATATATATGTGTAAAGGTAAATCATATTACCTTTACATGAGGTATTATCCTTACCCTTATTAATTTTTAAAATACTTGGTGTTACCCTTACATAACTTTTAAATTTGTAGAATTACCCTTACACGAGTTAGAGTGTCAACCCTTGCATGAATCAACAAGTGAAAATTTACCTATATGAAACCTTGCTGGAACTTTCCCACATATTCATTGCCTTTATTCAAGATTCTCTCCATCTTATTTTTGAATCTTCTACTAACTTGTAATTCCCTATATATATTTATATATAACCTTTAGGCAATCCACTGCAATCTCAGTTGGAGGTTGAATATAATGAGGTGTTGTCGAGCATGAATGCCTGAAGGAAGAGGGTGGTGGTGGTGGTGGTTTAAATAAATTCATGTATGCG
The DNA here is from genome assembly GCA_963277665.1 of Viscum album. Lineage (NCBI taxonomy): Eukaryota > Viridiplantae > Streptophyta > Magnoliopsida > Santalales > Viscaceae > Viscum > Viscum album. The sequence continues at coordinate 477,734,509 of OY728136.1, read as the reverse complement.
TATTTTTAATATAATAAATATTAACCGCTTAGATGTATCCCACATTATTTATTCCTATATTTTCATGATCCTTTATATTACAATCCGTGGAATAACTTGAAATCAAAGTCCAATGGGTGTCGGTGCTTTCCCATAGCCTCCTGTTCCAACCCCCATGTGAGAGGCTAATAATAACTATTCTATGTGTATTGTCCCATGTGATTCATTATTTACCTGTTATTACTTATAGAACTAACCTATGTTGCTTCTTAATCCCTAAATTTGATGATCACATAGCCCTATTTGGTTGATCTGATCTTCTTAAGGGCTAGGGATGCTGGATAGTTTTTTAAACTATATAATATAAAATTCTTTGTTAAAAATGACCTATAAAAATATATTATCAAATTATAATTTTATTATATAAAATTTCATTATATAATTATTATTCTATCTAATTTTATATTATCAATTCATTGTTTTTATCTATTTATTTACTTTCATTAATGATAATTTATTATTCACTACATATTTCTATAATTTAAATATTTTTACATACATTTTACCTTTAAACATATTAATTTCTTATATATATCAAACATGAATTTTTTTCATTGAATTTGTCATTGTATTCATTATTATATACTATAATAATCATTCTATTTTTATAATTTATAATTATATTTATATTTTCTTTAAATACCTTATATAATATATTACTATTAAAATTTATATATTCATTTCAAATTCATAGAATTATCCAACAATTATATTAATAAAAAATTATTATTTTATTCATGGTAGTAATTATATTTTATAGTAAATTCTATTGGAATTTATATTTATCATATACAATTATTTGTCACAAAATAATTCCAAATAATTAAAAATTGATTTAATTAACATATTACTCATGCATTCATAAATAAACTATATATTTTTATCATCAAATAAATATAAATTTTTAATTAGGAAAATATTAAGAATAGTTTTATGTTTGATAAGAATTTAATTGTATATTATTTCAAAAATAAATATAGATAATGTAGAACATGGATATTTTAATTTAATATATCCCATATTTGCAATGGCCCTATGATGATTTCCATCCCAATGGTTATACAATGGTCACATTTTCTTCTTTAAATACTACTTCTTCCTTTTCCTCTAATTTAGCTCACAAATATGATTCCTATAATTTTATTATCCTTATTCACTATACTTTTGTCTTTGGAGGCATTATCTTCATGGTCATTCATGAGGATCCATTCTATAATCTGGGTGTTTTCATATTCATTTTTATGTATTGTCTCATCATACTTGTAATTGTAATATTTTTTTATGTATTTTCATCTTCATATTAATTATAGACTTTTAATTTCTTCATGATTTATTTCCTATCATTTTTATAAAATTTTGTCGATAAAATAGATCGCAGCTTGATCTGGTTGTGAAACAAGCTACCAAAACAATATTTATATAGAAATAATATGTGTGTGTGTGCTCAAACTCAAGATGTTACATTATACCCCCTTGAATAAATGATGTCCTCATAATTTTAAGTATCTCTTATATTGAATAAGAAAAAATATTACTACTTTAATCCAAGATTCGGTGTTTTTCTCCATACTATTATCAAACTAAACCCAATGGTGGTTTCAATATAAGAAATTATTGAGTAATAATTGTAACTTAACTAGAGTATCCACCAATTTCCATCATTTTTTCATTCATGAAAAGGATAGACCATGTTGTTCAATAATGTTTCAAGTCATTCTCAAAATCCTCTACTTTCTTAATCCAAAAAAATATCTTGTACAATTTAGGGTATATCTATGGAAACAATGATGTGGTTTTGAAAAAAAATACTATTTATAACATACAATTCCAAAATAATTGATTTGATCTAATGTTTATTTAATATCCTGACTAATTCATCTTTTAAATATCAATCCATACAAAATACTAAATGTATTTACAAGGAAGAAATAATTTAAATATATATATTTATATAAATATATATGTCACATGAGGGTATCCTTCTTCTGTAGCTGCTATAAAATCATAGTATTCTTAAAAAACTTGTAAAAAAGTGAAATATTTTTAAATCTCTTATTGATTCCTCCCTTTTCAGGAAATATGGGAGAGTTGAGATTTTAAAATTTAGTAAAAAATAGACAATAACCCATGGTGATACCAGAATATGAATGAGTTATTTTATTTACTATACAACTTCTTAAAAAATCTTTATCTATTGAAAAGGGTTTTTAAATTAAAAGGGAATAAATTTCCAATAATAATGGCTATTATGTCATCTAGAAGGATCAAAAGAGTAGTTTGTGATCTCCCTCCTTTAATCCTAAAACCAATCATTAAACTTTTAATGTCACAAAATAGAATTTTAATCATCTATGTCATGATAAATTTTACCTAATTGAGTATAAAAAAATAATATTTAATTAATTATGATTACTTAAGGAGTATGAAGATAATTTTTATAGAAAATTTATAATAAATTACTCCATGAAGTATTTTACTTTTTAAAGAGTAATCTATTTATTCTTAAATCTGAAATAACAAAACCTAATAAAATCCTTATAATATTTTTTTTATCATGAGGTCTCTCTAAAATAACCTTTTCCTAAAATTCCATTATTCACGTTAAATTATAATTTTGAAATCCTTAGAAACTTAAATTATCCTCTAGTAATACCATCATAATCTCCAAAGTTATTTAAAAATTCTCTTTGATGCCAACTGAGGCACCCCAAACTCGCACTCACAGGTATAGTGATAAAAATGATATAATATTATTCTTTTTTAAATGGATTTTATATTAAAATAATTGACCTAACAATAACATTATATAATTATATCCTCAAAACCAAGTAATAAGTCACTATATTCCCTAGGATCTTTCTAGGTCTAGATCTTTAGTTAATTAGAGATTTTATTACATATCGAAAGACATACTATTTTATTTTAAAAGGGAATTTTCACCATTATTATAAACTCCTTCGATACTATTCCAACTTTAATCAAGATAATCGAGACCTGACTCCGTAATATATCTTACTCTTTAAGATCCATTAGAAATATATTTCAAAACTTGGTTTGAGAACAAAATCTTAGTAAGGTTTTTCAAAACAAATAATAATCCTCTTTTATTTGAATTGCTTGAAAACTTCATAAAAAATTTATTTAAAACAAAATACATTGAGCCTTATAAAATATTTCAAAAATTACCCTTTAAAATCAAATAGAGTTTTCATAAAACAATATTCATAAACATTAATTCATTCAAAAAATTTCTTTGAGAAGTCATAAAATATTGAAGATCTTTTTCTTTAAAAATATAAACATTTAAAAACCAATTTTTAAAATAAATAATTACCTTTTGAAATACCAACCTTTAATTTTGAAAAATATTTAAATATTTTCTATAGGGTCCACCCATTACATTAGTGTACAAATTCCCTTGACTTTTAGGTTCACTCCCCAGACCTCATCATGATTTACAATGATCAAGTTCTAAATTGTAATAAAACGTTTTTAGTAGCATTCCCTTCTCATAAATTCCATTAAATAATTTCTTTTCAAAATATCAACGTTAGTGTAGGAATATTTTAAAGAAGGTGAAAAATAAATAAATTCATTGTTAGTGGATGAGTATATAGATAAAATTATTCTTTTATGTGGAATTTTTTAAAACATGAATGATAATTATGAATTAAGATGATGAAGATAAGTTATTTTTAGGTAAAAATGTTTTAAAATAAAGATGGTGGAAGTTTTTAAAATGAAACATTTTAAATATAAATTGATAGTTTTTGAAACACTTAAAATACCAACTTTTTAAATAACTCTTTATGAGGAAGTTTTATTTCCCAAAATGTAGTAGGAAAACATGATTTTTTTTTCAAGAAAATAATGGAATGTGTTGAAAGTTTTAAAAATAGAAAATTTTTAAACAAACTACCTTAACATAATTATAAAATAAAAACTTTATAAACTCTCCTCAATAATATTTTTCCTTGAATATATCTCCTAAAAACTTTATCTTTATCCTTTATCTCTATCTCTCTATCTACAAATGTAATACGCGTATATTATTTTTTTATAAAACATTACAGAGATTTTTTATAGGAACGCTTGAGGAGGAAGGGATCCTTTATTTATATACAGACTCTTATTGTGAAAGCAACACATAATATTACTTAAATATTATTTAACTTATCTTTTTAGTGATGAATAAATGAGAGTGTGGTGACCTTTAAATAGAAATGATTTTTTTAACAACTATCGCATGTATACCAAGCCTAGTAAATTAGTTACCCCAAATTTTACTTTCAACCTTCATGTGAGGAAAAATTTGTAAATTTATATTTATATAACCTTATAATATTCATAAAACAGTTTCATGTTAGGAGGAATATGATGACCACTTACTATATAGCATTTAAAAGGAAGTTTTTACTTCATCCTTTCCATGTTCTCATGTCAAACACCTCTATGGAGATCCCTTCAAGTGGAAATTATTTCTTACTACCAAAGGAAATGTGGATTAAAGTTTCATGCCAATAGTTCCCTAAATAATTCTCATTATAGGTGAGTTTGAAGACAATGACATTATGAATTATTCACTACATAAAGGTAAAGTAGTTTACCTTGAAGTAGCATCTAATATATATGTGTAGAGTTAAATCATATTACCTTTATGTGAGTAATTATCCTTACCCTTACTTAGTTTTCAAATCCATACTATTACCCTTAAGTAACTTTAAAATTCACAGTGTTACCCTTAAAAGAGTTAGAGTATCTACCCTTACATGAATCAGAAGGTTATAATTTATCTATATATAGCCTTGATAGTGCTTTCCCACATGTCGGTTACCTTTACGCGAGCTTCTCCCAGCCTTCTTTTTAAATATTCTATTTCCTTGACATTTTCTATATATATATGTGTGTGTGTGTGTGTGTTTATAACCTATAGATAATTCACTACAATATCAACTATAGGTTGGAGTTGATGAGGTGGAATGTTTTTTATTGAGTGCATGCATGTGAAGAAAGAGGATGAAGATGGCAGTGGTTTAAATGAATTCATGTGTGAGTAATTTTAATACTGTGAATAGTAACCACTTAAACATATCCCACATCATCTTTTCCTATGGTTGCGTGCTCCCTTATATTAAAATTTGTAACATAACTCGATATCGAATTCCAATGGGTGTTGATGTTTTCCCAGGTCCTCTCATGTAGACCAATATATGAGAGGCTAAGAATAAATGTTCCATGTGTGTGGACCTGTGTGCTTCATTCTTGAACTATGTTTCCTGTTATAACTAACCTATATCGCTGCATGGTCCCTAATATCGATGATTAGTTAGCCCTAGTGGGATTTACTAACCTCCCTAATGATTAGGGATACTGGAAAATTTTTTATATTATATAATATAAATTACTTTTCTAAGAAAAACCTATAAAATTATATTATCAAAGTATAATGTTAGTACTTATAATTATATTATAAAATTATTATTTAGTCCAGTTTTATATAATCAATTCATTGTTTTTATCTATTTATTTACTTTCATTAAAGTTAATTTATTATTCACTATATATTTCTATATTTTAAATATTTTTAAATATATTTTAATATTAAACACATTCAATTTTATATATATCTTAAACATAAATTTTAGTCCATTGAACTTATCATTATATTCATTATTATATACCATAATAATAATTCAATTTTTAGAATTTATAATTATGATTATATTAATTTTCAATGCATTGAATATTAAATTACTATTAAATTTTATAGAGTTATTTCAAATTAATATCATTAACCTATAATTATATTCACTTGAAATTATTATTTTATTTATATTAGTATTTATATTTCTTAATAAATGTTATTAGAATTTATATTTATCGTATACTATTATTTATCATAAAATAATTCTAAATAATTAACAATTAATTTAATTAACATAACACCAATAAATTCATATGTAAACTAAATATTTTAATCAATAAATAAATATAACTTTTTAATTGGTAAAATATTAATAATAACTTCACATTTGATAAACATATACTTGAATATTATTTCTAAAATAAATATAGATAAAGTAGTACATGAATATTTTAAATTAATTTATTCCTTATTTGAAATGGTCCTATGATGATTTCCTCTCCAACGGATATACAACGATCATATTTTATTCTTTAAATACTAATCCTTACTTTCCCCCTTATTTAGATTTTAAAGATTATTCCTCTAATTCTGATTATCCCTCTTCTCTCTATAGTCATATTTTTAAGGATTATCTTCATTGTAGATAACGATGATCTATTCTATAATATTGGTGTTTTCATGTTCACTTTCATATATTGTATCATCATACTTGTAGGTGTATTATTTTTATGGTTGTATTTTCAACTCTGTAGTAATGATAGAATTGTAATTTTAGGATGAGTTATTTCTTAACTAGTTTGTAATATTTTCTCAATAAAATATAGCAAAGCTTGATCTAGTTGTGAAACAAGGTACTAAAATGGTATTTATTTTGAAAGATTACACATATATATATACGAAAACTTTGGTTGTTATACCTCAAGAAATTAACTAAACATCAACCGCTCAAACCTTGAGCAGCCAGCCCCATCCTCAAAGTACCATGAAATGAACTCACACTAAACCCCTTGGTAATCTCAAGCCAAGTCAATTCTCAGTCTCACCTTTTAGGAACCATCTAAGAAACATCAAACTAAACTCATTGGAATCCTAATACAAGTTTTCCAATAATCCCATGACCCTAACCTTGGTATCAAATCATACCTATCACTAGATAACTCTCAAACATGAACCTTGAGGAAAACCTCTCATAAAACCTCATCCATTCAAAAGCTTTTCGCCAACAACCACTAAGAACCACTATGTCATCACCATCCCATAACACATAGAAAAACACCAATAATGGGCTATACACAAGTCTAATTATATCTCTTAGGTGATAAAAAACGTTAATCAAATCCAAGGTAGAAGTACATCAGGTGTATCACATGTACACATTATGTACCCCTGAATATCTACCCTAGATGTGTACCACTTCCCAACCTGGAATATAATTCCCAATTACATGGAATGTCTCCCTAATAATGGTGTGCATGATTTATGAGGTAACTATGCATGTCCCCACATGGCCTCCAGACACATACCCTATATGGCCACTAGACATATACCTCGCACATGGTTTGGTCATATACCCTACACGACCATGTGCCCTAACACAGGGTGTCTAGTCGAGTACCCGACCACACCCCAAGTCACCTTAAATGATTTTTCCCAAAAAAATTATGTATAATTAATCTTCTACCTTACAATCAAAAAATAATACACAATGTGTGTTCTTGAACTACACATCGTGTGATCAGTTTTTTCCGAACAAGAAACATATATGAAGTCCCATGAAACCCCTAATTATTCCAAAAAAACTCCCACATCCCAAAAACATTATAAAAACATAAAAAAATGAATCTATAGAGATTTATGGGTAAAAAATATAACCAAACTCATAGTGGAAATGTTGAAACTTCAATCTTAGATCTACGCCACCCGCTTGTTGCATCCCATTCCATCTCCTCGAATGAAGATAAAAATGATTCCCTATCCCTCTCCTTACTCTCAGCTGGTTGCGTGAAAAAATGAGTAGGACCATGCTGTATATGCAGTAATACATGGGAATGATGAAATAAATGGGAAAAAGGAAAATGAAAAAAAAAACAAACAAAAAAAAACCCATGCTTAAACGACCTAATCCGATACTCAGAGCTCGAAGTGAGTCTACACTTCACCTAGGAAAAACCCCTTATTCTATACTAAAATAGGGGTTAAAATTTCAATCTAAGACTCTATTCAAGAGATATTATAAATCAAACACATGAAAATAAATAATATTTAATTAATTAACTATTAAATATTCTTTGAAAATACAAATAGATCATAATTCCACCAAAATCCATCCCTAGGGTAAAAAACATATTCCAAGACCAATAGAGTGGCCAAAAAATATTTTATAGATTATTATATAGAAGAAATTACCATTTTTTCCTCTAAACCATCTAAGAATAAAAATTTAAAATCCCTCATGATTTTCTCAACCCGCAATATACCGATTCATTACACTAAATATTGTAGTTTGAATTGATGTTTTGATGGTTATGTTATGTTTAGATTTAAAATGAGTTAACCATTTCATTTAAAATTATTTTACTTCTACTTTATGGTCTTTTAACTTTCATTTTTATTGAGAAATATTTTATTTGATAAAGATGAGTTATTTTCTCAAGAGTTTGTTATTTCATGTGATATATCAAGATTAAGAGTATTTGGTTATATTAATTGATTATTTGTTTTAATTCATCCTTATTGATGAGTTTTCATTAGTTTGGTTATCATTTTTATGAGTTTCTTTTAATATATTGGTTTTAGATTTCATTTTGATAATATTTGGTTTTAGATTAAGATGAAGTTATTTTTTATGATGGGGATAACCTCGCTTATGTGTAAAGTATTGATGAATGATATTATGATTTTTAGGTGTGGATATTTATAGTATATGTAATTAACCCTTATCATTTGAGCGGTTTATTTTATAGGAACTTTCAAATACTTTATGGGGACAAAAATATTTATTTTTAGGTTTTTTAATGAACCGTGTCACTACAGGTTGGCAAAGTCCAAGGGGATTTTAATTTTTGGATGTGAATTGGGGAGTGTGAGTTTGGACATGTTTTTAATAATTATTTAGATGTTTTTAGGGTGTTAGTTTGATGTAGTGACACTTAGAGTGATTCATGGGTTGTTGGTGGAAGTTTTATAGCTCTGGGATGGGTGATCTATGATTTTCATGTCACTGCATCATGGTCAAGGAACCACCATAGCATAGAGGGATCCTTTAGGTATAAAATGCTTATTATGTGGGTGTATTTGGAATGGTGTATACTATTTCCAATATAAGGGTTCTTTAAGTGATTATGGTGCTTGGGTGAGGCTAAGTAGAGACTAGGTGAAAAAATACATATGGTTATTTGTTATGGAGGAGTAATTATGGTCATTTTTTCATACTAGAGGGGGATCTATAATGTGGAGAATACAATTTAGAGTTGGGGAAGTCCCTATCTGAAACAATAAAATGGGAACCATGTCATGGTTTGTCCCTAGGTTGGGGTTCATCCTATGTTATAGGCTAATAGAGTTGGTTTCTTAGAACCAACTACTTTATACTTTAAATTACCAATATATTTATAGAATTGAATATTAATAAATATATTATCACATATCGATTGTTCTTATATGTGAGTTTAATGTGACAATGTCCTAGAGTATATATCACACTAAAAAGGTCATATAAGTTCCCATTTATGATGATAACCTTGAATTACTATGAAAATATTCATAAACTATATGCCCTAAGTTCATATGATTTCATCTAATGGGGCATAAATGATTTAGATTGTTAATTTATTGATACTCATAATAGTATGATACTTCATCTCATGAAGTTCTCACTTGGTTATCTCTAAGAGAGGAGATTATGAGGACAATTCCACCTATAATAAATCCACATGTTTACATGTCATTGGATATTCATGTTTTTTAACAAGTGTAATTATCCTTAGACTTTATTATTATTAAAAAATACATATCATTAGTTGCATACTTAGATGTATTTTCTTAAACAATGATGAAATATATTCATGGTGAAGTTAGGTACATTGGGTGAGACATGAGTGAAATGTTATTAATGAATAATACAAGGAAGTATTTTTCCCTTATATCTTTATGAAAGATGATATCTCAACCCTTTGATTAAAGTGTAACTATCATATTAAATTCAATGTCCATGGTGTATTGACGGGTTCATTTTATGAATCCAAAAAATATGTATCAAGAATATAATTTTATGACATGGGTATGTAATATTCTTGATGAGATGTCGAGTAAAATGGATTATATTACACAGTGAGAATTCATATGCAGTTGTTGACATTATAACATTAACTTATTCCTCTTTGGTTCCTTTATGTGTTTCTAAATGCTAATATTGGACTTTAGGTGAACCCACCTAATTCCACTGAGGAAGAATCCCATAGGGTCACACACATAGTGTTTCCACTTATCTCAATTAAATCTATTTGAATTTATTTATTAGAATAAATATTATTATCCAAACCAATGAATGATATATATTTGGTATTTATTGATCACATATATTTAGTCATTATTTTATGTGAGTTAAATATTATAATAAATATTTATTCACTAGACCATGAATAATATATTTCTTTATTTATCAAATGAATAAAATTTATTATTTGATATTTGTTAAACACCTATGAGGAAACACCGACTGGTTTAATGAGTTTGGTAGGAATGATATATTAAATATCATTTAAATAAATATTTATTTATTTATTTAAGTAATGATATTTATTTTATCCATGATACATGCACGCATCAAGGAAATAATAATATTATTATTATTATTATTATTATTAGATGTGGGGTTTTCTAAGGCTTGTAAGAATAATTTAGGTCATGTGTACAATTATATATTCTCCATCCTACCTCTATAAATACTTGGTTATATCATTTCCTAGGGTTATACATTGTTGTGAACAACAATTCCTCTATAGATATTCTCTCAACCTTAGAGAGAAAATTATTTATAATGCTCTAAATAACATAGAGCAAGAATACTCCTACCTCTTCATTTTTGAGAGAATAAGAATCATTCTTTCAACTTGAATGATTATGTGGAGATAAAATGAAGTGATGCAAGATGATAAATACCACTGTGATAGCACCCGGAGTGCCAGCAGCAACACCTCGGGATAAAAGAAGTGAATGTGGATCACTGCTAGGGGATTCCACTTTGGACTCTCTAGATGAAATGATAGTATAATCTGAATGAACATTCAATAAATCCACATATTCTATTAATACATAATTTAAATACTGATGTAATTCTTATTATTAAATTAATTATAAATTTAACATGAAAGGATTCTCCCTTTGGTTCTGGGATTCTTTCATTATATTTCTTCAAATATTATCATGAGACGTGTCATTATTTTTTATTTTCTTGTGATTTATTTATTGGATTCAATGAAAAAACATTTTTATCCAAGATCCTGATCAGTTTCCACTATGCTCAGAACCTTCAAGTGGTATCAGAGTCATCACATTTAAATTTATAGTTATTTATTAAATATTGATCGACTTACATATTTATTATTATTATTTTATTTCTATTTTATAATTATTTAATCCTAAATTCAATATTTTTTTTAAACTTCATATGACCAATAATAGGTTAAAAATAGATGAAGAACATCTGAATAACCCATCAGAATGTGATGATAATTTTTTTTGGATAACACAGAATTACATGACATATATCCTGAAGATACACATCATGTATCCATGTTCATTGAACCAGAACGAGCCACAAATTTATTCTGATTCATTTTGTAATAAAATCCACATGGTTTAATTACATGACACATGTTGACTAGTCCAAACAAATACATAGATTTTTGAATTACATGACATGTAGATGGTGTACACATTGTATAGTATATGTATTTTTTGTAAAAATCACATGGTTAAATACATGTCATGTATTTATTACATGAAATGTATGATCATAAGTCATGAGACATAGATATTACACAATGTGTAATTTTAATTCACATTTCATGCACCTCATTAATATCTATGATGAAATACATTCCCAATCCCTAAAAATATATCACAGAAAAACAGCAAGTGATATACATGGTGTATATCTAGCATGTACACATCATATAACCCTTATCTATTTACGAGTGAAGAAAAATTAGTTAATTACTTTCTTAAACCTAATCAATACATGTTCAAGAGTTGTTAATTGATAGTACACACCGCATGATAGGTTTTATTACATATTAAATTCTTAATTAATTAATGTGTAAAATTTATAACTACACACTGTGTATGGTAATTACACACTGTGTACTCCACCTTCATTAAAATTTATACATTCCATGTAATAAAACACATGTCCATGTGTCATTTATAGATACTATAAAATATGTAATTACATGAAATTTCACATATGCTACATGTCATGTGAGTGCACATTATATGACAAGAACTATGTCAGGTACTTCGGATAGGTACATGTCATGTGAGCGCTTTTTTTTAGCACTGATAAAGGTACCCCCTTTAAAAGCGCTTTTTTTAGCGCTGTTAAAGGGTACTCCTTTATCAGTGCTTTTTTTAGTAGCACTGATAAAGGGGGTCTTTATTAGCGCTTTTTTTAGAAGCGTTGATAAAGGGTCTACTTCCAAAAAAATTATTAAACAAAATATATTAATATTTAAATATATAGATAGAGTTATATTGATATAAATATAATATATATTTTTTAAATATAATTTTAAATATATTTTAGATAAGTATAAATATACAGTTACACTTTTTTACAAATATACAGTTACACTTAATATATAAGATATTTAGTGAAAATGGCTTATAAAAAAATTAAAAAAATATTTTTAATTAATAATTTTCTAATTATTATGGAGTAATAGTCATTTAATAAAAATTTGAAGACTAAAAAATAATAAAAATTAAAAAAAAGATCCAAAATATGTTGAAAACGCAACTCAAACTTCAAAAGGCCATAACTTTTGATCTAGGTGTCTGTTTGAGGTCTATCACATATCAAATCGAAGCCTGCGATGAGCTCTACACCAATATGATTTGGGGGGACCCTAGTTGAGGTATTTTCAAGGCCAAAAAAGGCCCAGAAGGCCTCCAAAACTGAGTTTTTAGTCAGGGTACCTTGATTTTTTAACATTTTATGGATTTTCAGCCTCGTTTAAGGGAGTATTATTGGATTTTTTGTGGGGACTGAATTTATTCCAAGGTATTACATTTATATTGATATTATGTCTTTGAAATTTTATCTTTTTTTATAATTCACTGCTATTTATAATCAAATATATAATAATATATACATATTTTTTATATATTCACACATAAAAATTTAATTATAAATATAAATAATAAAATATATTAGCTTTATCTAAAAAATAACTAATATCCATTTTATTTAAAATACAAATATATGAATATTTATATACCTATATATTAATCTAACTATATATATATATATATATATATATTAATATAACTACATATATATATATATTAATATAACTATAAATATATATATTAATATCACTATAAATATATATATATATATATATTAATATAACTATATATTTATATTAATATAACTATATATATATATATTAATATAAATATATATTACTATACAAATAAATATAACTAAATATATATATAAATAAATAGATATATCACTAATAGGAGAACAAATCAATATAGGGGAGTGGCAAAGACTTTAGGCGCGTAGGGGGGAGGTCTCGAGATCAAATTCAGGTGGAGGCAAGGATACGTGCGCATGGGTGAATCTGGGGCTAGCACTGATAAAGGGTGTAGGGGTGTGTGCGGGCATTAGAGGGGGTCGAAAAGCACTGTAAAAGGGGGGCTAAAGCGATATAAAATCCCCCCCGATTGGCAGGTTTTTTTTTAAATTTTTTTATTTTTTATTTTTTTAACTTTTATCAGCGCTGATAAAGGAACCTTTTATCAGCACTTTTTTTAGCACTGATAAAGGGGACCCCCCCCCCCATCTTCGCCGGCATTAATAGCGCTTTTCTAGCGCTGTTAAAGGCCATTTTTAGCGCTGATAAAGGCCGTATTTGTAGTAGTATGAATGATTGAAATGAATACTTGTTTTATTAAATGTGTAATAATTTAATGTATATGAATGATCATTATATTTGACTAAACAATTTATGTGTTAGTTTTATTTTAATCTAATTTCATGGGTTTTTTTATTATTAAATTAAAATGATGGTATGTGTGTCATCCCTTCCACCTGTATTGTGTGTCTGTGGTTTCTTTAATGTAAACCTCTTAACCATTCTAATGATTCCCCTCACCTATGAATGAGCATATGTAAAGAATGGATATTTAAGGAGAGGATGTGGTTTAGAACCTGAGATGAGGTGAAATAAACCCAAAAGATACAAAAGGTTGATGGTGGAATGATACCACTAGAGATAAGACTGGCTTAAAGAGTTTATTCCTAGAGGGTCATAGGTTGATTTATTTCCCACTCAATAAATCAACCATTATAAATCTCATGATAAATTCATTTATTTATTTTATTTATATCTAATTGCATGGTTAATTTTTAATGGATTCTTTATCATGATCATAGAAATTAATGAATTAGTGAATGGACTATGCAGCATCATTAATTATGTGTGGGGTGATAAGATTATAAATTTACATAAACCCAACTAGTATTGATATAAAGGTGAAAAAAATAGTGTAAGTTCAGGATCGAACCCATAGGGAGGTGATGGAAATGGGTTTTTGACCTAAAAAATTGAACATTGAAATGGATTCCTCATGCAAAGAAATGAGGTTGGGTTTTAAGTTAACAAATTGGATTAAAATTTAGTTGATGGGATAAGGTTTTTGGATCAATTTTGGGGAGACTAAACATAGGTAATCCCAAAATATAATAAGGGAAAGTCTATTGTATTAGACTAAACAACTATTCAAGATTCACCAAGTAGGGTTCGGTCAGGAAAAATAAATCTACCTAAATGAAAATAAATCTTTGGTTCAAATGTGGTTGTTATCCTATATGTCATAGGTGTAACAACAAATATAGAAAACAAATCAAATTATTGGTCCTAATTTGGTTCATTCTAATTAGGTTAGGGTCCCTTCATTACAATATCCTAGTATGGTTCATGTAAGGGAATAAAATATGATTTTATTTTCAACCTAATTTCTTATCAAATAAATTACCTATGTTTTGATTTAGAGATTCATTAAAGAACCCATACCCCTACTCTCAATCCCTAGCCTTAAACGGTTTAGTTGCACATGGAAATGGTAGAATCAAGCATGTGGATAAGTAACGCAATGACAGAAGATGACATTATAACTGTAATAATCAAGAACACAATTAAAAAACAACACATATATGAATGGATACAATAAAATAGAGTATGGAAGTTGAAGAATAAAGTCAAAAGAATCATGGTAGTCCATTGAAGAAGAAGTACCAATAAGTCGGGATGAAAGAAAGGATTCGAACTTCTTCGAACCCAATCACAGTAGAAACATAAGAATTAAAATAAATAAAAACCAGAGAAAATAAGATAACTTGGTTAAGGAATTTAAAAAAATAATAAAAAATATAAATCCCCTATAAATGTATGGTCGCCTGGAATATAAATATTCTAAATCAACTTATGGAATAAATATATTTTATTCCATAAGTATTTTTGAGTTACACTATATCCAGTAATTTTACACCGTAATTCTTGGTTTTAGGTTGTAAGTGATGTATTTTTATTCTCTTGAATTCTATATCTTCCACTTTTTAAGGCTTGAATGAAATTTGTGGGGTATTTGAGCCCTAAGGGTTTTACGGTGTAAGTTAAGATTTTATATTGTAAGTTATTCTTCATCTGAAAAATTTTACATCTTGAGTTGGTTTTATGGCTAGGGTCTATAGCCTCTATCTTTGAGGTATTTATGTTATAAACTAGTTTTTATGGAATAAATTTTTTGAAATTGCAGACTTTTACAAACCAAACACCTTTACAACATCAGCTTCAATTCTCTGCAAAAAACCAACCAAAAATAATAGTATCGAAGTATAAAACATGAAATAATCCCAAATTAATTATTCCAATATATATATATATATGAATTAATATTATAAAATTTCCTCACACTTGAACAATTTCTTATCCTCGACCAAAAAAGTCTCTCAACAAGGATTTCAAAGGGAAAAAATTAAAAGGAAATATGCATTACAACCATGAAAAATAAAACAAAGTGTTAGCAGAAAATGTTATTCCTCCAAAATCATTCCTATAGAGAAAATCATTCATGCCTCATAGTAAAATTCATTATTCAAATCCATTATTCCTTTAATTTTAATTTTTCAACTATTACTTAAAAGTTATACCCATGTTGCAATTTACCTCACCATGATTTATATCTCATCGATCAAGGAAAAATAAAACTAGAGTTATGCTCATACCCTAAATACATGTTCTTAACCATAGTTTTGCATCGGTTCTAAAATCTCCACTCCATAAAAATAATAATACAATTGATCATGAGAGCTTTATCATAAATTTTCAAATGACTCTGAGGCTGAGGATAGGTGGGTAAATGATAAAAATAAAACTCAAAAAGGTGGGTAAACTATAAAGTATAATTCATGATAATCAGGAATAGTGTAATGAAGAACCTCTTCTAGAAAATATAATCTATGCACTCCTAAAATATCCAGGTAGGTCCATGGATGTTACATAAAAGTATAATGAAGTTATCCTACTTCATTTTTTCAAAATTCATGTTTAGGACAGATCTCACATCCACCACATAACCATATATGATTTTTCATGAGATTCATCAGTCTTGTAATAGTGATTTTTAACCTTCTTAATACACAACACTTTTTTCTAAATTGGACAATAATGAAGGTACATCAGAAGTAACGATTGACCACATCCTGCATATCTAGTGGAAAAACCACCATATAATTCCTCAGTTTTAAGCATCTTGTGTCCAGTAGTAATGATAATTCCCCCATAATTATTTAATTGAAAATCATAAAATAATATGAGGATGGTAGGAAGGGATAAAATGGGCTTGAAACTCAGTTCAATACAAACAAGGTTATTCATGGATTCTATGGGTTCAAGAAAGGAAAAATGTACAAGTGGGTATTAGAAAAAATGGGTACAATAAATCAAAATGCCTAAATGATTTTAATAGTATATTTTTTAGTCAAATCCTTGATAATATTCGAATTAAAGTTATGATAGGTTTACATTCCCCAAGTATCTCTCAAAAAATATGCTTAGAAAAGAATGGTAAAACATAGGTCCAAAATCCTCTCAATAATGGGAATACATAAAAAAATGGATAATCACTCAAGGAATAGTGACCAAATATAATTCAATCAATAACAATTTCAATATTTTATTATTAGAATTAAATTACTCGACTCATAAACCATGAAAAAAAATCTAAGAAAGAATAAATAATTGATTTTATCATTTTCTACTTAAACATTCTCTTATATTTACATGGGTGTAGTGAGATTTCAAGTTAAATAATTATTATAATAAAAAATGTCACCTAAACTAATGAGATCATGAAATAATCTAGGTTTATATGTAATAAATCTCAAGAATGATCCCCCCACAATTAAACTGAAATAGTTTCTGCACTGTGGGAGAGATGGTAATGAAAGTATACAAATATGAAATGGAAAGAATAAAATTAGAAGGGAATCGAGAGATCCCTATAATGAATGTCATAACATGAGGGGAAATTTTATATGTTAATGAGAATATATAATACCTAAAATAATGTCAAAAATAAAAATATACCTTCACTGGGGAGATGATTAGTTTACAAGATATAACTAATATGAAAGCAGAAATAGAGTAGGTGCACACAGTAGTTAAAAATTAATAGTTTCTCGTATAAAGTCATGGAACATAATATAATGCACCAAAAAAATGAAATACCTAAAATCAAGACCTAGAAAAAGAAAATTGAATGAAAAACCTAAGAATACACTATTAAAACTAAACAGACTTTAATATGGGTTGTCTCCCATAAAGAACCAATAATAAGTCATTATCCAGATGGATGGATAGAGATCCTCTAGATAATTCCATCGACTTAGCGGTCCTTAACCTCTTTTAGGAATTGTAGGTAGTTTTTTCTAGCTCTAGTGGTCACTTGGAAAGATTCACTTCCATATAAATAGCTTGACCATAACTATTGTATGGTAACTAGAGAATTTATGCGGTTTGTGGATGGATCTCCAAGGGTGGTCCCTAAATCATGGTTTCATGAGGAAATACCACATGGGTAAGGCTATATAGTATCCTAACAGGTCCATCATAAGTGATATAATAAGCATATGATCTAGACATAGAAAACTGAATGCACGAGTAATAAGAATGGTGTAAGAGATTAGTATCAATCAAAATAATATATCCCTTACATTATATAAAGTAGTTGATACAAAATAGGGAAAGTTTATATAGTTAAAACATAAAAACATCCATAAATATAAAAAAAAATAGGGGTACTCTGAGGGAAAATTGAGTATATTGGGAAGAATTTCCATGAGCAGTATCAGTGGTCCTCTCCCTAATGATTGGTGGCTAGATTCAACCCACCATGTCAATATGAGAAATAATGTAAGGGGCAGGTGACTCGACCACCATAATAGGTGTCGTTGTGCTAGAAGTGGGCTTAGTAATCACTGGTGTAAGTGAAGTGTAGATCCCTATTGAGTCTATGTGTTTAGCATCTAGATATATGAATGGCACTCAGATCTAGTCTCCAAAGCAGGGCCCTTACCCCATTGAGTGTGTTCCACCAAGAAGTCATGTTGGGCAGCAGGGTTGGTTATCTCAAGAGGAAGCTTGACCAAGGTGGATAAAGGTGCTAATTTATAGGGGTGGGAATGGATCTGGAGGATAACCCAGTAATAGAAGGGTGAGGCTGGGTGGATATAGTGGTGGAAGGTAGAGAAGAGGAAGGAAATGGTGGGGGATCAGTAAATGGGATGCCAAAGTGATGGCATATTCACCTCTGGTTATCTAGAATGCATTGTATAATACCTTCATGGCTATGTATGACCTCCCATATATCCAACAGAATATGGGTACAGTGAGATGAAATTGAAGCCTCAGGTCTAGTAGCTACAAGCTGATCAGCATGAATAAAAGAAGCTATTGATGCATCTGGAGCAGGCGCCTAATCAGAGTACTCGGTGCACTCAGGTGTCCAATCATAGTGCTTACCCACCTTCTGAATTAGCCCCATATTATGGATCAGAACAAGGTCGATGGACTGCATTGGGCCTAATGAGGAGAGTGGGTGGGAGCTATTGAATATTCCTAGATTCCTGGCTAGATGGGGGATGTGGGAAGCATCGATAAGGGAGCCATGGTGCCTCCTATCCCAACCCTCGTAATACAATAAAAACTTATGAGCCAGGTTCAATGTAGGGGAGCCCATGGTAGTGGCAATAATGGCCACCTTAATCTATGTGATGGATCTGTGGGAGTCACCCTGTTCTAGCCAGGCATGAACTAAATAACGGTGGATGATCCTCAGAGCGCAACCCTTTAGCTGTGTGTTCTTTGCAGTGGGAGGATTTTGAATGCTCAAAGGGTTGTGGGTTATTATCACCTAGCTCTTTAGTGCATCAGTCTTGTTTGGATCAAGACTCAAGGTGAAATATATAGGAGAGGGAAAAAATTATGATGAATAAATTCCAATTCCTACCTTGAATGCACCTAGAATAAGTTCCCAATCCTAGCCTCCCATCCTGAAGGTGATCTGAATGATGTCTAGCTTGAACATAGTTAGGAACTCTAGAAAGATTTATCGATATGTCTCCTCTCACACCTCGACCATATTTGATATGTTAATCCATCTCTATGAATTCATTATCTATGATGATATTGTGAAAGATTCCCAAATCCAATGTTTTGTTGGTCCGCATCGGCTTTTCCTACAAATGGGACAAGCGTAGCTAATTTTGTGGATCCTTAAATCGTAGGTAGGGGTGAATCTAGGTGAGAAAAGCAATGGAAAATGAATGTTGGGATTCAAAATGTGAATCCAAACCAAAAGGGGAGGAATTTTTGGTGGGGTCCTCCGGTAGTGGTGGTGGTAGAGAAGGAGGAGGCGGGGTTAGATCCTAGGCCAGACGTTTAGCCACGGGAGGCTTCATGCCCTGACCCACATGCTTGGAAGGATGAAGGATTACACTATTGGTTCAGACCATGGTGTAAATAGTATATTGAGGAAGATGTGGGGGAAATTATAGGAGTTTTGGAAGAGGTGAAATTGAGGGAGGATAGGGTGAGCGACGGTAGTGGGAGCGAGGGAGGAGGAGAAGTTAGGTGTGAAGCTCCATGAACCCTAGGTTTATAGGTTAAATAAGTGGGCCGAACAAATTACGACATAAATGTATGATTTAAAACATAAGTTATTAGGTTAAGGAAAAATCAACAGTTGACCACCAATAGTGAAAAAATGAATTTTGACAATACTAATTTACCTAAAGAGAATAAACCTAGGTTGCCTCTCATTCAAAGATTCATTTTTATTTAAGAGATAGACATACCCTAAGTTAAGTGAATTTGAAATATAGGGCACACACTTCTTGAAATGTCTCTTTCTAAATTTTTAATCATTTTCCATTAGCATTAAAGGATGGTCCATTTCCTTGATGAATTTATATGGTTTCATACGATAATACTTTAACCAATTCAAATGGGCATGACCATTGGGATTTTTTTTCTGGGGAATGACTATAGATTGGAATTGAACAAATGAACCTTATACCCTAGTGTAAATATTTTTCACATGATTCATCGGTCATTCCATTGATTTTTTTCTCCTTAAAAATTTTGGCATTCTTGTAAGCATCCCTTATAATTTCCTCCATCTCATCTAATTGTAGCAATATTTATTTACCAAATTTTTGAGCTTCTAGGTTGATATTTTTGATTTTCTAATTTGATAAATGTTCCAATTACACTAGAAAATGACAGTTTGTTCCATAGAAAAGTCAGAAAGGAGTTACATTGATGGTGTTTTTTAAGCTATTTGATATGCCCAAAGTCCATCATAAAGTTTGATACTCCAGTATTTCCAAATTATATTGTTTTTATTTTCTAGAATATATTTAATCTTCCAATTAGATAGTTCCACCTTCCTTCTAGTTTATGGGTGTTAAATATTTCTATTATTGTATCAAATCCCATATTTTTCAATCATCCCTTTTATAGAAGTATTATTAAAGTGTATTCCCTAATCACTAATGAGTAAATGGGGAAATCCAAACTTTGAAAAAGTGTTCTTCTTCAAAAATTGTATGATTACCTTGGCCATGTCAAGGGTGGTATCTTTTATTTCTAGCCATTTTGAAACATAGTCCACACCGACTAAGATATACAACATTCCATGTGACTTGGGAAATGGGCCTATAAAATAAATTCCCCAAACATTGAATATTTCCACTTCTATGATGGGATTTTGGGGAATTTCATTTTGTTTTCCAATTGTACTTATCCATGAGAACCAATCATAGCTTTGTATAAAGTTTCTTCCATCCCAATGAAATGTGGGACAAAATAATCTACCCTAAAGAATTTTATCCATGGTACGCTCTGACACATGAATCCCTCAATTCATTGATGTATGATATAATTCTAATACACTTTTAATTCCACCCTTTGAAATGCAATGTTTAATTAAACCATCAACATAGTTTTTTAATAGAATTGTTTCATCCCATTAATAGTGTGATGAAAATGATAAAAATTTATTCTTTTATTGATAGTAGAAGTGTGGTTAAAGGGTTCCAGCAGTAAGATATTCTTCTATGTCAGCAAGCCATGGTTATTCCTGCACATCCAAATTGAAGAGTGTCTCATCGGGTAAGTCATCTATAATTATCAACTCTTCATCCTCCTCGATATTTGGTAGCTAAAATCAAGAGATATTTTTCATAACAACATTTCCAATGCCTTTCATTTATTTTATGATGATGTAAAAATCTTGCAACAGCAGGATCTACCATATCAAACTTGGTTTGACATCCTTTTTATTTATAGGGTATTTCAATGCCACAAGATCAGTGTAAACCACAACTCTAGAGAGCACTAGGTATGACCTAAACTTCTCAAATGAAAAAACCACTACCATAAGATCCTTCTCTATGGTCATATAATTAGTTTTATTTGAAAGTATGGTTTTCATAGTAAATGGGATGAAAAATATTTCTAAACTTCTATCCTAAAATAATGCCCACAGAAAAGTCACTAGAATCTCACATCAGCTCAAATTCCTTTTCCCAGTCAGGTTATATAATGATAGTATTGGACACCAATATTTTTTTCATAACATAAAAGTACTACCAACATTATTCATTGAATTCAAACAAAACATCCATAGAGAATGTCTGTTTCATTAGTCGGTTTATTTGTGAAAATCCCTTAATAAACTGATGGTAGAATACTTCATGGCCCAAAAAACTCCTTATTCCCTTCACATTTGTGGGTTGAGGTAAATATTTTATAACATTTATCTTTATTGGGTCAACTTTGATTTCATGCTTTGAAATTTTATGTCTGAGGAATATTCCTACTTGGACTATAAAATGGAATTTATCCCAATTTAGCACTAGAAATTCCTCTTCACAACATTGCAACAGTAGTTCCAAGTTACTCATATAGACCTTGAAGGATCATCCATGGACATAGAAATCATCTAAAAATATCTCCAAAAACTCCTCCATCGTATCATGGAAGGCATATTTCATGAACCATTGGAATGTTTCAGATGCATTACACATTAAAAATGACATTATTTGATAAGTAAAGGTTCTAAATGGATATGTAAATATTGTCTTTGAATAATCAACTAGGTCAACAGTTATTTGATTATATTAGGAATATTTATCCAAGAAACAATATAATTCATGCCCTGCTAATCTATCAATCATTTTATCCATGAATGGGAGGGGAAGTGGTCCTTTTGGGTCTATCTATTGAGATTTATATATTCAACAGAAACTCGTCATCCAGTTTTGGTTTAAGTTGGGATTAATTCATCTTTATTGTTTTTAATCATAGTTAAGCCTCCCTTCTTTGGGACCACTTGTAATGAGCTCACCCATTAATTTTTAGAGATGGAAAAAATAATACCATATGCAAGAATCTTTAGAACTTCCTTCTTAGCTACTTATTTCATTTTTTTGGTGAGTTCCATTTGGGATTCGAGTTTTTTCTTAGAACCTTCTTCTAATAAAATTTTATGGGTGAAAATTGTGAGGTTAATCCCCTTGATAGCAACCACACTCCAAGTGATTTAATTTTTGTGAATCTTAAGGACTTTTATTAGTTTATCTACCTATTATTTATTCATTTGAGATATTATGATGACTAGAAATTCATCTTAAGTCTCTAAGAATGGGTATTTAACTATTATCAAAAGATGATTTAATTATAATATTGGTGGATTAATAACCAAGTGTGTGAACTCTAGGAAGGAATCTATGTTGGTGCTAAAATATAATGCCACATGAGAATTCAAGGAAGGAACAACTAGAATATCTAGTTTGGGGTGAATTTAGGCCAAAACAGATCAAAAATATCTCTAAGGATCTATTTTTTAAAGCTCAGTTTCTTTAGAAACTCCTAGAGATCGTGAAGATCTCAGGCCAGGAGCTACTTCATGAATTCATGGAGGCCTAATGGTAACCTCTGCATAGTGACATTTGGAGTCACAAAACAGTTCATGAATGCATGAAGGGTTGATGGTAGCTCGAAAAAAGCGACATTTAGACTCACATATCGTGTCCATTCACAAATCTCATGATGCTTCATAAAGACCCCCAATATTCATAAAACCTATATTTTTATAAATACTCCCTTATTTCCAACATTTAAGGGAATGAAAACCTTTCTACTATCGAAAATTTCACTTCGTTCACGAACCACCTGAGCATCATGAACGAAAGATAAAATGGATCACCTGATGTATCTAATCATCGCAAAAGCACCTACATTGTGATCTTGAGAGCCTCAACCTAAAGTGGATATACCTTTATTGAAGTATTATGTTGTTTTCAACATAAGAAGGTCCTCCAAGGCACTTGAGGCTTTTTAAAGCATTCATCTTTCACAAAGAACTCCCCCTATGAATCAGGACTTCACTCTGAGGTAGGGGCATCCTGTTTCATAAATCATACTCCTTTGTGAACCCCATAAACTCTATGAATAATTTGAGTTTCATGAGTCACCTCTTTGTGATACCCCAAGATTCGCAAAACCTCTCTCCAATGCCTCTCCATGGTGCCTCCCTTCCACTAGTACCCCTTCATGAAGGTTAAGTGCCCAGGGCACCCACACCAATCCAGAACCAGATCAACTGCACCTTGGGCCCCCACATGACCAGCGCCACCCACTCTTGTGTCTTCTAACTTTACTCCAAGTGTGGAATGGGCCTCTAGCCTACCTGATGCTTTTAATCATGGGTAGTCTAATCCATGTTTCTTATAAGCATAGGGAATCTAATGTGGAACTCCTGATTGAACACTCCTTGATGGAAGTTCCAATGTCATACCCCACCTAAAGGTGCATGAGTGGTGTTCATGTAATCCCTAAGGTTGAGGAGTAAGTCAACCCATGTCAGAGATGCATTAAGTAAAACTATTTATTTCCATGTCATGGTTATAATATGTTAAACTTCACAACAACATCCTCAACACACAATGTAAAACTATATTCTTACCCTATGAGATGGATATATGATTCCCATTGTATGATCATCATGGGATTCCACCCTCTCCTACCATGGAGTACAAGCCACCCCCTGAGGGAAGCTACCCAGCATAAGCCCCATATGGTTCCCTAAAGAGTAACCCTCTTGAAAAGAGTAGCTTCTATGATTAATACCCACACCATCCTTCCCCATCTATGGGATGTGAATCCAATACCGAGCAGCTTTCACATGTAATCCCCACACCATAAATTTTTGACACTCCTTTCACAACACGACCATGCTTACTGCATGGATCAGTTCCATCATAAGACTTTAAACCGCAACATCGAACTACATGGATTTTGATCCATGTATTCTAAAAAGGTTATGTAGGATTACTTCCTGATGTTCAATCCTAACAATGGTAAACTCAGGTGTTACCTCCTAGGGGTGCACCTCCCAAATCTACCTCCACGAGGTGTTTATAACCATCAGTAAACTATTTAGGTGTTACATCTTACCTCCTATAGATACACCTCCCAAAATTGCCTCCGCGAGGTGTTTTAATCCATCGGTAAACTATCTAGGTGTGACATATTCCTTCCTAGGGACCTACCTCCTAGATTTACCTACATGAGGTGTTATTATCCATTGATAAACTATATAGGTGTGACATATTACCTTCTAGAGATGCACCACCCAGATCTGCCTCCACATGGAATTCTAATCAATCAGTAAACTACTCAGTTGTGAAATCTTCCCTCCTAGGGATACGCCTCCCGAATATGCCTCTACGAGATGTTATGATCCATAGGTAAACTATCTAGGTGTTAAATATTTCATCCTATGGATGCACCTCCTATATCTACCTCTATGAAGTGTTTTAATCCATCAACAGACTACTCATGTGAGACATATTCCCTCCTAGGGACACGCCTCCTTGATCCACCTCCATGAGGTGTTCTGATCAACAAATATCATCTCCACAAGATGTTAAACTAGTTCCCCATATGTTCCTCCATGAGTTGTTCTGATCCATCAGTAAACTAATCATGTGTGACATCTTCCCTCCTAGGTATACACCTCTTTGATCTGCCTCCATAAGGTGTTTTGATCAACAAATACCATCTCTAAAATATGTTAAACTTGTTCCCCAATCCATCTCAACCAGATGTTCTGATCCATATCCACAGGACATAGAACATGTGATCTGACCCAAAATACATTCCTAATGAAATAAACATGGGATTCATAAGGTAAAAATCCTTGGAGGAATTATAGCCCTAGTGTTAATTACATCATGATCAACACAAGATGCCTTTGGATCCATGACTAATATTCCTCATATGAGATTCTATCCTAAGAGGAAGATTCATAGGTGACCAATATGCCCAATGTCCAGACATGCCCAGAGTTTCCCAAAGTGACTAATATTATAACCAAAGGTTCTTTCCCTATTATGAAAGAATTAGTGTAATTAATCAGTTTCCACATAGAGATGGCACTGGGAATGAGTTCCATGAACATGATTTAAATCTATGAGGGAGACCCGAATTAGTCAACAAGCTCCGAGGAGGAACTAACATCCCATCATCCCATTTCAATCAAGGATTAGACATATACATTAAAAGTGATGAAAGATACCCATCTTTAAAAAGTGGAATATCAAGCAACATAAAGCCAGTATGGAATAATATGATGCATAGGTAGGGCCCCAATGAAAGCATCGCAAATAGAAATGGTGAACCCGACATGAAACTATTCTCCTTTGGCCATGAGGACTAGTATAATTTGGGACATCAGTGGATTTTTAATGTCATAAAATTCAAGATTTCATCACTAGGTCCCTCCAAAAAATGGTGGGCCCAGCATGAAACTCACCTATGCATTAGGGTAGTAAATGTTGGTAATCCTTGGTCTGTGACATTGTCATCTTAGATCCTTCTCTACTTTAGAATATTGGAAGACATTAGGGAATTTAGAATCAATTTTACAATACCTATACTTTAGGATGAATCCAAATTCCTTAAAAGACTCAATCCATTGGAAATCATCAACCTGGAACTCATAGGCACTAGGGTAGGAGGAATGTTAATGCAGCAATCCTATATGGTTTTTCTTCCATCGTGACTTCAACTACTGGGTTCCCATACCCTATATCACCCTCAAATATCATCCATAGTAGGATTATCAACACCCTTATATGCCGATATGAATAGGAGAGGTTATTAACACAAAGGTTATGGCTCACCAGGACCTGTAGGCATCAACACCTCACTGACATCGCCGCCCCCAAGGGTCGCATAGGGGGAAACCATCCTTGTTTCTATAGTGAATCACTTCGATCACCTCTCCCCAAAGAACTCTAAATATCCTACCCCTGTGCTAAAAAATTAGGGTATGATCAAGTCATTTTTGTATCGACTACTTAGGAGCTTCCCTATAGGGATCCCATGCACTCTCATCAATGCCAGTAATGACCAGTCTTTCGTTCCAAAGAGCAGGTGGGCCTCACCCCTACTCCCTCAGCCCCTATCCAAAGAAAATGATGATAAAATTGGGGGAAGGCTCATGATAATTCCCAAAAATGGACATATTCCACAGATTTTGTGGCCCCTTCCACCATCGATGCATTCTGCCAGTCCCTACTACAAGCTAATAGGGATCTATCTTCACCTGATTGGGATTGATACCCCAACCTCCTCACGGGCAGTCTAAGTTAGATCATTCAATCACCAACACCACTAAAAATCATTATGGTATGACCTTTTATGATGAGACTTGGTGAGAAGGTCCTCCCCAAACCATCTTAAACCTAAGAAGAGGTCCTTCCCACTCATTCAATATCCATCACAGAAGTCCCCCATGTGCCACTACTAGCCAGAGTGGAGGTCCTCCCCACTCTTTTGAAAACCAGTATAGAGTCCCTTTCTATACTTTTACTTATCAAAATGGAGGTCCTACCCATGTCATTTCTAACCAGCATGGAGATCCTCCTTGTGTTCTTACCAACCAAAGTTGAGGTCCTCCCCACTCCTTCACCAGTCAAAGTGAAGGTCCTCTCTACATTATAACCTGCCATCATGGAGGTCCTCCCTATTCAAAATAGGTAACCTACCCTAAAGAACCATCTCGAGTTAGAGGGGTGAATACTCTTCATTGAAGGTGAAACCCTTGGAAGTGCCAAGTCATTGTGGGAATCATTGATATCTCAGACTCTAAGGGTGAAGATGACTCAATAATGAAATCCCCACCCCAACTCCTAGAGTATGGAGTAGAATCCCGATAGCTAAAGTTATCCATCCCAGAAGACAAGGTACACAGGATCCCTAGATCCCTCTACATATACTTGTAGGTGGAGGAAATTCATGCTCCCTTCCAAGGGCTTACAGTACCTCCATCCCCATCACTACCGGTTTCCCTCCTATTTACCTCTACCCAATATGTTCAAGAGGTGTTAGATTTAGGATTGGTGCCTTCAGATGGTGACACTCTACTGAACCACAAATGAACATTTTCTCCCAAAAACATGAGGCATTGGTAAATAACCCATCCTATAGGGATGTGATGATGTGGTTGGCACCACCCCTAAGAGACATCATAGCATGCAGTAAACATTTGAATCACATTGTGACTCCTCTACCAAAAATCCAGCAATAAAGCTATTCCATATAGGTACCACCACCCATCTCTTATATAATTTCGATTGAAGCTTGGGCTAACCAAGAGTAGTAATATTACTCTAAGAAAGAGGGTATGTGGGAGGTTTTAGCTATCAACCAATAGTCAGTGGTGTTCTGGATACCTGCAACCTCAAAATTTGAAATCCCAGAGTCCCTTACCAAGGTTCATGTTGTGTGGCTCTGGTAGATAATCTAGGAAATTCTTTACCACCTCTTTGATCATTAGTTGGCCCACCTAGGAATCTAGGAGAACCTAGAGGCTATTGATTAGTAGTTTCAAAGGGTTTAGTTGGTAGAATTCCCAATGGCTTAGTGCATTGATTCATATGGATAACACCAGACCCTCTAACAGAGATACGTCAAGTTCCTCTCAATGCTCCACCAGATTATGGAAGAAGTTTCATTGAATGTACTAATTAGAGATCGGGGATAGTATTATGCTCTCTACTTTATCCTTATCTTGTAAAAGTATGTCCAATCCGCTGATGATAACAGTTCCCCTCTAGGTACCTTCATGGTGAACATGGTTGTTTTTGAGTTGCCCAATTACAAGGGCTCTGATGTAGGGATTGATAGGGAAAATATGCCTTAAGGGGAGACATAATATTAGATATACCTTTTGCTAGGTGTCCTCACCCATCAATAGAGGTTGGATCGTGGACTCAGAGATCCCTCTGATTATACATTATCACTCACTCATTTACATCATGATAAGGTTGAAGAGAATTTTTTTACCTATGATCCATTTGAGGTTGAATCAAAAATAAAGGCAGAGCCTATGGTAGTTGCTTTGATCCAATAGCTTAAAGAGAAGAAAAGTATTATTACTGATCTCATTTTTGATTGGCATTGGAATTATGTTAATGACCCAAGGGACCCCATTTCACCTCAAGTGGGGAAAATCCTCCTTTTTCAGATGCTTCTAGTTGAGCTTGGCAGCCCTAGCCATTCAGTTAGAGAAAAGGCCAAAAGTTCTGGAAAGAGACCATGGTACGTGTTGCTGAACCAACCTGTGTAGTATAATTACCCTCCTCGGGATATAGTTTGTTCCACTCCATGATTTGATGAGATCTCTCACTAATTTTATGAGAATTTTAATGCATTGGTGGTCAAGTATCCTATCTAAGATAAGGACCCTAACCAAGATGACTTGATATCCACTCTCATCGCTCATCTCAAGGCCCTAGAAACATGTAAGGTGGTGATTATACCTAACAAAAAGTCATACCTGGTATAGGTGGAGAACATCCAAGCACCCCTGAAGTTTGGTAATCCTAGCTTCACCCCATTCAATGGGATGGGTGAACCATTTTTGCATTTGGCCCACTTTTTCTCAAGGTGTGAACCAATGTTAGGAGGAGGCTTCCAAGATTTAGGGTTTTATCCAAATGTTGGCAGGACCTACATTCATTTGGTATATCCAGTTGCCTATAGTGTCCATTTCTAGTTAGGAAGACCTTCATGGGAAATTTATCTTCTAGTTTAGCTCCACCACATGAAAAAAAGTATTTTTGACCTCTTTAAGTGAAATCAGTGGCCTAATGATCAAGTTTTAGACTTTGTTGCTTGGTGGAAAGGTATCACATACTAACTCAATATGTTGCTGACTCAGGAGAATCTCCTAACGATGTGCATGGGGAATATCAAGAGTGAGATGGTCCCTACCCTCATCACCCAAAACTTTCTACATGGATTCTAGGAGTTTTCTAATAAGGACCAGTATATGGAGGAAGCCCGGTAGTAGAATAAATAGTCACACCCATTAACTCTTCCAACTCTCATGAGAAGGCTTTCCAAATCAGATATTATTGTTTCCATACAGGTAGAGTCCCCTAACCAATAGAGTTGTTGGACCCTTTTACAAAATATCCTCACCTAGTGAATCCTTACCAAGTGAATCCTTACCTAGGGTAGTTCTATTAGGTGTATCCTTACCCAAAAAAGAACAGTTAGATGCCACCTCACTAAGTAAATCCACCTAGAAGATAAAATATGGATTCATACCCTCATCAAGTCCAATCTCCTAGAGGTACTTTACCAAGAAAAACACATCAGACATATTCCTTTAGGGATACATTGGTCCTAGTCTAATTCATCTTTAACCAATATAAGGTGATTCTAAAGTTTCTAGAGTGAAAGAATCCTTAGGAAGCTGGATGCACCCACCACCCTGACCATTTACCATACCACATGATCCCCATACATACCATCAAAAAATAATATGTGTTCAAATATCGGCTTCAAGACTAGGTGGATTATGGTTTATTTAATTTAGGTGATGTTCTAGCACAAGTGATATATATCTTTTCCAACCCTGATAGTGATAGCAAAGGCTCTAGTGAATAGTAGCAGGCTTCCAATTCTGGGACCCAAAAGTATGATGATTGGTTAGATCACAGGGCAGTTTCTTGTGCCCATGGTGTCATTTTTTCTCAATTAGGCAAGCTAGAACCTCCTATAGTCATCACACCTCCTCTAGATATTGCCTCCTCATCCACATCACAGACTTCAAAAACCTGAAATAATAGGTATTGATAGCGCAATGGATAATAGAGTCTCCCACCGATGCTAAATCCATCTCTTACCCTCAATGATTTCATGCCTCCTGAGTTGGGATTTGTGATTTGGGTATGTCCAAAATTGGATGACTTCACTGATCATGAGTAGGAGTATTCCTCAATGAATATCATCGAGTTGGTAGACCACTTTATGATTCTCAACAATGAGGATGAACATGCACCCCCACCCCTGATCTCTTTGGTCAATGTTATCAAAGAAAAGGTTGAGGACATGTGTGTCTCTATAATGCTCTAGAAAATATCACAAGTTAGAATATTCATTCTACTAAGATCAGGTAATAGGTTTTGTACAGACCATAGTAATAATTTTCCTCTAAACCCTCTCCTAAAGGTATGCCTTTGTAGCTGATAATGCTAGTTTGAATTGATGAAAGTTGACTCACCATTGCATTGACATCAACCATGGGCCCCACAATCAAAATTTAGATGGAATCATCTTGATAGCTTCTGTCACCTCAGTTTTAGCAGATAAAAAATCCCTTCGTGATGATTTTGTGTCCACTCAAGTAGGAACCAGTGTTTCCTCTAATTTGGATAGCTTGTAAGAGATGCCTCCTCTCATTGATTCTCCTACCTCAGATGATGAAGAGGATTTGGAAGACACCCCTCCTATATTTTAAGAGTGTGTCTCCACCACCATTAATGATTTGATTCAGTTGAACCTTGGTACCAAAGAAGATCTGAGGCCATCATTGATCAATGTATCCATGTGTCCAGAGGAGCAACATTAGTATGTGGAATTCATGAAGCATCACTATAACGTATTCTCCTAGATCTATAATGAGATTCTAGGGATAGACCCTTGGGTCGTTGTTCGCCATCTTGGTCTCCTAGTGAGTCATCGCAGATTTAAGAACCCACTCGAAATGATGCACCCATATAAAAATTATATGTTTATGGTAGAGTTTGATAAGCTTGTCAATTCCAAATTCACCAGGTAGGTTCGGTACCCTAAGTGGCTAGACAACATCATTCTAGTTAGGAAGAAGAAAAGGAATATCAGAGTATATTAACTTCCAAGACTGTAACATCCCGGATCCGGGTGCCACTCAACGGGTGACCCGAACCTGATTGGTCACATGACCTCAACCGCATTTCCCCAAACGCCAAAGGTTGCCGACTAGCAGTGAGGGCCCAGGTCTGATAGTGGGGAAACTATTCCCTCATTTGTTAAAGTGTAACACAGTGGAACAAAATAAAAACATACCAAAAGCGGAAGCAGTAAATAATAACAGCTGAAAATGACAATAGTACTAAAGTAAAGAAATAACCAACAGTCATATATGATGATGAAATATGTCCCTAGGTCTAAGAAAGCAGCCAAAACAGGATACACTGCAATCTAAACAATACAGTACAAGGGACAACTACAAAAAAACAGTGTAGTAGGAACTCAGCAGCATCGCAAGCCTAAGATCGATCTCATGCTCTCCTACTCCTCTGCAACATCAAGTACCTATATAGGGACCCTTTCCCTTATCTACACCTGCAGCAATATAATCTGTTTGGGCCCAAGACATGACCCAAACAGGGTGTGAGAAAGAAATCCCAGTAGGAAACCACCAAAGGTTTTTTCCCAACTGTCAATGAAAATGTGCAACAGCAGTGTGCAGTAATGAAATGTAGTAAACTAGGAAGTACTCAAAATTAAACATTCCTACCAGTTATATTGCCATTTTAATTATTATTTAGCAATTCAATATAATTTAATTATAAGTTCCTGAGACTCATTCTCAACCGACAATCTTCTATACAATGTCGTAGAAAAAACCACAAGAGTTTATCTAACAAGTAGAAGGTAAAACAATACCAAGAATGTGCTTTATCTTGGAAGGTATAACATAAGAAATCACCATAGTGAATATTCAAAGTAAACATAGTCCTCAGACATGCAAAACCTTACCCTCAGATAATCAGAACCACACCCTTAGTCTAATCAGAATCAAAACCCTCAGGTGATTACCCTTAGACATAACAAATATTTCCCTTAGGAGTATGAGATAATACCCTCAGGAATGGAAGCAACTTCCCTCAGGCATATGAAACATTTCCATCAGGATAAATAAAACACTTTCCCTCAGGCTGAATAGAACTTTTCCCTCTGGCTAAACAAAACACTGCCCTCAGGCTAAGCAAGTAACTGGGTCGATCCCAACACATAATCAAGAAATTTATATACATTTCCTCTCAATAAAACTCAAAGCATGCTATAATCATGGCATACCCTCAGGTATCCTGGCCAAACGGCTAAACAAGGGAACACACCCACGGGGTGGCCCTGGATCCAAGAAATGATTTCAGATAGCAGTTTATAAATATTCATTAAATTACTTATGCAATTCTAGGTATTTAATTAATCAAGGCCTCAACCATACTACACCCCAAACATGGGTGTGTAGCATAACGGTACACAAAAAACCACATGACAGTTGGAATTAAACATCAGAACACCTACATCAATCTCCCCTGATCGTTATACGTGAACGGAACCTCCCGAAACGACCAAGAATGGTGTAGATCTGGGATAAAATATTTCCCATTCAAACGTAAATAACTTCCCCTTGGGAAATAATTGGTAAGAACGTCTCAAGGAGAAGGAATTTCTTGCCTGCACGGTTCAAACAAGATCAACAGCGGAAGAAACGGATTCTCGCCGTGCGATCGGGAGTTCCTCCAAGCTCCAGCATCTCCTCTCGGTGCTCCAAACATGTCCACTGCCTCCTCTATCGAATGAGGATGATACAGCCTGTTTTAAGTGAAAAAAACAAACTACATGGTGTGTACTCTCAAGTACATGGCATGTACTTTTAATTTTTTTAACTATTCCTCTGGCGGCTAATTTTCACCGTCGAATTGTTCATCTGTCGACATGAGTACACGACATGTATTCCTGAGTACACAGCATTTACTGTCGCTCCGTTGGCGGCTACTTCCACCACCTTACTATTCATCTGCCGACAGATTACACAGCGTTTAAATACTAAGTACATGATGTGTAGTCATTTTTTACACCCTTCATCATCGACAGGCCTACACACCCTGTGTACTCATCCCACACGGCCAAAGTACACGGCGTGTGGAAAATTACACGGCATGTGCCCACAAAATTTGGGATTTTTCCCCATTTTCCTTATTTTCTCAAAAACCCTTAAGGAAAAAGGAAGAGAAGAAACTCATACCTCAAAAATAAGAACTGGGTTCTTACAAAGACCTCAACTACCACTATCCAAAGGATTATTTTTCACTTCCAGTTATAGAGTTGTTGATAGATGCTATAGTAGGGTTTTAGGCCCTCTTATTTATGGATGGATATTTTAGGTACAACCAGATCCGGATGGCCCATGAGGATGAGGAGGCCACCACCTTCAATATTCCATAAGGGAATTTATGCTATCAGGTAATGACATTTTTTATAAATAATTAAAGATCCACGTATCAGTGGGCCATGAAACACATCTTTAAACTGATTCTTGGGATGTTGGTGGCATTATATGTGGATGGCTTGGTGGTCAAACCTCACTAGTATCAGGACTATCTCAAGGAACTTTAGAAATTTTTCATCTTCTATCACTCTAGGAACTTGAAGATGAACCCCTTGAAGTGTGTATTTGAGTCTACCTCTATTAATTTTATTATCTTAGTTGTATGATACAAAGGCATTAAGATTAACCTAGAGAAGATCGAGTTCATCATCCAAATGCCTCCCCCAAGTAACCTTTGGGAGCTGCATGGCCTCCAAGGCCAGTTAGCCTACATACACTGATACATCAAAAATCTATATAGTAAGTGTAATCCATTTTTTGAGGCTCATGAAGAAAGGTATTTTCTACTAGTTGTATAAGGAATTATAGACTACGTTTGAGGGTATCAAGAAGTACCTACTAAAAAATCTAGTTTTGAAACCACCTATCTCAAAGAATCCTCTTGTCCTCTATGTAATCACCTTGGAATGGTCCCTTGGAACCCTAAAAGAATAATGAGGGTAGAGAAAATAGTTCATACTATCTCAATCACATGCTCCTAAACATGGAAACCAGATACTCCCCTATCGAGAAGAGATTCCTTTTATTGGTTATCACAGTACAAAATTCTCATCATTATCTCTAGAATCATGAGATACATATGGTCTCTTGAGTAGAGCCACTGAAGTATATTCTCAATTTCCCTATGTTGATAGAAAATTTTTCACACTGGGTAGTGATCCTTTAGTATTTTGACATCAGGATCATTTTGTAGAAATCTGTCAAGGTTTAGGAATTGGCATACTTCCTGGCCACCCATCCAGCCACTGAAGAACTATCCCTAGATGTTAATTTCCTAGGAAAGACTATTATATCAGTTGATCAAGACATTCCCTATTGGAAAATTTATTTTTATGGTGCCTCTCGGATCCTGAACAAGAGAAGGCTCAATAATCCCAATATCAATAGAGTGGTCATGGGGATCATCTTTATCACTCCTACACAGGTCACCGTGCCATATTCATTCCTACTATCATAAGTTTACACCAATAATGAGGAAAAGTATCAGTCTCTCATCAATGGTCTTGAACTAGCTCTCAATATTTATGTCCTTGCTTTCATGTAAAGTGAGACTATGAATTAGTCATCAAATAGATCAATGGTGACTATATCATTAGAAAGAAATATATCATGCCCCTACTGTAGTGTAACCATCAACTAATGGCCCAGTTTCCTGATTAACTAGAAGTGACTCATGTCCCTAGATCATAAAATGGTTGGGTCTATTCCTTGGAAATCCTAGCCGAATCCCTCACAGAGCCTGATCAAGATGACCTATTCATTTATGTGGTGCATCGGAGGGTCATCACACCCATCATTGTAGATGATGATGGAAACCAATAGGTAAACCAGCTGGTTTTTGATTCTTCTACATTAGAACCCTTGGGTTCCCCCATAGTATAGGAGACACCTTATTAGAAAAATACTTTTTTTGATTATCTCTAGCATGGCATTCTCCCGCTGGATCATGCCGAAAATGAGTGAATCCATCGTCATGCAGTGCAGTTCACACTCCTGAGCGGACCTAAACTTAATCAAAATCTCTAAAAATGTGGGTTTGATGGAATTATCCTTCATTATATCAAAGGTGATGAGATCCCTTAGGTTATGAAAGAATTCCATGTCGGGTCCTATGGTTCCCATCAGGCAGGATTGAAGCTCTCCCACTAGATTCGAAGGATGGGCTACTTATGGCCCACCATGGTCCACAACTACATTGAGTTTTCCATGAGGTTTCATGAATGTCATATTCATGACAACTTTTTACATTGACCATTATAGATCCTCTACACTACCAAGTATTCTTGGCCCTTTGTAGTATGGAGACTCGAAATTGTGGGACCATACCCTCCAGCGATATCTCATTAGTACAGGTTCATTCTGACCAAGATAGATTTATTTTCCAAGTAGGAAGAAGTGATTTCCCTTAAGGAATTCAAGGCCCAAAACGTGATTAAATTTTCGATCTTCCATATCATCCACTAATTTAGGGTCTCTCATGATATTCTCACTAACAATGAAACCAAATTTCAGGATACTAAGATAAAGAAGTTGTATGCCAAAATTCAGTCCAACCATACCTCCTTCTACCATGCATGGGAAAATGGATAGATTGAGGCATTCAACAATACCATCTCTAACATTATGGAGATGATGGTGGGTTATAATAAGAATAGTTGGACGAACAAGATCCTCAATTCCCTATGGGTCCATCGAATGATGGCTCGTAATTCTACCAAGGTGACCCCATATTCTATGGTGTATGAAATAGAGGCAATCTTGTCCATTAAGGTTCAGTTTCTATCACTATAAATAGCTTTCTATGACCAGAAGACACTAGATATAATAGAAAAATTCAATATATCTAAGTTTGAATTCCTCAAAGAGAATAGGATTTATTCCTTGAATAATCTAGAGAGGCACTAAAATAGGATAGCAAGATCATTCAATAAGAAGGTTTTCCTCTACTCCTTCCTCCAAGGTGACATAGTGTTGGATATCAAGACACCAATGTTGCCCGAAAAAAAAACCATAAAAGTTTGATCCCAATTGTTAAGGTTCCTATATCATTCATAAGGTCTATTCTAAGGGATCTTACTCTTTGATCACCATTTATGGAGATCATATCATGCCTACTACCAATTCCAAGTTTCTAAAATAGTGATTCAAATTTGGAAGCTACATGGTTCATGAAGTATGGCCCTAAAATACTTGCAACAATCTGATATTTAGGACCTTAAACTAATTGGTTCTCCATGGTCTATTTAACATGACCTCAAATTGCTACCCCTCATCCTGGCTACAAGATGTTAAAATTCATAACATCAAGGTCCAAACTATATGACTTTAAACTAGGAGTCCAACTCTAAGAATTATGACTTTAAACTGTGTGCGAGTTTCCCTTGAGAATGTGTTGTGTGGTGTTGGGCCTCCTTGGCCCTTAATTTATGTTGGGTTTGTAAATCAACCACACTACACATATCCATTTGGAATACTCAACTCCTATAGTCCCAACTCAACAACCTTAAATTAAAAGTTATGGTCCATGAAACATGACCTTAAACTGTCTACGATGGTCCAAGAATTATGAACTTAAACTATTTTTAGCCTCTATAGTTTGAGTTTTATGACTTTAAACTATAAATACTAACATCCTCATCACATTATGTTAAACTATTATTTTACCACATATAAACCAAGACGCCTCTTAATGAGAGATAATTTTACCCTGTATAAAATCTTGATGCCTTGTATAGTAAGTATGAGAAAATCTAGGAGTCCTATCCCATATAAAATTGGGATGCCTTATATGATAAGTATAATATGATCAAAAAACCATTACCCCTTTCCCCAAACATGGGATTCCCCACTATATCCATGGGACACCTCAAGTACCTCACCAGAGAGGATTTCCCCCACCAGTGATGGTCTTCTACAACATCATGTTTCAAAACTATGTATGGATTGATTCATATCCTCATGGGATATATAAATATGACTAGAATTTATGTCTCTAGACCTAGCCATAAATTTATCAATTGTTCGGCCCCTTGGGCCCATTTATAGTCCAAGAATTATGAACCAAAACTGTATATTGTTTGTCTACTAGTGTTTATGTGGTTTCGGGCCTTTGTATCTTCATTCACATTGGGTTTTACCTATTTCATGCCACATGAATACCCATGAAACAAGCATATACATTATTCCAAGAATCATGACTTTAAACTTTTCACCAATAGTCCAAGCATTATGACTTTAAAATGTTTTCCATGGTCCAAGTTATATGACCTTAAATAGTGTGCAACCAGCTTCAGGATTGATTCATGTTTTGTTGGTCTTCATTGGATCCATTCACTTCTTTTGTGCCACACGAGTGTCCTTATATTTCCTCCCCAATGGTCCAAGAATTGTGACATTAAAATATTTTCCCTATTCCAAACACTATGACTGTAAACTATGTGCATTAACCCCTTATTCACATGGTTTTTATTCATCCCTGGCATTTCCATAAACGTATGCCTCCACCTCCTCCCATAATAATATATGGATTGATTCCCATCCTCATGGGATGTGTAGTGACACCTAGAATTTCTATCTCCAGGCCCAGCCATAGATCCACCACAAAACCTTCCATTACCCGTGGTGTTATCACTCCAAAATGACTTGTATGCCTCCTTTCAAGGTATAATCCCCTTTCATTTTTCTTGAACCATATTTAGGACAAGATTACCTCATAGCTCGATGTGAGTAAGAAAAAAATGGGCAACTTAATTAATAATCCCTACACACCTCATCCTCAACACATGACATTGAACTATGATCTTATCCCTTCTAAAACTAGGATTCCTCTTAATGAGAGATGATTTTACCCCATGTCAAATCGGGATGCCTTGTATGACAAGTATGGGATAAACAAAAATGTCCTTATAACACAACATTAAACTTTATCCCTACCCCGTATAGATTTTGGATTCCTCATATCCTCATATGATAAGACTCAATATCCTCATTTGAGAGGATAGCCTCACCGGTGCTGGTATACTACCATGTCGCATTTCAGAACTACATATAGCTTGATTCCCATCCTTATGGGATTCTTAGTGATTCCTGGATATTTCATCTTGGTCTTAACCCTTTCATCGAATCATTATGGTATCCTCTCTTCCCTAATGTAATGATGTTGGCATGGGGTATGGGTTTTCAAGTTTGTTTGGAAAAGGATCATTTTGACCCTCCATTCATGTCATGTTATCACTCTTTTATGCCATACATAATTATTTATAAACACTCATACCTCCATTGGTAAAATCTATGTGAAATTAAACCTGAAAACACCTTTACAGTCTAATATATATGACTTTAAACTAACAATATACCTTTTCCTAGTTGCGCTAATTTAAACTACCAAGCCCAACATCCTCAAAACACAACATTAAATAGTGATTTTACCCCATATAGAACTAGGATTCCTAACCTATACATAATCAAGATATCTCATATGATATGGTATGATGTGAATCACACATTACCCCATGCCAAACCAAGATTCCTCATAATATGATATTATCTGATGTCCTCACCAAAGAGGACATCACCCTACCAGTTTCGGTCTCCTAACCCTCCATATCTCTAACACTCTACATATAACTCTAATTTGGATAATCATCATCCCACTGATCTAAATAGGAACCCTAATTAAATGGTTCTTGGATACACTGGCTCACTAACCATCCTAGTCCCACACCTTGGAGGATCTTCGACAACAAATAGTGGATCCTGTGTTTTGAACCTAGTCAACAGTCAATCCTACATTTGTTCGCCCCATCTATAATTGACTTGAGTATTGAACCTATTTCTTGAATATGATCAACAGATGTTCCCCATCCTTCATTTTTTCCCCTCTCTCGCTATCTAGATCTATAAATTCATGATATCCCTTGAGGGATTTGTTGACCACTTTCTTCCTTCATTGTGTTCTCCCCTACAAATGATGGGAACTCCATACCACTCCTTGTGTCTCACACTGATCATGGTTTATGAAACCTTAAGAGTGAGGAGGGGGGTTTTCTTATCAAGGTTGAGATATGTGAGTCCATTTTTTAGGGTCCAAACTCTATTACCTTAAACTAGAAGTCATCGTTCTAAGCCTCATGA
Source organism: Viscum album (assembly GCA_963277665.1). NCBI lineage: Eukaryota > Viridiplantae > Streptophyta > Magnoliopsida > Santalales > Viscaceae > Viscum > Viscum album. The sequence continues at coordinate 477,694,593 of OY728136.1, read as the reverse complement.
CCTTAAACTATGAACAAGACCCTTCGGTAATGTGTTGTGCGGTGTCAGGGCCTCCTTGGATCCATTCATGTCAGGTTGTTATTCTATCACACCACATGTACCCCTTTTGGAAGAACACCATGTGTCCTGAACTCTATGACTTTAAACTAGGATCCAATTCCAAATTTCAAGCATCATGACTTTAAATTGTGTGCGAGTATTCTCAGGAATGTGTCATGTGGCGTTCGGACTCTTTGGCTTCATTCACATTAGGTTTTTCACTCTTCCACACTACACATACCTATTTGAGATACCCCTAGTCCAGGAATTATGACCATAAACTAATTTCCCTCAGTCCAAGATCTATGACCTTAAACTAGGATTCATTGGTCCAAGCCATCATGGCCTTAAATACTATGCATGACTCACCCCAGATTTTTATTCTTAGTGAAGGGTATTCCTTGTTTACTTTTCCTCATAGGCCTATCTAAAGAACACCCTCATCGTGATACCCTCTTTCACCCTCCTCTACTATGGTTGGATGGGTATGCTTCACATTGGTTCACACATCTGAGCTGCAAGTCATAAAACTACCTGGCTTTACATCTCTATCACTCGAAGTTAACTATGTGATACATCATCCTCATTGTATGACATTAAACTGCATATTCATCATCCTAACCATATGACATTAAACTGTACATATATCATCCTCATTGTATGATATAAATTTGTGATCCTTCTTAGTCCCTTGCATGTAATTACTTCCTCTGGTTCTAATCACCTATCACATCACTTGGGTTATTTGACTATCACTTGAAAACTAAGACGATGATTTACTTGGAAGATGAGTTTGACCTTTTCTTAGACCGATAATCCCACACAAATTTTATATAATCCATGGTGCCATAACTCTAAGGGGTGATAGAATCTTTTTGAACATTCCATTTCATATCCATTCTTAGTGTGCCCATTATCTGAATCCTCATATTCTTCCATGTCTGAATGAGGCCCCTAACAGAATGGTATAATGACACACTGGCTCACGTACTATCTTGGGCCAACACCCCGAAAGACTTTGGATGACATTCTAATATAGTTCATATATTTCGAACATGGTCAGTAGTTGACCCTCATTTGTTTTTCCCCATCACTGATAACATGATATGGATGCCATGTTTTGAACATGGTTAATAGTTATCCTCCATCATCATGCCACTCCCTTTTTCTTCCAGAGATCAGGAATCATGATTCACTCTCCCCATTCTACATTTTTCAGGTAGAATTCAATTCCCCTGAAATTACCCCATTCATGAACTAGCATACATTGGAAAAGTAAGTTAGTTTTTAAGAGGACTATGTTCTCCAACCATAGCCTCTCTCGGCCTAAACACTCTTAGTGTTCAATCAGCTGTAACAAATCCTGAGTGTTCGATGATTGTCTGACACTCTCATATGAATGAGAAATCATATTTTCGTCCCTTTTTTCTCACATCAAGCATGAATCACATGATCTTAGGGATTGGTTGTTATTCATCTCATGAATAGGATTGAAGTGCGATAAAATAAAATAAAAATTATGTTCAAGAATGTAAGAATTTCATAGAAAAACAACCAAAGGTTCAAAGGGTCATCCACATATTAGAGCCTCTCCTTTACAAAATCCCTTCAAATATCAACCCTAGTAATCGAGAACTTGAGCTCATATATCCTTTTATGAGTGTCCTCTAAGGTCTGTAGCCTCTATGCCAGATCAACCACCTCTTCATTGGCTTTTGGGAAAACCTCTTCGGCTCTAATCCATTGTTGGTTCTATTCGTACTAGAACTTAGCCTCCAAGAATGACACTTCTAAAACCTTTTCCTTGGCCACCAGTAATTAGGGCTTCATATTGTTGATAATTTCAGCATGGAAAGTGATGATTTCCATGTACTCCTACTCTATCCATTTTAGGTGGGAAATATCCCCTTTAGCTGCCTCAAGTGCCTTGGAACCCTTAACCTTGTGCTTCTTCCAGGTGATATCAAGAGCCTATCATTCGGTACACATCCACTCGGTATGAAATTCCCATACAAATGTGTAAAGGTTATTGGAGTTCACCCCATCGACCCCCGAGCTGACTAGATGGTGGAGGATAAATCCCACCTGATGTGGAAAATCAGATATCTGGGTGCAGGTGATAAAGCTTCACACATAATCCCATGCTTTTTGATGAACAATCTGGTTCTCCTCAATGGCCTCCAAGCTAGAATCATCAAAATATTAAGGCAGCTCAGGATCATATGGAGGGAAGACCACCAAAACATTATAGGTTGGATCATCTAGGGGTTGGTCATTGGGAATGAGAAAATGGAGATCTATTCCTGAGAACAGATCCTCGTCAACCCCTTCACCTATAATAGAAGCCTCCACTACCCCCAGTGGCACCATTGAGGTGGATGCAACCATCATAACTTCCCCATATTCCCCTTTGGGTGTCACAATTTTAGTTTTATCTCCCACAATATCAACTGGTATAAATTCTAGGGTTGGTGCGCCCAACGCAACCTCCCCAGCCACTCTAATTATTGGCATAGTTGACACTTTCTCTATCTAGTATTTGAATCTAAAATTTTCTTCTAGTAGCGCAATTATAGCAGGCAAAACCACTACAATATCCTCTACTGACCCCTTCATGGTCACCATCTTGACCCCCTCTATTGAGGTAATGGTATCGATAGTCCCTTCCAATGATGCTTCCATGGTTTTCCTGGCCTCCACAGGCTCCCTTGCCATTTTTTCGGGAGAGTAGCATCTATCATCAACACCTCAACCCCAAGAATCATTGAATTGGATTTTTATGTTGGAATCTAATCCCAGAGCACCATTTGAACTTCCATTTAAATATTTATCATCCAAGAACAAAAAAGGAAAAGTGTAAGAAACAAATGGAAAGAGGCTTATGTTAATAGTAGAGTCTAGTGAAGAGCTCAAGCGTGTTTACAGGAAATTTCCCCGGTAAGGGATTTACCTCTACGTCCTATGCCTTTATCTTAGGTTCCACTTTAGAAAATTATTGTCCACCTATGTACATGATATCATGGAGTTCCCCCAAATTCACCCCTATAAGGTTTGAGGTTCCCTCTCCCTCCGATTGAGGTTCATTATGAACCTTACCCTCCTCTAAGATCACTCATTCCTACGCAATTGAAATAAGAGTTAGACAACACTCTTAGGGGGTTTATATCTTTCAAAGAACATAATACAGTGTTTACTTGGACAATGATAGGACCTTCTATTGTGTGAGATTCCTAGTAGACATCAATCCCTCAGGACTCATTTGAGTCCCCTTATAGAGAATCATGAGAATCCAACCCATTGGACAAGAGATTCAAGGAGGAAGTTATCCCCAATAGCACCCTTACCCGATCAATTAAGGTATGCATGGTACCATGATAGTAGACTACATCCTCCAAATTCACCATGTATTTAATAGCCTTAGCATGGGGAATGTAGAAACTTTCATTTGAAAGAACTATCCTAGTGAGGTATATCCCATCATTGATGAGGTGTTTCCACACCCCCGAGGGTTAGTGAGATTATTGAGAAGTCCCCAGGTCTCCCAGGCATTGGGAAACATAGAATCATTGGGAAAATATAGACATTGTACATGCTTCCATGGTACTTGAAAAAATTCCCTTAGGACTATCCCTGAGGGTTCACCTTCATCCTGTGACTGCTTTCCCAGGATAGTTGAACATGATACCACTACCCCTCTTCCTGTGGACTCTGCCTATGTCAGGCTAGGGACTGTTGGCCCCATCATTGCTACCCTGCCCACTAGGTCATCTATACCTCCATGGTGTTCTCCAACCACTACTCAGCACCAACCCCACAGTTGTGGGGCCTCTCCTTCATCATCCCAAATTGTTTGATGCCTCAACATCTCTCTAGGATATGTGCTCTCCCAACTTAGTGCATATTCATGGATAATCCTATAGACTGCAATAGGTGATGGCATCTCATTCTGGCCTATTCTATACTCACTCATGAACATGCACCAAATCTGCCTCAGGACTGAAGTTTGACACTCATGGAGCACCTATGTGTATACCTTAGGGGTCATCCACTATAAGCATCAATACTGCCTTGAAAAGAAATGTGCGTTATATAGCTCACATATTGGATCACAATCAACCTGCACCACCAGTACCCCACCTCCAAAGGTCAAGAGGTATGATCATTACTCGATGGTCCCCATAACATCATTAGTCACCATCCCCGTTGGAAGGTAATAGATGAAACATGAAGTACTTTGCCAACCTTACCTTTTCCAACACATCTATAAAGCCAAAATTGAGCGGGCGACTCCTGAAAATGTTCAAGATTACTGGATGAAAGTTCATGATGGTAGGAGAAATGGGTTTTGGGTGCTCATATCCCCCTATGTGTATGGCCATCTAGCTATATAAGAACTGGAGGTTCCCGCACACACAGAGTGGATTCTTCCCTTTTTTTGATTTGGTATAGAAACTTATACATATTCTCCAATACTGGGACATCCAAATGGACGTGATTCTCCCTCACCATCATGGCCTCTATAAGGAAGGTTCTTGGTTACACCCACATATGTGCATCCATCATTGGGAGCATCTAGCCACAAATCAGTGCGACAATGAACCCCACCAGCCTGACCATGGAAGCTTAGAGATTTATGTTTTAGCCCCACAGGGCATGTGTGTGGCCACCTTTATAGCTTAATTTTCAGCTCGCCCCCCTAGAGTACCTCCTCGACTAGTTCATTTAGGAAGTACCTAAACCATTACTTAAAGGGGAATTCCCTCATCCTCATATTATATTCATTGGTTCCTTATACATGATCTAGAAACACCTTTGATTGTTCAGGAAGTTAATCTTGGTTCTCTCACACGTTCTCTATAGGTAGGAACTCATTATACATCACCCCATTGATTGGGATCCTGAAAATTTGGTGAAGATATCATAGGATGATGTCAACCTCCCCATAATGAATATGGAAGGTTTTGGTCCCTAGTGACCATATGCTCAGTATCTCTGGTATGATGTCCTGGTAGTGGTAAACATGAAATTGTGAGGCCCATGCTACTTCGTAGAGACCCACTCGCTTCATCTTATCCTTGAACTCACAGCATGAGGCACAAGCCTAATAGTCCCAGGCACATTCATTGGAAAAAATTCACCCTGAAGTAGGACCCAGTTGTTTGTCCATCTTTTGAGTGGATTAACCAATCTCGCCTTGAGAATCATCTCATACTATGGGAGGATACCTTATCTTCTATCTTATCTATGCTAATATTTCTGATTTGGTTCCCTAGAGTGTATGTTATTATTGGTACATTTTCCTTTTAGATGTAACCCTAGGAATATCTATTCCACTGGTACTATATTGTTATATTTTTGAATGAGTAGGTTGGTTCTTCTCTACTTTTCGTAAGGATGAATACGTATTACCTTATCTCAAAACCATATATAGGCATCATATTTCACAATGGGTACTCCTTTTGAGACTCTATTTGTATTCAATTGAGTGAGTATTGGTCTGAGGTTCTCCAAACATTCTCCCCAATCATTATATTCCAATCTATTTCCTCCTGACGAGCAGCAACATCATAGGATCCTCGAGCGGCCATTTGGTTCAAGACTTAGTTTTTTTATCTTGTTCTACGAAGTCTACTCATGAAGGTCATTCATGAAAATATAGTTCATAGAGGTTGAGTTTGAAGAGAATTTTCATGAAGAAATGATCACATAGAAGGTGAGTTTCCCAAGCAGTAAGGATCAAAATCACAGAGAGCTCGCGAAGGGTGTGAGATTTACAAAAAGAGATCACAAGCTTTTCATTTAATGAAATTATAGTGATTCATCTAATGGTATCCTCTTCAATTTATAGGAATATTGTTGGGCCTAGGTTCATGATGTTGTTCATGAATTGGGAATCATGAATGAGCTTTGTGATCAGGCTTCATGAAAGGGAGTTGATTACCAATTTTTATTGATTCTCCATTAGAATAAAACCCTAATTTTTATATAAGATTCCAATATGAGGGGAGAATTTTTTTGGTGCCGAAATATGTGTGCCATAGGAGAAGTCAAGGAAGGTGCAGTCAGCACATCCTATTTGGGGTGAATTCGGTCCAAAATGGCTCAAAAATATCTCTAAGTATCTCTTTCACGATGCTTATATTCTTCATGAATGGAAGGAGCTCATGAAGTTCTCAATCTATGATTTCCTTTGTGAGATCATAGAGTCATGACAGTAACCTCTTTGCAGTGACATTTGGACTCACAAATCACTTCATGAACGTGACAAGGGTTGATGTTAGCTCTGTGAAAGTGACATTTGGACTTGCAGATCCCATCCATTAGTGAATGTCATGAAGCTTCACAAAGCCCCAAAATCTTCATGAAACCCATATTTATATTAATACCACCTTATGTCCAACATTTAAGGGGACAGAGACCTTTTGACTTTTGAAAATCACTCTCTATTCATGAACCACCTGAGAATCATGAACAAAATATAAAATAGATCACCCAAGGTATCCAAACATTGTGAAACCAACTCCCTTGTGTTCTTGATATCCTCCACCTAAATTGTATATTCCTTTCATGAATTCCTATTACCTTCTCCAAATAAGAAGGCCCTTTGAGGAACTTGAGGCTTCATGAAGTATTCAACCTTCACCAAAGCACTCCCCTTCAAAATCAGAACTTCACTTCCAGGTAGGGGCACCCTATTTCACAAAGCATACTTCTTCACAACCCCCCTAACCTTTACGAGGCACTTGAGATTTACAAGGCACCTCTCTGCGAGGCCCCAAGCTTCACGTAACCTCTCTTATGGTCATATTCATGGCTCCCCATTCTGCTGACTCCCCTTCATGAAGGTTGAGTACTTAAGACCCACACACTAATCTAGGACCAGATTAACTGAACATCGGGTCCCCATATGACCAGTACCACCCACTCCAATGTCTTCCCACATTACTCCAAGTAAGGCTTTCTCAATCCTACTTTTTTCACATAATCATAGGTACTCTAACCCCTATTACTTAAAAGCATATAGACTCTAACATGGACCACATGATTGATTACTCCTTTATTGAAATGCCAATATCATGCCCCGACTAATGGCACAATAGTAGTGGCCACATAAGGGCTAGGGGTGAGGAGTAAGTCCACCCACATCCAATATGAATGACATAAAATTTCATAGTTCTATATCCTAGTCATATAGCATTAAACTGCATGACAATTCCCTCAGAACATTACATAAAATTGTAGTCTTACCCTATGCGATAAAAACAGGATTCCCCATGTACAATCATCATGGGATGCCACCCTCTCCCACCATAGATTACAAGCCACACCTAAGGGAATCTACCCAACATAATCCCCATATGGTTCTCTAAAGATTAACCCTCTTGTAAAGGGTAGCTTCCATGCATAATCCCACACTATCCTTCCCCATCCATGGGATGTGACTCCAATACCGGGAAGCTTCCATATGTAATCCCCACATAATTCCCCCAAGAGTGATCCTATTGTGATGGGAATATTCTATAAATAATCCACACACCACCCATCTTCAATGATCCTTTCACAATAAAATAATCATTACCACATGATGTTAAACTTCATGGATCAGTCCTGTCACATGACCTTAAACTATGACATCGAACAATGTGGCTTTTGATCCCTATATTCTAAATAGGGTATGTAGGATTCCTCCCTGAGGTTCATTCTTAACAATGGAAAACTTAGGTGTTTCATCTTAGGGATGCTCCTCTTGTATTCACCTCAATGAGGTGTTATGATCCATCGATAAACTATCTAGGTTTTCCATCTTCACTCCTAGGGACGTACCTCCTGGATTTGCCTCCATGAGGTGTTCTGATCCATCGGTAAAATATCTAGGTGTGACATCTTCCCTCATAGAGATGAACATCCTGGATCCACCTAAATGAGTTGTTCTAATCCATCAGTAAACTATCTAGGTGTGAAATATTACCTCCTAGGTATGCACCTCCTGGATCTACCTCTACAGGTCATTTCGATCCATTGATAAACTACTCAGGTGTGACATCTTCCTTACTAGGGAAGTACCTCCTGGATCTTCATCCACAAGGTGTTTTGGTCCATTGGTAAACTGTCTAAGTGTTAAATCATCCCTCCTACCAATGCACCCCCTAATCCACATTCATTGAGTATTCTAATCCATTGGTAAACTAATCAGGTTTGACCTATTACCCCTAGGGATACACCTCCATGATCCGCCTTTATGAGTTGTTCTGATCAACAAATACCATCTCCCTAATATGTTAAACTATTGCCCCAGATCTTCCTCCAGATGTGTTTTGATCCATAGGTAAACTACTCACATGTGAAATCTTCCCTCCTAGGGACGCGCCTCCTTGATCCACCTCTATGAGGCATTATAATCAACCAATTTTGTCTATAAAATACGTTAAACTCATATCTTGATCCATCTCAACCAGATGTTTTGATCTATCTCTATAAGACATAGAACTTGTAACCTAACCCAAAATACCTACCCCATATAATAAACGTGGGATGCATGAGGTAAAAATCCTTGGTGTAATTATGCCCCTGGCATTAATTACCTCATGAACAATATGGGATGTCTTGGGTTTTGTGCCTAATATACCTCATATAAGATACCCACCCAAGTGAAATATTCACAGGTGACCAATGTATCCAATGTTCAGAACTTCCTAGAGATTCCCAATATGACTACTCTTTTAGATGAATATTTTTTCTCTATCAAGACATAAGTAGTGTAATTAACTGGCATCCATATAGAGATGGAACCAAGAAAGAGTTCCATGAACATTACTTAAATATATGAGGGAGACTTATACTATGAAACAATCTTGAAGGAGTAATCCATGTAAGTAGTAAAAGATATCCCATCATCCCATCTCGATCAAGGAGCATACATCACCATTGAAAGTGATGAAAGTTTCCTACCTTTGGAAAGTGGGAATGTGAGGAAACAGGAAGCCAACGTGGTGAAATCCGATGTGAAAGAAGGTCCCTAATGAAAGCATTATAAATAATATATCATCAGGGGTTCCATGTATTTTATATCCTTATATTCACTAACAATTTCTTAATCAGGGGATAGGGTCACCCTCTCATCTTCGGAAGCCATAATCTCACTTTCTTCATCAGTGAGAAAAATCACGTGACACTCTAGTAAATCTCTATTCTGATTTGCTAATTTTAACAAATTGAACACAACTTATTCCTCATCGACTCAAAAAATAATTCTACATCGGTTCACATCAACTAAAACTTTACTGGTTGTGAGAAATAGTTTCCCTAGAATTATAGGGACATCTCCTTCTTCTTCCATATCTGGGATGAGAAATCAGTAGGGAAAATGAACTTTTTAGCCTTTACTAAGACATACTCAAGAAGTCCCTAAGGATACTTAACAAATTTATCAAAAAGACAAAGTGATACCCTTGTCATGTTTAGGTCCTCTATCCCCAATTTTCATAATACACTCATGGGCATGAGATTTTTACTTGCTCTGATATCACATAAGGATTTTCCAAAAATACACACCCCTATAGTGTAGGGGATTGATAAAATACTAGGATATCTCATTTTTTTGGAAGTTTACACTGAAAAAATATATAACATTCATCATTCAAGAAAATAACACCTAGTTCTCCCATATTTCTCTTATTGGAGTAAAAATTATTTAATAATTTGACAAAAGTGATAATCTAAGAAACATCTTCATCAAAGGGGATGTTGATGTAGGGTTGTTTAAAAATATCCCAAAAAAATTGTACTAACCATCTGTATTTCCTCGTCTCATACTCTCTGGTAATGGAAGGGTCTCTGTATGTTTGAGGTTCCACATAAACATATTCTATTGTGATATTCTCTTGTACTTTATATTTTTCTCTTTTCTCTATTTTAAATTTTTTTTCTTCACTAACTTTGTGTGTGCGCTCATAATTTTATTTATCAATAGTTGTCATATGTAACTTAGCTTCTTCTATATTATTTTCATAACATTTTTATGGATATTAAAAATTCATCTCTTTTCCACTTATAATAACCATATATCTTTCCTCCTCTCTTGGGTGTGTCTCGGTATTGTCAGGAAATGCACCCAATAGTTGGTCTAATAGGGTCTTAGAAATTTTTCCTACTTAGTGTTCAAGGTTGTGGAGGGAATCTATTTGATTTTTCATTTTTTTTTCTTGTGTAGTCATTCATTATTCCACTTTTTGAAAAAAATAAATGGGAATACTTTCTAATTTTGACTATGAAGGTGGGGAATCTTGTGCCTATCTAGGTGAAGCTTTTTGTTAGAACTTTTTTTATTGGGGTAGAAACTATTGATCTATAGGGGGTATGGTTATTGGGGTAAGGGTTATTGTGGTTAGGTTGATTCATTTTGAGAAGGTTATTTAGGTGGTACCTAGTTTCATGGTGTATCTTTTCCACTCATCTATTGATAGTACCCCTAATTAGATTGTTATTGAATGGGTTTCTGTTGGTAATATGGTTGTTGAAAATTTTGCGGTTGTTGACTATAATTCACATAATTAAAATCTTGATTTTGATTTCCCTTTATCCCTACCTGACATTCCTAATATGTATGAATACCTCCATGCATTTCACATGATTTAATCTCCATAACAGGAGTAGTTGGTGGTGTTTGGGTTGAGTCAGATGAATTTTTTCTAACTTTTTAGTAAGGACCTCAACTTGGGTTGCAAAGTGGGTGGTCTTTTCAAATTTGTGCAACACATGCCTTGTGGGTCCTCTTTCACTTTGATAAAGGCTATAATTTGGTGAAATATTGTCTAACAAGGATCTCCCTATTTTAGGTGTCTTAAGCATGGTGAAGACATCTACCACAGTCCATTAATCCATGATAAAAAGTTTGAAGCTGCAGCCATACATTGAGCCCGTGGTGTGGGAATTTTTTGGTCAGTTCATTAAAGCAATCCCAAGCCTCTCAGGCTGATTCACCATCTTCCGGAGTGAAATTTTGAATTTTATTTCATAACTTCCAAGCCTATATAAGTGGAAAATATTTATCCATAAATTTCTTATCTAGGTCATTCCACATCGTAATTGACTCAAGAGCCTGAATCTTATGAGAATCCTTGTATCTATTATGTAATAATAAGGTAAATGCCCTCAGTAGAATGGCATCATATGAGAATCCTTAATTACTAAAGGTATCACAGACCTCAATGAAATTTGATAAATTCTTGTGCAATTCTTTACTCTGAATCCCACTAAATCGACCCATGTTCTAGATTATATGATAATAATAGGATTTATCTCAAAGGTGTGTTCCTAGAAATAGAATCACTAATAGATAGAATGACATAATCCATGATAGTGTGATCCTCTAGTAGTAGTCATGCTTCATATTATTCAGGTGACATGAATTGAACATTTTGTGGATTAAGAAATGTGACATTGTGATTCTCGACTATGGAAGAATAACAGAATGTGGAAAGTTATCTCTCAATTTAATATTCGAAGGTGAGTATTTCTTGAGTTTCCAAGCTCTTTTAAAGTTTCAAAGGGACTTAGATCATGTACTAATCTCAACATAGATGAAGAAAATAATCCATCTGTGAAAAATATAAGAATAAATGGGAAGGGAAATAGTTGTGAGGAAATCCTAGGTTCATGTCGAAGGTCGCTGTATCGAAGAAAAAAACATCCCCTATAATTATGATAAAATTTGATTGGCCCACACAATTTCATTAATTATGCACTGGTGTGATTAGATTAGAAATTTATATGAACCCAACAAACATTGTTTCAAAGGTACACATAAAAGTTGAATTCTGGGGTCGAACCCATAGGGAGGTGATGGAAACAAGTTTGTGGCCTAGAAATAGGAACCTAGAGATGGATTCTTCATGAGAATCTGTGAGGTTGAGTTTTAAGTTAACAATTTGGATTAAACATCAGTTGATGGAAGAAGGGTTCATGAACAATTTCATGAAGCCTACACATAGGGTGTCCCTAAATCTAATAAAGGTAGATCTATTGGTTTAGACTGCATGGCTATTCAGGATTCACCAAGCTAGGTTTGGTTAGGAAAAAATGGATCTACCTAAATCGATAACCACTCTTTGGTCCATAGCTGGTTAGTGGCCAAAATGCATTAAGTACAACTACAAAGTCATAAAACAAATCAAACTGTTATTCCAAGTTTGGTTCCTTCCAATTAGGATGGGTTCCCTCCCTTACAATCTTCTGGTATAGTTCATGCAAGGTAATGAAATATAATTTTATTATCAATCTAATTCCTTATCCAATAATTTACCCAAGTTTTGATTTATAGATTCATTAAAGAACTACTACCCCTACTCTCATCCCTAGCCCTAAGTGGTTTAGTCACACATGGAAATAGAAAAATCTGGCATACATGTAAGTAACGTAATTGCAGTAGACATCATTTCACTCTAATAATCAAGAACATAATTAGAAAACAACACTTAAATAGAAACAAGAAAAAAACTATGGTATTTAAAGAAGAAGAAGAAAATAAATAACAATATATAGTTTTAAAAAAACACCAAAACATCATAAAAATAAAAATGATTCAACCTTCTTTGAATATAGTCATATTATAAACACAATAATAAAAATGAATAAAACCCAAAGAAAGTGGGAGAATTAGGTTAAATGAATTTAAAAAATAATAAAAAATATGAATCCCCTATAAATGTCCAGCCACTTAGAATATAAATAGGACAAATCACCTTACAGTGTAACTAACTTTCATGCCATAAGTCTTCTTGGGTTACTCTCTTCCCGGTGTTTTTATGCCATAATTATTGGTTTTATTCCATAATTAAAGGATTTTTATTCTCTAGAATTCTATATCTTCCACTTTTTACGTCTTGAATGAAATTTAAAAGGTATTAAAGGTCTAAGGGTCTTAAAACAAAAGTCTAGATATTATTTTGTAAGTTCTTCTTCATTTAGAATCTTTTATAGCCTAAATTTCTTTTATAGAAAGGGTCTTTAGGTTTTATCTTTTAGGTATTTATGCAATAAACTGGTTTTTATAGTGTAAAATATCTGAAATTGAATACTTTTACAAACTGCACCCCTTTTCAACATCAGCTTCAATTCTCTACAAAAACAAACCAAAAATCATAGTAATGAAGTATAAAATATGTATAAATCCCAAATAAATGATTCCAAAATATATATATTAATTAATATTATCAATTAACAATCATGCAAGATGGGGTTTAAATAAATTGGATTATACATAAATTGATTTTATCAAAATACATGGTTAATTAATTATGTAAAATACATATAATATTAATAAGATGTGTTTATACATAATAAAAAAACCTTGAATAAAATATTAAGTTATATTAAGCCTTCCATTATTGAAGTTAAAGATACACCCTTAGTTAAATTGTTAGTTTAGGCCATAGTGGGGCCACTTTTAAGGATGTGGGGTACTTTTAAGGATAACGGGTCAACTCAACTGAAATTTCATTTAATTCAACAGCCATAATTTGTTCAATACAAATTTTGATCCAAGTGTTGAGGAAATTCGAATAAGGATGTTATGAGAAGGAAAATATGGATCCTTTCCACCATAATGTCCACACAACATGACATTTTGAGTCTAATGGGGATTGATATTGAGTCATGATGAAATAGTGGGAGACTAATGATAAAATTAAATCATTTTGTCACACATATTTTAGTAATCAATATAAAGTACTTAATTTATATTTTTATATTATTACATTAAAATGAAAAATTCATCAACCACATTATCCATGTGATAAATACTTGATAAATACAATCTTCTTACTGGTAGTAACTTCCAGTAATGGTACATGGACTTTCACATTGCATTATTCCCTAAGTGGAAGCTTTATGTGTCTGAATCCTCAATTCCTAACATGTCTGCTAACGAGTTGAGTGATGAAGAGCTAATTGTATACAAAAATTACTATTTCTCTATGTCTAATGAACTCATGAAATCTCATGAGAGCATGGATTCTTATATCATGCTTAACAATATATATGATATTTATCAAGATAGAGCTACAGAAGAGAAAATTGAGATATCTAAGTCACTCTTCACAAGAAAAAATGGAGCGGGTGCACCAGATAGACCTCACATAGCCAAAATGATTAACTAAATTGAGCGTATAGATACTATAAAGTTTTTAATTCCCAATTAATTGCACACTTATCTCATTCTTTCCTCACACCCTTGGAGATTCATCAGATTTTTTGTAAGTTTTAATATAAAAAACATAGATAAGTATCTCAAAGATCTCCTTGATCTACTTTTCTAAGTTTACAAGGACATAAAGCATGAAAAAACTTTTGTCCTTATGTTCAATAAGAGGAAGGTTTAAGTGAAATACCCCAATATGGATACAAATTCTAAAGCTTCTTCGAAACACCCTTCCAGGAGAAGAAAGATCAAGGGGTAAATAAGAGAACAAGATGTTTTATATTTAATCTAGGACAAGAAGGGACACCAGAAAAGAACTGCAGCATTGTAAATAAGAAATGGGAAGCTTCATGTGTGTTCATTATCGAGTTCAATATATATATTTCTATAAATTTGATATTAAATACAGCTTATGGTGTTTATATTTATATCCAATTACAAGAACTAATTAGATTCAGAAGAGTTGTATGAGGTGAGGTGGATCTATGAGCCACTAATGGAGATAATATCACTAAAGTATCTATTGGATACTTCCACTTCACGTTGAAGATTGAAATGATATTGTTTTTAAATATTTTTTATTACGCACCTATAATTACCTAAAACATTATTTCTCTGTCTAGTCTTGATACAGATGGATTTATTTTCAAATTTTGGATTAAATGTTGCTTATTTTATAAATATTTCCTATGTTATGGTAAGACACTTATAAATAATGGTATTTATTTTTTTGATTACACAAACCAGGTAATGGAAATTTATAACTAATGTAGTTTTCATGACTCATATCACACCCAATTTTGGTATCACTTTATAAGTTATATAAACAAAATGCACTTGAATAAACTATACCAAGATAGATATTTATATTCCTTTTAACTAAATCTACATGGCATATGTCACACTTATTTTTAAGGTAAA